>CATOUR010000285.1:0-679421 GCA_951848785.1 Callosobruchus maculatus
CTTTCTTCTTCTTCTTCTTCTTCTTCTTCTTCTTCTTCTTCTTCTTCTTCTTCTTCTTCTTCTTCTTCTTCTTCTTCTTCTTCTTCTTCTTCTTCTTCTTCTTCTTCTTCTTCTTCTTCTCTTCTTCCAATTCTTTGAGTTATGTGCTTTACGCTTTTCAGTACGAATATTATCCAAAATGAATCATCTGGTAATCACAGCTACGCTGGTCACGAAATTGCACGTAAAAGTCGACGCCTCGTTTGGGAGCACGAAGGTCCTTGTTTATCATCTAGTAGACTAATAGAATTTGAATAGTCTTTTTCCAGCGTGCAATTCTGATATACAGGGTGAGTTTTTAGTACCGGCTCGGTCGATAACTCCACTACTATAGAAGATAGCGAAAAAAGTTGTATATAAGAGTTGTAGCCACGGATATGCTGCTTGCTCAGAAAATATTTGGATTTATACAGGGTGATCCATAACTACGTGGTAATGCAAACATGCATTTTTTTAAATGAGACACCCTATATATTATTCCACATTCAAATTCTACTAGTGATTTCCGTTCTTCCAATATAGGGTTTTGTTACATTATACAAGGTATTTCAAAAGTTATGACCATTTTTATATGCAAATCGCGGTCAAATGAACGTACTGTATGTCAAAAGGTAATAAATCAAAAATTATTTTTTTTACAAGAAAATATCAAAAATATCCTCTGGTTTTAAAGTCGGATATCAAAAGGTCCCGTGACGCATATTCGTATACAGGGTGATGTAGAATGCAAAATCCAAATTTTCTCTTTTTTTTTAAATGTAACCCCCAATATTTTATTATCTCAAAGAATTTGTTTTAATATGCTCTTTCATCTTTGTATAGCACTTGTTGTACCTACGTCCATCAATTTCCGAGATATTACGATTTTTCGGTAAATTTAAAATGTAGCTTCTATTTGTGTACTGAAATTTATTTATTTTGAGAAAATACTATCTAATTTGCTTTTTGTTTAACGAACAACTAAGTTATAAGGTCATGATACTATTTGATGAACTCAAAACCCTAAATTATCGAAATAATAAAGTCAAGTATGCTGAGGAAACAATTTTGTAGGCGTCATGCATAATTATCAAGCAGATTTATCAGGTGTGCTTTGAAAAATTGACAGTTTTCATAACCTGCTCGATAATTCCGTACTGTGTGAAAAACCAGCTTTAAAAATTAATTTTTCCTTTGAGGGTATTTAGGAGAATCTTTGAGAAATTGTCTACTTGCCTCTAGAATATATCAACTATGAACAGCAACATCCAGAACGGAGGCAGTCTAAAACTAATGCGTTCGAAAGATTGAAGAATCGTTTTATTTGGACTGCGTCGTTTGATATTTCATAGCCTCCCTGATACATCTGCTTGATAATTTTGACTGACGTCTATAAAATTGTTTCCTCAGCACACTTGACTTATATTATATCGTTAATTCAGTGTTTTGACTGGAATAAGTATTATTATGGCCTTATATTTTAGTGGTTTGTTAAGCAAAAACCAAATTTGATAGGATTTTCTCAAAATGAATAAATTTTAGTAAACAAATAGAAAGTATATTTAAAATTTGTAGAAAAATCGAAATATCTCAGAAACTGATGAATGCAGCCATAACAAGTGCTATACAAAGATGAAAGAGCATATTAAAAGCGATTCTTTGGTATAATAAAATATTGGGGGTTACATTTAAAAAAAGAGAGAAAATCTAGATTTTGGATTCTACATCACCCTGTATACAAATATGCGTCACGGGTTTCTTTTATAGCAGATTTTAAAACTGGATGATATTTCTAATCCTCTCATGTAAAAAAATAATGTTTGATTCATTACTTTTTGATATACAGTACGTTCAATTGACCGTGATTTGGATATAAAAATGGCCATAACTTTTGAAATACCCTGTATAATGTAAGAATACATTATATTGAAATAACGGAAATTATTAGTAGAATTTGAATATGCAATAATATGTAGGGTGTCTCATTTAAAAAATGCATGTTTGGATCACCACGTAGTTATAGATCACCCTGTATAAATCTAAATATTTTCTGAGCAAGTAGCATATTCGTGGCTACAACTTTTATATACAACTTTTTTCGGTATCTTCTCCAGTAGTGGCGTTATCGACCGAGCCGGTACTAAAAACTCACCCTGTGTAAATTGTCTTCTATATAATTATGCTTACAGTTTTTCAGATTTCTAAAAAAAACTACCTTCTTAAATGTGGTTACTCAAACTGAATATAGAACGTCATTTCATTGCATAAAAATAATTAGATAAGCCTGAAGATATCCTGGTTAATTGGATTTACTTAATTTAATTTTATTATGTAAATAAAGCGAGCTGCTTGAGGCGATAATTAAAAAAGAAAAAGTGAGAAAGAGGAAGGTTCATAATTAAATGTTAAGGGCAAAAGGACTTTGTAGTCCAAAGAAAAATGGGTTATTTACAGGGGTCATCGGTAACCGCTGCTTTTGAATTCATATCTTGTAGCAGATAGTCTCAATTCTCGCCCCTACAGGATGCAGAAAGCTGCAAAAAAGTACGGATCCATATTCGCCCGACTGCACACAAAAATGGACCAAAGATCCAAATACTGAACGATCAGATACTCAACATCCAGTGACATCCAGTAAGCAAGTATTTTTCTTCTGGACATGCACGTTTGGTTGAGAGGTGGGCTTGACTTCGTCTTAGCGAAACACGAAATGGGGGCGAGAGGGCTGTCATCAATGCGTGACTGCAGGCTGTAATCCTTGCTGCAGGGTTGGGCGACGCGAACGCTGAATCGGC
This sequence comes from Callosobruchus maculatus, assembly GCA_951848785.1. Taxonomy (NCBI): domain Eukaryota; kingdom Metazoa; phylum Arthropoda; class Insecta; order Coleoptera; family Chrysomelidae; genus Callosobruchus; species Callosobruchus maculatus. The sequence continues at coordinate 2,814 of CATOUR010000285.1, forward strand.
TCTAAAATACTCAGTATTCTCACCTTAAAGGGAAAAATATAAATGGACCAGCATTTTTGAATGTTCAAAGGACAGTGTGTGCGTGCGAATATGTCCCCAGTTTGAGAAAAATTGCTCAAGTTGGGCAGAAGAAGCCGAAATTTTTAGTAACCCTCCTAATACTGGGCACTCCATCTGAGTCATCCTCCAGAATATCGAAGGTTTGCATACGTTTTTGTCAAAAAGGCTAGCAAATATTGGTGAAAAAGTGTTAGTCGTCAGTCTCACAAGAAAGAAAAATGACAAAGCTTTAGTGGAGGTACTGACGCATTTTAATGGTTTTAATGTACCTAACTTCCAGTAAACTCAGTGATAATTTTTAATAATAAGTCAAATACGTTACCTTTTCTAATAATATTGAATTTATCCCAATTCTATATGCCTTAGCTATCAAGTTGTCTAAAGAGGAATGCGTTTATTTTGGCGATGTGAGCAGACGTTAGATTCAAATTATCATATGTAGGGTGTAGAAAATATGCAGATAAATCATACACGTTAAATGCCATCGAATTTTAGTTTATTACAGTTTGTGTTTCACTTCCTGCCTCATTTTTCAAAGTTCACAATTCACAATCTACCACAATCAAGACAAGTGACCGTAACAGTCAGACAAATAACAAACCTAACCTCAAACCTGCAACAATTGTTGACATTGTCGACACGTCGAGGTCAACAATAAAAGTCGACGCCCAACTCTGTGCGTGAGTCGAACGACACTGAATAAATTCCTCAGTGAAATTCTATGGCACATTGAAATTTCAGTACCTAACCTAACTTCTCCCAACTGGTGGGGTTATTGTGGTCAAAATAGGTTTTATTTATGGTCGATCAAGTGTTAATTGACTCGGCTTGACGACTTGAGTCAAACTAGACCATTCTCAGAGAGTAAAAGGGCTCCGATGAAAATCTGCGCAACTTTGAAATTTCAAAGCTAACCTCAGAGAACTTCATAATTTCGATACGTTATGATGAAACACATGGTTAAGATATATATTATTTGAAAGTACTCTATAAGTGGAGTACAAAGACGCCTGTCGCAGCATCAGGAAATGAAAAATGTAAAAGTGATGATACTTTTAATTTTAAATGTTAAAGCTATTGGAAAAATTATTTTTAACATTTTGAATACTCCAAGGGTCCAATTTCGGTTTATCGTCCTTTCTAATGATATGAGGTTGAAAATATTAATCTCTGGTAGTTTTGATTTAATTTCAAGTTTTCAGTCAAATCGGTGTTTTTCAATTCTCCTACCTATAAGCAACTTTGCAGGTCATGACATATGGACAAAAACTGTTCAGATGGAAGAAAACTAATTTAGCAGATAGATACTGGCGAACTAGAGCAGAAAAACAAAATTATGAAAATGACACAACAAATCAACTCTAACCAAAAATAAAGGAGGTAACACATCTAAGATCAAAAGGCAGCTGGAGTACGCCAGAAATGGATATTTTTCACAGCACGTCAGATACTACAATATTGACAATTCATAAAACCATTATGAATTTTGAAATGAAAGGAAATCTACCATCGAATGTTGCTGGCAGTTTCAGAATAAAATTTCACATTTAACGATTTAAAAAAGTAGTTACCAATACTTCTGACTGGTGTTCAACAAGTTCTTCAGTACCCGTAAGAAGGATCGCCGAAAATGAAGCATGAATTAAAAATCTGCTTAAATTATCAAACATAGTTTACCTGGCAGAAGATCAAAATATGATTTGTCAGTATTCCTTTTTTTGCGATCTTGTCAATAGATACTGAAAAAATTAAAGAACTGCAGTCAGACAGTCAGAGGTATTGTTACGAGTACTTGTGACTTTGACGGAAATTACTATTGTTTTATACCATTAAATGTGAAATTGCGTTCTGAAAATCTTAGACAGAAGGCAACAATCGCTAAAAGTTTTGCTTTCATTTCAAAGTTTTTACTGATTTTGGAAATTTTTAGTCTCTATTACATTGCAGTAGTTAGTAGGCTGTGAAAATTATCGACTTTTGTCGTTCTCTACAGCTTCTCTTTGACCTTAGACGTGTTACCGCCGTTGTTTCTGGCTAACGAGAATTTAATTTTTATAACCTTGTCCTTTTAGTCTAATTCTTCTGGATTTTTTTGCTAATTTAATTATCTTCTTTCAGGTCAACACGTTTCTGTTTATATTTCATGGCCTGCTAGTTTGTTTATAGGTAGGGAAATTAAAAAACACCGATTTAATAGAAACCTCGAAATTAAATGAAAACTACCAAATATTGATTCTAATAACCTGATATCATTAGAAAGCCTATCAGAATGCACATTTGATCGTACGAAAAAATTAAGTATATCAATTTGAAACAATCCAGTTACCACTGATTAAAGTTTCCCTAATTAATATATCGATCTCTCCAAGTACAAATGTAGCTCAAACTTGACCGGCAAACCTCAGCTGACGCAATCCATCCTTACTGACCAGGTAAAGTTACAGCCCTCTATGTTTTGTAAGTGCTGCGGTATTCCAATTTTTTCTGATATGTACTTTGACCAAAAATTGTGATTTGCACCTAAACGGTTCACTTAAAGGCCTATCTGTGATACTAAAGTCACACTAAAATTCAACCGGGAATCTAAGTGTGTAATAATATATAGGGTGTTTCATTTAAAAAACATAACTTTGATATGTCACGCTTTTATTAGAGACCCTGTATAAAAGTGATTATTTTTAAAATGTAGTCCAACTTGACATTCGTACACTCGCAAAGTTGGCTTTACGAAAAGTGATATCGTTTGGCCACAAGAGTCCGAGGCGTTGAGCTTGACTCACCCTGTATGATCAAAAAATTATAATAAACGATATATTATATAATTATATGCTTACTTATCATGTAGTTTACTGTACTTGTAACATCATTTACTTTCTATAACATTTTCCATCAATGCCCGGTGAAGATACATGCAGGAAATTCTCTTGTCCAGCTATGTATCTTTACTAAGCTCTGATTATGATATTTGCCATGTGAAATACGGATTCGTTTGTAGAACAGAACTCACTTGTTTTTCAAACTACATACATAAAATTTTAGAAGATGATAGTTAAGACCTTGATGAAAGGCAACATGGGGTGATTTTTCCAAAAAAATTTTGTAGTGTGCAATGCAAAATAATTCATTCTTAAAATTATCTATTTAACAACCAAACATGATATCAAAACATAGCCAGAGTGTTGTCCTAGCGCAAGCTTTATTCTTCAATTTGCTTTTCGAATTATTATTAAATCTAAAGGTAACGTTCGGAGCGTCTACATGCGCAATGCATTATTATGACAACCTTTGGACCTTACTTTTGGACCTTTGGGCTTCCCTCATTTAAGACACACATACTGGTGAAAAGGAACAGGCAGCAATGCCCCCTCGCTAATCCGGGAATGAAAGTTCGCGCGCTATACCCTAGACCCTTAAGACACAATTATAGCCTATATGGTAGATTGAATAAGCCAGAGAAACATGAAGAAAAAAAAGAGTTTATGAATGACACCAGATTATGAACATAATACTAATAAAAAGGCTATTGACAGCAGGGCATTTTGCAGAAAGATACTGGTTATAATCTGACTCAAGCCCAACATACGTCGCTAAAATATATCAAACCTAAAACTGTTTGATAGATTGATCATATTGTAAAATGTATGAGGGTTTTCCATCACAAAGTTACTTATTTCTATTTTGTACTTTTTCAAAGTCCTTATCTGTTTTATGTGTGATGGGAGACAACTGTTATAGAACTTTTGAAATTAGACCGTGCACAGCAAAAGGAGTGGTGACGGCTGCATTTGGGGCTTAAAAAGTCCAAAAAAGGATTATCAAAATGCAATGCATCCAAAATGTTGCTCTGTTTGGTAAGCACTGTGGCCTGAAGGAACAGTTGAATCGGTACATGCAAAAACCCATGTCCATTTTTTAACATAATGAATTTATTTCAAAATTGACATCTACAAAAACAAATACGTCATACTTCTGGGGCCTGATGGTAATATCCAGAAATAATCTTCTAAGTTTCTAACAAAACCTTTACAGTTAAATCAAAATAAAAAAGAAATAAGTAGTATGTAGTTTTTTTGCTCTTATCAATATTTGCATCTTAGGACGCGTAGCATATACTGATTCATCTGTAATCGACTTTTTCTTTAAATGTGAAGAGTAATGCGTTGTCGGTGGATTTCGAACGATATCATGTCATGATAACATAGTTTTTTTGTCCTTCAAACAGAATACGTTGCTCTTGATGCTGTTTGTGAAACTGATACTGTCTTGCACGAGTATGCTTCTGATCTTGAGATATTTCGATTTAATGACCAGCTATGTTCTTGTGATTCAACATCGTTGAACTTCTGACTGTGAGGTTATCTGAGTTGAAGGTTTAAACCAACAAGCCCGAAACCACCGTAGCACTAAAGGCCGAAATTAGACTTTATCTGTTATCAAAAAGATGAGCATTGTGCTAGATATTCTATTTCATACAAAATTCCTAAATGCGATAATTATGAATCAAAGGATATTCCGTAATAGATTCTCTGCTACAGAGCACTATGTTTTATGGGACCATCCTTATTGAAACATTATGTGTGAGAGCGTGATTTTTAGTTTTACTATTATTTAATTTTATTACTTTGGGCTACAGATGGCAAACTAACAGCCATAAAATTAACCACGATACTTGACAATGTGTGGTGTGACATAGTTGAGGTGCCACCTGACAGAAAGCCAAGAGTTGTTGACCCTAAGATCCCATACAAAGTCAACTTAGGATCTATCGAGCTGAGCTTTGGGAGAACCTCGACATATGTTGAACACTAGTGGCTCCAAAAATTTATCAGCTACAGAAGGAGATATATACAATGGTAGGCCTGGGCGAAACAGCCGCAATTATGGAATAATGCAGTATATGCATAGATAAACAGTATGGCAAAAAGACCATCTATGTAAGCACTGACAGCCAGGTGGCTCTGAGAGTTTTGCCAAGTAAACACTACGCTTCAAAAATAGTTTGTAACTGCCCCTAAAAACACTAGCGATGGTAAAATGGTCATGGACGTCTAGTGACATAAGGAATACATGAGAATGAGAGAACCGACAGTTATGCAGAACTCCCTCTCATCGGGCTAGAACCGGCATGTGATATATTGTACAACATGGTATGGACAGCGGTCATCAGATGGGTGTCAAATGAGCACCAGAAGCGCTAAGACAAATTGGGAGGATCCTTCAGCTCTAATACTGCAGACGCTCTTAGCTTGAGCAGGAAGGAACTACGAAAGGTGGTTGGATTTATAAAAATGGCCATTGGACGTTCAGTGCACACCTGCAAAAGTCGGGGATAGATGTGGAAGATCCTTTATGTAAGAAGTGCGGTGACTCAGTGTTACACTCTCGAAGGTTCACATTTACAATACATCGAGAAATGTCATGAGATAAGTAAGATTAGGTTACTGACCTTATGATTCCAGAAATTATAGCGCACTGAATGAAATTTAGGGTCTTCATCGTTCACAAGGACAATATGAATAAGTAGTCTGTAAATCTGTAACTCATATGTAATTTGTTACCAATCTAGGAAATAGTTCTTAGGCATAAGTTTCGGTGACACCTGTAGAACATCTTCACTGTAGTCGCACAGTCCTTCTTGAAACAGAAAAATCATTAGAAGTTGTTTTGTTCGAAATGACGGTAGATTTACATCATATTTTACATGGCATCCCTTTTATTTATATCATCCTTTAGATGACACGTTTTGTTTACATTTTCAACCTGGTTGAAAGTAAGGTTGGATTTACCTGTCGATCTATTTTGTTCGACAGTGTTGACAGCACTCAATTATGACTGATAGCATTTTTCCACCAAATTAAAAAAAGGACAGGGTTTTTTCTTCTCCTTTTCTCCTTGTTGGAATTTTCTGGAAGCTGGTTCAACGCATTTTGTGGATTTATTTCTGGAAAAACTAACCAATTGTGTAAGAACCTGCAGGTTATCAGCCTGTTGGCAACCAAATTGTGGGATTCTGAAATCTACTGAGTTCTTTACCCAAAGGAAATTCTTTAAGGCCACCTTACAGCCAAGGTCAGTATATAACCCCTATACACCATGCTTTAAAACAGGCTTAATGCCCATTATTCTTCTCTATACACGCACACGCACAAGTATTCTGGCGGCTTATACATGCTTATTGTCTGCAGGCCTTTTTATTTCGTATGCTTAATTCTACCTCTGCTGGATATGCTGCGTGGCTTCTTACCTCATCGCAGAGCTTGCTATCTAGAGGCTATACTAACATCATACCCTGCTTGCTACCTTATTTCCTGCCATTCATCCCCCAGCTTGCATGAAACCCCTCGCAACCAGGTGGTTGCTCACTCCGCGAGCGCCACCTACGGGGTTGTCCGCAGTGCGGTAATTCAAAATTACCGATTGCGTGAAAACAGAGGAAATAGCTAAGCGTTATCGTTATCTTCGACTGTCCTGCCCTGAGGGAAAACAGGAACTCCTATCTGAGTGAGAGAAGACAAGGTAGCATATTCCAATGCATCCCAGGGTTCGCAAAGAAATTAGGATGGCACTCTGTCTGATCCCATTGACCTGGGGTGCACAATAAGCCTTAAGGCTGGGCGGCAACTATTAGAGCAAGTGAACCCTTACCCTTTCCCTACTAAAAACAAAAGAAAAATCTTGCTAATGTGAAGAAATGGTGAATGTGGCAGCAAAAGAGCAAAAAGTGGTGGATGCGCTCAATAAGAATGGTTAATCCTGTTGAATCAATACATTAGGTTAAATGTAGTATTTCATCGGTTCTTAATAATTAATACATGTGCAAATTCTGGTGCTTAAATGATCATATTAATCACGTTCAAAGGTTCCGTTACATAGACACATGCAGCTAATAATGCCATGATAAAAATGCTGCCTCCGCCTCTGACTTGTTGATTCACGTATTATTTTCACACGGTCGGATGATCCGGGAATGTTTAAATAATCGGCAGACATATAAACAATTGCGGTTATCAAAGTAAGCGGCTTTTTGTTCGAATTCATTTGTATTGTCTGAAATTCCGCGGAATATGAGGTTATAATTTCTAGCAGTTTGTTTGCGAATAAATTAAATAATTGGTTATCATAAATTTTAGTGGATGCCGATGTGCAAACAAAGAGCCCAAATGGAAATTGGGCGTCAGACGCAATTTTTAATTTTAGGTTTCAGTGGCATGGAAATAAACAATTAGGGTACGTCCAATTACGGGTGGCAGCTTCTACTTTGCATTTGCGATAAATTTTATGTTTGTGCTCTGGGAATGTGACAGTTTAGGGTCATAGAATTAGTATACTTTATTTGCTAAGTTTGTATAGGCATATGGAGTAGGATATGAAAGGTGTCATCTTGTACACGTCCACCAAACAAAGCGACGTCATGTGATACCATATTATAATGATAATACTAATAATAATACATTTATTTCCGACAGGTTACATCCAATAACAGGAAATGCTAAACAATGCCAAGATAATAAGGCTTACAAGTTGTTACATGCTAAGGGAACTAGATTTGTATATACTAATGACTGCTTGTTATCGAAATTAATGTCACAATACTCACAGATAGAATTAAACAAGGAACACAAAGTGTAAATAGGCGACTTCTTCATAACATTCGTATTACAAGTGGGACAATAAAAAGCTGCTTGTTGTCTGCTTCCTAACCTAGGTATATTAAAATTGATTTTACTGAGCAAATGAGAACAGTCTACTTGTGTTGAGTTGTGCAGAATATTGTACAAAAATGATAAGCTAGAAATTTCACGTCTGATCAGCAAAGAGACTATGCCAAAAAAGAACAATAAGTTGTTGTGGTTATATCCTCTCTCAGGGTAAATACCACTACACTTATCAAAAAATACTTCAATGCTTTACGTTGCACGCTATATTATGGTGGTAGGCCGGGGCGAAACGTAAGCATCCGATCTGATCAACTGACTACCGTTTTCTTCGTAATCTAAATTTATTTGTGAAATCTGTGAAAACCTTCCAATTAGAATATTGTTTTTAGCTATTGAGGAATTTCTCGGACCGCTAATATTTAATACTTCACAGTAATAATATTTAATACTTCATGGTAATAATTTTGCCGTATTGTTTGTTTTATCGTTTTGTCCACTCCAAAATTTTATTGCTACTCTAATAAGATTTGTGAAAACTGTCCTTCATAGAATAATTGTTATTATTATGGTGTATGGTAAAAAAATGTCCGTTTCTGAAAATTAGTAAGGGTAGAGGTTATAAAACAAAAAATGTAAAAAACATGAACCTTTGTGGAGGACGCTGACCATTTTTTGGATTTTTTTAGTTAGGTACAATAGTAAAAAAGGGCTGGGTACTTGACTTTATTTATTAATATCCAGTACTTTTCGATCGTAGTCTGAAAAGTTCTTATCTGTCTTCAAAGACAAGACCGATGGAAATGAGCGACGTGGATTTTCGTTATGTAAATATCACAAAACACCCAAGAAGCGTATAACTACAAAATAGGAAAATTTCGCAATGACAGAATCGTTGTGGGAGGTGGTATGTGGAGCAGGAGCCTCTAAATCGCATAAAACCGAAGTTGACGAGTTTACATTTTTAGTTTTTACTTCTCACACCGATAGGTGTGCTGTGTAGGTTCCGTATTAGCTTTACATTTTCTGGTCGCAAGCCGTCAAGTAGACAAGACGTGACATTCTGACATTGATCGTGATTCTATTGTAGGCACCCATGATACTACGACTTTAGAAGGTATGCTCACGCGCATGATGTCTTCCGTCTCGCTTCCACCTGTGACGTCCGCGTGTGACAAACGCGGTTTGTTTACTCGTTTAATTACAGGTTATAGCTGAACATTTTCAGTTTATTTTCTTGAGTTTGCTCGTTTACTCGTAAAGTTTGATAAAACATTAATTATTTGCGATTCTGGAGTTTAACACATATTTGAACAATGGTTTATTGTGTGGTTGTGGGATGTAATAATAAAAAAGTAAAAACTATTCGTCACACTACCGCTACTTGGGATGGTTTGGAAAGTTTGGCAGGTTTCATTGCATTTAAGTTGAAAAATAAGGAGAAACTGGGTTATATCCCAGATTGCACAGATACTTCTCTCAGTTGGGTCAACCATTTAACAGAAGGTGGACTACAAAAACATACAGATGAGTTCTTGGAAAAATGTAATGAGCTCGGCCATATATTTTCCAACTATAATGGAAACGCTTTGAAAATTGAAAAAACTATCTTGCGAATTTAAACCAATTATCAGATAATGTATATGTGACTGACGAAGCAAAGATGAGCTTGTTTTCTAGATGCAAAATGTATTTCAGAATACGAATTCTTGATAGGGGAGTTAGAGGGACCTCGAATATTAGAAAACTGAAATTCACTAACGTTGTAAAATAGTATAAAGTAATAAGTCGTCCTGCAACGGCGCATCCAGCCTTCCTAGCACCTTTCCTATTTGGAATAAAAAAAATGCTACATAAAGTAAAAATGCGCTATAAGATGGTTGGAGATTTACGGTTTGCAGAACGTATTTTGATACTTCATTTTCAGTTCATATATAGAAAGTCTAGTTCTATATGCTCTTATTCACCCCTTTTTCAGTTTCTTATTGTCTGTCCAAAATATATTTCCTTATAGACTCATATATACGGAATCAATAGCTAACTACAACACAAGAGCGCAACAAATGGTGTGCCCTATACCCAGGCCATCAGAAACCATCACTACAAGTGGATCAAACTTTTTAATTCAAACATATTATTAAACAGATACATCGTGTGAAAACATTTTGAAAAAAATTGAGGAAAAACCTGTTATTACTAGGCATCTTTAGTATACGAGAATTCACCTGTACTAGCTAAATACAATGCCCAGAAAGATATTGATTTGTTGTATTGTGATATGTTTTTATTTTATGTTTAACATATAAGCGGTTGTGACATATATTTGAATAAAAAATAAGAAAACTTGGCAATGTATTTTTCCACCAATCATTAGCAGAAAACAGTCAATATTCATTCGCCATAACATAATGTCATTATGCTTGTTCACGATTTTTAAAAACCTCTAATGACAAAATCATGCTATTTATTTCTTGTCTACCTTTTATTAATAGAATTTACAGTAAATACATATGCAAATTGGCTTAAAGAGCTGATGACGCAACACCATAATCTATATATAACAAATAAGAACGGTAATCAAAGGCTCCTGAATGGAGTATATAAAAAATAAAAATTCCACCCCCTACCCGAGAAATTTTCCCACAAAAAGATGGTTTCACTAGGCACTCCAATCAACCTCTTATATGAGATTTCAGAAAAATACGTCCAGACCGCTCTGGCTCTGTTCTTTTTCGACAATGTCAATTTTTTTGAGTACATACATTCAAATTTTTGTATCTGAATTTCAGAACGCTCGGAACTACTGCAAACGGGTCAGGCGTCGATTAATATCAATTCTCTGTATAACTATTTCACCAATTTTTTATTCAGATACAGAGGAATATGTATCGTTTATATTATACTGTGCATGAGCTATTTTCATTTTGCATGAATATTAAATATCTAAGACAGATATAACAAGAAACGAAATAAAACTTTCAAAAATCAATGCCTTGGCGCCATGGGCTTGTACACTTTTGTCACACGGTGACGTCATGCGCAGACCGGTTCGAAATCTGTCCGCCAAGTGATCATATCTGTCAGTGTCGTAGTATCATGGTAGGCACCTATGTTATGATTTGTGTGCCTCAGATTCATGTCTATTTTTATGTTTTACTATTAGTTATGTAACCTAACCTTACTGATGAATGATTTGATTTAAAGTATTGTTCGAATATGTATCCCTTATGTGATTGTACTTCGATTTGTCTGATCTATTGTACTTCTATCTTGTTAAAAGCTAGGGCTTTTAAGGCGGGCGCGATGTACGTTCCGTATTAGCTTTAAATTTTTTGGTCGCAAGCCGTCAAGCAGATAAGACGTGACATTCTGACATTGATCGTGATTCTCGCAAATAGTACAACGCGTCCGCGCTGGAAGCAATATTGGTCAGAAAATAAATACATCAACAAGGTAACAGCGTTTTGTTACAGACGCCAAGCGTTTGACTACCGACTAGGAGTGCAAGAGCGCCCCATTTTACATGCTTTTTGGACGTTTTATAATACCTACATAACGAAAATCCACGTCGCTCATATCCGTCGGTCTGTTTGTCTGTCGGTCTGTTGGCATCTTTCTAGCCTCGTAGTCTCAGCAGTCGCTGCATGGATTTTGATGAAATTTGGGCAGCGATATGCTGTGGGGCCGTAGTACGTAATGCTGTTATAATTTTGGAAATCGGTGCATGGGCGGCGGAGTAATTATAAAAAAAAATAAAAAAATCAAATATCCCCCAAACTTCGTTTTTAGGTGTTTTAGGTGTTCCTGATCATTCTCTACTTTTTTTGATGGGCTGAAATTTGGGGTGGTTGTGGATGGGGGGTTGTAAAATAAAAACATTTGTTGTATTCTTAATAGACTGTTCACTAACCTGTGAAGGAAGACCTAGCGACATAAATAGCTTTTTTAGGTCCATCCAAACATTGTCTTTGCCTATTATAGAAACCAAAGACAGAATTTTTGCTGAGGTAAACATACGAATATATTGCTTTAGATTGTTCTGTGTTGTGTATCATGGAAGCTGTTGAATAGATGTTAATGAAACTTTTACACAGTATTACTACTGTGGCGAGGATAAAATTGCGTACGGTTTTATATATAGGGCCAGTGGCGATGCAGAACTAATAAAAAACTAAAAATATAAAAACAGCTCAAACTTGGTTTTTAAGCGTTTTAGGGGATCCTGATCATTTTATACTTTTTTGGGTGAGGGTGGAATTGTGGTGATCGGCGAGTGGGGGTTGAAAAACCGAAAAATTTGTTGTATTCATACTAGACTGTCCATTGACTGTAAAAGAAAGACCTAGCGGCATAATACACTTTTTTTAGGTCCTTCCTAATGTTTCCTTCCCTATTACAGAAACGAAGGAAATTTTGTGATGTAGATACAAACGGGCTTCGCTGTAGATCGTTCTGTATCGTTTAACTTGCAAATGATCAGAGTGACTTTAATGAAATTTCGACTTAGTATTATTACCTTGGCGAGGATGGAAAACACGTACGGTTTTTAAAAACCGGGTCAGTGGTGATGGCGCTGCGAGAGCAAAAAAACAAAAAATACAAAAACAGATCAAATTTCGTTCCTAGCCGTTTTAGGGGCCCCGGATAATTTTCCTACTTTTTTTAGATGTAGGTGAAATCGGAGTGGTTGGGGGGTGTGGAGTTGTATTCATAATAGGCTATCCATTGACATGTATTGTGCAGGAAAGGCCTAGCGGCATAACACAATTTTTTTGAGGGAGGGGGGGGGGTGTGGTGGGCTGGCGATGATTTGGTCACAAGGGGATCTCAGATTATTGCTATGCTATGAGAAAATAATGAACTGGTATCACCTTAATGTGTGGGAAGTACTGTCAATCAACTTGACTTAATTTTTTTATTATTGTTACGCTGCCACTGAAAAACATGCTCGCCAATGTCAAAATTTCATTAAACCAATTTAATAATTTCAAGTTTCTTGGTTTTTGTAATAGGAAAGGCCATGTTCGTATGTTCAATGGACAACCTGTTACGGGTGCAACAAATTTTTCAGTTTTACAACCACCCCAATTTCACCACAACCCAAAAAAGATGGAAAATAACTAGAACCTCTAAAATGCCTAAGAACGTAGTTTGAGGAATATTTTCTAAATCACCTTTTATGAACCCACAGCATATCGCCGCCAAAATTTACTAACAATCCAGGTAGCGGTTACTGCGATTACGAGGCTAGAAAAACGCCAACAGACAGGCGGAGGAACAGACAGACACACAAACAGACAGACACACAGACAGAGACACAGACAGACAGACAGGCAGACAGACTGGCACCAGACCGACGGAAATGTACGACGTGGGTTTTCGTTATGTCGATATTATGGAACGCCCCAATTACAAATCGACAGGCACACACCAACACAGCAAGCATCACCTGTCAAACAGCCACGCCAGCAGAAAGCCGCTGCTTGCACTGATGAAGAAAATCTCACCTGAAGATGAGTAAATCAATCGAAACATGGTTATACTCAGAAGTCCAGAATATACGTTTTGAATTATCTACGTTATCTACAAATTTCAAGTAAACGTTGGATTCAAAATCCGTGCCCGAAAAGCGCTTACCTTCCTTTCTATGCGCACATATGTAAGGACATTAGACTATCTTCCACATTTTTCTAACTCCATCCAACTTAACACTTATTTCAAGCACATGTAGTACCATAAAGAAGGCAGTCAGATAAGGGCTTGAGAGAAATCTTATCGTATAAAATAACCATTATTTTCCGACATCCGACTAATAAGAATCTGCCCGACATAAACGCCGAATCTTTAGGTCCTTGTCCCCTGAACGAGCCTTGTTAAATTTATACCATTTCTTTAATTAAAATTGATTCGGGTCCCCTTTTTCCGATACTGTCTTTTGTCCTTAGGGTTTATTTCTCTCAAGGGTGATGTAATCGTATTTTTATTATGATTCGTTTTTTTTTTTCTTGATAGAATGATTTGATTATAACAAGACATGGCTGTTTTAAATTGGGAACTGTCTTATTATATTGAAACTTGAAGGTAGAGCAGAGCTTAATGTTTTAGCAAGACCATGGATATACCTTTGCACAATAAAAAGTAATAAATATGTATGTAAATTGCCTGTTAGTGCCTAGCTGGCAAAACTCGTACTAGTAGTAGCAACATATAGATATTGAGAAGCAAACATCTGTGATTGGTTTCGGATGAATGAATGAAATTGCGACTCTTTAATTGAGTTAAGTTGCTCTTCAGCATAAATTGAATGTCGGGAGTGTTAAATGAGAGTTCCACAAAAGAGAGTCTGTTTGTTGTCGTATCCGCAGGTTCCTATATGTGATGCACATAAACAGTGCTCGGTTCCTCAGATTAAACGCTCAGGTACCGGCTTTGGTAGATAGATGGCGAACCAATACTTTTTAAATTACTGCTTCCCAATATCAATATGTTGCTACTACTGGTACGAGTTTTGCCAGCTAGGCACTAACAGGCAATTTCATTTATTCGTCTGAGACCTAAATCACACTGACGAGCCTTAATAAAAGCGAAACGACGTCGTCTGTGATTGGTTTCGGATGAATGAATGAAATTGCTACTCTTTAGTATGTTATATAGTTATATAATTAAAATAGCTTACTTTAAATAAATGAAAGTACGCTCTTTCTTCGTTATTACTGTCAATTATGACTGTATAAGGTTTGATTGGCATAAAAACCTATCAATGTTGTTCGTAACATTTTCTCAAATAAAATTGATCTAGGCTCATTAGCTTGATACGTGCTTCATACTTAAAGTTTATTTCTCTCAAAGGTGATGTATTTTTACTGTATTATGAATCGCTTGTACTTCTCACGCCGATAGGATGGGAATGTTGGAATCACAAAAATTTTCGATTTCAAGATAATACGCTTTTTGAGCGTTTCATGATCCCTACAAAACGAAAACCCACGTCACTCATTTCCGTCGGCCTGTTTGTCAGTCAGTCTGTCTGTCTGTCGGCGTTTTTATGACCTCGTAATCTCAGTAACCGCCTATGGATTGTGATAAAATATGGGCAGCGATATGCTTGGGGTCGTAGCAGGTAATGCTCATATAATTTCGAAAATCGGTGCAAATTCAGATATTCCGCAAACTTCGTTTTTAGGCGTTTTAGGGGTTCCTGGTCATTTTCTACACTTTTTTGGGCAGGGTTGATATTGGGGTAGTTGGGGAGTGGGGGGTTGTAAAACTAAAAAATTTGCCTTATCCAGAATAGGCTACCCACTAACATGTGAAAGAAAGACTCATCGGCATGATATACATTTTCAGGCCCATCCGAACATTGCCTTGCCATTATAGAAACCAATGAAAATGATTTTAATGAAGCTTTGATACAGCATTACTACCATGGAAAACGCGTATTGTTTTTAGAAGTCATATCAGTGTGGCGCAGAAATAATGAAAAGAAACTAGAAATATAGAAACAGCTTTAATTTCGTTTTTAGGCATTTTAAGGATTCCTAATTATTTTCTACTTTCTTTCGGGTGGGATGAAAATGGGGTAGTTGTGAGGTGGGGGGTGAAAAACAACAACAACAAACATTGCCTTGCATATTACAAAAGGGAACTTACTAATATATACATACGAGTATTGCTTTTTAAATCGTTCTGTATTGTGTAACGTAGAAACTATTGAAATAATTTTAATGAAATTTCGACACAGTATTACTACCTTGGCCAGGATGAAAACGCGTAAGGTTTTTAGAAGTTATGGCAGTCGCGGCACAGTAGTAATCCAAAAACTATAAATATAAAAAACAGCTAAAATTTCGTTTTTAAGCATTTTAGAGTTTCTTGATCGTTTTTCAACTTTTTTTGGGAGTGGATCAAATCAGGGTGGTTGGGGTAGGAGGGCTGTAAAAGTGGAAAATTTTTGTATTCATAGTGGGCTGCCAATTGACCTGTGAAAGAAATATCTAGCGGAATAACACACTTTTATTTGCGGGCGGGCGGTCGCTGCCTTTGGTGCAAGGGTATCTCAGCCTGTAGCTTCGTGGTACCGTAAACGCGGGCTACTTTGGCCCTAACGTCCTTCTTTGGCCCAAATGAAAAAAAAACAAAATCATACTCTACAATCATATTTGTGACCGTATTTAAAATACTTCCGGCTCATTCCGGAAGGTAGCCGCACTATACAGGCTGTCTGATAAGTCCAGTGGTTCCTTTGCTGTCCACTAGAAAGCAGCATGTATAGTTGTTTGACTAGTGAAACCACGTGCAATCTTTACCTCCCAAACTTCCATTTACAAAAAACGTATTTCTTGCTTAACAAATCTGGTAAGTACCCCCTATTAAACAATTTTCCTTTCTTTAAGTCGTACTGTAGTTACAACACTGGTAAACTCAACAAGTTTTTTTATTTTCATGTTTTTTTAAATCAGACCCAATAATCTATAAAAAACGTCCTACTTTGGCCCAACTTCTTTTTGGCCAAAACCCATAATATTAAGTTATGAATTACTACAAAACCTTGAAGCATTTTATTTTTTCATTTATATTGCGTATTCTCATAATCAGCTTGTTCAGGATGCCGTAATAAAAGACTTCCTGGAGGCCCAATATACACTGGCTATAGCAATGAACAACTTCTAACTTGTCTAGAAGCAATCAGATCTGGTGATATGACGCAAAGGCAGGCTGCTGATCATTTCAAGATACCCCTATAAAAAACAAGTTGAAAAGTTTGTTTTCAAGTTCACCAGGCCATGCAACAGTTTTTTCGCAAGAAGAACTAGCATTCTCGATGAACTAGATTTAAGATTCATCATAAAGTCTTATTTGACTAGGCAATGGAAGACTATGCAGTGTTTTTGCAACTATGTTCCAGGACGTGACTGGGTCAAATCGTTTCTAAAGAGACACCTTCAACTGACTGTCACGTTTTCGTCGAAGATCAAAAGAAATCGTCGTCAGATTCATGAACAAATCATCACAGACTATATTGAACATCTGAAAAAGGTGGTCAAAGATGTTTCACCTGATAAAATTCATAATTATGACAAAACTTGATAACATTTGATAATATAATCTTCGTTGAAGAATCTGTTCTAGTCAATACTCAAGTCCTTCTTTATCCATACCATTTGTATCTTGCTTTTAGCGCTAAAAATTGACTTGGGCCAAAGTTACCCTAACCGCAGGGTAACATTGGCCCAAAACTAAAAAAAATATATTAATTTAATAAACGTTTTGTAAGTAAAAACAGGATTACTAATTAAAATTTAAGATATTATAGTTGTAAAAAAGATTACCAGAACTTCTGGGCAGTAAAAACAACAGTTTCTAGAGAAAAGTACATACAATAGTTACTGAAAAGTGGGCCAAAGTAGCCCGCGTTTACGGTACATTAAAGTAATAAACTGGCATCACCTTAATGCGTGGGAAGTACTGGGTCGCTTAGTTTGAGTTCATTTTCTCCCATAAGTTGAGCGGCATCCACAGTACTCGCGAAGTTACCCAAAGTTAGCTATGTACGAGAGTATGGAAGGTTGCTTCAGACGCTCTGGTTCGAATAATACTTCTAGTTGTTGTCGGTCTCTGCACCTAGGCGACACTGTTAGGCTCACTCGCCAAAAAAAGATGAAAACGAGGCACTAACTGAAAAATGTGAGAGTGCGTAATGCAAGTTGCTGCTGCCTCTTCGCACGTCATCCATTTCGCCGTTGTCAGCTGACTCCGTCAATAACCAAACAAGATTAGGTTCTTGTCTACCGAGCAGACTCTTCGTACTTAACTTCTTTGCCAGGGAACTTGGCGAGCGAGCTGGGCCTTCAGTGTGTAGAAGATTCGGGACGTACATAGAATAGAGTAGCCATGTAATTAAATAGAGTATGCTTTACTATCCTGTCATCTTCTTGCGCAAAGCTCTAATATGACACAGAACGTCGTTCTGCATGGACGGAAGTGCTTTTTGCGATGGTGTCGCCTCTTGTGGGATTTCCCGTAAACTTGTCTTTAGTACCTTCACGGCATATCACACAATCAGCAGATAATCCCTGGTTGGCGGCAACGATACGCGCATCCCGCCATTTTGGATTAGAATCTGTCAAAAGGGGTATATACGTAAGCGGACATAATTGAAGCAAGGTCGACGCTCGTATTTGCTGAAATAAAATGCATAGGCGTACGCTTAAAGATTTTGCATACGCGGTGTTGATAATATATGATCTTTAAAATGGATAAATAATTCGCTGGAAATCTGTGCTACCGAGCATTGCAGAAAAACGTACTATAGTTGCAGAAAAAAAAAATTAGGTTTCCGAATGATCCCGTAAAGCAACTACATATGACCTACAAATAAAATATGTACTCAGAAATGTACGGATACTATTTTTAAGGATCGACTGAAGCGACTTCACTCATTTGATAGATAAGCTGATTAGCCAGCATGCTTATGAGCTAAATTTTATACAAGTCTATGTTCTTCGAGTAATTACTGAACAAAAATTAAGAGCTTACTAGAAGATGTAACCGTTCACCTGAATGTTTGTCATTGGCGTATCATTAGGCGTTCAGAGAATTTTGCAAGTGAATGGACTAGTATCATGATTTTTTTTTGATTGCATATGATAGAGTACGTCATAAAAAGCATCTCATTTCTTTCTCCGATTTTTTTGGGCACATTAAAGCCGTGAAAATAAGAAAAATATTTGAATTCTCCTAGGGCAGTGACGGCACTGCCCTAAAGGCGAACAGCCAACCAAAAGACAGATATGTGTGCTGTGTTGCCGCATTCTGATTGCGCGCGAAATGCCGGAGCTGTGCGCGGGCTGGCTCATCTATCTTGTCTTCTGTTCCCGTCTGCGAGTCAGAGCTGTTCTTGGCAACAATGCACTGCTGATGATTCGCGTGGTTGGCAGTGATTAGCTGAATTTGAATTCCATTCTTTAAGCTTTAGAACGGAATTACTAAAGAGCAAAATGATGTAGAAAGTAACAAAATGCAGCAGTACGTTTATTTTTGTATGCACTAAGCGGTTATAACAATTAAATCATTATTCTTTATACTACCATAAAGAAGGGAACCTTGAGCCCTTGAGGTATTATTTTTCTGTTTAATTTCTTTGGGAACTTCAAGCCGTGGTTAGGTGCCCAATGAAACTAGACTTCTGTCTGGGTTCCGGTGCTCTCATTGATACTCGTTGTTGATTGCGCCCACTACGGCTACGTAAACAAATATCTTTAGGAGTATAATAAACTAGTGGAAATAAATCTAACTTGAGAAAGATTATTAGGCAGATTAATTTTTTTGAAACGCAAATCTTCGATAATTCATGTTGTCGATACCGCTCCTTAAGAGAATAGATACTTTGTCCTCAAGTATCGGAAAGTATCGATACTTGGCAAAAAAAGTCAAATTGGTATCGGTATCGATACCTTTTGTTGTCAAGGTACACTTCTGTAGGAACCTTTTTTTATACAGGAAATCGTCAGGGATATCCTGCTGATTGTTTGGTATGCTGTGGTACCTCTTTGTTAAGTGTTCATTTATTCATATATCCGGTAGAAGCCTAGACGAAGTAAGCTAAACTGGGACCGTCTCACATCGAAAGCCATCGATATATCAAGTGCTACGAATAAAAATATGCTACAATACATAATAGCAAAAACGCTGTCTAACATAATATGTCCAGCGTTTCCCAAATATCGTCGTATTTGTTCCCTGAGAAAAAACCACCGAGAATTAATTACAACCGGCAACGCGAGTCGAGCCGACATCCAAAAGCAGAGTAAAATATTATTGAATTTTTTACGGAGCAAGATAAATTTGTCCAATATAAACAAAAGAAGTTCCGTGGAATGGCGATCATTAATCTCCGCTTTTATATTTATTTTATTTTGAAATATTAGGACATCTAAAAGAGGACTATTTATTTTACGCAGAAGGCCTCTGTCATTCATAATTTTTTATCTGACGAATCTCGCGTCCTATATTTTGTCTACTACATAAAGCGCCGTAGTTATTCTAAGCTATGTTACATGGTTACCTGCATTTTTATACCGGGTTTGTAAAAAGTACCAGAACGCTTAAATATAGCCAAAAGTGCACAAATCTACAAATGTGAAACGATAAAATTCAACACCTAGGGGAGTTTGAACATTTAGAATTAAACAATGCTAACAGCAGTGTTGCCAGATTTACCACTTTTACTTTACATTTCATAATTTTGTTGATTTCAATGGAATGCCCCATATTTTTCAATTGGCGATGAATCGGATGTTTGCTGGAAGAAACCTTCTTCGAGGCTTTGGACATATGGAATAGCTACTGGATCTAACATCTCATTCACACATCTTTGGGCAGTTATTTGCCACGAATCACAAGTATAGGTAACTGCCTGTTAAATGCAATGGCACCCCAAACCATCAGACCAATAGGATGATATACATGGCGCCTAATAGCAAACTGGAGATCACGTCGTTCATCCCATAGTTGTCTAACACGTTCACTTCCGCCTGTGTACCCAGACAAAATCTAGATTGGTCTTATGCCACTCAGCGTGCCATGGACGGTGTTCCTGGCACCAATTTAATCGATGGCGACGAAGATTTAAAGTCCGTGAAAGTACTAAACCGCGGACGATATGATCTTAAGAGGCCACATTTATACATATTTGGCAGTAAAACACGGATTCACATGTACACGCACAACTCACTTATTTTTCAAACTACATAGGTACATACAGTTTCAGAAGTTGATAGTTAAGACCTTAGCGAAAAACTATCCATGGCGTTTTTTTAAACTTTTTTAGTGTGCAAGAAAACTCGCAATGCAAAATCATACATTCTTCAAATTTCTGTAATTTAAGAAACAAACGCGATTTCAAGACAAGGCCACCGAAGTATCCTATCGCAAGCTTTCTTCTTCAATTTGCTTTTTGAACCATTACTGTAAGTTTAAATGTACCATCACACTACCTGTAGACCACCAGTCTGTCGCTCTCTGCTCTCCTCGGTGCGAAATCGTCTTCGCGGCAGTCGGCCGTCAGCAGTACCTCAAAACGACTCACCTCCCCTCATTTTATTTTCGACCACATACTTCAGAAACCGCTGATACGAATTTTCTTGCTTTTCAAGTACACGCGCTATACCCTAGCCCTTTAAGTCCATTTCACGTAATTTGTAGTACACCATGCGGATTCGAGGGGGCCTATAGCTGCATACCAAGCGTCAGAAACAGCTCGAGTAGATCGCATTCTGTGTCGAAGGGCAAATAGTCGTAGATGACGATCTTACCGGTCTGTAATTCTCCAATGTACTCCAGAACATGTAGCTCGTTGCATTAACTCTTCTTCGATCTATTCAGGCCACGCTGCCACGACTGTAGGAAATGCGACGCCCCATGGTTACAGCAATTGCTCTGAAAGAAGCACCAAGTTCTTGTTAGCCTACAATCCGATTCCGCTCAAATGGTGTTAACTAGGTGTGTCGTCTTCCAGGGGGTATCTTTATACACCGCTAACTAGTCTCTCGCCAGTTTTGTAATGGATATCATAGTTTTTGGATCAACAAACTGCTATACTTTATTTTCACAGGTATAGAGGTATTTCGAAATGCCATGTAGGTAAGCAGCTCTAAACGAACAAGTATTTGATGTATACTAGAGAGGCCAAGCTGTGCACACATTTTTAATGCGAATATTTCTCTTTTTCTAGGTGTTAGGATTTAATTTGCAAGTAGTACAGATATACATGACCTCAATAGTAAAATAATGAAGACTATAATGATTTTGATAATCATTCCCTGGACAAGACTCATCAATAGTTGCATATACAATAGCATTTTTCCAGAAATTCCAAAGGAGGCTATAGAGTTGGTCCTATTTTCAAAAGTGGCTCTATCTCCGAAGTGGTAGACTGCCAACCTATATCATTAATTTCATATTTTGCGAAAGTTATGGAAATTTTATTTAAAAATCAACTAGCTAATTTCCTTGAATCCAATAATTTGTTGTATAATAGTCAGTATGGTTTTAGAAAAAATAGATCAACTACATCAGCATTTAGTAGCTTCATTGATCGAATTAGTAAATGAAGGACTCGAGAACCATCAGTACACGCATGCTGATCTGTTTGATCGGTCTTAGGCTTCCGGTTGAGTCCAACATAACATATTGCTCCCAAAATTGGAAGCATTCAATATCGACGTTTCCAGCACACAATTAATAAAATCATACTTGACGAATAGAAAACAATTGGTCAGATACGATCGCTGTAATTCTAACATGGGAGTGGTTGTCCATGGAGTTCCCCAGGGTTCGGTTTCGGGACCACTACTATTTCTGTTGTACATAAATTATATTTTCAACAGCATGTCATTACATAATAGTAAATTATTCTTATACG
Source organism: Callosobruchus maculatus (assembly GCA_951848785.1). Lineage (NCBI taxonomy): Eukaryota > Metazoa > Arthropoda > Insecta > Coleoptera > Chrysomelidae > Callosobruchus > Callosobruchus maculatus. The sequence goes on from CATOUR010000285.1 coordinate 24,951, forward strand.
CAGATGATACTACAGTCAACAAGTAATGCTAGGAACACTCTTAGGGAGATGAGCTTGACTTGCAAGTCAAACATCGGGATTGGTTTGGAGCTAATTTATTATCACTAAATTCTGATAAAACTCAATCAATATACTTCAGTTTACGTCCGTATGAACTAGGATCAAGGACCTCAATGAAGTTCTTAGGTGTTTACATTGACAGTACCATTACTTGGGAAACGCATGCCGACTATGTGGTGAATAATTTACCAAAAATAATTTACCTAATTCGTGATTTAAAGTTTTAATGACAAATTATCATTCCTTTTTCCATTCTAAAATAACATGTGCAATTTTGATCTCGGAGCATTCTCCCCATGTACACGAGTATTTGCTGTATAAAGCCGGCGCATTTGTTATATAGCTGTACTGAAATATAAGGACCCATGCAAGGCAGAGTTTTTGAAATTTGATATTTTAGCCTTGCTAACTAAGCTGCCTTTTACGCACTATAACAAAAATTGTAGCAGCTACACGGCACAGAATGATATACACAGCTATGAAAGACGTCAAAGAAATAACATCTATCCTGACCATCGCCTCTTTACTAGATGTATAAGTGGCACAAAGTCCCATGGTATTAGATTTTCAATAAATTACCTAATAAGATACGGTCACTTCGTCTTAGTATTTTTCATAAAAATATAAAAAAAATATTTAACAAGGAGGCGTATTTTAGTACCGATTTCATTACTGATAATTTCTCTGATATAATATAGTTTGTTTGTTTTATACTTATTTATTTATGTCATATGTATCAGTTTCTCCAATATGTATTTACTTTGTATGTATTTATATTTGTACCATTTCGTGTCCATTTTGACCTGTGTAAACACATACGTGTATTAACATCAATAAATTATTACTATTACTACTATTACTAGTATATCTTATCTACTCCTTAATTAGACTTTCAGATTGAGATCTTTTGAGACTTTGAAGTAGATTAATAAGTAAGTAATCTTTGTCTATTGAACGTGATTCTTAGCGGCTAACCGGAAAGCCACACATCCCTATTCTATTCTGTGCACTTCTATAGAAAGTTGCTCTGTTATCGTTCAAGCAGAACACTATTTTGTTGGAGATACAACTCGGCATTCGGCATCGACCGACATTATGTGTCGGTAGCAGGGTGAAAAATACGTGGGAAACAATCTAGCTAAAAGGACGAAACAGACCGTCCAAAGCGTGTTGCTGAGGTTTGCTCGAATGGTAACGCTGAAAGCACGATAGATCAATGATCAATCTCTTTTCTTTTGCTGTTTCTGCCTTTTTGCTTGTCACGGTGTCAGTTTTATACGTATAAACAAAAACTGTGGCGTAGTAAGAAGGCAGTAATAGCCATTAGCACCGCTTCGCTCAACTCCCGCATAAAGTAAACTGAATTTTATCCTCCGTAATTGTGTTGGACTGAATTGCTTAACATGATGAGTTGAACTTTGAATGATTAAAGTTTAAACCGAATATATCCTTGCCTTAAGTAAAGCTAGATTCATTTAATCGTGTCTGAGCTACACTTGAATTAATCGGTTAGTTTTATATAATTTCTTTTTAATTTCATTTGATTTTTTTGTTTTTTGTTTTATTTATATTAGCATTAGTTAACTAGCAATTATTAGATGAAGAAAAAAACATATATGTGTAAGCATACTTTATTTTAACCATCTTTCTGTATGACACTCACCCTGTAAGTACCCGCCTTTGTATACGAAGAGTTTGACGCCATGTGGTAGTAGTTTTTATGGCACTTAATGAAGGTAAGACAGAGAGTTTGTGGAAGGTCTTGATTTAAGAGTCCTATGCTTTTTGCCTGTAAGAAAATATGAAAACGTAGAAACACAGTGTACGGCGAACTTTCGTAACGCGTGGTGGTTTCAGTGGATGTGGTTGCAGCTAATTTGGTGAGTTTTCACACGAGTAGCTATTCATTCGCCGTAGTTCATTATATGTGCATGTCTTTTTAACCATTACAATTGTGTTTCATAATCTAACTATAATAATTATTGATACAAGCCGCATTGGTAAAGCTATTAACTAGCTTGGAATCTGATAGTCATTTACAGATAAAGATAAAGGGTAGCCAACTAATAATCTCTGCAAGTGGGACGCCCCTAAGTAGACTTGGGATACTGTATTGCACAGTATGGTACAGCGCATGCGATTATTGGGGAGATGGAGGTATAATGTACACCGTCCCGCAGTAATCAAAGCATTGGCGTACCTGTCCGTACACCAGCCCACTATACAGCACTTGATTCGAAGTTCAGGGCACTCTGGGAGGTCCGATGGGGAGACGGGGTCGTCCATCAAACCTACTGCACCCTGGAGGCAGGAGAATGCTCCTCTTTCTGTGTTGGTGGGACACCGTTGGAAGATAGCGGGATCCTGAGAATTAATCGCACTACCATTGCCTCTAGTCCAAACACGACCTGGAACACAGTTTGATTGTTGGACAATCCATGCGGAGAAAATGTAGATGGTAATTTGCATCACCCATGCGAACAGCATGTAGATGAAAACTTGCATCACCCATGCGGACAGCATGTAGTTAAGAATCAGCATCACCCATGTGGATAGAATGTAGTTAGTAATCTGCATCATCTATGTGGATAGCATGTGCGTTCTAGTCTGCATCAGCTAACTGGATTCATATCATAGGCTGACTCCCATGCGGTAGGAAGCTGCCGTTCCCCACGGTATGAGAGGTAGAATGTACGCGTTCTACCTCTGTCTGGTTTAAGGCACGTGTCGCCACGTCAAAGTCTTCACAAGGTGTTGAGGTACGTACCTAGATAGATCTATCGATTAGCCATGGGTTGCGAGTCAACATTCGTAGGTGAGACCGTAAAGCGAATGTTGGCGTGTGCTAGTCATTTGTGAAGCCATGACAGCGCTTTGTGCCGTTCGTGGGGCATCTTGGGTTTCGCCTTCCATTGGTGTGCACAGATAACGGACGAGTTCCACGCGGGCGGTACTAAGGGATTGCGCCTGATATCTTTCAAAATTTTACTGAGATCATCCTCAAGCTATTTTTGAAGCCTTTGATGTAGTTCGAAAGCATCCTGGGCCTATCAGCATTGATTGGGAGATAATATCAGTATTGTAGCGGTAGAACATAACAGTATTATAATGCATGCAATGTACCGGTTGAATGTAAGAGTTACTCATGAGCGTCTTTAAAATACAGGCCCGTCTCCGACTGTTTCCGTCACCTCTCGTCCAGCAGATCTTTCCTGTCGTCTTATCACCAAGTAAATGGTCTCTTCAATTCCTGACTATTCGAGTATATCAGAGTTCTTTTCGTATCACCTTCGTAAAACAAATTTTATGGTACAGGGTGTTACGTTGGAACTTTATTGTATCTTTAATTATTCTATTCTATTATTTTTACATTCCACATTCTACGTAAATATGCGTTAGTCTACATATGTAACGATCGCTGACGTCACAAGTGAGAACTGATTGTCTGTATTTGCTCTTGTCTCTTTCTATTGTCACACCGCACTGCCGTATAGCTAGCTTGCCATAGGTCCTGGATTATGCAAGGGGTTCGCAAGCATGGGCAAGATAGCAGATGATCCATCATCTGGTTCTCCCCGCAGTCACATAAATCGTCCTCAGCGTATCCCCATCTCACTAGGTTATCCTCAGACCTGCACATTTGGCACATAATCCTATTGAGACTTTCTCAGGTCCTTCATTCCAATTGTGATCCGGAAGGAAAGCTGTCAGTTGGATTCCAAGCTCATATGTGGTTCTCTGTTAGCCGTCGCTTCCACAGTACCTCTTCAGTTACTGGTTTGGAGTCTGCCAGTGGCTTTGTGGACATAACGAAATTCTTGCTGGATTTAAGTCTCGATGCTGGAGGCTTGTGTCCATATCGTGGATGTCTTTTATCTCGTCTAATTTGAAGGGGGGGGGCTATTCCTGCTAACATGTATAAGTGCTAGTAGTAGCAACATATAGATATTGGGAAGCAGTACTTTAAAAAAGTATTGGTTCGCCATCTATCTACCAAAGCCGGTACCTGGGCGCTTAATCTGAGGAACCAAGCACTGTTTATGTGACCCGTTTAAAAGCATCAGGTATAGAAACCTGCGGATACGACAACAAACAGACTCTTTTTTGTGGAACACTCATTTAACACTCCCGATATTAAGTTTATGCTAAAAGGCAACTCAACTAAAGAGTAGCAATCCCATTCATTCATCCGAAACCAATCACAGACGACGTCGTTTCGCTTTTATTAAAGCTCGTCAGTGTGCTTTTTAGCATAAACCGAATGTCGGGAGTGTTAAATGAGTGTCCCACAAAAAAGAGTATGTTTATTGTCATATCCGCAGGTTCCTAACCAGATGCTTTTGAACGGGTCACATGAACGGTGCTCGGTTCCTCAGATTAAATGCTCTGGTACCGGCTTTGGTAATTAGATGGCGAACCAATACTTTTTTAAAGTACTGCTACCCAATACCCCAATCCCAATTTTGCTACTACTAGTACGAATTTTGCCAGCTAGGCACTAACAAGCAATTTCATTTATTCGTCCACTGACAATAGATCCACTGAAAGACTGGACACTCTGTGTTTGACAATTGCGCAAGGCATTTTTGACTGACATCCGCGCCATCTATTCGGGTTCCGTGTGATCACGGCAATGCATTCACGACCCGATTACAGGAAACTGTGGATATTCACGACCTAGGTCAACCTAAAAAATTTGGTGTAGGTGACCGACGATAGGTGGGGCAGGTTATGAAAAGAGCGGGTTTTTTAAAATATTGTATAAGATTATTCAGCTTCCAGACAACGTGGTAACTTGCCACAAGAATTTACCTCACACATTCATTACCTGTTTTGAAAATGGACATGATTAAAAAAATTAAAGCATTAATTTAAAAAAATGAAATTGACAAGGGGCGTAATAATAAATAAAACAAATATTGTCCACAACATGTACTCCAATTTTTTTTAATTAGTTTTTTGACTTTTCTAATCGGTGCGATTTTCAAAACAGGTAGTTAATGGTAAATTTTTGTGACAAGCTACCACGTTGTATAGGACATTCACCTGATTATATAAGAATGGGAATATATTACATATGCATCACTGTAATTGTTAGATAATTTAGTAGACTGTAGTTTTTTTGTACGATGTGGTTTGCGGGTAAAACTGATTGCGGAGTTATGAAAAACTGTGTTGTCGCCTACCTTTATCTAGATCTTCTAGCCTATCTGGTCCAGCGGCGAAGGAGCGCTCCTGTAGCACGAGGGCACAGTAGAAAATCAGCGGAAAACGAGGGTGTTCAGTTGCTAGCGTGTGACTATATCGTGTGACTGACTCACTTTTTCTTTTCACAAGCGTTTTTTGCGCAGGTGCGGATGAGCAAGCGACAACGTACACCGCAATCAGAAAAATGAATATAGAAAACCACATATACACTTAACATACTACCCACCATTTTTGGTTAATGGAAAATAAGCAAAAATCAAACTATACTAGTTGCTTTGGCAAAAAAAAAATTAAAGTTTTCGTTGAGAAAAAAAAGCCCAAACTTAAGGGATACTTATATGCAAAGATAAATGCATTATATACAAACAAAATGAATGAAACAACTATTGCGCCGGTAAGGGGCAAAGTTTATTTACGGGGCGTCGATAGGTACCCTGACTTGTACGAATTTGCGCTACTCTAGACACACCGTCCTTGCCAGGAAAAAACTTATCGATTCGCGCCAATACCCATTTCATTGGGGGAACATTGTCCTGTTTCACAAGCACTAAAGTACCAATCTTAGGCTCAGCACCTGGAGTATACCATTTTGTTTTCTGATGAAGACCATGGAGGTACTCCTGATGCCATCGCATCCAAAAATCTGTATGTAACCGAAGGAGAAGTTGATATCTATCCAAGCGATTAATATTTAAATTGGTATGATCGGGGTCAGGCAAACAAGTTAATGGATTAAGCGTTAAGAAATGACCAGGGCTCAATGCCGTATAATCATTTGGATCTGAACTTAGGGCACATAATGGTCTAGAATTCAAGAGAGCTTCGATCTGAATTAAGACTGTGTTCAATTCCTCATATGTTAGAATTTGAGACCCAATAACTCTAGACAAATGTGTTTTCACTGATTTAATGCCGGCTTCGTATAGTCCTCCAAAGTTAGAAGCATAAGGAGGTTGAAATGACCATTCAATATTTTCTGTTTCAGCACAGCCCTTCATAATTTTTAATAAGTATTTATTTGCGCCAGAAAAGTTAGTGCCATTATCGCTAATTATTTTTGAGCATCTTCCACGCCGAGCGATGAATCTGCGTAATGCACATAAAAAATTCTCGCTGGAGAGGTCTGAGACGAGTTCGATGTGTAGGGTCTTAACCGCGCAACATACAAATACACAGATGTAGGCCTTAATAGATTTTGCGCCTCTGTGTTTCCCTAATGCGATATAATAGGGTCCACCTAGATCAATCCCTACGGTGGCAAATGGTTTTCATTGTGTTACTCTATCCGCGGGTAACTGTCCCATAGGTGGTTGAAATGGACGAGTAGGCCGCGTACGCCAACATGTAATACAGCGCGAAACTATTTTCTTAATTGCGCGGCGTGCAGACAAAACCCAATAATTTTGGGCAACCAGGTATTGCGTGGTCTGTAGACCAGGATGTAAGTGTTTGGTATGCGTATCATAAATAATGAGATCTGTTAAATGCGAATTTTGCGGTAATAAAATAGGGAATCTCCTATCGTAACTGAGCATTGAGTTGTGGAGTCTACCACCAACTCTGAGAATTTCGTTTTCATCCAAGAAAGCTCCAAGTTTTCTTAAAGGTTTGCTAATTATTGCCCCAGTTTTTAAATTCTGAATGTCCGTTGAAAAATACATATTTTGAGTATACTTAATCAAAACTGTTGTGCAAAGCACGCGTTCCCCAATTAAGGCTTTAAAGTCTCAACTGGCGAAAAGTTAACTCCAGAGGAGAGATGAATGGACTAGTATATAAGATCCTTTCGACAGTTAATTGTCCAAGCGTTAAATAATAATAATTTAGAAAAGAAGCGTAGCGTAGCGATATGGTAATTAAAAGAACGAGAGTAGAAAGATGAGTCAAGGCACAGTAATTCCCTTACCTTGCTTTTGCGTGGTCTGGCGGCGTCTAGCAGGACAATCCTGGTTGCGGTCGGAGTTGGGGGGCCCCCTGATGCACTTCGTGGGTCTTCTAGGACCCTGGACCGTTGAATCCGATCTTAGCGGCGTGGCCGTAGTAAGGTTATAGCGAGGGTTAGAGCGTTTAGCGGAGGTACATGTTATGCGGAACGGCGACGTGCGGCGACTCGTACAACAGGTACGGTTACAGCGACTCGACAGACATATTACTTCCTTCTTATTTTTGACATTTATGACTGCTTCCTTTTTAAGAAGAAAAAGGAGTGGCGTAGCATGCGGGAAAAGACAAAGGCAAAGGGAAAAAATGCCTTGACATTACGCGAATAAGGTAATAATAAATTTTATAACAAAATAAATTTAACGCTTCGACTGAAAGCAGAAATAGCAAAAAAAATATATATATAAAAAATTAAAATAAACGACATGGCCACAACATTTCCCGGCCTCCCGAAAACGCGTTAAAGTAGAAAAAAGCGTTTTCCAAAACTTAAAGAAAAAATAAAAAGAAGAAAAGAAATTCTTAAAATTATATGAAGATAAATTTATAAATTGCTAATTTGAGTCCAGAGGAAGTGGACACAATTTGACTAGGGGGCGCGTTAGTTCACCCGCCGTAGTTTTTACTGTTGCAACGCGCGTTGAGAGATCTGCACCGGGGTGAAGCTTAATAATGCGACCTAACCGCCACTGCAATGGCGGAGCGAGTTCGTTTTTGATGAGCACAAGTGTACCGATTTCAGGTTTAGATTTATTGACCCACTTAGCGCGTTGTTGCAATGTGTGAAGATATTCGCTTTTCCAACGTTTCCAAAAATGTTGATGCATTCTCTGTATCAAACCCCAGCGAGTCAAGCGGTTGATGGATATATCGGTGAAATCAGGAATTGGAAAACTATCGAGAGGCGCTTGCGTTAAAAAATGACCAGGAGTCAGAGCGTTCAGATCATTTGGATCAGCCGAAAGCGGCGTTAAGGGACGCGAATTTAGTACAGCTTCAACTTGCACCAATAGCGTTTGAAGCTCTTCGTAGGTTAATATTTGATCACCTACCACGCGGCGAATATGTGTTTTTGTGGATTTTATACCGGCCTCCCAAAGACCTCCGAAATGCGGAGCAGAGGCTGGATTGAAATGCCACTTGATGTGCTGTTTAGAAGATACCTCTTTGGCGTACTGTTTTAAAACTTTATAATCGGAAGTGAAATTTGTGCCCTGATCGCTATATAAGTTGTCACAACGACCTCGTCGAGACAAAAAGCGTTGAAAAGCGGCTAAAAAAGCTTCGCAAGACAAGTCGGTAACGAGTTCCAAATGCACAGCTTTCGTGGACATGCAAACGAATAAACAAAAGTAAATTTTGAGAACTTTAGCGCTGCGTTGTTTATGTAACTTCATTTTCATTGGTCCACCAAAGTCGAGTCCGGTATTCAAAAATGGCTTTAGAGCGGATATGCGCGATACAGGTAAATTACCCATTGTGGGTTGGTATGGTTTTGGATGAGTACGCCAACATTGTACACAGTGAGAAATGACCGAACGAATTGCTCGTTTTGCGGATAAAATCCAAAATTTTTCAGCGAGTAAAAATTGAGTAGTTCTCAATCCAGAGTGTAAGTAGGTTTTATGATAATGGTTAATCAGCAAGTGAGTAAGGCGACTAAATTTTGGTAATAAAATTGGGTGGCGCTTATCGAAAGAAAATGAGGCATATGATAGCCGACCTCCAACGCGGAGTACACCATTATCGTCAATGAAAGCGTTCAACTTACGCAGCGGTTTAGAAAAATTATTATGCGAAAGTTCATGCGAAAAATAAGCGTTTTGTGTTAATTTAACTAGAATCATTAATGCATCATTCAATTCGCTGCGCGAAAGAGGGCCAGAGAGCCTTTGTTCGGCATGTTTAGCGTTATGTAAGAAGCGAAGAATATAAGCTACAATATTTTGTAAGCGCGAAAGTGAGGAAGTATTTTCCATTAAAAGCTCAATTGGTCCTTGAAGACTCTGAGCAACTAAGACAACTTTCTTTTCTTCCTGCTTGAGTTCAAAGTCAGTGGAACACAAATCATCAGTAGTATTTCCCGATGATGAATAATCCTCCAAAGACTGAAGAAAATGCGGACCAGTCAACCAACTTTTGTTTTGAACAAAGGCCTGGGAAAGCATTCCTCTAGATGCAGCGTCAGCAGGATTGAGTTCAGAACGGACGTAGAACCAGGAAGTATCAGGTAACGTCTCTTGGACAAAGGCGACACGGTTTGCAACAAAAACTTTCCAACGATGAGGAGAACTGCCTAACCATGCGAGAACTATTTTAGAATCAGAGTAGGCGCAAGTTTTTGTGAATGTAAATTTTCCTTCAAATACTTTCAGGACAAATTTTAGTAACTTAGTAAGCAAGACAGCGGCAGATAACTCGAGACGAGGTATCGTTAGTTTTTTCAGCGGAGCGACTTTAGTCTTAGAACACACAAAATATGTAGTAGCGGATGTCGAATCTAAGACGCGGAAATAAATAACCGCCGCATATCCCTTTTCACTACTATCGCAAAATCCATGTACTTCGGCAGAGAGGTTGTTGGAATCGAAAAACCGTCGCGGAATAGAAAAATTAGTGAGGTACGGTAATTCAGATTTGTATTGTTGCCAAACGCGCAATATATCAGGCGGTGGACTTTCATCCCAACCAATTTTTGCGGACCAAAGACGCTGGATTAGATATTTGACAGGAAAGCTAACGGGGGCTAAAAAGCCCAGCGGATCAAATATTTTAGCAAGCTCAGACAGCATAGTGCGTTTAGTACAAGGAACTTCGGTTGGGTGGATCGAAAACGAAAAGCTATCCTTGGAAGGATTCCACTTGAGACCCAAAATTTTCAAACAATAATTTCCCTCAAAATCATTACCAAAAGGCATAGGATTAGGACATAAATGTTCAGGCGGCAAATCTGACAAGACCGACATATTGTTGCTTGAAAACTTGCGTAACTCAAAACCGCCCAATTTTAGTAAAGCTATAAGTTCATGACGTAACTGTATAGTTTCTAGTATAGAATTAGCTCCGGCAATAATGTCGTCGACATACATACTTTCGAGCAGCGCATCTGAAGCTAAAGGGAAATTTACACCTTCGTCATTTACTAACTGCAATATGGTTTTGATAGCCAAATAGGGCGAGGAGGAAATACCGAAAGTAACTGTTTTTAAACGAAAATCTTGAAGCAGTTCTTCGGGAGAAAATCTCCAAATAATACGTTGGAAATCTTGATATTGCGGCGAAATAAGTATTTGGCGGAACATTTGCTTTATATCACAAGTTATGACATAAACATGGCGGCGAAAATTTAGCAAAATCGATACTAAGTCTTGCTGTAACTTAGGACCAGCTAATAAATGATCGTTAAGCGATAACTGATCAGGTAGTTTAGCGGAAGCGTTGAAAACTACTCTAACGCGAGTAGTTTGACTATCTGGGCGTACTACGGCGTGATGCGGTATATAGTAAGTATTAATTGCGGAATTGGAGTCATATGAAACGGGTTCCATATGTCCTTGGTCGAGATAATCTCGCATAAGGGTGCGATACTCGTCATAGAGTGAAGGAGATTTTTCGAGGCGTTTTTCAAGCGATGCGAAGCGTTTTATGGCCAAGTCCCGCATCCCAGGAAAGGAGGGATGAGCGTTTTCACGAAAGGGCAACGGAACTATGTAGCGACCAATTGGAGTGCGCGAATGTAGTTTTTCAAAAAGGCTATTACAATAGTCATCATCCGGAGATTCTATGTGACAATGCGGTACCGACTCGATTTCCCAAAACCGCGTAATTGGCTCGAAATTAGTTTCCGAATCCAAACAGAAAAAGGCATTTGAGTAATTACCTTTGGTTTCGATTTTTCCCATTATCACATAACCAAAAATAGTGTTTATAAAGTCAGGTTGGCCTGGTGAGCCGGTGATATGTCCATCGCGGATTATTTGAGAAAACACATCACCACCCAACAAAATGTCAATCTCACCAGGTACGTTGAAATGCGGGTCAGCTAACTCTAAGGTCGGCACAGAACTACCAAATATAGTTTTTTGTTCAATTTTGTGGAGCGGGAGCTTGTCACATATGCGAGGCAATACGACAGCGGATAAATTCAAAATAGGCGAATCTTTTGAGACAGGTTTAATTTTCAAATTCACTGATCCCCCATTGGATACAGTTTCCATCGAACCCAAGCCTCTAATGTTAAGGGACTTCGCAGTTTTCGGTAACTGCAGAATATTCGAACACTTCTTAGAAATGAAAGAAGTCATACTACCACAATCTAACAAGGCGCGGACTTTACGATAAATTCCGAAATTATCCAAAACTTCCAATAGTACCGTAGAAAGAAGGACTTGCATGTCTTTGGAACAAACTCCGGCAGCTACTAAAGAGTCACTGGTACTTGGAGCATTATTTTCCGAGGTAGCGGTAGCGGCATGGGGTGCGGCGAAAGCGGAATTTGAACGAGAAGCGTTTTGATGATTTTCAAAATGCAGCAGCGTGTGATGCCTGCGGCCACATTGTCGACAACTGATTTGTGATTTACAACGTTTGACTGAATGTACAAAACTTAAACAATTGACACAAGCGTTGTTACTTTTGCAATAATTATAACGTTCCTGGGGTGTCTTGCTTTTAAATATAGCGCAATTATAGAGCGGATGCATTTCATCACAGAGTTTACATTTTTTAATATTAGGAGAGTTAGCAAACAAAGACACCCTATTAGCGGGTCTATTGCTGTGTGGGGTAACCGTAGCTGGGCGAAAGTTAGGATTTCTTGCATAATTGCTAGTATCTAAGGCGGTACAGTGTTTTTTCAAAAACAACTTTAGTTGCTCATAAGTAGGAATTTCCTGCGAACTGAGAGACAATTCAAATTTAGCGACGATACTATGATCTAATCGTTTTAGGAGCATATTGACAACGATAAAGTCCCATTCTAGCACAGAAAATCCTAAAAGTTCAAGGGCAGTTAAATTTTCGGAAAAGGTATCAAGAAGTTTCCTAATAGCAAAAACATCATTTTCGTGGTTCATCTTTTTGCAATTATCCAATGAGCGAGGGCTGGCAAACGTTTGTTAGAGTAACGCTCAACGAGACTGTCATATGCAATTTGATAGTAGGAACTTGTCATAGGTACACTTTTTGCGAGAGATAAGGGCTGACCGTCAAGCGAAGTTAACAAATAATTGAGCTTTTCGATAGGAGAAAGCGAAACATTATTATGAACTAGAGCGTTAAATAAATCAATATAAGTCTGAAACTTTGTAAAATCACCATCAAACGATTTCAGTTCTATTTTAGGTAGGCGAGCATTTGAATGATTTGAATGGGTAGGGGCAACATGCGAGTCATTTGATTGCGAGGAAGGATTATTATTGAATATCTGCGAATGTAATGCTTCGACTTCATAGTACGCGGAAAAGAAGCGGTCGCGTATACTATCTTCTACCTCAAGGTCTGACTGTTCATCCTTGGCTAAAAGAGACAAAATAATCAAATGCTGCTTATTGAATTCCTCATGAATATTTTCTATTTGGGCGTATCTAGCGTTAAAAAGAAATTTTTGAGAAGGATCAGAAGAACACTTTTGAGCAACAGTGCACAAACTGCGAATATCGTTCACGCACTGCGAACGCGTAGCCTTAGCGAGTCTGAGTTTATCCATAATGCGTATGAAATAAATTAATAGCGGCGATTTACGGATAAATATAAATCCAAATTGGCGAAAACGTTGTAGAACGGTTGTAGCGAGGCAACAGTAAAAAATGCGGCAAAAAAGCAGTAAAGAATAACTAGCAAAACAAACGGAGGCGATTTCTCGGGCGATATGGGCGATATTATAATGCGTTTGATGTAAATTGTCATTTATCAAAATGAAATAAATGAACAAACTGCCAAAAGGGCCTTACTAATCGCGGCTCGAAGGACCAGAAAATGTTGTGCAAAGCACGCGTTCCCCAATTAAGGCTCTAAAGTCTCAACTGGCGAAAAGTTAACTCCAGAGGAGAGGTGAATGGACTAGTATATAAGATCCTTTCGACAGTTAATTGTCCAAGCGTTAAATAATAATAATTTAGAAAAGAAGCGTAGCGTAGCGATATGGTAATTATAAGAACGAGAGTAGAAAGATGAGTCAAGGCACAGTAATTCCCTTACCTTGCTTTTGCGTGGTCTGGCGGCGTCTAGCAGGACAATCCTGGTTGCGGTCGGAGTTGGGGGGCCCCCTGATGCACTCCGTGGGTCTTCTAGGACCCTGGACCGTTGAATCCGATCTTAGCGGCGTGGCCGTAGTAAGGTTATAGCGAGGGTTAGAGCGTTTAGCGGAGGTACATGTTATGCGGAACGGCGACGTGCGGCGACTCGTACAACAGGTACGGTTACAGCGACTCGACAGCCATATACTTCCTTCTTATTTTTGACATTTATGACTGCTTCCTTTTTAAGAAGAAAAAGGAGTGGCGTAGCATGCGGGAAAAGACAAAGGCAAAGGGAAAAAATGCCTTGACATTACGCGAATAAGGTAATAATAAATTTTATAACAAAATAAATTTAACGCTTCGACTGAAAGCAGAAATAGCAAAAAAAATATATATAAAAAAGTAAAACAAACGACATGGCCACAACAAAAACATTCATTGCATTTTTTAAACATAAAGCGGTAAGTGAATTAGAAAGCTTCGTATTGGTGTTTCTTATATTGTGGATAAATCTTTGAATATATGCAACAACTGCTTGCAATTTGCGTAATGACGAAAATTTTGGAAGAAGAGTATCAAGTGGGTTTGATTCTATATTAGAAATTAGAACAGTTTTTCGTTGCTCATTATCAACCGATTGGGGTTCAATCGGCGGTGAATGGTTTCAAAAGAAAAGAAGGACCTACCCACCATAACCGATGGTTTTTAAACTCTAGGGGTTGCAAGCCACGTGAAGCGCAATCAGCAATGTTATTTTCAGATGATACATGACACCACTGAGCATTAGGCATAATTTCTTGAATCACTGATATTCTATTACCTACGAATGGTTTCCATCTGTGTGGCGAAGAATTAAGCCAATGTAATACGATTGTAGAATCTGAGAACGCGATAATGTTTTTGAAAGAGATTTTACCATTATATGTGCTGATAACCAAACGTAAGATTTCAGACAACAGAACTGCTCCCAGTAATTCACACCTAGGGATTGAAATTTGCTTCAGAGGGTTGACTTTAGATTTAGCGCATAAAAGAAAGGTTTGTACATCAGACTGAGTAACCACTCGCATATAAACTACTGCGGAATGAGCGTCCGCACTGGCGTCAGAGAATCCTACCAAATCTATGTAGTCATATTTTTTAGGTAAAACTAAGCGGGGTATAGATATATCTGATATGCAAGGTAATTGCCTTTTATACTCTTGCCAAGTTTCTAATATATTAGAACTAAGAATATCATCCCAATCCAGTTTCGCTAACCATAAGTTCCTTATAAGAAGTTTGGCAATCAATGTAATAGGCGTAAGGTATCCTAAAGGATCATATATACGAGCAACTTCGCTTAATAAATTTCTTTTGGTACATGGTACATTACATGGGTTTACAGTGTAAAAGAAAACATCCGATGAGGGATTCCATCTAAGGCCTAAAACTTTAATGCTGGGCACTGCTTCATTGTCAAAGCAAAATGAGGTATCTGATTGTGCTTCTAGCGGTAAGCTGGTTAAAAGGTCCTTGCTGTTACTAGCCCATTTATGCAATTTAAAGCAACCTTTATCTAGGCATTGTACCAGGTCCTTATGGAGTGCTAAAGCATCACTTAAGCTATCACAGCCTGTGCAAATATCGTCAACGAATATGTCATTTAGCAAGACCTTGGAAGCTAAGGGATGAGTTTCCCTTTCATGTGTTGCCAAGTTTTGGATAGTTTTTAGGGCTAAATAGGGGGAACAACTAATGCCGAAAGTAACAGTGTTCAAAACATATTCATTGAGCTGAAAGTCTGGAGAAAATCTCCATAGAATTTTTTGAAAACGCCTTTGCGATGGATTAATTAGAATTTGTAAATACATTGATTTGATATCAGCAGTTATAGCAATTTGTGGCAATCTGAAGTTTAAAAGAATTTGACTAATATCTTTCTGAAGTTTAGGACCTGAGATAAGTGTGTCATTCAACGACAACTGATTTGAATCTTTGCAGCTGGCATCGAAAACAACTCTCAACTTAGTTGTGGTTGATTCCGGTTTCAATACATTGTGATGCGGTATAAAATATTCATGAAGCGGTGTTGAAGTGTTTTGATTATGAGTATCAGATAGTGACATTTGTTTATTATCAATCATATCCTGCATAAATTTAGAATAAAGATCATACAGATTTCTGTTGCTTAGTAAACGTTTCTCTAAAGCAAAAAATCTTTGTTGCGCGATTCGTTTGCTGTCAGAGAAAATCGGCTCGTCACTGTCACGAAACAACAACGATACAACGAACCTACCTGAAGGTTCTCGATAGGTTGTGTTTTTATAACTGTGTTCAGCCTTCTGCTCATCAGGAGATAAATGTGAATGCTGCGGAACTGACTCGATTTCCCAGAAACGTTTCAAAGAATCGTTAAGGTCGCATTCGGTCCCCCAATTGTCATTAGTTAAACTAATAGTTCGCAGTAAAAATAAGATGTCGCTGGGATGTCTATTTGGGTATTAAATTTCGTCACAGTAAGCCATGTCGATAGGTCAGCACGTCCAAACGTAATTCGTAGAAAAATTGCATGGGCGACATTGCATCCGGTCGACACCGCGTCGGATTAGCCGGCATTAGCATAAATTAGTAATTTCAGTTTTATTATTTTGGTCTTATTGTGGCTAGTTTGGCGATGAAAGAATTTTAGAGAATGGTGATGGGACGTAATTCTGGTTTGCTGTCGAATTTCGATAGTCTTAGGTCGATAACTTAGTAGACCAGGCTAACCGTCTGTGCCTTCAGAATTTAGCACTGTACAAATAATTATGTAAAATAGCTATCTGAATACTGAAACCTTACCAACCTTTAACTCTATATTCCATTATAATATATCAGTCATCAAAAACATAGAATCGAAGAACGATAGGGATAAGAATTCCGCATCTCTATTATGTTCGATGTTTGCTACAAATCATAACCTGTCTTCCTAACCTATTTCTGTTTTCGATTGTGAAGTTGCCAGTTAAACGCTTTCTAACAAGTAACTGTACGAAAATTCGAAAACTCTTTGGTTTTATAGCCTTTTTTCAGGTATTTATTTATTTCATTGTATTTGTACGTTCCTGTACGTTCGTACGTTACAATTTGTTATTTTTGCTGTGGTGAAAGTAACTAAAAGTACTGTAAAGGGTAAGTATGGGTCAGAATATATTGAAACAGTACTTATCAAGGCGTCCAAAACGGAGTAAACGCGCCAAAACTGTAAGAGCTATGTTTGCACAGAGGAGGTAAGTATTAGTTGATTATTTTTACATTTGAAATTGTCGGAAAATTACGATTTGCGCGAATCTTTACCCACTAGTGTGATTGAGTGATTATGGTGGGCTTAGAAACTCAAGCAATTAAGAATTACGAGTGTGCTATATTTCAACTAAAGATTAAGATAAATACCAATTTGATTTTATTTCAAGACACAAACAAAACAGGATATAGCTTAGTTGAAAAGATAAAGATCACCTTTTTAATGGTTAGTTTAATTGACAGGTAAAATTATATAAATGGTTGATGATGACATTTTGTGATTTATCTTTCTGAATTTTTAGTTGACTTTATAAAACCACCATTACATTAGTAAGGACCAGTTTGACCGGTCCCTGGTAAGTGTCAGATAGCCTATCTACCCAGCAGATAGGCTCATAGGCAGATAGGCTGATATTATTTATATGGCGTTATCTGACAGATAGGCTATCTGACACTTATCAAGGACTGGTGAAACTAGCCCTCAGTTTAGTTATGTCAATATGTTTTCTTTATTGTAAATATGTATTTTGATCTGGGTTTATAATAAGAAAGCTACTTAGAAACACTGTTGATTTCAGAGTGGGCGAAAAGCAAGGGGAGGAAAATGTTGACAAGGGGTAGAAGTAAATACAGCATGCTGTATCAGAAAGCCTACAAGAGTGCTTGGATAGACAATCAAAAGAAGTAGTAGTAGCAGTAGTAGGAATCGGTTTAATAAACAGTCCAACACAGACTAGCCAGGAGGCCAAACAACAAGACGAGCAAATAATAGATGAATATATGTTTCTAACCAGCATAGGTAATAACATGTATTTTGAAATGTTGTTTATAATAAGTTAGCTACTTAGACCATTTATTGTTGATTTTAGAATGGATTTGCAAGAGTCCTTGGTACATACAATCAAAAAGAAGTAGAGTAGGAATTTGTTCAATACAGACTAGCCAGGAGATCAATTCAAAAGAAGAGGAGCAAATAATACTAGATGAATATGTGTTTCTAGACTGCTATTTGAAAGGTGAAAATATGTATTTTGATCTGGGTTTATAATAAGAAAGCTACTTAGAAACATTGTTGATTTCAGAGTGGGCGAAAAGCGAGAGGAGGAAAATGTTGACAAGGGGTAGAAATAAATACAGCATGCTGTAACAGAAAGCCTACAAGAGTGCTTGGATAGACAATCAAAAGAAGTAGTAGTAGGAGTAGTAGGAAATGGTTTAATAAACAGTCAAACACAGACTAGCCAGGAGGCCAAACAACAAGACGAGCAAATAATAGATCAATATATGTTTCTAACGAGCATAGGTAATAACATGTATTTTGAAATGTTGTTTATAATAAGTAAGCTACTGAGACCATTTATTGTTGATAAGGAAGCACTTAGAAATATTATTGTTGATTTCAGAGTGGGCTAAAAGCGAGAGGAGGAGACGATGATGGAAAATTCTATGGTATTGGATACTATAGCATGTATATTATGTAATAAACTGAATTAGTACAAATAGAGTCTTTCTTGTTACTTATCCTCTGTATATTATGTAATAAACTGAATTAGTACAAATAGAGTCTTTCTTGTTACTTATCCTCTGCAAGAAATCTTATTCCACAGATTGTTTTATGATTTAATAATAAAAAATACTGATGTTTCCTAATTTGAAGATTGTCATTATTTTGAGTTTCACAAAGAAATTTTAAGGATGTTACTAATCCTCATAATTTTTATAGTGTTTATTTATTTTCTGTCAAGATTATTATAGAAAATTACTTTTCTCCTGACAAACTTAAAACAACATTCAAATATTTGACACAAAATAGATACAACTGACTTTAGGTGTATGAAACGTACACACAACAATTGTTAGACGAAAACATATTTAAAAATGTTCCTACACTTTTAAGATTCCAAAATTGTCCTCATGTAATTTAGTCTTTATTCACTGCTGTTCAAAGACAGTATGCTAGGTGGGACTTTATTTGGAAATAAGTTATCGAACATTTCAAAAACCCTAACGATGTTGAATATTGAATACACACAAGTCCCTGGGGTTGAAAGGTACATTTTGACATCAATAGAGAGAAAGAATTAACATAAGAATTTTAAAAAGGCCACTGAACAGCCTTCAATAGTGATAAAGAGCATGTATACTTACCTCATATTTATTGTCGCTTGCTTTATAGAAAGTCTGTCTCCTGACATCGATTTGTTTCAAATATATATGAAATATTTATGTAATAATTATATCTTCAACTTGATGACTTTTTCTCTTCTTCTAAGTGTAACGTTAACAAGAACGCAATTTCGTACTATCTCGGTTGAATAGAACATGTTTAGCACAGTGAAATAATAAAAAGCTCAACCTAGATTTAAAATTTTATTGCGATAAGTTTCTTTTACCTATACATCCCATCCAGATAGTTTTTTGGTTATAGCAATTTAAATAATAATTAGAACACATAATTATTAGCTTTTGTAAATCCATTAAATTTTCACACAACATACTATGTGACACTACATGCGATGCACCAACGCAATTTCGTACTATCTCGGTTGAATAGAACATGTTTAGCACAGTGAAATAATAAAAAGCTCAACCTAGATTTAAAATTTTATTGCGATAAGTTTCTTTTACCTATACATCCCATCCAGATAGTTTTTTGGTTATAGCAATTTAAATAATAATTAGAACACATAATTATTAGCTTTTGTAAATCCATTAAATATTCACACAACATACTATGTGACACTACATGCGATGCACCTAAAGTGTAATTTTTATAAGACCATTATTTTCTGAAATTTTGTGTACAAATAAACAATGAACAACCACGACAAATATTAGGTTAGTTGTCAACACAGTGACAGATTACAAACTGTCAATCAGGCAGAATAACCAATATCGAAACACTAAATTACCAGAAACAGGCCCGCCCCTACCGGAAAAATGCTGAACACATGGCCTAGTGACATTGTAGTATTGGTTGCATAAAATCGCAGTCGTTGTGTTTTTTTGGGTATTTCAAGGAGAACTCAAAAAATCCCAAAATTACCAGCAAAAATCAAATTCATATATCATCTGTGTAATATCGTACATTGTTTGAAATAGATATAAATGTGTACAAAAGCATTTATAAAATTTTGGTAGTTGGCATATTACCACAAATTGTATCTAATACTATAGCTTCACAATTTAAGGCGGGGTGCGTTTTATTGAAAGGAGTAGCAGTAAAAGAAATTTCACCCAAATTATTGAACATTTCCATGCCACCTAAACCGCAAATAGTAACCGAACTTCTTTGTATTGGCAAGCCTAGTTTTTCTGCGCATTTTTTTTGATATGTAACAGGATTCACTACCTGTATCCAACAATGCTCTGCATGGTTGTTTGTTACCCATAGTGTCTGTAATGTTAATTTTTAGCGTAGATAATAATATTGTGGTAGTAGAGCTAAAATGATTTGTAGTCTTCGGTAAGACAGGAGCGGATTCAGGGCGTGTGGCGAGCGCACAATGTGTATTTGCGAGGTTATTATCCATCAAATTTGGTGTGTTTTCAACTCGAACCGAAGTGCTTGTATCATTCACGGAAGTTTGAATATTGGCATCGTGATCAATATGAAGTAAGGAATGATGCTTGGAATTGCATATGCGACATGTAGGCACAGATTTGCATTTACTGTTAGTATGACAGTTACTCAAACAATTGGTACACAAGCTGTGCTGTTTTACTAAAGAGAGTCTATCTTGCGGCGATTTATTTATTAAAAGCGGACACTTGTAAATTAAGTGATCAGAGTGTTTACACAAAGAGCAAGATCGAGTTGGTATACAAGGGGGGTTAGAGCGGCTTAATAGTGAAGAACTAGTATGGCGGTTTGGATTAGGCGCGTTGGTCCTTGTATATCTCGGGCGTGAGCATGATGCTTCATTATGTGTAAGGTTGTCGTATGCGTTACATTGCCTTCTCAGAAATTCTGTAAGACTGTTGAATTGAGGTATTTCATTAGAAGTATTCTGCAATTCAAAGCGTGAAACTAGAGTGGAATCTAAACGTTTTAGTAACATGTTTGTTAGCATGAAGTCCCATTCTGCTACAGGAAAACCAAGATTTTTTAATGCAGCGATATTTTCCGTGAATGTGTCCAAAAGTTTATTGAGTAATGCGGGATTTTCGTTACTCATGCGTGGAGAACGTTCAATTTCATTCCAATGCGACGTAGCTAGGAGCCGCTTATTGCTGTATTTTGATTTTAGGGACTGATACGCTACTAAATAGTTAGAGGCAGTTAATGGATAACACTGTAATAACCTTTTAGCTGAATCCTCAACAGAAGACATCAAATGCGAAAACTTCTCTATGTTCGAAAGCGACTGATTATTATGAATCAAGGCATCAAAAACGTCAATAAAAGATCTAAATGACTTGATGTCACCATTGAACCTGATGAGTTTCAATTCTGGCAATTTTACTTTAGGTTGAGTATCTGCGATAATATCAGATCCATTGTCCCTTTCTTTCTCAAAAAGATCATAGTAAATTGACTTGATCGTGTAATATTTGTGGTCAGCCTCAGTACGTATATCATCTTCTACACGAAAATCATCGTCTTGATTCGGGTCTAATAGAGCGAGTACATTATTGTGGCGTTTGCTGAAATTGTCGTATATTATATCTATAGCTTTATATCTTTGTTTAAGCTGAGAATGAAAAGCGGAATCAGTTTGAGCCTTTTTTGCAATTTCAAGACATTCCCAAATATTGTTCATTTCCGACGTACGAAAATTCTTTTCTCTTTTTAGTTTCTCAGACATTTTCGTAGCTACTTATGAAACAGAACAATACCGAATCCTGACCTGGCAATACAAACAGTCGTACCTATAGACGCACAAAAACTATGAAAAGCGAAAAACCTTGGAATATAACTATAATGCGTATGATCTGAACCAAAATGACTAAAATTAAATCCAGAAAAGGTTAAGTGATGGCGAATGCGGCTGCGAAGGGCCAAAAATTTATGTTAGATAATTTAGTGGACTGTAGTTTTTTTTGTGCGATGTGGTTTGCGGGTAAAACTGATTGCGGAGTTATGAAAAACTGTGTTGTCGCCTACCTTTATCTAGATCTTCTAGCCTATCTGGTCCAGCGGCGAAGGAGCGCTCCTGTAGCACGAGGGCACAGTAGAAAATCAGCGGAAAACGAGGGTGTTCAGTTGCTAGCGTGTGACTATATCGTGTGACTGACTCACTTTTTCTTTTCACAAGCGTTTTTTGCGCAGGTGCGGATGAGCAAGCGACAACGTACACCGCAATCAGAAAAATGAATATAGAAAACCACATATACACTTAACAGTAATAATGCAAAACAAACCCTTTTGTAATTTATTTCAGTGCGACAATTGCTTAAACAAAGTCAGCTGCACAAGGTACATAATTTATTCACTAGAATCTCTATTTCATGACAATTACAATCCTTTGATGGCATATAATTTGAAGAGTAAAGAGGTAAATATTCCTTAACTATTCATCAGGTGGAATTTAATGTCTGAAATAAAAAAAAGTATTTTTAGGCCATCGGACCTCACCTTCAATGCAATGGTTTGCCAAAGAAAGGGGATACTGCACACCTTTATGGCAGCGTATGTGATTGTGAACAGTAATACAACAGTTATATGAGTATGAGTAGTAGTGTTTTGTCGTGCATTCAAATGATATATGTATATTTCATGCAGAAATTATCAATTTCGCATCAAAATTTACAATACAAAAATGAGGTGAGCGGTATAAATCAGGCAAATCACTTACCTTCGCGCATCCCCATTCTTGCAACTTGGCGCAACGCCAATGGCGTAAATATTTAGAATCCATGCCTAAATATATAGACAACAATAGGCAGACAAATATCTCAAAAGTAGTGCAAAATTACAAAAAGACGCCAATCCACAAAAGCGAGCAACGTCAATGTCAGTTACGATAATGGCTGTCAAAATGACGTTAGACGTCACAATATTGGGCCCCTTCAATTGATGCATTTAGGAATCTGTTTGAGACAGAGTTGGCTGATGACGTGACCAATAATTGTCACGCAACGGCGCTATGTGCGCTAGGTAGCTAGCGCTAAGGCCGCTAACACTCATTTGACTTTCACACCCCTGTATTCGTCTGAGACCTAAATCACACTGACGAGCTTTGATAGAAGTGAAAGAGTGATTGGTTTCGGATGAATGGATGAAATTGCTATTCTTTAATGTATAAGTGCTCTACAGAGCACTTATACATTAAAGAATGGCAATAGACAGCCCGTGATTATCCTACAGGTGTCGTTCAGGGTAGAGTCAAGTTTGTTAGTATGAGTCGCTCTAGACCATACAGAGAATGCGTATGCGGCTGGGGCAAAGCACTTGGCAAGGGGTGTCATCCGCAGTACGCCAGAGTGGGCCCCTCATTGGAAGTTAACCAGCTTGCGAGTAACACGGTTCCTCCTGTTCACTTTTGCTCTAGTCTTTTCAACGTAGTAAAGGTGGATGAATAATAACCATAAATGTGTGCTCAAGTAATTATTTACAACCATACGATAAACAATTTTCATATTACCATAGGACATTTCAATACTGACAATTTGCAGGTACCGAGAACAAAATAGGCCTTTACGAAAACAGTGATCTGGATCCGGATCGACCAGTATTTATGTCAAAACGCTGTCAAGGGGGATTTATGATTCCATGATTATATTAAAGTTGGTTTGAGAATAAAAAACAGATGTTTAAAAAAAACGGCTACCCATCTGAATCATCCGATCGCGATCACTTACCGTACAAGAGTGAAATGACCCTATTTCTGACTGATCCTAAATCACGTTCGGACCAGTGACCCTTGTGATCAGGTTAACCCGACCATAGTTTCCGTAAAGGCCTAATAAGTTTATTTTCTTCTCCCATGCCTCATATTTTTCTTTTGACGTAGCATGATCAGTTTTTTTTATTTTGTACGTTACACTTACCCTATGCTACCATGTGGTGTCCTGAAATGAACACAAGATTCGAATTAGCATGAATTGTTTGCAAGTCTGAAGGAAGAACAACTTGGCAGCTAAGAGTTTAGGGTTGAAAAATGGAAGAAAGGGGAGAGAGTTTCTGGTGACAAGAGCCACTATAGTGCATAGGCCTACAAGCGGACCGTTTTGTGCCTCTCCTTCCCCAGTTGCCCTATCCAGCCCTTTTTGCAAAGAGGATTATGGCCTTAGGTTCTGCTTATCGTATGTCTTCATGTCTAACGACCGTTAAACCTAGTATAGTCATCATTTCACTAAAATCAATTAAACAATTTTCGCGTTACGCGATATCGAACGATCTAAAACAATACTCGTATGTATACATCACAAATTCATAAGTCCCGTGGTTTCTATAATCAGCATGCAACGTTCGGATGGACCTAAAAAGGTGTGTCATGCCACTAGGTTTTTCATTCGTAATGGACAGCCCATTACGAATACAACAAATTTTTCAGTATCATAACCCCCACCCCCCAGCCACCCTAAAATCACTCCCACCAAAGAAAAAGTAGAAAATGATCAGGAACCCCTAAAACGCCTAAAAACGAAGTTTGCGGTATATTTGAAATTCTTCGTTTTTTGTTAATTACTCCACTCCCTGTATAACGATTTTCAAAATTAGGAACATTACCTACTACGACCCCACAGCATAATGCTGTCCAAATTTCAGCACAATCCATACAGCGGTTACTGAGATTACGAGGGTAGAAGAACGCGACAGACAGACAGACAGACAGACAGACAGACCGACAGACAGACACAGACCGACGGAAATGAGTGACGTGGATTTTCGTTGTGTACACACCATAAAACGCTAAAAAAGCGTATCATCTCAAAATCGAAAATTTTCGCGATCACAATACTCCCCTCACCTATCGGTGTGGGAAGTAAAAGGTGGAAGCATTATTTTAACTGTTTTAATGTGACATGAGACGAAGCTTGAGCTAATAGCAGTTTAAAAGAGAACGTTTTGCAAGAAACAATGCTGAACAGAAGTACTCTTAGCATCAAAATACTAAAGACATAAATTGCGAAGTACGTACCGTGAAGCCGAAGCAGCGTCGTCAAAGGAAATAGAGATCGCAAGGACGCAAGGGTAGATAATAACTTTCCGATTATAACAACAAGAATCTCGAAACTTGGTAATGGTGTTTATAGAATAAACTTTCTACGATGGGCAGGAATTTATGGAAGTTATACGTTAACGAAGATAGCTACTTTCGACACAATTAAATTGCAAGCCGTTATCTCAGCGTGCATATTATTAATGATCACACCAGGAGTTTATTTTCAACTTTCCATCTCTACTTCTCCTTAGGTAATCTACCATATATCCTAAAAGCTTATTACACCTGGGTGAAAGTTTTATTGTTGGTGCATGTGAAACCTATTCAGTTTGTATCTCCGACATGCCATAAATGCACTAGAAGGTTTAGATGTGCTTCTGGTTAGGTACAGAGCAAACCAATTAAACCGCTAGAGGTTAAAATATATATACTTTTACTATAAGTATTACTACTCCATTTCCAGCAGTACTTTCTGAAGCCTCAAGTGATAATTCAATGCGGTAAGGTTAATTTTCCAGCTCGTGACTTGAAATTTCAAATAGTCAGTTGTAAATTCTAAAGTACCCATCACTTGAATGTTCAAAGGCGTCAATTGTAAACTAAAAGGCACCTTATTAGAGTTTTATATTTGTAATCCAGTAAACACTTTTTTTTTATTTATGAGACATTGTAGACACTACATACATAAATAGTGCGACCTCAGCACGTGTAATATTATATTTGAAATTACGTAAATCACAAGTTCCAGTAATAAAGTAGGCAGCTTAATATAATTTGTAGCAAAACGATTTCCTTGGTGCCATGGGGAGCTAGTCTCCTACCAAAAATGGTCGGGTTCGAGCCCAGGGCATAATATCTTTTTTTTTAATTTTTTTTACAAAAAAAAAATGATTGATATACTTTTTGCACATGCTGCACATTTTTTTTCTCTAATTTCGCTATTGCCCGATATATAGCGGAAGGTAACATCATACCTACGTACCAAATATCGAGTGGGCTTGAGGCTTTTTGTATGTACGAGTAAGCTACTTACTTTTTGTAGTATGTACTGCAAAAAGGTGCCTATAAAGTTATCATGGTAACCAAACAACAGACTTGGTAAAATAAATGAGTGGCAGAGTGAATTTATACCGCATAATAAGAAAAAAAGTAGCTCAGCTTGGGAACTCTCCCCCGGACCTGTGGATTAGAAAGACGTAGCGCAACCCACTGAACCAACGAGCCTTTGACTTTCACTGTCTTGAATCGGTAACATTAATATCCATGATGCCGTTTTATGTCGCGGTGCGAATACATATATCTATTTTACATTATTGGTATAATGCCTACCTATTCATTTCCATCTTGTAATGCTATTTATGATTTCAAAGTATACGAATAAAAGAAATGGCGTAAATCGTGGATAACTGCTAACTTTGAACATGCTCGCTCACTTAGACGAAGCGTCGCGAACGGAAGCGGCGCGAGGCGAAGCGTTATTTAACCGATGTCCGCACACTGGGGCGAAGCGTCGCAAAGCGTCGCGTCGCGTCTTTTACGGCGCGACGCGAATTTCATTTGTTTTTTAAGCAGTTGAACGAGGTACGTTGTCTAGTGGGGTACGATGAGCAGTTCATCAGAAGAGGAACTCGTTGTATCGAGTTTAATTGCCACTATGGAAGAAGAAAAAAAGAAAAAAGCAAAAGAAAATGCTGGGTTCATAACATACATCCAAAAAGAGATACTTATGGTGAATCTCATCATTCGTTTAATGATCTTAGACAAGATAAAAAGAAATTTTACAAAAATTTTCGTATGTCAGAGGAAAAGTTTTTTGAGCTACCTTGCGTTCCATTTTATCACCTATTTATTCCCACGCATTTTCCCTAATAAGCGTACTGCTGTATCTTGCATCTATCAGATCATATAAAAAGGGATAGCTTTGAATATGCACAATTCGTCCATGTACAGGCCTACCTTCTACGGATGTAAACATATTTATTTACTCATTTTTTTTTCAACGATTTCTTTTTGTATGTAACTTGAGAGTAAATAAATATTATTATTATTCATTTTCCACTTCCTAAAAATAATTTTATTACTATACTACTCCAGCATAATCAATACAAAAACACATGCACCCATTCCAAATTTCAATCTAAATACCTATTTTGTATATTGTATATTATAGTCACAATATCTTAACAGACATGTTGTGAACTCGTAAAATGTATTTACTCATTTTACGAGTTTCTCTTGGGAGATCTTTAATGCAGTAGCTTCCCATTTGCTTTCTGCATCCTCGTGCCGTTGACCAGATGGTATCTACTGGTTCATCCGCCTTTAGGGGCAATTTCTCACCCCAAGGACAAGATGGTGTCCTGACTCTTCTCAACTCGTCCACCCAAAGCTGTTGGTTGAGAAGAGGTTACTGCTTATACCGACAGTAGCTCGGTTCCTTTTAGTCACCTTTTACGACACGCAGGATATACGATGGGAGATATTCTAATCCGCCCCCACACGGGGGACCACGGCCAGATCGCAAATAATTTCCCTTGTCTTGGCTGGCCCGTAATAGCCTTGCGATTATGCATGTATGTAGATATGAATTAATTGCACAATAACTTTCGAAAAATTAAATAGGAATGCGAAATAATTTTGTAAAATTTTACCATACTGTATTTATTTTGGTTTATGCGGACCTCAATTACGTTATTAGAATATCAAACTGACACTTTAGAGACTACAATTGATGTTTTAGAAATTTAATTTGATTCTTTTGAAAAGTGATCTGATGCTTTTAAGTATTCAGCTGATAGTGGATAGTGTCCAGAAGCTTTGAAGAGTACCTCGGAGCGCATCCCCACACGTGAAAGCAATACTCCAACGGAGGTCGGATCTCATTTTCCTAACGCCGGAACCGGGACAAAACTCCAAGCTTCTGGGGGACCATTTTAACAGTACTAACGACGCGACGTGGTCTTGCTAGAACATGTTATTGTTGATGTTGATCCCCAAAAGCTTGACGGAAGTTGACTCGACTATTGGGTGATCCTCCATTTCCTAAGTTGGTAAGCCAACGTGAGACTTCATTGTCAGTGTTGTTGCCTAAGTTTTCTGTACGTTAAACTGTACTCCGTTTACTAATACCCACTCGACAATTGTTTCGATATCTACGTTGATCTGTGAGATATATTGCTGTTGCCGACGTACCGTCTCCTGGAAGACTAGTGGCTTGCCTATTTCCATTCCATATTAATGTACTGTCATCTGCGAAGGTGTAGATTGGATTGGATGTTATTCACAGCAGCTCGTTGAAGTACAGCAGAGACAGTATAGGGGACCAGCGTTCCTTGAAGATACGTCTGATGAACAGCCTTCGACTACAACAAACAGAGATCGGTCCTTCAAGAAGCTATTTAGTCACTGGCACAGGCCAGGTGATAGTCCTTATGGAGCAAGCTTGATCAGAGGTCCCTCATGCTTATTTTCGTTGGTCAATGTATCAAACGCAAGCTGTTCGTAAAATGGTCCCCAAACCTGCCCTTGATGAACCGCTACTGCTCAAATACTGGAGCAAAAAGCCACTGCTGATCAAACATTCGATTTCGCACTAAATCGATGCAGGAAGGAATGAGGTGGAACGGTAACATTCGTAGGTAAATGTTTTGTTAGAGGAAAAGGCTGAAAAGGCACCAGACTTTATATAGAATAGTCACTTTTCAGTATTGCTTCCGTTAACAATGTGCTGGGCTTTTCAAATACCTTTGATTTCCTTTTCCGTCCCACATTTTATGCAAAGTAGCAGAGTGGTCTTACTATTCTGCTGTTATAGCTGTATCGACCACAGCATCACAAAATTATTTGGTATACATATATTTCGTAAAATGCAATTTTTCGTTTTATTTGTTATTTCAACTATATTAGGGATCAAGACTATGAAATGTAGTGTTATAAAGATGACAACGTCTCGTTTACTTCTATTATATATTTTATCATAATGCAGGATGAACTTTATGTAGATGTATTGGCAAAACGTTTTAAAAAGATGTTTGTCCAACCATGGCTTAATTTTCTCTAATACAAGTCGAGCGTATCGCTAAACTGACAATACAATGTCCTGATTAATGACATGTAAAAAGGTTAGTGCCATAGCTATTTGGAAAAGGTTGAGGTGATTGAAAAAAATGATATCTCTCGGTATTTAAGATGATTTTGCTGAACTCAAATTAAAAATGTTTCAATATTTTGATTAAAATTACCCTTTGGTAGCGAAGCTTGCATAAGACCAAGTAACTATCGATTGAACTGTTCAGTAAAAATTAAAAACTTTCTAGGATTTGACAGGTTTAATGAATTTAAACGATTTAGTGTAATTATATTTCAGAGGCTATTAAGTGGTTAAAACAATATAATTTAACGAAATATTTGATCAGCCTTTTTGAACATTAATGTTTTTCTACGTGCTACGTATTCTCTATGCTTCTACATGGAGTGGAACCCTGGATCTTGACAGACGCTACATCTAGCTGTTTGGAGGCCTTTGAGATGCTGTGCTATCGCCGCATGTTCAGAATCTCATACACTCACCATGTCACAAACGTTACCCAAAGAATTGATTTGATCGTGTCTGAGCTACACTTGTATTAACTGGTCTGTTTTATACAGGGTGATGTCCAGTTAGTGTGTAATTCTTCGATATCTCGCAAGGTATCCCCCATAGAAGAAAATGTCAAATATAAAAGTTATTTGATTACCTTACCTAAGGCGCATATTATAAAAATATTTTGAAATATACAGGGTGTCGCGGAAAGTAGGATAGTGATCAACTTAATTTTTTTATATGGATTTTAACTTTTTCTTAAATTCTTCTAGTGTCCTTCATTGATCTCTATCCAACGCTAAAATATTTTTGGGATCCATTGCGACGTTGCCAAGTTATAATTTATTTTCTATTAATTTCCGGATTTGCAAGGTCGCAAGTAATACGTCCAAATTAATATATTTCTTTAACTTTTCTCAATAATATCATACAGCGAGTTACTTGAATTTTAAGTGGATATTATTTTGGATGTTACCAGCAATTTGTATCAACAGGGTGTTTTTGGCAGAATTTTAAATTACGGTAACTTGAAGGTCATTTTACTTTGTTTTTTTAAATGTAACACCCTGTATTTTTTGTTTTAAATCAAAATATCTACTAATACCCTATCCTGTCTTGTAATATATTTTTCGCGTTTGCGACGTTGCCAGAAGTTATAAATTATGTTTCCAAATTTTTAAACAAATAGCTCCGATTTTATTTTATTTAAAGTAGAACTCTCTAGTTATTTTTATTGCAATGAATTGCGCACGCCGGATTTAGTCAGATCTCACAATTTCAAAATTTTGCTTCTATTAATTACTGAGATACAGCAACACCGCTTTTTCAGTAAACGGTACCGGAACGCTTAAATATTTCCAAAACTGCCACAGCTGGAGAGATGAAATTCAATACTTGGGGTTGTTTGAATATACAGACTCAAACACGCTAACATCAGTGTTGTAGTGGGACTATTCCCACTAACATTATACATCTGGTCCAGGTTGGTAGGTTTTAGACAGCCTGCGATGATCCTACATGTGTCGTTCAGGGTAGGATCAAGTTTGTTAGCATGAGTCGATCTGGACCAGACAGGGCATGCGTATTCGGTAGGGGCAAAGTACATGGCATGAGATGTCGTCCACAATTGGGCCCCCCATTGGGCGATAACCAGCTTGCAAATAACATCATTCTTCGTGTTCGCTTTTACTCTAGTCTTC
Source organism: Callosobruchus maculatus (assembly GCA_951848785.1). Classification (NCBI taxonomy): domain Eukaryota; kingdom Metazoa; phylum Arthropoda; class Insecta; order Coleoptera; family Chrysomelidae; genus Callosobruchus; species Callosobruchus maculatus. The sequence goes on from CATOUR010000285.1 coordinate 55,555, forward strand.
TATACGTGTTTTTTCTAGGATAGAGGCCTGTCTAGATAAACTGGATTTGGACCGTGCTGTAGCCTGATCCAATTCCATTCTATTTGCAGTTCCCTGTTCCCATGCCGGTTATACTTGTAGTATTCGGCCATTCTTGTTAAGGACTGTGCTAAACTTTTTTCGATTTCCCTGATGATGTCATGGGATTGGCACGTTAAGAGTTAGAAACTACACATACCTGAGGTATGTGACGCGTAGTGAGAAATATCAACACTTATCCAATTGATTCTGAAATACGACCATACATTTATTTAGGGGTTCTGTCAACAGGATTATATAGACCAACGAGATTGCCAATATCCATTGAAGATAGGCACCAGCAGAAGAAGGTTTTTCTAGATCACTTACCTGTAGTAACGATTCCGAATATTGCAGCAATATTCTAGCTTTGACCTAACAAACTCCAATAATCTAAAAATATAATTGTTCAAGTATCATTAAGATCTTTGAAACTATTCCTTACAAATCATTCTATAGGTCACATGTGGTGTTATGAGTTTATAATCATTCACAATGTGGCATACAAAGTATATGGAATTCTTAGGAGACATTATTAAGAGACGTTAAGATTTATTAAATTTTCAACCATGCCCGACTGCTTGAATATTACAGATCCAGCGAGTATTAAACTCCTCTAGCTTCAGGTGTCTACAAAATACAATATTCTTGTAGGAAAATACACACTATTTGCAAGGCGGGCTCTAGAAAGCCGATATAAAATCGTAACGGACGCATAAGTAGTCAGGTAGTCATGTACGTGTGAGTTGTTTTCTCGGCAGCTGTTGAAAACAATAGTTTTTCCGTGGATATTGCAACAAGAAAATTATAAACAGTAGTTCAAAAGGCATTTAAAAGTGAGTGTTACATATCATCACGTTTTGGTGTAGATAAAACCGCTAAAATAGGAATTGTTTTTTGCCCGCATTCTTCAGCAAAGGCAAAGAATCTACAATTTATCAGTTTCCACCCATAGGCGGCGCAGAATGGACTACAGTACAGACTTCAAGCAACTAGAAGATTTCTTCACTAAATCAATGGAATCATTCAGTAATCGCTTGAAGCAAGCAGTTAATAAAGGAACAGGTACACCTGATATCCGTGATTTGGAAAACGATTACAATACATTTAAAGCAGATATTCTGAATATCCTACAAAACATCAAGACAATGTTGGTTAATGTTGACAACAGAATCGATTCCATTGGAATGGATTCCAGGAGAAGTAGGTATGTTGCTTATTCACGGTATCCCTGAAAAGAATGAGGAATCGGTTAACGCCGAAGTGAAAACGGTACTCAAGGCTTTGAAACTCAATGAGGACAGTTTTAGTGAAAACATAGAAGAGTGTCGCAGACTTGGTCTACCAAAAGCTGACCAATCTAGGAGACCTCGGCCAGTGGTAGTTAAATTTAATAGTTACACATCTAAGCAAGCCGTTTGGGAAGCTAAAAGGAAGCTGAAGGGTACCAATACCATGATAACAGAATTTTTAACTAAAAATAGACTCAATATATATAATGAAGCTAGGAAAGTATTTGGTAACAATAAATGTTGGACAAGTAATGGGATAATCTGAGCTGTGACTCCAGATGGGAAAAAACAAGTTATAACGACCCTAGCACAAATAGAGGGTTTCAGGAGAAATCAGACTCATACCAGTGGATATTCTACCAGATCAAGAATCAGATAGGTGACAGCTGTTGGAAAACAATTTATTTGTGTAGTAGTTGTAATTAATTAGATTAAGTAGGAATGAGCACGAACAGGATGAAATTTGCGCATCTAAATATAAGGTCATTGCCAGCGAAGATGAGTCTACTTAAAGAACTAATCCTAGAGGAACAGTATGATATATTCGGATTGACAGAGACTTGGTTATCACCAAACATTGATACAGATTTACTAGATATAGCAGGTTATACATTTATCAGGAGGGACAGAGATGGGCGAGGTGGCGGAACAGGTATGTACATAAAAAATAGCATTAGGTTCTCTATACTACCCGATGAAAGTGATCTTGAACAGTTGTGGATTAAAATTAAAGTTGGTGGTACCCATTGGGCAAGCGGTTGTGTTTATAGAGCACCATGTCTCAATATTCCCAATTTCTTAGATCAACTCGAAACCACTGTTAGTAACTTAGTAGCAACAACTGATGATATTTTATTTATGGGTGACTTGAATATCGACTTAATGAATGACAGTTCACGTGGTGCTACGCTCTTTGCCAGTCTGTTAGAGTCGGTTGGGATGAATCAAATAGTAACGGAGGCAACCAGAATCACCGTGAATACCCAAACTTTGATTGATGTTATTTGTACATCTAACTCTGACCGGGTTGTATCATGTAATGTTAAGTCAGTTCATGCAATGAGTGACCATGAATTAATTTCTTGTTGCCTTGATCTCAAAAAGGATACTACGCCTATGACTTTTACGTTTAGGAATTATCGCAACTTGGACATCGAGGCACTCACATCTGAATTAAAATCCATACCTTGGCAAAATTTATATGATTTAGCAGATATTGATGGTAAAATAGACTTTTTCAACAGCGCTATTTTGCAGCTGCAGGATAGGCATATACCTGTAGTAACAAGGACTTTTAAAAAACCTTACAGACCTTGGAAAACTGATAACGTCATGTTTCTTATTTCTCTACAGAACAAGGCATTGGCTAAATTTAAAAAATCTAAATCTAAGGCCGATTTTGAGTACTACAAGCAGATTAAAAACCTCACAACGAGCGCCATACGACGAGAAAAAAAATCATATTTGGAACAAAGGATTCTCCAAAATACAAATAATGTATGGAAAATTTTTTATACGTTAACTATGAACTCGAAACACAAAAAATCCGAAATACCCGATACGCTAAACGATGTAAACGGTTTGAATGAATATTACATCAACTCTGTGCCTAAGAGCAACTTTTCTTTAAATAACACTGTGAATCAATATATTTCGAGAAATACACCACGACATTACAATGAATTTAATTTCCAGCTTATAGATGATATAGTAACTCTAAGACATTTGACATCAATTAAATCAAATTCTGTCGGCTTTGATGGAATTGAAATAAAGTTTTTAAAGCTATGCTGTCCCTTCGTTTTACCTTTTTTAACCCACATTATTAATTATTGTTTACGGCTAGCAGTTTTTCCCAAAGAATGGACGTTATCTAAAATTAAGCCTATACCAAAGAACAAAGAACCGCTAACCTTCAAAGATCTACGCCCTATAAGCATTTTGTCGGCACCCCCAAAAATTTTAGAAAAAATTGTTAATGAGCAATTAAAAACGTTCTTAGAATCAAACAAAATAATACCTGATGAACAATGTGGGTTCAGAAAGGTCGGGGCTGCTCTACAGCTCTATTGCATGTCACAGATAATATAATAACAAAATCTGATAGAGGGGAGGTAACAGCTTTAGCACTCCTTGACTTTACCAAAGCTTTTGATACAATTAACCATCCTATATTGTTTGCAGTGCTAAAATATATTGGAGTAAGCGATCATTCAATACAGTTTTTTTAAAATTACTTGCAAGGAAGGAGCCAAAAGGTCGTTATTTCAGACAACGTGTCAAATGCCTTAAATGTAGCTGATGGTGTACCTCAGGGCTCCATACTTGGACCAACCCTTTACATTATATATACTTCGCAGCTGTATAGTTCTATCAAACACAGTAATTTTCAATGCTATGCTGATGATACTCAGGTGTATTACTCTTTCCATGCAAGTTTCTCTGAAGTGGCCTGTGAAAATTTTTCTAATGACCTCAATTGTCTGTACAAGGTATCAATGGAACACAATCTTCATTTAAACCCTGAGAAGTCTAGCATCATACTTTTGGTCCAAAAAAATCCCTAAACAATATCTTAGATAATTTTAACCCCAAAATTAATAACATTCCGCTGCAAAAGAAATGTGAAGTTAGGAATTTAGGTTTAATGATGGACTTACGTTTCAAGAAACATATAACAAACTCCATTGGTAAAGCCTACGCCCAACTGAAATACATTTATGCGCACAGGGGAATGTTGAACAGAAAGACGAAGATACTTTTAACGGATAGTCTTGTCCTTTCACACTTTAACTTTTGTGATATAGTGTATGATGCGTGTATTGATCAAGCTGACATTAAGAGAGTACAGAAAGTGCAAAATTCTTGCCTACGATTAATATACGGCATAAGACGTGGACACCATATATCCCATAAAATAAGAGAGACAAATTGGCTAAGCATGGCAAACCGGCGTAAATTACATTCTGCTTGCAAAATTGAAATTTATTGGCTTCGATAGAACTTCAATTAAATTTTTTGAAACTTATTTAACTAATCGAATTCAGCAAGTCTCTCTATTCAACAAGAAATCTGACGCTACCATTGTTCCATCTGGCGTACCGCAAGGCTCCATCCCAGGTCCTCTTCTGTACCTCATCTATACCTTTGATATACAGGGTGGCCAATCGGGTGACGATAATAATTTTTTTTTAGATAGCCCGTACAAAGACCTATCCAAAACACCCCCATATATGTTTACCGATTATTGATAGTTTTCGAGTTATGATTTTTTTTTTTGAAAACTTAGAGATTTTCCAGTTTTTCCAAGAAATCGTCAAAAACAAAAACAAGAATGCTTTTTGGATTTTATTTTTTTCTGCAATTATACTCAGTATTAAGCCTATTTTAATATTCAATAAAGAGAACCTGTACATCCGAACAATAATTAAGTACATTTTGGGGCCAAAGTTTGAAATCTCTGTTTTTAGTCAGGAGACCAAAACCTTCAAAATGCGATTAAAAATACTTATGTCTGGTCCTGGAGCTTCAAACTAATCTTAAAAACTTTGCAAGACATTGCACTTTCGAAATAATAATGAAAAAATAGCACTTATGGGGACATTTTGCGCCGTACGTGAGTGTTAAAGGTAAAAAGGTGATAATTCACGAATTTTCAAAATGACTTAAAAAACTATTATTTTGCTTTGTTATGACAAATTAAAGAAAAAAAACTCGTAACAACTAATAAACCCGATAATCATTGATGTTTTGATGAGTTTTAATAAAAAAGCTAATACCCAAATTGTGATTTTTGAAGTGTTTTTACTATGTCTATTGAACTTCTGCTAAATTAAGTTGTATGGAAAGTTAACAAAGGAAAAGAATAATAAACAACAATCTGACTTCCAATTTCATGGAAGAATTACCTGGGAAGCGACGTCGTAGCATACGCCATCCCTTTCCTTCAGAGTAGCTTTTTGCGAAGCGCAGTTGTGTTAATTAATTTTCGGTAATAGGCAAGGCAATGGTCGGATGGACCTAAAAAGGTGATTTATATCGCTAGGTCTTCCTTGACAGGTCAGTAGACAGCCTATCATGAATATAACAAGTTTTTCAGTTTTTCAACCCTCCACCCCCCAAACACCCAAATTCAACCCCCACCCAAAAAAACGCAGAAAATGATCAAGGCCCTGTAAAACGCCTAAAAACGAAGTTTGAGGAATATTTGAAATTACCTACAAGACCCCACAGCATATTGCTGCCCAAATTTGATCACAGTCCATGCAGCGGTTACTGAGATTACGAGGCTAGAAAAACGCGTACAAACAGACAGACCGACAGGCAGACCGACAGACAGAACGACGGAAATGAGGGACGCGGATTTTCGTTATGTAGACATTATAAAGCGCCCAAAAAACCTATTATATCAAAATCGAAAATTTTCACGATCACAATCCTCCCCTCACCTATCGGTGTGGGAAGTAAAAGGGATGGCGTATGCTACGATAACGCTTCCCAGGTAATTCCGCCATGGAATTAAAAGTCAGATTGTTGTTTTGTTATTCTTTTGCTTTCTTAACTTTCCATGTAACTTAATTCAGCAGAAATTCAATAGTACACAGCAAAAAGCACAGGTATTATTTTTTTTTATTAAAAGTGATTAAAACATCATAGATTATCATGTGTATTAGTTGTTATGAGTTTTTTTTCTTTAATTTGTCATAATAAAGTAAAATAATAGTTTTTTAAATCATTTTGGAAATTCGTGAATTATCACCTTTTTACCTTTAATAGTCACGTACAGCGCAAAATGTCCCCATAAGTGCTATTTTTTCATTATTATTTCGAAAGTGCAACGTTTTGCGGAGTTTTTAAGATTAGATTGGAGCTCCAGAACTAGGCATAAGTATTTTTAATTTTATTTTGAAGGTTTTGGTCTCCTGACTAAAAACAGAGATTCCAAACTTTGGGCCCAAAATGTACTTAATTATTGTTCGGATGTACAGGTTCTCTTTATTGGATATTATAATAGGCTTAATACTGAGTATAATTGCAGAAAAAAATAAAATCCAAAAAGCATTCTTGTTTTTGTTTTTGACGATTTCTTGGAAAAACTGGAAAATCTCTAAATTTTCAAAAAAAAAACTCATAACTCGAAAACTATCAATAATCGGTACACATACATGGGGGTGTTTTGGATAGGTCTCGGTACGGGCTATCTAAAAAAAAATTATTATCGTCACCCGATTGGCCACCCTGTATGTAAAGTGGTGGAGAACTCTGAGATACAATCTTTTGCCGACGATACCCAAATAATTCACTACTTCAGTCCTAGTGACTTAATTACTGCAAATTCCGAGTTACAGGGTGATATGGATAAAATCTATGAATATTCTGCCAGTCATAACTTAGAAATAAATCCAGGTAAAACTAACCTTTTGATTTTTTGTTCTGACAACAAAAGGAGTCGCATAACTGAAAATATACGTATTCTTATTGGCAATGATGCACTACAAATCAAGAATTCAGCTAAAATCTTGGGCGTTGAGGTAGATGTAAAGCTAAGGTTTACTAACTACATAAACAGTCTTGCGCAAAAAACCTATCTCAGAATGCGAAGCTTATACTCGTGTAGGTATCTAATGAATTTCAAACTTAGGAAAAAGCTGAGCGAGACGCTAATGATGTCCTGCTTGGGTTATTGTAACATTTTGTATTTCCCATGTCTCGATCAGCATACAAAAAATAGGCTTCAAATCATACAAAATAATTGCGTCCGTTTTGTTTGCAATCTAAAGAAGTTTGACCACGTGACGCAAAGTTACTCTATGTTGAGGTGGCTCAAACTGGAAAACCTGGTGCAATATCATTACCTGTTGTTCATCCATAAGGTTCTCACTACATCTAAGCCAGACTATCTGAGAGAAAAAATCATATTTAATCAAGCAATTCATAACAGAATAATCAGGAATAAGCTTACCATACGAATACCACCGCACAATACATCCTTCTTTCAACGTAGTTTTTCTTACAATGTAGCAGTTCGATATAATTCGTTAGAAAATATGTACAAAAATATGAGTCTCCCTAGATTTCGTAGGTATGGTAAGCTCAAATTATTGAGCTGAACTTTATGTATTTGTTTTAAAACTGTTAAAGTTTGTATGTACTCATATGAAGTATGAAGTTTTTTTTTATATTCTACCCTGGTGCTGTAATGTACTATTCTTTTTGTTACTACTTATATGTATTATAGCTTATTTAAGTGTGTTAACATCGTTGCTTCCTGACTCAGCTGGTTAAGTGTAAGAGTAGCTTTGCTAAACTTCGCCAGCCGGGTCCCACTTTCAGGTGCTTCATGTATGCACTTTCTTTTTGAATAAAAAGGCGTTTATTATTATTATTATTATTATTACATACCACAAAATATTAACTACTAAAGAGCCATCTTGTTTATATAGAAAAGTGTTATTTAGACGTGATGTTCATAATGTAAATATAAGACATAGAGCTGCAATCACATATCCTGCTCATCGTACATCTCTATTTAAAAGGTCATTTTCTTATAATATCGCTAAACTGTATAATTCGCTCTCAACTGTCTTAAAAACCCTACCCTTAAAACTTTTCAAAAAACAATACTTTTCTATACTGAAAAGCTAGTGTAATTATTCTCATTATATTAATAAATTGTTTTTACATCTAATGCTGTTCCTCAAGTTGAAAACGTTGAATATCATCTCATTTCTATGCTCATCTGTTCTGTGCTCATTCATAGAAGTTGAACTCTGTTAATCTGTTTTGTTTTTGTATTCATGTAAGTTGAATGTGTCCTTTAACATAAGTTACCGTAAGCTAAAGGTTAAGTGGAAGACCAGCTTAAAGCTGAACTTCGCCTTTTCAACAGAACCAAAATAATTTTATTACTGTAATTAAAAATGAATAAAGACTATTATTATTATTATTATTATTATATAGATAGCCGATAGCCTTTCACAGGTTGGAGAGGAAACATAATATCCCCTACCGCCCCTCACTTCCTTTTTTTGCAAGAGCACGTTTCCAGACTCGCCAAGTGTGGCGATTTTCTGTAAAAATGATAATTTCAAAATCGAGTTAGCGATCAAAAATCGGGAGGGAGATTGGTGACTTTTGGTGGCGCAAAACGCACAATGGGTTGGCGACTTTAGGCTATTTCTAATTTCCATTACATTGGTTTTCCCCTTTTTTACAAGGGCTAGCTGCATGAAGCGGTGATATTGCTAGCTGATATAATTGACAGTTTGACCACAGTGACTTTGCAAGGAGAGAGGGCAGGCAAAAAAGGCACGAAATTTGTCATCGTTATTTGAAATCTCTTACCCAGCCCTTATTACTGCGAATACTCAAGACAACGATAACCATGAAGAACGTTATTTTTTGTGTTCCAGAAACGTTCCAATGTCTCAAAATAAACATTATTGATTTTCGCGGATACGTCCTGAACTGGTTGAAATTTCGAAAGGAGCTGGTAACATACAAGTTTAATTGTATGATTCTTAGAAGATTTCTCTAGCCGGTATCTGGGTCTTTGAGGAAACATTTTTTCTCCCAATACTGACACATTCTTTCAGCAATTTATTCCTGCCACTACAGGTTCTGTGAAATTGAGGTCCATCTGTAAAATAAATATATTTGTTACAAATTATAACAAACACATATTCATCAAATTTTCGCCTAACCAAGAAAGTACGAAAGTTGTCGAATTTGAACTTGTAAGTTCAAAGTAAAATTGCATCAAGGGAAAGTATTGTTTAGTAAGGATTATTAACTTGCCACCCGATAACCTTAAGGATGTCGGAAAAAAAACTTCTTAATTATATTAGCTGTTTTGATAGAATTGACGAACACACTAATTTGTATTTCCTCGTATTCTATGTCTAGATATGGTATATGATAGTTGCCAAAATAACCAAGAGCGTCAGTGTGGCTATCATGTCAAATTATTTCGTTCCTGGTATTTATGAACACATTTATAAATATAAAGAACGACATTCATTGCACTAATGAAATTGTTCTTTATTCTAAAATATATTGATTGTCGATTGGGCATATTGATATCATGAACAGTTCATAAATGTAATGGACATTTATTCTTCGCAACATTAACGTTAAAACAAACAAAACGTTAATCATACCAATGAACGGGTTCTTTTCATTAGTGAAAATATGTCAATAATTTAATGATAAGGATATTTATTATATTGACGATCTTAGTTTCATATTGTTAATGAATAAGAGTATTAATCGATGATTGACAAATCATTGATATAATGAAACAGTTCATTGTCCCAATGAAACAACAGTTAAGAACTGCTGTTCTTTAATACAATGAACAATTAATATCTTTTTCAGTGTGGTAGCTCCGAATAAAACACGTTTTGGAAGCCGGTTCCTTAAGTGTGTTCCGTGATATAACAAAAAAACTCCATTTTAGCTTTGATCTGTATCCAGCGTAAGAGGGCGTTGTAACGTAATGAAGCAAAACCTCTATGAATGTATACGAAATCGACTACTTAGAGGAACGCACAAAAAGAGGCTCAGGCAGGTTCTCATGAATTGGCCCGCCCTATAAAAATGTAAAACACGTAAAACCCATTTCGCAATTTCAGGCCGCACCTTTTTATTCACTACGGCCCCGGTTCCTGTGACCCAAACACAGCAGCGTAGCAAGTGCGCGAAAATCTTTCACGTAATTCAGTCCAGGTGAATTGCCGCCGGGAGTAAAAGTTTTCCGAACCATGGTATACCTTGGAAAGCAAGCAAAAACATCCACATTAATTGCCAAGGGATGTATTGTAAACGAGAAAAGTAAAAAATCGACATACTGCGTTTCATTTTCATCGTCAATGAATAGGCTCATGGAGTATATTGTACTCCCGAAAAATTTCGGTCTATAACATTCACCGCCAAATCCGTGACGTCACACACACTGACCAATAACAACAATAACTCAGAGTAGGGCATCGTAGATAGCATCCTGATTCTAATAAAGCGATCCCAGAACCGATTCTAGAACTGGTGGGTTGAGACGCTTTGAGGATCGGTTGAGAACTGTTTTCCATTTAGTTAGCATTGAAGTGGGCGGAGCTTAGACGGTTCTGTCACCGTTCTGTTACGGTATTCTGCGGAAATGGTACAGACCTATTGTATGCGAGGATATAATAGAAAATGTATGTTACGGTTGACTTTCCTGTTAAGCAGCGTACAGACTAGATTTCCAATGCTAGCAACGGCGCATGTGAACTACGTTGGAACGGAACGTTGTACGGCACGGCCAACCGAAGCCAGCGCTTTCCAACTTGAACGCTGGCATTGGCTAACGCTCGGTAGTCGAGCGGTAACAACAAAGAGATGCTTGTTGGTGTCGAATTTCGTATGAAAGCGATTTGGGATTATTTTCAGATTTCAGTCGTTGGAGAATATTAATTTGATCCGTGCATACGTTTATTATTATTTTGATATGGAGTGGTAAAATGATACTTAAGTTATGTTTTTGTAGGCTAAAATTCTGTAACCAGAACTAATAAAAATATACCTTGACATATTCTTCTAGTGATTCGACTAAGACCGAACAAACTTATGGAATAACGGACGAAATTGATTGTTTCGATGCTTTAAATCGATACGCAAGGCTAGTAAAGGAATTTTCATTTGCTGAATAGTGTAGGGCTATGGCCAATCCTCCTTTAGCTGGAATAGCTTTTCGGTATTTGGTATTCTTTTTTTCAATTTTTGGAGCCACTAAGATAAGGAGTTGATCAAAAGTTTCTGGGGTCATTTGGCAGAAGAGTCTTCATTCCGGAGCTCATCCAATTACTCGCGTTGTAGGAACCTCTGTTTTTATACGGTGCTGTCATACACCAACGTCTGTGACATCCCCCCAAAAAAAATCAAAAAACACACCAAGCCGGGACCAACGGTCCAACAACACTAAAAATTCGGTATGGACGATGTTCTCAATTATATCCCAAGGTCTTCCAATTCCAACGCCAATGACAGTAATGTGGCGTTGGCGTTGGTTTACGTTGGAAATTTGGTCTGTAGGCACCTTTACAAGAGTCACACATTGCTATCATATTTCCGTTAGCCACGTGACGTAGAATTAATGCATATGATTGGTTTAAGTGCTGTGACAACTTCCTTTATAATGTTCTTTTATTAGGTTTGAGTTTTTTCCATTCTTTTTTTTAAGTAAATGGTGCTATTTGTCATCAAAATTAATACCATGGTACACTAACTTATTTAGGACACATCACGGTATAGGGCCATTTTAGATACTAGCCATTTATTTGTTTTCTGAAGCTATACAGGGCGAGTCAAGCTCAAAGCGTCTGTCGCTTGTGACCACACAATACATTCTCTTAGAAAATTAACTTTGCGAGTGTATGTAGGTCGAATTGGACTACGTTTCAAAAATAATTACTCTCATACGATGAAAGCGTGCATTATCAAAGTTATGTCTGTTTAAATGAAACACCCTGTCTGTCATTGCGTATTTAGATCCCTGGGTCAATTGTATTGTAACTTTATGTATCACACATGGGATTTACGCCTTGTGCGCGAAATTACGCTTTGTGCGCGAAATCTTGGGCTATACCTAGATGAAGATCTCAGATTTCAGAAACATGTTAGTAGTTTAAGTATCGCCTGCTATGCTAGAATGCGGCTTTTGTATGCTAACAAACATTTACTATCTTTTAACATGCGTAAGTCACTTTGTGAAACTTTGATTGTTTCTAAATTAATGTATACTATTATTTTATATTATCCGTGTCTTGATCAAGTAACCAGGTATAGACTTCAAAAAATACAAAACTCCTGTTGTCGGTTAGTCAATAATCTACGCAAATTTGATCACGTTACGCAGGCATTCATTAACACCAGAAGAAAATCAATTAACACTGCATTCTTGACTCCAGAAGAAACTCCGTTCTAGTCTATCCTCAATGGCAATAATTGGTAAAAATAATCGTTGTGAAATCATGAAACTACCTATTCCTCGGCTAGAGTAGTGGCAATAATTATTGGAAATGGAGAAAATACAATCTGTTGCTCAGTTGGAACGAAATCTTAATGTATTAATAAGCTTTCCCTTACGCGCAGTGACCGCGTCTTGTTGAACTTTCGTTCCAACCTAGGTTCCAACCTCGTTCGAAAATTCACTATTTTATAATTAAAACTTCTGAGTACTGCTACAATATTTGTCTAAATCAGTGACCCGTTTATTGAATGGCCTCCACTCCAAGTGCTAACTATTTTTTACCGGCCTCAATTTGATTTAATTACATAAACTGTGTACACTAAATTTAATTGACTATTTTCCACTTCGCAATCGCAATGCAGAACTCGAGAAAGTTAATTTTCCTCCTGAAAGGACGAATGGGCTCTATTACTATTTAGTATTCATTTTATTCATTTTTCTGAAAGAACCAATTATGGAGAGGAGTATTGCGTACTGGAGAGCTCATAAAAAAGTTCCTTGGTTATTCCATCACAGCTAGAGGCTGTTATTGAGGAATTAGGTGTATGTTATAGAAGGTGTAGGTAGATCCGTTAGACTAAGCCTTAAAATTAAGTTAAGGTGTAGTATGTTTTAGTAGTGGTATATTATTTGTGCTCTACCCAACCGTTCTCGTTTTACATTTCTTAATGATGATAGTTTGAGTTTGAAGTAGCTATTTTTAGGGAGATGAGATTTTGTGTGTGGTTTATTAAACATTACGGGTAAGTAGACATCTGCTGGCACAGTAGCTAATAGGTCTGTTTTTACAGCAATCACAAACTAGTCAGCGTCAATTTGATTGGCCAGTACTTGTCAGAAATAGTTTGACAACTGCAATGGGGAATATTGATTGGCTCTGATTCTCTGTAAAAACAGACCTATAGATGCAGCTGCGGTGACTTTCCAAACGGCGATTAAGGAGCTGATATTAGTAAACTATGAACTGACGATAATGAAACATTTTGCATATAAATGCTTACTAGGAAGTTACATCTAACATTTTCATTTATGAATTGAGTAATACCGAAAACGGCCGTATTGTGTGACGCTTTCGCGGCCACGGTGCGAAAAACTGCTGGTTCTTGACTAGCGTACTCAGAAGCTGTTACCAGTTTGGCGTCTCCCGCGAAAATGATAACGGTTCAGCGACGTCAGCAATTATATGCCCCGGATAAGGAGTAGAGGCCTGCACTATATCTCTCTCTCTCTCTCTCTCTCTCTCTCTCTCTCACTCTCTTTCTCTCTCGCATCAGGAGGTTTATGTGGATATGGATTCCTGCACTCAAAGACACAAAGGCCTATGATAAGATCAGAGATACAGGAGTTGGTGCTGCTAACGCCGCTGACTTGGTATCATCTTTTCGGAACTTGCCAATCGGGTAATAGCTTCTGAGAATCGCTTATGTTGGCGAAATACCAAGCCGATGCCGCGGCAGCGGAGCCTGTCAACGACGGCCGAACAGACCAAGAGACAACAGTTCATAAAGAATATCCATTTTACTTATTATGTCATGGGTGAGGAGGGTATTGTAATCTCTAACATTTTCAATTTTGGGAATATGCTTTTTGGAGGTTTTATTATGTCTACATCATGACATTCAATGACTATGTCACTCACTTCCGTTGGCTTGTCTGTCTATGTCTATCTGTCTTTCTGCCCATCGCTATTTTATTATCTGTCCACGTAATCTCAGTAACAGCAACAACTATACAACTATGAGGACCTTTATTAATTCAAGTTGGCCAAACTTGGGAGCAATCGCTTGAGGCTTTTTTAGTAATCGTTGGAGAACGAAATCGTGGACGTACAGACAGACACACACACAGATGGACATCAAAACGTCAAAGTTCTCGGATTTTCTTCAAACTTGGTCAATATGAAATGCTTATCATTAGAAGCAAAAGTCTAGTTTATGGTCCCTCTGCGATGATAAAAAGGGGGTGGAGGTGGCTGTAATTCAAAAATAATGTCATAACGTGAAATTCTAATACTACCACAATCAAGAGCATTTTTTCATATGTCGAAAATGATACCCTGCATGCCGCAAATTTTTCAAAATGGCGGAATAAAAATTCATAAAAAGCAGCAAATGTTTGAACTTTAAAATGGTAGCAACTGTCACAAAAACGATCCGAATAATTTCAAACTTTAGTGTCATAAATAGATTTTTGTTCTCCATCTTTTGCCCTCTTTTTGTTGTAAATCTGTGACTTAATGGTGGGCGGTGGTGGAGAGTTACTCGGAAAAATAATAATATAACATAGCATTTTCTTGGTCGCAGGAGGTGATCTTACCTCTCAAATGACACATACCACGTTGATTTCGATAAAATTTGCGAAAACGGGCCGATTCTAATAACTTACCCCTCCTTTGTCGGGGAAGTTAGAAATAATTTTGGGAAATCTACCTAAAACAAACAACAAACAATGAGTACTCCCACCTGTATATCCTTACAATGTCTTAATCTTAGCATATCTACACCAATTTTTATTGGCATATGAGGTGTGATAAGTTAGTAGTCTTGTTTTTGTTTTGTGTACCATATTCGTCATATTTGAATTTGATATAATGTTTGTAGTTATGAATTAATAATAAGTTTTAAAATTTTAGCAATATAACTTAGAATAGTCATTCTACGTGAT
Organism: Callosobruchus maculatus; assembly: GCA_951848785.1. Classification (NCBI taxonomy): domain Eukaryota; kingdom Metazoa; phylum Arthropoda; class Insecta; order Coleoptera; family Chrysomelidae; genus Callosobruchus; species Callosobruchus maculatus. The sequence goes on from CATOUR010000285.1 coordinate 70,573, forward strand.
TCTTTAATAAATACGTTCTAGGATTTGTACCTAGATTGTTTGTAATTGAATAACTTCAAAAAATACTTCTGCAATGTTTGAGATGACTCACGAGACATCTGCCATCTACCAGGGTTTCCGTAAACGAATTTTTACTTTCAAAACGCATCTGAAGATTCGGAAGTCATTATCAATCGCTATATCTGAGTATATAGCCTCACACACTTTTTGTTGTTACTTTCCTTAGACAAGGAAAGAGAGAGGACGGAACGCGCGACTGACATTTCTGTTACCAAATAGCACCAAATAACTACCAAATTTTACCTGTGATACGTGATTCCTGGCTCCTTCCTGCTGCTGTGCCTTTTACAATCATAAGCTGCACACCCTACCATTATGCACACCACAATATTTTACAATGATTGGTCTTAAAAACGCTAAATATCATAAAAAATATTTTGGTGGCTATTCATTTTCGGTAACAGCTAATGACAGCCAATTCGTATAGCATCAAACGGGCGTGCGGTATCCCCTCTCTATCCTTATCTAAGTTATTTTCAGTGACTCATAAACTTGATTAGTTTAATTGTTTTCGTTGGATATTTAGCTATAGGTATAGTAAGGGTTTCAAAATACGTTGTATAATATTATTGCTAAATCATTACTTCATGGGTCCTATGTATCTAGTTTGAGCTTTATCTAGTTTAGTTGTTAGTAAGTTACCAGCGTGTCATCTGCAAAGCTGCATATCATGCTACTTGATTTGATATCTAGTATATTATTGATGTGAATGCTGAACTAAATAAAACTGATTTAAAAATAAATTAAGAGAATGCCACAGCAAGCTCGCTGGTATCCGACATTTTCACTTCATATTCCGACTGGTAAATATATCACGAGCACCCGTCAAAGTTAACAGCGGTGATGGGATTTCAGCTATGTCTCCCATCCGCATGAAGACTCGGACCGGCTGGCGAATTTTCACAAAAAGGTGATATATTTTCGGCTGAAATGTGAACGACAGGTGCCCGAGTACCTTCGGGTATGACAGCTTCCGACGAGGACCAGCAGCGGCAAAAAATGTACGTAACACGTCCGAATATAGTTGTTCCAAAGCCTGCATTGTTTATGAGAAGTTGCAATGATGACACCACCAGCTCGTAGTAGTCAGAAGAATATTTCATAATTAAGAAATTACTGTGATGGAAGTCATGGGCATGTCTACAATAAATGAAAAAATGAGTATTGTTGCGTCACCACTGACACGATTTCTAAAAAAGAAACGCGTTTTTCATCCTCACCACAGTAATAAAGCCGGCGCCGCATACGCGGGTATTTGCCGAATATCAACATTCGCCGTTTTTTTCCAACCTTGCTCGCCGAATAGCAAGCACGTATCGCCCTTTAGCCGACTAGCATATAATCGGGGTTCGTTGCTCGCCGAATACCGCATATGTGGCGCCGGCTTTATTAGCCGAATAGCAAATAATCGGGGTTCGTTGCTCGCCGAATACCGCATATGTAGCGCCGGATTAATACTGTGTCATAATTTCATTAAAATTTATTTAATAATTTCCAGGTTACACAATACGGAACGAATAAAAGCAATGCTCATGTGTATACATCAGAAAATTCTAAGTCTCTTGGCTTCTGTTATCGTTAAGGCAATATTCTGATGCCTATTATGAATACAAACAACTTTTATTTTTACAATCCCCTACCCACCAACCACTCCAATTTCACTCCCACCGCCTAGCAGCTAGTTCCACCAGTAACAGTTAAGGTCAAGTTGCTATTTAGGTGGGCCTACTATAATAGTGTTACTTTGCACTGCTGTCTAAGTAGCAGTTAAGGGTAAGCTAAACCATGGTCGAGATAAGCGTTCGATTTTTCTGGCTTAAGGTACACTTAGCCTCACTTTGGTGATGAACTCATTTTTTTTTTCGTCGATTCAAAGTGACGTAGTATACAGCTGTGTATATTCTAAACCTGTTTGGGAATGAAACTGGATACCCCTATTGGGTTTTTATCTTTCCTGTATAGCGAATTTTTCTGGAGTCCATCTGTCAACCACAGAAATGACATGAGAATGGTATTCTGACCTGGGACGAAGAAGATCATTCGTCACTATAATTTTGCTATGTTGCCAAGCATTTGCAATAAGTAGATAAACCATCATGCAAACCACATTAGGATACCGGTCTGGTGCAATTAGCAGTAAAAACGAAGTCTGAGGAGTATTTAATTTTTTTTCCTAATTACTCCGTCGCAAATCGACCAATTTTCAAAATTATAACTGCACTACCTACTATGACCCAAACTTCATCATAATCATGCAGCGGTTACTGGGATTAAAAGGCTAGAAAACGAACCGAGAGACAGACAGACGACAGAAATGAATGACGTGGATTTTTGATATGTAATAGAACGACCAAAAAGCGTATTATCCCAAATCGAAAATTTTCGTGGCAGCAAAGTGGAGGATTGTTTCTAATAGTTTTGTGTCTCCAGTTAAATGACATAACGTCATCATGTAGATGAGGATACAGATAAAAGCACTTGGTGAGAAAACGTGAAGGATTGTTCTGCAGTATTTGTTATCTGACTCAAAAATAAATGGGATCCAAGTCACCTACCGCAAATTTCTATTTTAAAGTTAGCTGCAAAGATAGACGTAATTTCAAACCACGCTTTTGTAAGCTGCGATAAATGTAGTGCATTTATTGACGGAAGCTAAAATGCATATATTTTTGGAAAAAGCAACACCGTGAGAACATTCTGCTCAATCATCGCACAGAAATGAGTTTTGTTAAACTCTATGTTTTTATAATGCAATCCTCTTCAGCTGACAAAGATCCTGCTATTAGCGTAACTTGTCAGAGAAAATGAAAGAAATTTACATTTCTTTAATTAGCAGGAAAAATTAGAAATATAGCATCTCCTTCCTGCAAGCAATTTAGATGAAATGAACCTTCGCGAAACCAAATTAAAACGGTAAAGTATAAAAATGGAATAGAAGGCGCTATGCCTTGAAAAGTATCCACAATAATGATGTCGTCGGAGGTGGCAGAGAAATAAATCCGTGGAACAGCTCATACTTTGTTGCTAAGAATAAAATGAAGTCATGGGCGTCGAGTGTTCAGGTGGAATACATTTTAATTGGATTTGTTCTGAAGAAAAAATATATCGGGGCTCTGCAAGCATAGATGTGAACAAATTCGAATCCCACAAGTTCCGGGTTTTGTTCCGCTGTAAGAAGATGTATACACCAGAGCAACAACTGCTGCTCTACAAGAGACAGATTCGGCCATCGTTAGAGTATTGCTCCCATGTGTGATGATGCGAAGCACCCTCTAAAGCTTCTGGACACCATCCGCCTAACCTCACAAATGACCTCCACAGCTTGGAACATCGAAGAAGGCTGACTGACCTGTCCCTGTTCTACAGATTCTATCACGGAAGATGTTCGAGTGAGCTCTCCCAGGTAATAACACCAAAGGCCGTCCAAACGAGGAACAGTAAAGAGGCTCTGCGAGCTCATCCTTACCAGGTCGAGGTCCCTACTCCTCAAACCAGTTCCAAAGTCAACAGTTGAGAGGAGGTAGTTGATTAACCTTGTGTGAGTTCATTGTCTGCGTTGGTTTGAAAGCCAAAGATTCAGGGATATTGGAACCTCAAAGACCATTGACACGGACACAATCATAAAATTATATCAAAGAGATAACGTCTATCATTAAGGATCATCGTAGTTTGGTTCAGCCAGAACCGCAACTGTCATTAGAACTCATTTACAGTTCTGGAGCAGCGCTTCAACTACCGGTCTGAGTCTCCAGGAGATTTTTGGAGTAGCGTTTTGTTGATAAGAACTTGCCCGCTTTTGGTTTGATGTCACTACATCTCTGTGTGATGAATAGGTCACTGGTTGATATTAAATTGAAATCACAAATTTTTTGCCAATACAACCATTTGGAGGCTTTCAATAATGAAGCCTAACTATGGTTATAACCTGTGGCAGAAGATGTGACAAGAGAAAACCTTAGGATACTAGACCTTAATGGCAGGAGGCATATTCTTTTCCACTTTTCCGTGTACACAGAAAGTTAGTACACAAAAACTTAGATAAAATTGTATGTGAACTATTGAAAGGTTTTTGAAAATAACCTCAAAATGTTCTAATGTAAAAAATAACTGATTTCCATAATAAACGTTCAACCTTTGGGCTGAACTGTCAATACTTTGAAGAGCAAATGAAAAAAAGGGTTAAATAACGTCTCCTTTTGGCCTCTGTCATTATCAACTACTATTGACATTAACTTACACACTTATTTAAAAAAGTGTCAAAAAAATTCGTGGGGAGGGGGCTTAATCTCTAAACCCCCCTTCGCTATGCCCTTGGTGCCATTAATATCCCTGTCTGCCCACCCTAAATGAAATCCTAGCTACCCTTGCTACAAATTATAATTATGTAACATGACTCAAAAAATAGCATACAGTCTCTAAGGCACTGTCTGGATATGTCTGAAAAATATATAATACCACCAAGACGATTTTTGTTAAAGTAAAGCATTGAATGGATACAAAAATTCTTGTAGTTACTTCGTCTCCTACACTGTACACCGTCCACCGGTGTAATGACGCTCCGTCCCAAAAAATAGAAAAAGCTCATGAAAACAAGAGTTGTGCAATTTTTCAGTTTCATGCTAATTGCTCGACAGACCTACATGACATGGAGATGGTTTGCGTTAATTTTCGTGCGTAATTTTTTTATATTGATAGGATAGGAAATAATTACACCGGAGTAGTTGTTCCTCTTGGTTCACTGCTCTCAACAATTAGAATTGTTTTAAACGAATAATTGTATTTCATTAATTGGCCGGGATAAGGGTATGCTTAGTATGAATAACTATAGGTTCAGTACAAGAGGTTACATACCCAAAAGCTTATCATTATCGATTAACGACTGGTGCTTTACGAAACGCGTCAGTCACGCTTAAGCTTTCGATATATTATTTTGTACACGGATACGGATAGCCTAATATGTATTACAGCATTAGAAACCCCGGATCGATTTTGATCACATAAAATGTATCACATCCCAAAAACCCCTATGTGGGCCTATCCCCTGGATACGAAAATACTATCCGTACGTTCGATTGATTAATGATGCTCGCTTAATTGGGTCAAAGTGTCGCGTATTCCGGAACAATTTTCTATGTCAATGTCGCCGATAAATCCTGGCGCTGTAAATGCAACCGTCCGGTGAAATAGCTTTGATTTATTAGCTCCCAGAGCTATGTTCAACGGCTTATTTGGGGATCGCTCTATGCCAGTGGTGTTATGTTCTAATCGGATGAAAAATTGGACAGATCTTTTTTGTGCGAAGAGGGTTCTGGTTGGTGTCAGCTCGAAAATGTCTGGATAGAACCTTTGTTATTGTAAACGTGAAGGCGAGCCTTCCGTTGTAGAAAATCCAGACACGATTATACATCTGGTTGTCCGTAAATTAGTCAGACACAGCAAAACTCCAGGTTAGCTTTCCTTCTTTTTTTATTGAATGAAGGTTAGCGATTACTTCAACAACTCTTTTTCAATAGTTGTCTACTCCTACAGGTTATCTATTGTTTCGCGTTGTTCAATTTCCAATATCACTTAATTGCATTGGATCTTTTGAAATGACCTAACTGTTTCTAATCAAGGTGTACCAAAACTTTAAATATTGTTTTATGCAGAAATGGTGGAGAACATACTATAATCTTCAACAGCTTTGAGAGCAATTTAATGTAACGAAAAGAGTGCCCTCCGTAGGTGGGCTCTGCACTAAGAACGAAGTTGAAGTATACTCTCAAAAAGCATCCAGATTCCTTATTTCGTGTCTTTAATTGCTCCGTTGACAAATTATTAAAAAAAAAGAAATGATAATCAGCATTTTGACACACTGTACTTCATTTTTATCAACTTTTGGCTTCATTACAGTACCTGTATGTGAAGAACCTATTTTTCGTTTCACAGCTGACAGGAGTAATGTAGTCAAAAAAAATTCCAATTTTGAGATGCTTGGTCTTCGTTCGTTTTATGAAATCTGCATCACGAATATCTAGGTTGGTCTATCTACCTGTCGCCATCTTTAGCCTGAGCGACATTCTTAGGATGCTCGCAACAAGCAAGATCCTTTTTTGCCGATAGCCAATCGATTTTAGTTATAACTAGATCAGTTTGATGTTTTGTAGTTCGCTATGTAGCGACGAAACAGTTGCTAGATATGAGTATCAAGAGCACCACTGAACTGACAGTAAATCGCGAACGATGGCGAGCTGCAGTTCTCAATACTATTGATAATTTTCGTGTCGGCAATACTCTAGCTCAGACTAAACGCATTTTACAAGTTCACAACATGTCTGTTAAAACATTGTGACTATGATGATGATGTAGCTAAGAGAAGCTCGAGTAACTCGTTTTGGGTGAAACAAATGTTTTGTTCCCATATACAGATGATGATTGAAGAATATTAAGATACTGCAGTAACTTGCACGGACCAACCTCATTACCAATATTGATTTAATTTGGGGCTGATATCCTGGAGGGGCATAGTAATTAATGATGCCACCTTTACAGGTGGTTCCATTATCGCTACAAACTTAGTTTAGACGTTTTAGGAGCTTCAGGGTCATTTTTATTTGTTTATTCCGGGAGAAGGTAGAACCTTAGGGATATCCTATATTTCTCAGTTATAACTGTACGTACTTGTGAAATTTTTTGATACGTACTATTTACTATCTATCATATCACGTGTAACTTACAGACTACTAGCTTTGCTGCAATGAAATTCTGATACCAGATACGGAAAAGGCAGATAGTTTTCAGAAATTGATTAATTAGAAAAATAAATATAACAGCCCTTCAAAACTCTTTATTTTTGGAGTTTTAGTTATTAAAAGTAACTGGGCTGTCTAGTCTAATAAAAATGGCTGAGATTTAGAACTCTAAGTCACTAAGCTGATTTTTTGACATAACACTACGGTAGTAGTGCTTCAACAAATGAAAAAAGTCAGCGCTTAAGTTGAGACCGAAAGCAATATAAAATCAACAAAATTAAAAACAGCTACAATGCCAAAACTACAAGTTATTGGACATCTTGCACCAATGGTAATACGGGAAAATATCCAGCAAAAGAGTCTGAAATTTCATTTTTATCGGGCGTGCACTTAATGAGTCAAAAAATTGTTCACCATTCAATGTAAATTTTACACGAGCTCCCAGTTCTGTGCACATGATGTTCTGGACCATGCAATGTTTCTAATGGTTGACAATCTCTATACCGAATGAGACTGACGATATTGTAAATGTCATATACATAGAAACAATAGATTTTTGCTGCATATCTTTGAAACGTTTTCGATAATAACCTCTTATTCCGGCATTATCCCTGTTTTGAGTATAAGTCATTCTATTTCATTGATTTGAGCTTAGATTGGACACATATTTTTCTAGCATGGTTGAAAGACCACTATTTTCTATTCTCTATTCTCTAGAATAGTATTCTCTAGAATCAAACTTCTGAATCTCGACCATCTCTATTAGACCATTTCAAGGCTATACTATTACTATAAGATATGTAGACAACATGATGAAATTCTAAAACCATAATCACAGACCAGATGAGAAGTCGGTTTGAAATACCAGTAAAGCATCGCATAATTCGCTTACTTACACCACAGAACAAACTTGGCATGTCGGGTCGTGTTCGCAAACATGACATACGAGAATAACAAGTTTTCTTGTGAAGAGGGAACAGCTTGTAATGCCTGTGTCGCTGATACTTTTTGCTTTGTGAATTACGAAATGGGAACGTCAGTTTGCATTTGCTGTTAGTTACAGTTTTGTTTCAAACTGCATTAGGGGGCGTGATTAAAATTCAGAACAGATCTGTTCGGGGACTTCCTTTGAATAAGTAATAACGGCGGCGGTGAATAATAACGCAGTTTGAGGAGTATATCTAGAAAGAGAGAATATTTGATTAAAATTATCGCCGAGACGGTTCTGACGAGTAGTTTGTATCGCGCCGCATGAATGATGTATGTGCATGACAATGTTGAAGAAATTGTAATGCTTAATACAAGAATTTATTACTTAGGGCATGTTTTGCTTCGACGACAAATTTATAAGGAAAGAGTAGAGGTCAATCTGCAGGTGGCCTTTCGAGGAAAGAAGATCAGTCTGGGACAAACACGGCTCACCACAGTTTTTCAAACAGAAATGTTTGGAGGAGGAGGAGGAGGCCTAGGAGGCATTGATTGCCTTGAGTGCAGTGCTTCTAGGTTTACATCAAGGCTAATTCTGCAATGCAGAAAGTTCTTGGAAGAGATTTTGGTAAGACATCAGATGTATTGTGTGTGTCACTTGTGTATGTGCCAAGTCATGCTGGTGTTTGCGATAATGAAACGGCGGACGCGCTCGCAAGGCAAGGGTCAAAGAATAATTTCCTGGGTACTGAGCCAGCTGTAGGGCTAGCAGCAGGTACCATTTGGAGAAAAACAGAAGTATGGCTGCAACTCAACGTTTTGTGGGATTGGAGAGGAATCTCTGATTATCTTCGTCAAGCTAGAGAACTTATTTTAGGACCTCTGGCCAAGATGGGGAGGTTCTGTCTCTCACTGGGCAGAAGCCGGATAAGGTTATGTGGTCCTGATATCTGCCCATAATTCAAGGTGTGATCTGACATAGGAATAATACAGAGTTCTAATGGCATTAATGGTTGAGAAGCTCCTGGAGCTATTTTTCACACAGTCAAGCATGCGCAATGCTGTATTGATTATATTTTTAATATGACGCGAAAAATCAAGATTGTAGGTTATTAGCACACCTAGATCTTTGATTTGATCCGCGCAGCTCAATGGACTGCCATTAATATGATAGACAAAATGGTTGATGTTTTTAGATCTATGGAAGTGAATATTTTTGCATTTGAGAGCACCAAGATCCATACCATTGGCATGGCACCATTGAGACAATATGTCTAGATCTTTCTGAAGTGCAAAAGAATCGTCTGGGGTGGTTATTTCTAGAAGCAGCTTCAAATTGTCGGCAAACAAAAGAAAAGGACTATGCTTAAAACAAGATGAAACGTCATTGATAAAAATATTGAATAGTAGGGTGCCCTGGGGGACGCCTGATAATAATGAGATAGGAGAAGATGTAAAGTGGTTAGGATATACCATTTGAGACCTACCTGTAATATAGCTCTGTAACCATTGTAAGAGAGAACCTGAGACACCCAAGTTATCTAATTTTTTTATTAAAGCTTTGTGGCATACTCTGTCAAACGCCTTGGCGAAGTCAGTGTAAATAGAGTGTACCTCTTCACTCCTCTCCAAGGTGCCCGTCAGGATGTTCATATAGGTAAGAAGATTTAGTTCAGTAGAAGTGTTTTTTTGAATCGAAACTGCTGGGATATTATTTCCGATCCAAGGCAATCTGTAAGGAATTTAGTAACTAGACTTTCAAATATTTTAGGAATAGCATTGAGGATGCTTATAGGGCGATAATTAATCACATTTTCAGTATCATCTGTGAATAGGTACCACATAACTTATTTTTCAGAAGTCTGGAAATATGCTATCCTGAAGCGAAGATTATATGTAGTGGACGGGATAGAACAAAACAGCAATTTTTTAGGAATAATGGGTGCACCTTGTCAGGTCCCGGTCCTTTGTAGTCGTTAATATTGTCACGACGGCCTCTTTTTCTTCACCAAAGAATCAAACGGGACGTAACTTTCACTGTTCTACTTCACAACTCAGTAAAATATCTCTTAACCTTATCTCAACTCAACTGAACTGAACTACTGCCACGCTACTCGTGGCGCCTTATATACTTCATCGAACCATCTAGAAAATTCGCGACATTCAGATGACCCCACCGGATGACACTCTAGAGTGTTCTAGAGTGCCCATCCGTCAGTCTCGAAAATTCCAGATGATTCGATGACGTCTACACATCAAAAAAATCTAACCTAACATTTTGAACAAAACATCAACAACAATACAAAAATGAGCAATGCTATATACGGGATGTTACACTCTTCCCCCCTTAGCGTTCGGCGTCCTCGACGAACAGTTCGCTTCGATCCTTGTATGGATCGCTATGGACGACCTTCGGTTTTCCACTACCCATACGTATCCGGTAGACTACGTCGTTGAGGCGCTTCATCACCACGTAGGGTCCCTCCCAATGGCGTTGTAGCTTCGGACATCTACCCCTTCTCCGTCGTGGATTGTAGAACAACACCAGATCACCTTCGACGAACTTTGGGCTATTTGCTTTTAGGTCGTATCTCGCTTTCATTCTGTCGCTGGCCGACTGGATGTTCCCTCTGGCAGACTCATGGATATCCCAGAGCGTTTCCTGAAGCTCGCTCACCCATTCGCTTGGAAGACGGCGTTCCGTTTCTGGGGGTGGACCAAGAGCTAAGTTCAGAGGCAGCCGCAGTTCTCGACCAAAAATTATCTTCGCTGGGTTCAACCGAGTTGACTCGTTCACCGCTGATCTGTAGGCCAACATTCCCAGAGAAATCTTCGTATCCCAATCAGACTGATGTTCGTTAACTAATTTTGACAGGTAATCCAGGATTGTCTTGTTGAAGCGTTCCACCATACCGTCGGACTGAGGATGAAGAGCAGTTGTTCTTGTCTTCCGAATTCCAAGTTTTCTCATCAGCTGTATGAAGACTTCTGATTCAAAGCTGCGTCCCTGGTCTGAATGTAGTTCAATAGGAACTCCGAATCTGAACACCACATGTTCTAAAAGAGCCTGTGCCACTGTGCCTGCTTCTTGTTTGGGCACAGGAATTGCTTCTGGCCATTCAGAGAAATAATCCATTACAACAAGCAGATACCTGTTCCCAAGGCTGGTTTCCGGCAAAGGACCCAAAATGTCTATGGCGATTCTCTCAAACGGCGATCCAACGTTGTACTGCTGCATATGTGATCGTTGACGAGTACGCGGACCTTTTCTTGAGTTGCAGATATCACAGGTGGAACAGTAATTTTCAACATCTTCTCTACAGCCAACACAGTAAAATCTCTCCTTGATTCTCTCCATGGTCTTCCTGATGCCAAAGTGACCTCCACTGCTGCTATTATGTAATTGTTCCATAACTGCTTTCCGTAATTTCCTTGGTACTACAAGTTTTTCTTTAGCATGTCTGCCATCAGTGTCCTCCCAGATTCGATACAAGAGGTTACCCCTGATCTTTAGTGAGTCCCATTGTGCGAGATAGGCTTTAGTGATGGGACTCATGGCACTTATTTCCTGTTGATGCGGCCTGTATCCATTTAATAGCAACTGAATAACTAACCCTAGCTCAGCGTCTTGTGACTGAGCTTGCTTGAAGATTTCTAGTGAAATCTTGGTTCCTTCCAGTTCAAGATTCTTCTTCTATTCTTAATGTGTTTATGTCGAATTCTCGTTGTTGTTGTTGTTGTTGTTTACAGTCTTCATCACAGGGCCTGCGTGACATAGAATCAGCATTTCCGAGTCGCTTTCCTGGACGATGACGAATTTGAAAGTCATAGCTCTGAAGGTATTCAATCCATCGAGCAAGCTGGCCTTCTGGATTCTTGAACTTCCACTGCAAAGCTGAATGATCGGTTCTCACGATAAGTCTTCTTCCGTACAATAAGTTCTGGAAATTTCCGATCCCTTTCACCACACTGTACAACTCTTTTCGTGTCACACACCAATTTTTCTGGGCTTTGTTCAATGTTTTACTGTAGTACCCAATTACTTTTTCGATGCCATCTTGTTCTTGAGATAAGACAGATCCAACAGCATAATGGCTGGCATCTGTGTCCAAGTAGAAAGTTCCATCCCCTGTAGGATGCGCTAGTATCGGTGAAGAGGTCAAAGCTGTTTTCGTCGAAGGGCTTCTTGGCAGATGGAGCCCAATAAAACTGGTTACCATTCTCAGTTAAGGCAAATAGTGGTTTGGGGATGGTGGAGAAATCTTTTACAAATCTGCGATAATAACTGCACAATCCCAAAAAGCTTTGTACCTCATGAGGTTTGGATGGTACTTTCCATGCCTTCACAGCCTGTACCTTCTCTGGATCCGTCCGGATTCCGTCTTTGGTCAAGGTATTTTACTTCCCTTTTGAAAAGATGGCATTTCTTAGGATTTCGCTTCAAGTTCGCTTCCTTAAGCCGCTGGAAAACTTGTCTTAGTCGGCATAGCTCTTCTTCAAAGTCTTTTCCAAATACAATGACGTCATCGAGATATATCAGTGCTGTCTTCCAAGATAAACCTTGTAGTACAACATCCATTAGTCTTTCGAAGGTACTAGGTGCATTGCATAGACCGAAAGGCATTACTGTAAACTGCCATAGCCCAGCACACAATGTAAATGCTCTTCATCCTTTTCGTCCATTTCAACCTGCCAGTATCCACTTTGCAGGTCCAAGGTGGAGAACCATGAAGAATTTCCAACTGCATCCAAAATGTCGTCAATTCTTGGTGAAGGGTATGAATCCTTCTTAGTCAAATCGTTGAGCCGCCTGTAATCCACACAAAACCTCGTTGATCCGTCCCTCTTTCTAACAAGAACTATCGAGGAGGCCCAAGGGCTAGATGATGACTCGATCACTCCTCGTTTCTGCATATCTTTTACCATATTTTGTACTTCATCAATCCTAGATAATGGAATTCTTCTTGGGGGCTGCTTGACTGGCTGGGCATCTCCTACATTAATTTTGTGACGTACCAGATGGGTTCGCCCTAGGTCATCATTATTTCTAGCGAAAATCGAATGAAATTCTTCTAGTAGCTTCAGGACCTTCCGCTGCTGTTCGGGTCGCAAATTCTCACAGCTTCTATTATACAAATCTCGAAGACTATCTGAGATTTGGGTGAAGTCATTATCATCATCTTCTTCTTCCGTGCCATCTAGCCTTCGTATCCATGCTACTGTTTCTAGTCTACCCAGTGGCGTACCTTTCTTGATTTGTATTGAATTCCTGGATACATTCACGGCCCTTATTAACCTATTCGAAGAATCCGTTATTGTTCTGGCTAATAAAATAGGTTTATTCCAACCTAGCGTAGGATCTGTTTCAAAAATGCATGGGGTAAGGTTATATTCAAGTGCCTTATTTCATTTCATTTATTTGCACGAAACATACAAATAATGCCACCCCTAGAAGGCTGAGCCTTGTGTCGGGGTATGGGCATACATTAGATAATCATAAATCACAAGAATTTTATAGTTTCATCTGATATCCCTCACCCTTTTATATCAGAACTGGATCGTAACCGTTGACAGCTTTTTTGGATTATGCTTGTTGCTTTTCCATATGCTTTACAGAACATTCTGCAGTGTGTTTCACTTGAACCAGGCAAAGATTAGCTTCAGATAATACCAATGATGCTTTTGTAAGTGTAAGTACTGTTAGAAACTAAAAATTTTGAGGATCTGAACTCACAACTGTCATTTGACACATCTATCAATAGATGTAATATATAGGTATAACAATCCCTTTCTGTGGTGGTATTGTAAAATTCCTTGGTGACATAACGTTCATTTCCTCTAGCTGAACAGCTCGGCAGCTCTTCTGAATCCCCAATGCTTAAGGTATTACCAGTGAAGTTTATTACGCAGCCAGAACTCTGCAGAAACACAGCACGAAGGATGCAATCATTTGTGACTGATGCTACTAAAATGGGATGCTTCTTACCAAAACTGCCAATGCGAATCTCTAATTCTTCAACACCCAGTACGGGTATACGGTCTCCATTAGCGGTCTTCAGCAAGATTCTATCCGTTTGCGTGGTTCTGCTTGGCAACTTCCTTCGAATTTCTTGGTATATGTTAGGGATTATTATAGTCACATTTGCTCCGGTATCGACTAACATCTTGCATGGTATATTTTCTATGTAACCTTCAATACTGGACACTTCTCAATTTTATTAACTTCAATTTCGATGACCATGGGGCTTTCGTCATGATGGCCAGCCAGTTTTTGCCCCCTAAAACTGGCCGGCTTTTCCGACTCATTGTCAGTATTAGTACTAGCCTCTCTTGACTTCTCTGTCACCTGCATGCGACAGCCCACTCTAAGGTGCCCCTTCTGCCCATATCTCCAGCACGTAAACTTCTCAGGTCCTTCTAGATTTGTGCGAGCTGAGTTTCGTTGGAAGGTACCACCTCTTTCTCTTGGAACGAACGCTGTCGCCATAACCTCTGCTTCATCATCTTGTTCTACAGATCGCACCCTCCGTGTCATTCGCGTGGCTTTCGTGGCGGCTTCAATTTCTGGAGCCTTAAACAAAGCATCTTGTAAAGTTCTGGGACTGGATAGTCTTACGATTTGCTGAACGTCCAGGTCCGCAATGCCTTCCACAAACTGACGAGCAGCAACGTATTCCTGTGTTTCGACGGGGCTGTTGACGAATGCTCATTTCGCTAAGCTTTGGACTTCATATGCAAACGTGGTCAGATCCTCCTTGGCTTGCCGTGTTCGGATGTGCAGTTGACCATGTAACAGCTCTGTTAAGTGCGCATCTCCAAAGCGTAACTTTAGTGCAGATGTTATCTTATCATAGTCACGTAGATCTGATGAGCAGAGATTTTCCAAAATAGCTGCGGCAGAGTCTCTTAGCATGGATGTAAGCACACAAGCTTTTTCTTCATTTGACCAGTTATTCATACGTGCTATGTTTTCAAATTGCATATAATAAATGTCCCAGGACGTTTTTCCATTGTACGGATACGGCTTTGCTACTATGCCACTGTGTCTATCAGGAAAAGCGGGTGGTATAGCTGTTAAACAACGCTCACCTGCACCAAGCTCTCGCAGCTCCTCTCTGACGATTTCTTTGACACGATCTTCCACTGCTGTAGTTGTTCATGCTCACCTCCACTAAGTTCTCGCAGTTCGTCTCTCACGATTTGCTTGAATTGATCTTTCACTTGCTGCAGCTGTTCCTCAACGTTCTTTTGTGATGTCGCTAGCTGTTCTTCGACGTGTTTTTGAGATGTCTCTATTCCACTAATACGCTGATCTTGATTTTCTAATGCCTGACTTACGGCTTGCTTTTGCTCCTCCAGCCTAGTCATCACCAGTTCCTGTCCACACTTCAAACCTGCGACTGCCTCATCCTGGTGGTGCTTTAGCTTTTCTTTTAGGTTCACGACTGCCTCGTCCTGGTGTTGCTTTAGCTTTTCTTCGAGGTTCACGACTGCCTCGCCCTGGTGGTGCTTTTGTTTTTCTTCAAGTTTATCTCGACCACTTTGAAGATTGGCTGTAGTTTTTTCTAGACTTTGTTCGAAGCTGGTTCTCATTTCTTGTAACATACTCATCAATGCACTCATTTCGGACGCCATAGCTCTGGTTACTGGCATTGACTGATGCTGTACTCACTCCTTGTTTCCTTGTTTCCTTTTCCTGGCTTGATTTTATGAATAATCCCACACTTCTGACACCAATTGTCACGACGGCCTCTTTTTCTTCACCAAAGAATCAAACGGGAAGTAACTTTCACTGTTTTACTTCGCAACTCAGTACAATATCTCTTAACCTTATCTCATCAACTGAACTGAACTACTGCCACGCTACTCGTGGCGCCTTATATACTTCATCGAACCATCTATACTCTGTTACCTGATACTTTAAGCTGGCTTGACGTCTATTTGATCGGTATCAGCTGACGAAGAAGTGTATCTCAAATTTAATTTTTTACTAGCGGTGTTGATTGGCAACCCTGCGATCAAGACCGTATTAGTAATATTCTTACCTCGTTTAAAGCGTAATCATCATCATTCAGACCAACCATACTGATATACTGAAAGAAACGCCGGATTTTCCGAAAAAATGTAGAATAAGCATAGAGACCTCACAGCATAGACGAAAACGTCACCAAGTGTCGATTACTCGTTATTAGTAGTACTTGCACTCAGTACAGCCCTGTATTCCTTCAAAGCTACGTCAAGACTCAATCTGGGGTATTTTTAATTATCACTAGCCGAACAGCTGTTCGCTATTGACACGGCTGACAGTTTAAAGTATCGGGTAACAGGGTATAGAAAATTCGCGACATTCAGATGACACTCTAGAGTGTTCTAGACTGCCCATCCGTCAGTCTCGAAAATTCCAGATGATTCGATGACGTTTACACGTCAAAAAAACCTAACCTAACATTTTGAACGAAAACATCAACAACAATACAAAAATA
The DNA here is from genome assembly GCA_951848785.1 of Callosobruchus maculatus. NCBI lineage: Eukaryota > Metazoa > Arthropoda > Insecta > Coleoptera > Chrysomelidae > Callosobruchus > Callosobruchus maculatus. The sequence continues at coordinate 86,774 of CATOUR010000285.1, forward strand.
AGCAATGCTGTATACAGGATGTTACAATATTTTCAAGTTCAGTGTAGATATCAGAAATGAATAGTAAGATGACATAGGTTGTCAGGGCCTGAAGAAGGATGATCTGGCACATCCAATGAGTTATCTGTATAGACTAAGCCAAAGAACTCGCCAAAGGATGTCGCGATTTTTACGCTTAATGGCGAAGTTGAGTTAGGTTGTTTAACTCATTACACAAACATTTTTGCTTATAGAGTGTTTTACCGTTTCAGACTTTTTTAAATGTTATCATTGTCTTGCAAAATTGAGTTATATAAGATAGATCTCTACATAACTAAGTTATCGTCCAGATGACTTTGCCTCTGTTACTGATACAGACGAATAATATAATATGTGTCGTCAAAGAGATAACCTTAGTAAGCTCGCTAGGTATTCAATTGGAGTTATAAGGATACATATTGGTACTTAAAAGCTATACATTTCATATGGAATGATTGCAACTAACCTAAAAATTAAGTGTGATAAGCTAGTTGTCACATGTGTCAAAACATATTTTCGCAAGCCAACAGATAGACAGACACAGATAGCTAGAAAAGTGTGTGAACAAAATTAGTATAACATCTAAAAAAATTCGTAAACCATTGCAGTCACAAAACTTCGCTCACGTATGGGGGTGGAAATAGAATTCCCCATCCTGATGTCCTTCCCATGCATCAATAATAAATTGGAAACAGAAACGAAATCTGTAACATCACTGACCCTTTTTCACATTGCTCAAAATTATAGCAGTATTACCCCGTGATTACCCTCCACGACTTAATGGTATACTACACCCCAAATGCTATCAAAATCGATGCAGTCATGGCTATGATTACGCACTGTTCAAAATGGCCACTGATAGACTGACAAACCTGAGTGGCATAGATGTTCGTGACTACAAAACGTCAAAAAGTCAGCAAAACAGAAAATGTTACGAAAACGATACGCCATCACCTATGGTGTAGGAAATGTAAGGCAATATTCGGACAGGCTTATATTATATAAGAAAATGTCATTTTTGACGATATTTTTTTAATTCTCCATCTCTTACAGTACACAGCATTTCTTAGAACGTTCAAAAAATATATTTTCTCAAAATCGGTGATTTTCACCATCAAAATACCCCCCCCCCCCAACTACGGTGACATCAAAATCGAAGATAAAATATATACTGGTAAAGCAATTAGGCTACGATGAAAGGTAAATAATACAAAACAGTAAATCACCAAGAAAAATCGATTGGAATCCAGGGAGGGGTTTGGAACAGAAAAGGTTCAGCAACAAAATCTTAGCTTAGCAACTAGGAATAAATTCATGTTTTCTGTGACAAACAGTGTGACAGTGTTTGAGAGAAACTGGGGATGGAAAATATTCGACAAAATTAGCAGTCAAGAGAAAAAAAAGAGGAAACTCAAGCCAGTTGAGCATTTGCCTAGCCGCTATAATACTTAAAAAAACTAAAATGGTTTTCTTGAAACTGAAGGCAATTGCGCTTGAAATAGTTACGTACAATTCGAAGCATCTAGATAATGATTTCTCAAATCTAGTTATTCACAAAAATAAGGTCAGGCTCATTTTTGAAGATGTTATTAAATAAAGCAAATAATTTTTAAATTTATGATAGGCTTGTCCCTTGGCAGAAAATGAGCACACGAAAAATCAAATGTGATGATAATTCGTTCTTTGAGTTTTCATACAATACATCGCAAAACGCTATATTTATGAAATTTTAAATAGCATTTTACAACTCGATGCTCATAACAGCATGAAAATAAACTGATCGTTTCAGTTGCATACGAGTTTATTCAGAGAAGTAAATGATAGTCATTAAGGCTATTGAAATATTGAATAGATCGATAGGCGATAATTTAGTCAACCGTATAATCTAAAGGCAAAAATTGCTGAGTAGTAACTTATTCAATGGCTTACGGTGAGGCATATAAGGAACTACGCCTACAACGCGCTTTTATCTGTAGGAGTTACTTATAGCTAAATATACATATAAAATACATAAGTAGTAAAATCAAATAATGGACGCTTTAATACGGGCTCAAATATCTTCGGATGTTATCCCTCTTAAACATGCTTACCATTTTGTCCTGTGATAAGTTGCCCGGATTGACATGTATCGCGGTTACCACTTTTAAGGAATTTTCAGTGATGGGGTATTGACCTTTAAAGGGCAGATTCGTATCAAGAGGGAATACGATTTCTGATGAGGCAAATAGAATAATTGTATACTTATTTCAGGCATCTTCGTACTAAAGGATCGGTGGCTGGTCATATGGACGCCGTCTTAACGCTATAAAAACGGTGCAAGGTTTTAAGGTTCAATTATGTATGGAATACAATTTCCTATATATAACCCCGTATATAACGGACATTGCTTTGCTGGCGCATGTGCATCGAAAAAACTACGACGCTCTTTCTCACGCACCTACATCGCTCAAGTACAGATCTTTTTTTTGGTTTTATTCAAAAAGGCAACATATCATGCTCTAATTGAAACGCATCTAATATGTGGAATACCAGCTTGGGGATCTGCCTGCAAAACATATATTTCTGAATTCAATATACTACAAAAATATGTGCCGAAATCGACACGTCATAGATCCAAGATCTAGCTGTCAAACGATTTATAGCAAGAAATAGAGGTACTCGGTACTAGTCAACTTTATTTCTTGCATACAAGCAATTTATTCCACAAAATCTGTGTTGATGAAATGAAACCTGAACATATACAGGTATATATAGTACTGGACATAAAATATGGTCATCGAACTTAGTTAGGCTATACAAAACCATATTCCAACGATCATTTATGTATCTAGCTCCGAAATTATATTATGCAGTACCATCTACCATAAAGTCCCTCAGGTTTGGCAAAAATTAGTAACAAAATCTAAAACAATGGATTCACTCTGTAGAGCGAATGATTTTACGTAATACTACTAATCAACAAAATTTGTTCTAATAATATTTTGGATATGTATATTTGAAAATATTTGAATTGATGTGAATTAGATCTTACATTTTCTATCCACCCACAGGCAATGCCTACTGTGAATTTATTTATATTTATTTACTATATTGTAACTATGGTGAATAATTATTATTGTTTGAGGATTGTCAGAATTAAAACAACATTTTCTAATTTTTGGTTATGCGACGTTTTAAATAATATGTAGCCATCATCAGGCATCAGAGGGTCGAAATTTTCATTGATTAAAAAATATGACAAGAGTGTTGCTAGATATTGGTCCCTCAACGTTCTTCCGCCGCGTGCAGATATATAATTTTCCCATTCTTTTAGTGTATGTGTTCTGTGCTTTTAAATTGTTTCTGAGGTTTGCTACTGTGGGCAGTGTTTTAACTGATATGTATAGCCATACTCTTGCCATGTTCTTTAACACAACTAAAGTTTAGACTTTCTGATACCTGATGAAGAAAAATAAGAAGTTTTTGTTTTAATTGTGATCTAAACCTAAAAAAATAATAACCAAGTTCATCTTAGCAGGTCAAAACCGTTGAATGAATGAATTAATAAGGACCAGAGGCTATCCAGCACAAAATATGACTGGTGCATAGGCCACACGATGGGCCCTTTCGCGCCTCTATCCGCGCTAGTTCCTAAGACCTGCCCTTTTGGCAAAGGCAAAGTACATTCTTAGGTCCTATCCGTTTTATCTCTATTAGTTCCAAGGTTCTTGAGCCCAGCATAGTCTGCCTGTGATAACCCAGGGCTTCACAGCGACACAAGATGTGTGCCGAGGATTCTTCCTCTTCACCACACCACGTGCACGTTGGGTCGTTGACCACCCTCATCACGAACAGGTGACGCCTGAAGGTGTTGTGGCCCGTTAATAGGCCTACTAGCAATCTCAAGTTACTCCTATCCAGAGAGAGACAAAATCGTCCTATTCTCTCTGCAGGCCCTGCTAATAGCTCCCGAGCCTGACGGAGATAACCAGAGATGTTGTTCCATCTCAGAGAGTGTTGACTCTGGATCCACTCTCCAGTTGTTCAAAACCGTTACGCAACAAGGTTATTTTTTTCATCGTCACTGTTTGCACAGGCACTTCTTGTAGAAGAGCGTCGCTTACAACTTCTTTGAACTGAATTTCGATTTTTAATGATATACCATCTTACTTAGCCATACCTTTTGTCTCATCTCATTGATCTCCATCTAATCATTCCGTGTAATAAAAAAAACTACAACGTTCTATCTTTAGCACAAACATTTTTATATGCTACATCGAAGCGTCGCTGTAAGCGACTACTAAAGTAATACATTACTACTGAAACTATTTTCAGTACAAGCTTTTATACATGACGACAAGCTTGTATAATTGTTTTCTTTATCAGAAACAATATTGGATGGGGTCAATGTGATGAGACAAAGAAGAATGGCTGTGGAGGTATTTCTTTGAAAATCTAAGGTGTAACAGTTCCAAAAACCATTTCTTCCGCTCACTGAATTTTTAAGGCGGACTTGTTTATACGCTGAGAAGCATATACTATTAGGAACTAATAATGTTTTCATTTCAACGGAATGCTCGCAATGGTTCAAAAGTTATGCTGATTTCAAATAAAGAAGAAAAAGATATATAACTTTCAATACAAGGCAAAGCAATTTTTTGAGATTTTTTTTGTCCATAAGTTGTGATCTAGTTTCACTCACTTTCGTTTGTACATTTTATGCTGGAACACCCTTTGAAAAAGATTGCTGAAACTGCAACTTCCCACATAATTATTTTGGGTACGTATATTTAAACTCCATTTTGGTCAATTCAGATGTTTCCAAGTTACAAATTATTGTCGATGGTTGAAATTATTTACAAATGTTAACATATTTCCATCTTTTCTCAATTTAAGTCCCCCAAAATTATCGCAGTCCTCAATAGTATATACGATCGACATAAATGTGCTTTTGAATCAATTTTTTTATATACCTAACTTTTGAATTGTTGCAAAAAAGATAGCTTTGTTGTAAAACTTATATATATGATTTTCCCATTTCTACAAAAAAAATTTAGTCAAAATCCCAATTACATGAGTACCACACCGTTTATGAAAAAGGGTGAAACCTTCTTTCAAACTGGATCTATTGCCAACAACTGTAATATAATGGTGTTTTTGTGGGAAGAGACGGAACGATCGTGTTATACATTTAGCGCGAATGTATTATAGGGAAATTGTGTTGTGTGTAGACGGCTGCAGCGGATAATAGCCCGGAAATTGCTTTTTTAAATATTTTATTACCGTATAGATTAAGCGACAATAGAGCCATATGGATAATTCAGAGCCATTGCGTGGTGGATTTCAAAAACATAGAAATAACTCGAAGCTCAATTGTTAAAGAAGACATAGGGACACGCAACTGTGTGTCTGAATAGGAAACACATCGCAATTATTATTTTTTTTAATCATAAAATAACGACGGTGGCATCTTTTGACTATAAAATGTTTGCTGGATACGAAATTATGTTTTACCTTTATTTCGCTTGCTGTAAGGTCGTAGTAGCGGAGTGATTAATAATAAAATAATAAGAATGAAGTCAAGTTGATCGACTCAGTACTTCCACGCATTAAGGTGATATCAGTTTATTATTTTTCCATACCATCAAGCTATAATCTGACATCCCCTTACAACCAAATCATCGCCCGCCTTCCCGAAAAAAGATCTGTTATTCTGCTAGGACTTTTTTTCACAGGTCAATAGACAGCCTATCATCAATACGTCAAATATTCCTGTTTTACAACGTCCACCCCAATTTGACCCCTCCCAAAAAAGGAGAGAGAGAAATGATCAGGAACACCTAAAACGCCTAAAAACGAAGGTTCATCTGGTTTTATACTCTTAGGCCCGAACTTATCAACATGCATATTTTAACAAAGGCTTTGACAAAGCTTTTCTATTGGATGTTATTTAGCAAAGCTTTTTATTGGGTGTTGAGGGTTATGTTAATAAGCCAATCCAATAGTATTTTATCAATATACAAAACAAAACGTCAAAACTGGATGACACTTTTGTCAAAAATATTTTAGAAATTCATGGTGATTCACGGATCAAAATCGTAGCAAGATATCAGAAGATGTTCGATTGAGCTCTCTCAGATAATAACACCACAGGCCGTCCGAACCAGGAAAACTAGAGAAGCTCTGCGAGCTCATCCTTACCAGGTCGAGGTCCTTACTCCCCGAACTAGTCTCCTCCAGCATTCCTTCTTTTGGAGAACTTCGACGCTGTGGAATCAGCTGCCGGGGAATTTTGTTTCCCGACGGCTACAACCTGCAGCGTTTCAAATCTAATGTGAACCGATACTTATCCTCTCGCAGCGCTTCTACAGCGTCATAGGCTTTAAGCCGTTGCGGGAGGCCGACCATAAAAAGAAAGAACAAAGTGATTTAGTTCCATATTAATGCCACATTTTTCATGTTTACAATATCATTATTATATAATTACTAATTGCAGACTGCGATAATTTGTGACAGAATCATAAAAGCAGTAGGTATCAATCACAGCAACTACCTTATTTAATAATTACAAATCCCACCTCTGTCAGTCAGATGGATTATAGAAAAACAGGTACATACTTTTATGAAGAATCAATCTTTCATTTACTGGATGCATGTTTGTTATAGACCTTCTTATAGAAATATTCACAGAGGATGCAAAGGTGCAACGTACACATTGTACATGAAATAAGGTTAAACGCAGCTAAATAGCACGCTTTGCCGTTCTGGACAGGCAACCAATAATGCACATGCACGCTTGGGAAATAACTTGGCTAACAATTAAATCGTGTGTTTAACTTTTGAAATGTAACAAAATGCGACTTTTACCCCTTATTACTATAAAACAAAGATATTATATTGCATGTACTTATAATTATTATCGATAGTAAATTATTGTTTTATCCAATAATGCAGTGAGTAAATTTCTTGTCATCATATCATTTGATACATCACGAAACCAGTGATCAAGTGTACCGCTTCTCTGGATTGGTTGAGATTAGCAATTGAAAAACTTTTTGTTAAATAAGAAAATGCAATTTTTCATCCTTGTAGGATGGAAAATCAGACTGGAAAAGATACTAGATGGTTCACAATGGTCGATTGTATATAAAGTATGTCATTTTTCACCTTTTTGAGGTCAACTTCAAAAGAAATCGATAATTTTCAGACTACTTTGACAGACGCATGTTCTTGAAAGGGCTGCTCGGTTTGGTCAAAACCTTTGTTAAAATTCCTATGTTGATAAAATCGGGCCTTAGATTGTTATTATTGCTGCACTGCCATTGACATAATTTCTAAAAACTTACGTGTTCTCCATCCCCGTCAAGGTAATAATACTGTGTCGAGATTTCATTGAAATCAATTTGATAGTTTCCACGTTACACAATACAGAGCGGTCTAAAGCACGACGGGTATATTCACATCAGAAAAGGTCCCGGTTTTTTTAATGGACGAGGCAATGTTCGGATGGACAAAAGAAAATTTATTATGCCGCAAGATCGTTTCTTCACAGGACAATGGACAGCTTATTATGAATAAAACGAATTTTTCAGTCTTACAACCCACCATCACTACTCAACCACCCCAATTTCACCCCCACCAAAAAAAGTAGAAAATGGTTAGTAACGCCTAGACACCAAGTTTGAGAAATATTTGAAATGTTATGTTGTTTTGCTAATTACTCCGCCTCTTATGCAACGATTTTTAAAATTACTGCACCATTACCTACTACGGCCCCACAGCATATCGCTACCCAAATTTCGTCACAATCCATCAGCGGTTAGTGAGATTACGAGGCTAGAAGAACGCCAACAGACAGACAGACCGACGGAAATAAGTAACGTGGATTCTCGTTATAAGGACATCATAAAACGCCCAGAAAGCGTATATCTTAAAATCGAAAATTTTCGCGATCACAATACTCCACTCACCTAGTGATACGAAAACCCATTCAAAACCTAATTCTATATTATTTCAGTTGGTACTGACTATTTTTTTTTATTGAGGTGGTGATGTCGACGTGATGGTGAAGTTGGAGAATGAAGGCCTGATAATTCTTATTGTTATAAATAACTTCCCATTGTCTTGAATAAAGTTAATACTGACATTATTCTATGCTTTTTGGAGCCCTCCGAGCATTGCCATGCACCTTTCGACTTTTTTGGTGATATTTGAATATGATAGTCTTATATATAATATGTCCACCACTCTACAACTCTATCCCCGACTATCGTAAATCGTTATCAGTACCACGGTTCAAATTAGCTTCAAAAGAACTCTGTACTAATGAATGTAGAGAAGGTGCGAGTCGAGAACGATGTATATAGCTTAGATACATATAATACGTGATTTAAACATCGTTTTTAGTAGGTAAGAACATGTGTGTACATGGATAGATATATTTACTAGCAAAGGTGAGTCGAGGAGGAACTTGATGTGAACTCTCCTTTGAGGTTAGTTGGCGTTTTCGTTTCTTACGAGTACATTATTTTATTTTTGTACTATATATTTTTTGTCCATTAATAAACGCATTACAATTATTATTATTAGATATCGTGGAGTGCCATTGAGTTCTGTTTTTTATATAGAATCTCATTATGGTACCATAATAAATTCATTGTGGGATTAAGTACACATATCGTAGTTTTCATATGGTAACAGCACTGGAAAGAGCTCTCTTTCCTGAAACCATACACCCTATCGTAACATAGATTACAGCAAACGTAAGAGAGTCGACCTCTCTGGGTATAACCCTTCACAAATGAATCTTCAGATTGTCACGCCCTGTACATGCCTTAGTAAACCCGCGAGCCCGGCAAGGGTTCGTTATGCATGTAAATGTCCCTCAGACCCACAATATGCCGTGTCGGGTCAAAGATGATTTACGAAAACACGGGCTTGCTCAAAATTGGACTAGTCTAATATTAATTAACCGTTTTGCTATCCACCATGGCCGTTGCCGGCTTTGTGGAACCACCCAGCACACTAGAATCTCAAGATTGCTGTGGCAGTATATTAAAATTGAAGTCTGGAAACTGTTTTAAATGTGTTAAGAACCGTATATTATCATACGCTGTCCCTGAATTTCATACCATACGATGCATTCGAAATACTTTTTTTACTTCAACCCCTAAAACTTAATCCCAACCCGCTTTTCCAATATCACCGCTTAGCTTTTCCTACATAAATGAGGCTGTTATTTCATTTAGTTACAGTATATCTCGTAGTTACTTTGATTAAATACACAAATCATTTTTTTAAATACACAAATCATTTTTTTTCCGTAAAAACATAAGCATAAGAAAAATGAAATAAGGAGTTGTTTGAAGGGTAATATTTTCGTAATAAAAACGTGATAAATAAATTTTTGAACTTTAAAATGGCAGTAACTGTCACAAAAGTGATCCAAATAGTTTAAAACTTTACTGTCATAAAGAGGCTTTTGTTCCCTCTCTCTCTTTGGTCTGCTTTTGGTGCAAATCTATGATTTAATGGTGAGGGTGGTGGGGGTTGCTCCGAAAAATAGTCAGAAGATGGTTTTACCTTTGAAATGGAACCTCGCATGTTGATTTAGGTAAAATTTGCGGAAACGGGCCGATTCTAATAACTTACCCCATCTTTGTAGAAGTTAAAAACAAGAAACAGAGTGGAATGCGTGAACTCATCAATCTCATCATTGATGACAATTGCTTGCAAATTTTTTTAATATTATTTTGCAAGTATTCTATGTATGTAAATTCGTAATTACCTACAATTGTGATTCGCATAAAGTATTACATTTCAATGATTGCTTTGCTTTACTGACTAATATTCAAGTATTCTATACTGATGTCTAATAGTGCTGCTTCAAAAATCTCTGCTTACATAAACATATTTAGTCAAATAAAAGCATTCAAATACCTGTCTTGAAATTGAGTGTTCTTTCCTACATTTTACACTTAGTGTTAATCTGGAGCATGTGATCGTCCATTCTAGCTGCCTTGGTCTACTAATAGCAACCCAACGCGGCTTTTGTTATTTATCCAGCTCCTGCATAACAAACGCTTCTGTCATTAGAGTGAGAGGAAACTATTTAATTAAAAGTTGTCTTAAACCACGTTGTATAAAATCGATACACACTTAATGTAGGCAAGTTGGCGCTATAAAGTGAAACTTCTGCACAACACGTTTTGAAGTTCTCAACCAAAAACACCTACACAAAAAGTAAATACACAGCATAGTAAGCAATCAGCACAATAGCTTTGAGGATTTCCTATATAAAAGAGGTTCTCACAAAATTTGACATTGGGATGATTTATGGATCGGGTGCAGTCAGCAGACTCAACAGTTATGGAGCAGCTACCAAATTTTCTGCTGAACGCGTGCGCTACCTAGCAGCTACCGCTCCAGCCGTCGCCATTTTTTGTAGCGATAGAAAAGTACGCTCACTTGGAGCGGAGCGGAATAAGCTACCTTTGCCCTTGGGAGTGTCATATGTTGTGACACTTATATTAGGTTATGTTGTCATATTTCAAAGAAAAAGTCCACACTACTTACACAGTCCAAAATTTTGATACAATTTGACATATCTTTTTTATTTTTAATAACCTCAAATGTGACCACTCATTTGACATTCGCACAAATAATGCTTTTCGGCAGAACGCCAACTGTTGAGATGTAGCGGCTACAAAAGTTGCGGCTCCCGATCTTTCTGCTGAATGCAACCGACGATTTTACAGCTGTGAAGTTTGGGTAGAGATGCGAATATGAAAATATCGATACCGGTACGAACTCGATATTTTTTAGCCAAACAGGCGCATCTGGTTCGTACAGAGAATTTTGTGCAAATGATTACACCCCTTAATAATTATATAATTATTTTCGATATCGAGACCCCTACAGAAGTATCGATACCAGCTTGGAATCGCTCAAAAAGTATAAAGATAAAAATACTCGATATTAGTACAGAAGTACAAGTATCGAAGTATCGTTAGCATGCCTACAAAACAATCGTCCAAAAGTGGGGACGCGCAATTGCCGCCAACCTGAGATATTGTGCTGGTTGTTTACTATGCTATGGTAAATACTTGGACGAAGGATATATCATTTCACGCAAGTATACCACATCTTCCTATATGCGCAAATTTGTAATTATCTTGAGCCAAGAATGTGATGTTTTTAATCATATAGTGTTACATTTAATAAATATGTCCAGTTCAAAACTGGGAGAGCCTTTAGCGTAAGACTACCGAAATCTTAAGTCAAGTACCTATGTCATAATCTTGAAAACAAAATAATAAATATGTCACCTATAAGAACCAGTTGTGGGCACATATTAACTTTTCCTTTACCAAGGCGTCTTAGACAACATAATTAAAATACGTAAAGAATAGGAAGATATTTCTATCAAACAAGTAGTAAATTATCGTTCAACGGATAAGGTAATTTCATCAAGGCATAAATACCACCCTTTTGAGACGAAAAAGAATAATTCTACCGTATATAACCCTATAACAAAGATGTAGCTCTGTATATTGCATATAGTTACGTCAATGTAAATTTAGCTCTCACAGCTCTAAGCAGATTATTTAAATTAATCTATTAAAAATTAAATTATTATTTATTTATTTATTATCCTGTACCCCATTGTTTGTGCTTGGGACCCGAGGTGACAACTTCCGCTAGAAGACGCTTATGTAAGGAGATGTTAGGGACCTTTTGCACGTCCGTTGCTTGACGCTATTTCACGTTATCTGCTATTTGTGGCATGCGCAGTTCTCCCGAAGTGACCGAATCGGTAAATAACCGATAAAGTTGTACGTTATCTACGAAAGATTTCGGTACGATTTTCCGGTTCATTGATCCGGATCTTTAAGGTAATCTAACTGAACCGAATCCTAAATTTAGACTCGATGGGTCACTCGGGTCACAAATCCGGCGGCTTGTTCATTCAGAATCACAAAGTAGGATAGTGCATGCCACGGCTATATATGTCGGTCAGTCGATCTGACCATTGGTGATGTTTAGTTTGCGGTTCAGTATTCTGCTGAAGCTAAATGGTAGCCATAATGCTTAATGTTCTGGGATCTGAATGTAAAGGAATATTTAGATCAACATTTTAGGGCGAATAATAAATTAATATTTTTCCTGTATGATGAGTTGTGGCTGTTTATAGTAGACAAAAAATTACTTTTACGTGCGAGGAGTTTAGATCCGCTGATCCGCATCTTAAAAATGACCCGATATGCCCGTCTCTAATGCTCATCGTTTCCCTGACTGTATTCACCCAGCCCTCCGTCGATTTGTTATCTCAAGCAAAGAGCTGGAGATACAAGATATTTGTATTCACATCATTGTGGATACTCTGAAAGACCTAGACAACCTCGAATGGCCCAAACTGAAAAAGTAATACTTGGATTTTCCGCCTTGCGGCGCGATCTTTGAACCATATCTATAACCGCGATCTTTGAACCATATCTATAAGACTCGTGTGACAGAACCGCACTTAAAACCTAGCAGCGAACGAACAGTAAGTGTTTTATTACCATTCCTTCTATTCTTCTGCTGCTGATTCACCGTACATTAGCTTTGTCATTTCAAAGGCAGTTGTTTCTGAAAACAAAAGACCCAACTTGGGAAACACCCTGTATTTATGACAAAAGTGCAAAACCAATATCAGAGTGCCGATAGCAGTACCTCTTATCCTAGCTTCGTTAAGAAAGCTCTGTTTGAATACAAAGCAACTGTATAATAAAGCTAAAAAGCAATATGACGGTTATAGAATCGGTTTGTGTTCCATTCCTTTACCGCTGTTACCGTTAAAAGCAACAAAACCCATTCCATTCAACTGCGCACAGCTGTACAATTAGCGGCCAACGAATTGGATTTTCCGAATTCGACATGTTGCTGAAATGCTCGCTGGAACTTGTTATGAGTAGCTAAATGCAAAAGTTTACAGGTTGTTACATTACAATCCACGCAGCTACACTGACATGTTAATCTGCAAACAAGCATTTCCATGAAGCTGTAGCAGCCTAACTATCTCGAAAAACGCTGCTTTGACGCTATTTTTAGTAAGAGGTATCTGATTGAAATTGGGTGACAGAATGAAAATTGAATTCGTGGATGTGCATTCTGAGAGAGAATTGGTATTTATAGTGATTGTTTTGTTTTGACCATAATGTGTATAAAATGGATAAGAAACATTTTTTTTGAAAAGACTAAGATAACTTTTGTCTTAAAAATCAATGCAAAGCGTTGAACCCCTAAAGTATATTATGCCCTGTTCTAGTTTTTTAGAAAATATGCATCTTTGAAAAGTCGATAGAAAAATGTAAAAGCCAGTTAAATTAATATACTACTCGCAAGTGGAACCCAAATGCCTAGAAAAAAGGGATATTCGCATCTATGAAGTGTTCTTAGGTTGGCAGTACCATCTCTACATCTTACACTTGCTGTTTATTCATACGCTATCTACCTACATGGTTCCTCCGAAAAGGTGTAAAAACAGCATGGTTTTTTGTCAGTCCAAAAACTATGATATCTGTTATAAATGTGGCGAGAGACTAGTTGTTCTGTGAATATGCCCCCTAGCAGACGACAGCCCCAGTTTACTCAGTTAATCCCATTTGAACATGATCGGATTGCAGACCAACAAGGACGTAGTGCTTTTTCAGAGCAATTGCTTTAACCATGGGGCGTAGCTTGGCTACGGTTATAGCAGCATGGTGTGCATAGATCGAAGAAGTGGGGGTGCAGCGAGCTAAAGGTTATGGAGTACGTAGGAGAATTACAGACCTGCAAGATCCTCCTCTATGACTACTGCCTCTTAGAGCCGGAATGCGAACCACTCCACCTATTGCTGACGCTTGGTATGCAGCTGTAGGGAGGCCCCTTAGAATCTACATGGTGTAGATCAGATCATATCGTCCGCGGCTAGTGCTTTTACTCACTGCAGATCATCATCGCCAACGGTAAGATTGGTACCAAGAACACCGAAAGTGGCATCAGACGGATTTCTTCTATAAGTCTAGGTTTTGTCTGGAGGCAGACGACAGACTCAAATGTGTTAGATGGCGATGGGGTGAATGTCGTGATCTCCAGTTTGCTGTTGAGCGTCATGTACACCGTCCTACTGATTTGATCGTTTGGAGCGCCCTTGCAATTAACAGGAAGTCATCTATACTTGTGATTCGTGGCGCAATGATGGCTCAACCTTATCTGAAAGAGCTGTTAGACTCAGTTGTCCTTCCATATGTTTGAGACCTCGAAAAGGGTTTCGTCGAATATCCCCGCTGTTATCTGCTTGCGTGCTGTCATTTTGAGTTAGTTTTGACTCTATTAGGTTGTATTCGGTCGTCTTCTACCGGTCGTCTTCTATCCTCTTGCTTTCTGTTGATTTTAGCTGTTTTCTGTTCTTTTCTGTCGTATTCGGCTATGTTTAATCGTTTTATATTATTTCCCGCTGTTATCTGCTTGCTTTCTGTCGTGTTGGGCTAGTTTTGACTATATTCGGTTGTATTTGGTCGTTTTCTATCGTTTGCAGTTGTTATCTGCTTGCTCTATCTTGTTTTTCGCTGTTTTCTGCTCTTTTCTGTTGTATTCGGCTGTGTTTATTCGTTTTCTATTGTTTCCCGCTGTAATCTGCTTGCTTTCCGTCGTGTCAGTTAGTTCTGACTCCAGTCTTGGTCGTTTTCTACCGTTTACAGTTGTTATCTGCTTGCTTTCTGTTGTTTTTAGCGGTTTTCTGTTCTTTTCTGTCGTATTCGGCTGTGTTTAGTCGTTTTCTGTTGTTTAGCGCTGTTATCTGCTTGCTTTCTGCTGTTATGCGCTGTTTTCTTTTCTATTCGGTTATATTTGGTCGTTTTCTATCGTTTGCAGTTGTTATCTGCTTGCTTTATCTTTAGTCCTGCCGCATTTGGTGTTCAGATTTCACTTGCTAGTAGTATACTTAAAAACATGTTGGTCAAGTAAATACTGGAAATGTCCACTAATCTTTATCGTACACTCTGGAGCATGTTTGGTGATAATTAACGACATATATTGGTTACTTGTTAAATCGTTATATCAGTAATGCTGCAGCTTCATCAATAATTTGTCCAGCAATAGGTCTTGATGTTATATGCAATACATTGCATATAACATCTAGACCTATAGACCTGTAGGTCTTTGTTATACTCTGGAACATGTTTGATGATAATTAACGACATGTGTTAGTTACTTTTTAAATCGTTATATCAGTAATGCTGCACCTTCATGAATTATTTGTCTAGCAATAGGTCTAGAAGTTGTTGGTTAAATAGTTCCACGGCCCAAAGTGTTCCTCCAAAGGTGTTGTTGACCAATAAAGAAAAGGGAGCAAAAGCCTCGTTACGTGTCCAAAAACTCTGGCACTAGAGCCTGCCTTAGTGAGTGAACCGTTCAGTTCACTTGCCAGACTGGTTCCGCTGTTTCGGTAAGCTACTAACCTATTGTCTCTCACTCAACTTTCTAGATACTGCGTTGGGTATGGTAAGGTTAGGTTGATAGTGAGTTGGGTGATTATACCTTCTACCACTGCGACCTTATTGTGTCTACTGTGGCTCACACCAATTTTGCGATTAGTCGCTAAGCTGTTAATGTGTTTAACAGTGAATCAATCATAATTAGAGAGTTTCCACTTTTTTAAGCTTTCGAAATTTTTCTATCGGTGAGCTCAAAGCCGCAGCATCAATTTGCAGCTAACACGAAAGTTGCCGTTGAAATTTAGTAAATGTTATGTAGTTATGCGTAGTTAGCGCTGTGTTTGTTACTGAGACTGCAAACTTCTCTAACTCAGTTAAACTGCCAGCTGAAGTTAAGTTGCTCAACGCATCGCATGTTTTTGCTCTCTAATACGCTCTCCTGTAAAATTTTTCGTAGCCGCAGGCAAAAAATAGCAACGTGTGTGCGAATGATAATGGACGATAATATGTTTTAAGCGTGATGACCTTTTCAAACAGCCGTCCCTAGACCCTTTTTTGTTCTGGAGAAGCAAAGCTCGTTGCCAGTAAAGTATATGGCGGTAATAGATTCCGTGTAAGACAAAAAATAGATAATGTCCAAAAAGTCGTTGTTGCGGTAAGGGCGGTAAGTTTTACATTATTTTTCGTTGGTTTCACTATTAAGAAGAGGTTATGGTACGTAAACGAGAGCTATTTGCAATGGTTCAGCTGTAACCATTTTTTGACTATTAATTTTGATATTGCTGAACTGAAAGAACATGAGCATGAAGAAAAAGGATATTTCTATAGAAATGTCGACGTATTTTTTGAAATTTCCTAATAGACGATTATTAGAAAAATGCCAAATGTGGCGGTTTTTTTACTAAATTCACGGTCTCGTTAATCACCCTGTATAATTTTCTTCTAAAATCTGGATCGACATTTCTCTAGATTGAAGTTTTAAGAACACGGAAATCACGATTTTTGTGCCAATTAATATACACGGTCAAAAATGGTTACAGCCAGAGCCTTGCAGTGAACAATTGCGCGCCTATCGGGACACTGATAAAGGCGCCACCAATACAAAAGTATGCAAACTACACTTTATGAATGAGCTGATGTTCATTCATTTCTAGATGCTTTGGGCATCGACTAAATTTTGTAGTCGGTGGTTTTGGGTGATTCATTCGTATACACTGCAGGCCAAAGGTTAAGAGCTACTACAATTTAAATAAATCGCGGTAATTGGTTTTGAGCAGTTACCATTCTTAGGATTACTGAGAAATCTTACGACTTTTAACAAAATGTGTATATATACATAGATACATCATAATTAAAATTTAAATTGCTACCAGGCCCAGACCGCGAGCGTTAGGGTCTTGGATTCACACTTTTTTTGCGTCGAGAATAAAAAGTACATTTTAAATGATACATTGTACTGTATAATATGATTTATATATTTACAAAATAGGAAAATAAAAGCATTCATATTCATAAGTCTAATACAAAAGCCTGTATCTAAATCCTGGTATCACAGTTGATCCCTTGTCTATGTTGCGGGTATAACATTTAGAGTATACCTACCAACGGCATAGCCAAAATCTGTTCAGTGCGAACCTTCCGGACTTCATCCGCCTTCCTCAGATTTTCCTATAACACGCACACATAGTATTATCATTCATACTTTTTGCACGTTTTTAATACCCTTACCTTATTTTCTATTATATTTTGGTTCTTGTACGTACGCAAAATGTTTTTTCTTTGTGGCAACTTAGTTGCACTTGTGAACAGTTTAGTTTTTTACCGTAACGCCTACCCATATTGTATATCAATCACGTTATACTCGCAACACAGACAAGGGATCAACTGCGATACTAGGATCTGGCTACAGGTATAATACACCACCGTACATTATTGTTAAAGTACGGTGAATACACAATGTCCATTTCTCAATACTTTTTTCAGGACGCTACTACCGCCCAGCCGCAAGCCGGTTCGGCGTAACACCAAAGGGAGCGGTGCGTAAGTCGTCGAGGGACCGGGGCGTCCTAAGATTTTTTGTCCGTTAGCGGTATATCTTTGTAGTAGAAAGGATCGTAAATAGGCCACACCCCGGCCTACTCGACTTTTAACCTCTCCCTTTATCCCGCAAATGTGTTGCCGTCAAGCAGTTTAGCATAACCTCTACTTAAGGAAGCATTTACCAAAGTTTGCGGAACTACACCACACCTTACACATTCTTATTATTTTTCGCTAGCTACAAAAACAAACCTTTCTTACTCTCAATGTGGCAGACGTTACTAGTGAAAGTAAGTCACCAGTGATGTATAATTCTTTACATTTTCGAATCAAGAAACGTCAAATAACAAAATGTACTAACGGTTCAAATTTATCCTTTGATTTTAGACGTCCTGCATGAACGGTCTTTTTTTTCACAGAAACTCTATCCCATAATAATGAGTCAGTATCACTGTATAACAATATCTTGCGAATTCTGTTACTAAATGGTTGGAGGTGCTCGTTGGTGTTTGGTTTGGTATACATTTTTCTATAAATAGAAATTCACAACATATCATCGTAGCTACTCAAATCTACGGTTTGAAGATGAGATATAAAACTTCCAAATTGTATCAAAAGGTCTGTCTAAACTTATGTACAAAGGGCCGCACCAAAGCATGCCGAGATTTTGATATTAGTATTCCTGGTGTATTATCCCTAAAACCTGCTTTATGTACGAACATATTCGTCGGCGAAGTGCGCTGTACAAATAACGAGGTTCGAAGCCTCGAAGCGGCGGCTGACTGATCGTTGGGAGCCACGGTGAATGCCAAGTGGGGGAGCCTGGAGGATCAGCCCTAAAAGTGAGCCGGATACAAGATGAGATTTGCATGAAAGCTTATCGTTACAGCTCACTATTTATTAAAACGAGCATTTTATGAATTCTGTTAGAAGAACTGTGGTCCGGATGGAAGTTATTGCGTAATATATGTAGGTAGAATTTTTCCTTATACAGGGTGTCCCAGCATAAAGTGCACAAATGAAACTGGGTGAAACTAGACCTCAATTTATCAACAAATGAAATATTTACAATAATCTAAAAAATGGTTTGCCTTTTATTGATTATTTTTTTGAAGACATCATGCACTTTGAAGCATTTCGTTGAAATAAAAACATTAATAATGCCTAAAAGTAGATGCTGCTTAGCGAATGAAAAGACCGCCAAGAAAAGCATGTGAGCTTCAATAAAAATTGTTATTTTCTTGAAAATTGAAGTTCAGATTAAAAAAATCTAGAAAACTTTTTTTCTAAAGGTCCCATACCTTTTTGGTGGACTTTTGATAGGCTAAGCAGCTCTATTATGAGGCATTATTAATGTTTTTATTCCAACTTTAAGCCCACAATGCTCCAGAAGTTATGATATTTTCAAATAAAGAACGTAAACATAACTAAACTGTCAATATGTTGACATGTAAATATGTTCTTCTTTAAAATTGTATTAAACAAATTTTTTCTATAAACTATGGCCTAGTTCCACCCAGCTGCGTTATTGTACTTTATGCTGGGTCACCCTGTATAGGGGATAACAAACGCGACGAAAAAAAGTGCTGAATGATGGAAAAATTATTATCTAACCGATTTTCTTCGCATAAACTGCTCAGGGACCATGTCAACAGCTTAACAGGAGATCTATAAGGATATAGACAATCCTTCAGACAAAATAGCTTGACAAATCATTTAAAGCCCCTCCCTCAATGTTGGATGTTTCAGGCGCTCTCTGATAATACTCTTTTTCAACAAATCATGGTAAATCTCAGCTCTCATGGTGTAAGTATAGGCTAGGCTATCGGTGGCTTAACAGTTCTTTGAAGCATTGTGTGCGACATTTGCACCGACGTCAAACAGCAGAATGCCCTTGTAACTAGACAACGAGATCCGATCAGTGACAATCGCTTGCTATCAGACGCACTCCGAAAAACCGACGCAAGCTGACCCTTCTTGCTATGTATATGTTTAGAGGATTGGTCAATATTTTTAAACGAGGGTTGCTCTATACCTCCGTCAATCCACCAGTATGCAGACAGCTGTTTCACGCTTATTAGCGATCATCAGTGCGCCATAGGTCGATTGACGAAAGTAGAGAGCATCAATTTTTCCATGTTTAATAAACATGTGAAAGATGTACGAGTAAGACAGAAGGAATTCTGCCGGTGCGCCATCTAGTACCCGAAGGTGACGGCAACCAAAGAGAGAAACGCCACTAAAAGCAGTTTACCTCTCCTTGGTGGAACGACAAGGCTCGCTCGCTTTTTGCCACTAGAGGCGCGGATTTTGACGCACGCAGCGTGAAGCCGATATACGAGGGTTGCTCTATACCTCCGTCAATCCACCAGTACGCAGACAGCTGTTTCGCGCTTATTAGCGATCATCAGTGCGCCTTAGGTCGATTGACGAAAGTAGAGAGCATCAATTTTTCCATGTTTAATAAACATGTGAAAGATGTACGAGTAAGACAGAAGGAATTCTGCCGGTGCGCCATCTAGTACCCGAAGGTGACGGCAACCAAAGAGAGAAACGCCACTAGAAGCAGTTTACCTCTCCTTGGTGGAACGACAAGGCTCGCTCGCTTTTTGCCACTAGAGGCGCGGATTTTGACGCACGCAGCGTGAAGCCGATATACGAGGGTTGCTCTATACCTCCGTCAATCCACCAGTACGCAGACAGCTGTTTCACGCTTATTAGCGATCATCAGTGCGCCATAGGTCGATTGACGAAAGTAGAGAGCATCAATTTTTCCATGTTTAATAAACATGTGAAAGATGTACGAGTAAGACAGAAGGAATTCTGCCGGTGCGCCATCTAGTACCCGAAGGTGACGCCAACCAAAGAGAGAAACGCCACTAAAAGCAGTTTACCTCTCCTTGGTGGAACGACAAGGCTCGCTCGCTTTTTGCCACTAGAGGCGCGGATTTTGACGCACGCAGCGTGAAGCCGATATACGAGGGTTGCTCTATACCTCCTTCAATCCACCAGTACGCAGACAGCTGTTTCACGCTTATTAGCGATCATCAGTGCGCCATAGGTCGATTGACGAAAGTAGAGAGCATCAATTTTTCCATGTTTAATAAACATGTGAAAGATGTACGAGTAAGACAGAAGGAATTCTGCCGGTGCGCCATCTAGTACCCGAAGGTGACGGCAACCAAAGAGAGAAACGCCACTAAAAGCAGTTTACCTCTCCTTGGTGGAACGACAAGGCTCGCTCGCTTTTTGCCACTAGAGGCGCGGATTTTGACGCACGCAGCGTGAAGCCGATATACGAGGGTTGCTCTATACCTCCGTCAATCCACCAGTACGCAGACAGCTGTTTCACGCTTATTAGCGATCATCAGTGCGCCATAGGTCGATTGACGAAAGTAGAGAGCATCAATTTTTCCATGTTTAATAAACATGTGAAAGATGTACGAGTAAGACAGAAGGAATTCTGCCGGTGCGCCATCTAGTACCCGAAGGTGACGGCAACCAAAGAGAGAAACGCCACTAAAAGCAGTTTACCTCTCCTTGGTGGAACGACATATCGTATATCGGCTTCACGCTGCGTGCGTCAAAATCCGCGCCTCTAGTGGCAAAAAGCGAGCGAGCCTTGTCGTTCCACCAAGGAGAGGTAAACTGCTTTTAGTGGCGTTTCTCTCTTTGGTTGCCGTCACCTTCGGGTACTAGATGGCGCACCGGCAGAATTCCTTCTGTCTTACTCGTACAATATTTTTAAACCTCTATGAACTGTCACTGTAAGCATGACATCAGTCTTAATTGAGTCAGGTATCTTGCCAAGATTGAGGGCCCATTTATCAATAATTACTCAAATGTGTTAGTTAACTGATAAGCAGTTAGAGATAACTACCAGCTAAAGTTGTTAAGACATATTGTACTTATTATTTACATAATTATCTAACTTTTAGTTTTGACACTGAGTTTTGTGACGGTTGGTAAATTGAATTACTAGATCCCAGCATGGAAAATCATAATTGTTCATTTGTATCTTTTATGGATTATCCCACCGCCCCTGAAGTGAAGACCTTTTTCATTAACGATGGTGCTAGTGACTCGGAATTTCATTACAATCGAGTCAGTAGTTTTCAGTTGATACAGTCACTGAGGAAGATCTTGTTAGTGATAGCTGACCTCTCAGCGTGTATACTGTTAGAAATCACTATGTAATAACACACAGATCTACCCAATAAACAACTTGTATTAGCAATCAATAGTAAACACAACGACGGAGTTACGTGGCATCACTCCCACGATCGACTTCCAGGTAGTGCCCTGCACACTCCTACAGCAATATCTGCTGTAGAATATTTCCTATATAAAACTTGAATATATTGGAGATACTTAGTTGATTAACTCGACTCGACTTCTGAAGCAGCAATTTAATAATGCTCATTTGATAACGTTAATTATGTTGAACACAACGTCAGTACTAACTGGATTATCAACACTTCGACGTTGATAGCTGAACACTCACACCATTACGTTCGCCGTTCACTTGTCATGACCATAACAACGTTATCACGCAACATCGTCAGACATACAATAAAATTTGAGAACGCGTATCAGCCAGTTTAGCAGCTCTAATGGAAGCACTTTACGCTCAGAGCTTTATCGGCGTTTTAGAGCACATGACCCAAATCTGTTTACCAGACGCGCAAAAAACTGGATGTATGCATAGACGCTGCTCCGCCATTGTCGCAACAGTTGCTGTGACGCGGATGGAAGATTTATTTGTAAGTGATTATTATTTACAATCAGCAAACAAGTTCGAGCCGAGTCTTGAAGAGCTTCTGGTCAGATTGCAAAATACACATAACTAAAACGCTGCACGGCTCAAAGAAAAGGACGATAACTATCAACATATTTGTCACGACGGCCTCTTTTTCTGTACTCTACGGAATCAAATTGGGCGTAACTTTCACCGATTACTTCACAGCTCAATACAATATCTCTTAACCTTATCTCAACTACAACTCAACTCAACTGAACTACCTCGCCACCCGTGGCGCCTTATATACACTTTATTGAACCATCTAGAGAATTCGAGACATCCAGATGATATTCTAGAACGCCCATCCGTCACTCCCCAAAAACTCTAGACGATTCGATGACGTTTACACGTCAAATATCTAACCTAACACTTTGACTTTACATCATGCATGACACCTAATACACAATACACGAATACCATAATATACAGTATGTTACAATATTAAACTGAAATATGAACTAGCACAAATCAACAACATACAATTGGAAGGGCCTAGGTGTGGATAACGTATACAATTTCGGTTATATGCAGTATGATTCCCAAGGAAAAATGAGCGAGATTTAGAATCAAAAAAACTAAATCTGGGCTTGTGTATCAAAACGTACCTAGTACGTTTATGTCTAGCTTTTTGCTTGAATTTTTGTCTTATCGATTAGGCATTGCACATGTATCTTATAAATATCTAGTATATATAAAAATAATTTATAATAAATTGCAGGATTATTGATATACTTTACAACTCTCATTTGACTCTAGCATAGAGAACGAACGTCTTCTATGCCATATTTGTACCACCAATATGAGCGTTGTTGACAACAGTTTAAAAATCATTTCAGTCTCATTTGAATGACCTTTTCAATCTATGGACGTTGCTGTGTCTTAATTTCTCCGACACAGCTGAAACGAAAACGTATAGGACGCCTCGAGCAGCAGGGTTGCCATATTGGCGGTTTTTCCCCCAAATTTGGGGGAAGTTTTGGGGGTTATTATTTCCTGGGGGAGAAAACAAAGCCTTAGGAATTTTTGGGGGTACTTTTTTCGTTTTTAGTAACGCAAAACTGAAAATTTACACTTGCTGTTTTTTATTTTGGCACGCCCAACTCTACACCTCCTTATTAAGCTTAATTCAGATGCACACGACATCCAACGATACGACGCGCGACGGTACGAAACTGTCTCTATTGGCCAAAATATTTTGATTTGACATCAGTTTGAATATTTCAACTAATAGGAATAGTTTCGTACTGTCGTATCGTCGGATGTCGTGTGCATCTGAATTAAGCTCTAAAAGTGGGTTGGCAGACTTGCGGCAATCTTAATAAGGGTGAGATTTCACCTATGAAAATTGGATGTGCTAACTTTACACCAAATGAGAATATGTTACGCAGGTTCAACGCAGACATGTATAAAGTTGCTGATGACAATGCCTTAGATATATTATTTGAATAAATTTCACAGTTTAACCTCATATATTTTTTGTTTGCTATATTTAGTACATTACTTAAAATGTTTATTTTTTTTGTTACGAAGATTACATATTAATAATATTAGTCTATCAAAGAATCTATTTTTTATGTTTTGTTAAAACAAAACCTCAAAAGATATTTGTTAAATTTTATTTCTTTTTTAAGTTTCAACGGATTGTTTTCTCAGTGTATACAAAAATGACAAAAAATGCGTTTTTCAGAAGAACATCTTTTATTCGACTTTTTTTACATTTCACCATCGCTAAATGTACGTGTAATGCATAAAAAATAGTATTCACTTATTTCTTGATATGTTTGTTAAAAACATGTTTTTTCAAATATGTCTAATTTAGGGGATTTTTGAACCTGACCTGGGGGAAATCCATCAAATCCATCTGGCAACGCTGTCGAGCAGACTAGTCAATTTAGTCAGAATGGAGGAAGATTACTCTTAACTACGTCATGCTTAGTAATGTCTCCCCAAGGAAATAAAAGCTTGCACGTCCATATTCACCTAGCGCAGCTGTATGCGATTTTTCTCATTCCGAGGTGCTTTTAAATACCTTTCCCATATTGCTCACTGTTTCTGGGACTCATTCATTATTCTTGGTAGTTCTTAGCTGGCACACTTCAAGGTATTCCATCTTCACCCAAGAAAATTATGAAGTGCCATAGAGAAGAACCATACTGTTTCTGGTAGGTATATAGATTTTGACTCAGTATCTCCCACACATTCTCGTTTTGTATGGGACCGCGAAACTGCTCGTACTTTAAGATGTTGTCAACAACAGACATCCATCCTGAAAGAAAGTAAAAAAATAGTTTTTGAATCAGTTGTTATATGTGTAGCTGTGGCGGTTCCTGATTTACGGAAGGGGAGGGGGGGGGGTTGCATAAAATTTAAAATAAAATTACTAGTGTACGGAAATCCTAGTTGAGTTTAGGCTTCAGCTGCACCCTGCACTCAAGAGTTTCCGGTTTCCACAAACAGTTATTACTCAAAAGTTTTTTCAGCCAGTATCACAAAATGTTATTTCTTGGGAATTTTTTACTTATCATTGATCACAACAGGTTACTTCTTAAAATTGAATTTCGATCGGAGAATTTGCACTAAAACTCATCAGTGCCAACGCGTTTGATCCCTCATTGTCTGTAGTATTTCTCTCTTCAGTATTGGAAAAACACGCGCCGCGACACCTCTGCCGTTAGCATTGGAGTTGTCAGTATGATTTCCAAAAATTTTATCGTTTTATAGAAAACGTCCTAGAGATCATTTTGTAACATCAAAGAAAGAATGAATCGCTATAGCGTGTCTGAAGCTTGGTCGAGAGTAAATTGCAACTAGTTCTGTTCCATCCAAATTGATTGCAAGAAAATCCTCTCAAATGATTGTGTTAAGGACAAAAACACTGCGAAACACCGTCCACGGTCCTCCCAAGTACTAACCGTACTCGGTGCTGCAGCAAGAATGAATTCCCACCTGAGCCTTCACTGTTAGCTTCTAATTAACAGTGCTGTTCCTAGAGTGGCACCGGGAAACAGTAACAAGGTCTACACAAAAGTAAAAAAAAATGCTTTTTGTGTTTTTTGCTGAGAAGGGGCGCGGGGCATTACGCCTTAAGGAGAAACCGCTCCCGATTTGCAGGTACAGAAATTGCTATAAACTCAATGTTTCAATAATTACGCAAGATTATAAAATTCAATAAAAACCGCCTTTCTTTGCAGTAGAGTATTGCAGTATTTATTGGTTTATAATTTTTATACCATGAAAATTTTGTAGTTTCTTCCTGATTGATTTACAAATCATAAACCGTCCAAATATCTATTAACCCAAATTGGAAATATCATTGTACCTTCCGCCTGTCAGCGAAAAGAAGCAATAATCTCACGTCCGCTCCGGCAAAAATAAAATAAAGCATTAATCATACCACTACTGAAACATAATGAATAAATATAATCGCATTGTTACAGTAAATATCCAACAAAATGAATTTTGTTCGGTATATGCAAAGCTTGAGTAAATGAATAAAAGAAGGAAAAAGGCTTTCTGGTAACAACATCCACCAGTGTATAGGCCTACAAGCGAGCCCTCCTGCAACTCTAATTACACTGAGAAAATCAGCCCTCTTAAGGTGTTTAACTGGTACATTTTTAATAGCCTATATTAAAGTTGCATGCTGTTTCTGAAATGTAGCTTCACAGCCAGTCATAAAAACTGAATTCTAATACTTTTGTCACAGAAAACGCACATTATTGTAACAATTAAACAGGTTTAAGTACCACTACTTTCAAGCGAGCAAGCTAGTGCGATAGAGATAGATGCTCTTCACTGTTGTTTTCCATTTCAGTCGGTCGTTAGTGGCTACAGCACGGCTATAGGTATGAGGTGCATTCGCTGTTCGGTTTTACTATCACATAATATACTATTTTGTGTTCCTATAAGTTTGTATCCTTGTGTACGCAAAAGCACGTTAATGAATCTTTTGTATAAACAAAAAATAAAAAAAAGTCGCACGGGCTGGGTCTCGAACAACACCACCGAGTACAGCGATACCAAGCGATACGGTGTCGACCACTAAGGCACTCGACCACCCACAATCTTGTACAAAGGATCGCCTCGAGGGTACATATTTGATTAGGTAGGAACTTTATTACTGGGATTTGTGATCTAATTTCAAACATTCAAAAAGATATTTATTGTGATGTAGACTTTGTCTCGAACTGCAAACATCATTCATCGCCTATGTTGCAACAAATATACACTTGTTACAACAACAGTTTTGTTATAAAACTTATATAGGATATGATGAAAAGTGTCATTCAGCTTTGACGTTTTGTTTTCAGTATTGATAAAATACTATTGGATGATATTTATTAACCTAGCCCGCAATACCCAATAGAAAGCTTTTGCTAAATAACATCCAATAGAAAAGCTTTGATAAATTCTTTGTTAAATATGCATGTTGATAAAATCGGCCCATAAACTAAGCTACAGTCACAGTGACATTTTTCTGACAACCACTGATGTGATATTGCTCGCTACCACAATTAATGCTAAACAGAATTCATTATTCAATTGCAATAATTAAAAAGTTTAATTGTCACGTATTTTGATGCAAAATTTAATTGCGGAGATTATAATTTTCATCGTAGTGATTAAAGTTTTCTCTCAGTGTACTGTAGTTCCCAAGTCCAGCGCTTATCGCAAAGGCGAGGAGGGCGTTGGGTCCTGCCCATCTTATGTCTCCAAGTTGAAAGACCTTGAACTTAGTATAGCCTGCCTGTGATACCCAGGGGCTTGACAACGACATAGAATGTATTTAGAGGACACCTCCTTTCGGCACAGCGTGCAAACATCGGGTCGCTTGCCTCCCGCGGCACATACAAGTGACGTCTGAAGAGCGAGCCTGCTAGACAGCAGGTCCACAAGTAACCTCAGCCTGTTTCTGTCCAGTAAGAGACAGAACTGTCCCACCGTGGTCAGCGGTCTTAAGATAAGAACTATAGCTTGAGGAGATGTCCAGAGATTCCTCTCCATCCCACAAGATGTTGATTTTGTAACCACACCTCCGATTTCCTTCTGATGGTACGTGCTGCCAGCCCCACAGTAGGCTCAGGGCCCAGGAAATTATTACTCGACCCTCGCCTTGTGAGCGCATCCATCGTTACACTACGGTAATTTCCAGCATGAGTCGACACTCATATAACATAAGTGACACCTAATATCTTGTCGAAATGTCATCCAAGACCTCTGTCAACATTAAAGTAGTAATTATACCACTACTGACAAATAATGAATAAATATAATCCAATAGTTAAAGTAAACGTCCACCTAAACGAATTTTGCACGGTATACGCAAAGCTTAATTTGCGCTATGTAAGCTTCTATCACCTGTCGTATTAGTAACGGGACGGGTGTCGCGCGTGGAGCAAGCTCGAGGCTCTGCGAGAATTATGCCCATTCCGATCTTCTTATCTGCAAAGTGTACACGCGTTGCCGCGCTCGCTCGCGAAGGAATGAGCTGGCTGTTTATCATACCGCCACTCTTGGAAACAAATCGTTGCAATCAGCTCAACCTAGCCGCCTACGCACAATGGCGTACCCAAAGGGATGAAAAAGTTTCTGCGTAACAGTGTTACTTCGCTACGACAGCAAATTTACGGTAAAGTATTAGACAAGGGAAGAATGGGGGTCAAGCAGCAAGCAGCTTTTTGAGATGGGAGGGTTAGTACGGCCAGGAGGCGCATTACTATCTGCTTTGACAACCAAGCAGCATTAAAAGCATTGAGTGCTTGTAAGTTTACACCAACGCCTGTTCTGCAATGTTAAAAGGCCTTGAATGATTATTCGGCAAGACATCATGTGCCATTCATGTAGATGCCGAGTCATAGTGGAGTTTGCGGTAATGAAACGGCAGACGCCCTTGCAAGGTAGGGGTCGAGGAATAATTTTCTGGGTCCTGAGCAGGCTATGGGGCTGGCAGCAGGTATCATGAGAGCAAAAATAGAGGTGTGTTTTGAGGTGGAAAGGAATGTCTGGACATCTCCGTCAAGCTAGACAACTTATTTTAGGACCTCTGGTCGAGATGGGCGTACTGCGCAAATAACTGGTCTGTATCGTACTATTACATGTCAGTACACACTTTGATTGCAGGCGATCCTATGAGAAGAATGGATTATTGTCGATTTATGCTTCATGTGGACTCCGAAGATTCTTTGGATGGATGAAACCATATATAACTGAAAATCTACGGATTCAAGATACTTTATAATGTGGCCTGCATGTTCTGCAGGTTGTTTGTCTAGCGACTTCTTGAGACGAATCCATTTTAAATTACAAATTGAACTTGTAAAATTATACAATTTTGAGACCGTATACCGAAGTTTTGCTTAACCGATTACTTTTTATGCGTAGTCGTGATGTAATATTCAAGTACCCATAACAGAAATTGAAAATACGATGAGAAATTTTCGATAAATGATCTGGTTTTGTGCCCTCGGAGATACGTTATGCGCTTAGAGCTTAAATGCAACTTTATTGCCTATGTTTACCACATTTACAACAAGTTTGTGGTACCAGTGGATAGACAGAAAGATGGGCATGCTTTTACCGTAAGGTGCACGGTTAACTATTTGGTGATTTTTTAAGAGACATTTATTTTTTTGTAACATTTTTTGAAGTCACTTTCCAACACATGCTGATTTTGACACTATCTCTCGAGGTGTTTGATACATGATCTCTTTTCTTGGCCTATGTTGACGTGATAGCATACTTTTTAGCGAGCCTGCCTGAGGACCTGACCCGAACACTTTTTAAGTAGTAGTAGGTACCAAAAATTCCAAAATCCGACAATAACATTTTGTTTTATTAGGGTTTTCGTTTGGAGGTCTGCATTTTAATGAAAACCGCTAAAAATCAATTTATCTCTGGAACAGTTGGAAATCAGCCCCTATTTTATAGGACCGTTTTTGTTGGAAATGAGCTATTCAGTTTTCTACTGAACTATCTTCCATCCGCCTTAGAACGCCCTGTGTAGACAGAAACGTAATCATAAATGTATACATAAATTTTGATATACAAAGTTAGCAACATACATGAAATAAATATTCTACGTGAAAGATAATAATACTAACAAACTTACCCAAATTAGATGAGATGTGGGTTACATTGTTGTAAATTTTTTTTGAAACAGCCTCTATGAATTCATAGAGGACTGAATGACCTGCAAATCGTTATCGTGATGTTGTAAAATACACAAATGACAGTGATCAAAGAACTTCAAACGAAAAAATAATTTCAATGAATGTATCCTTGAATATTCCGAATTTCAATAAATACTCTATCTATTCTATACATTATCTACAAAAATGTATTCCACACGAGTGAGTCAGTATCAATGTATGTGAATATTTTAAGAACTCCCTCAGAAAGTAGATACGAAACAGCGTGAATATACATACATATATCGAACAGTTACACGAGTATCTTGCTGTCATTAGATCCTGCCAGTTCCGACGTTCAAATCAGTCCAAGAAATATCTTTCATGCCCAAACTATACCACTGCCTCTTCCCGTGTATCACAGGTATACATTTACCAAGCGAAACTCACTTCTTCTAATGGAAATTGCGCCTGCTATTAATAAGGATTTTGTATAACGGCGCGGAAGTGGGAAGTTTGCGCTAAGTAAGTAACTTTAAGTGTTTCAAAATATATCTCTTCATTTTCGTCCAGGAAAATAGATTTGCTCCATAACAGTGGTGGTTTTACTGACTAGCTAGCTACGATAAACTACCTATACAGTTACTGTTCTCAACCAGGCGTATTTTTCCAAATGTTTAAAAGTTCAAAAAATGCAATCAGGATTTATTTATTGACAGTGGTGTAGAAGTCATAAATATGGGTTAGTACCCCATATAAACCTGGGTCCTGACCTGGCTGTGGAGCTGAAAGCAGGTGCCATTAGAAGGCAAACAGAAGTGTGATTGCAAAATCAATATTTTATAAGATGGAGAGGCATCTCTGGATATCTCCGTCAGGCTAGAGAACTTATTTTGTGACTTCTGGGTAAGGTTATATCTCTCACTGGATAGAAGCCAGCTAAAGTTACTTGTGGGTCTGCTATTTGGCCATATCATCTTCGAATGTCACTTGTATGTGACGGGGGTCGGCAAACGACCCAACTTGTGCACGCTGTGGTGAGGAGGAAGAGCCCTCGGCACAAATTCTATGTCGCCGTGAAGACCTTGGCTGTCACAGGCACACCATACTATGTTCAAGGAACTGGAACCTGAGGATATAACATGGCCATCCTCAGCCCTTGCGATAAGGGCTGGACTTAGAGACTAGGGTAAGGAGAGGTGCATAAGTGCCCGCCTGTGAGCCCATGCACTGGTGACAACAACTGGTGAGGGTAGTACTTTGATCGCAAAAATTGTCGTCGATATTTTGAGATAATACGCTTTTTGTGCGTTTTATAATATCTACATAACGAAAATCCACGTCACTCACTTCCGTCAGTCTGTCTGTCGGCCTGTTTTTCTAGCCTCGTACTTTCGTAACCGCTACATGTATTGAGATGAAATTTAGGCAGCGATATGCTGTGCTGCCATGTTAGATAATGCTGCTACAACTCTGAAGATCGATGTATGGGCGGCGGAGTAATTACCAAAAAACGAAGGGATTCCTAATCTTTTTCTATTTTCTTGGGTGGAGGTGAAATTGTAGATGGTGGGGGGAGTGCAAAACTGAAAAGTACGTTGTATTCATAATAGACTGTGAAAGAAAGACCTAGTGGCATAATACAGTTTTTAGGTTCATTATAACATTGCCTTTACTATTAGAGAGGTCAAGCGTATGGTTTTTAGAGATCGTGTCAGTGGCGGCATACACTATCATCCAATTTACACCTATTGAAGAGGGAAGCCGTGATCATTAGTGAACTCGATGTGGTTAACTGTAATGGGTAGGACGGGAAGGTATGAAAAGCGGATTACTGCTGATAACTAGAAGCGATTTAGTCGCTTGCCCGTAAACATATTTAGTCATACGACGATTTGCTAGATGCTAGCGTATCTCCAAACATTTACAACTAAGGCTGTTTTTGCACACAGCTAATATCTGTCATTTTAGAGTCTTATCCCACATAGCACCGGATAATATGAGAATATTCTGTTCACACTCAGTACAGACATTATGAATATTCTGAGAAAATTCCATAGATAATAAGAATATAAATCAAATTTCTAGCTAATTGGGAAGCGGCAAAAAATAAGCAGAGTGTACTCTTTAAACTATATTTCCAAGCTTTCGGGAGTCTATGCTCTCATCATCAGGTCTAAAAAAGGTTATGAAGACACTTTAGCAAAGCAACAAGAAAAATACAATATTACTTACAATCAGTTTGTGAGATTGTTGCTCGTGTTCGATGTTCGAATCTTATCACAATGTCTTACATGAAGAAAAAATGAAGAGTGCTGTTTTCGGTAAACAGGCTGAATTACACTATTAAAATTGGCAATACATTCCAAAACACATCAAGAAAAGGTAAAATATCTACATTTTAAAAGTCGATTGATAAAACTAACACTTAAAAGACAAACAAATTTTACGACGTACACCGATTTATGCTACCAACGGCCGTTTTTAAAAATATGAAATATGTGACACAAGATCGTATAAACCACAAATCAGTTCTTATCTATCAATTGTCATTGTTGTCACTAATCACCCATGAAACAAAAGAGCAATTGCGAATTCACTGAAAGTTATTAATGGATCACAGATTTAACATC
The DNA here is from genome assembly GCA_951848785.1 of Callosobruchus maculatus. Taxonomy (NCBI): domain Eukaryota; kingdom Metazoa; phylum Arthropoda; class Insecta; order Coleoptera; family Chrysomelidae; genus Callosobruchus; species Callosobruchus maculatus. The sequence goes on from CATOUR010000285.1 coordinate 118,830, forward strand.
TAATAGAAATCTAGTACAGCATGTTAACATAGTCAAACATACAAGTCCGGAAACTGTTTCTTTGCTTGCAAATCTTTCCTTTAATTCCTAATTAATTCTTCACTATACGTTAGCTAGCAGAAGAATGTGCAGCATTTCCATATAATTTTCAATAAAACAACGTTTGGTGCATACTCGTACATAGATAGCCACAGCCTACCATTGAAGTCCACGTGACAAATTAGGTGTTTAATATTTTTTTTATATATGTCGACCGAGATGGGCAAATTTTGTTTTTAGTTATCTCCAATAAAACGTGGCCCTTTCATAAATCTGTCGGACTATAACGTAACCGAAGGATCGACTTCCAATTGTTTGTTGTGTCTATTCAACAAATTACTCAATACCATCAAATGAGAAATGTTAATTGTACCGTACCTCAGAACTTCAAGTAGAAAATGAGACCTTTCCATTCTGCTCTTAAACAAAGCTCTGCCATCGCCGGTCACGCGTAAACTAGGACCCGTCCACGGCAGTAGCTGAGCTTCGTCCCAGATCGTTCGGCAGCTTGTCGACCGTGACCTCCGGTCTGGTGAAGTCTGCGGTGGCAAACGAGGTCGCTTTTATAGTACGGTACAGCGACACTTCAGGTTCCTTTCCACAATGTGTTGTATCTCTCCATTCTAGTTCCCGGGAACTAGTTCTTAGCTACTTGAATATTGACCAGCGGATTCAAACTGCATATATTTGATTGTTATAACCTGATTGATGATTTTATGATGAAAACCAACATTTGGGAGTCCTTTTTGATAAAACCTTACTCCAGTATGATAAATAATATAGAAAACCGTTTACAATCCAAGGATAATTTAATAAATCGGTTAGGTAAATAGGTAGTAATTTTTTACATAATTTTGGCCTGGTAGTTATAATATTGAAAAGACCTTACCTTATTTTGGCTTGGTAGTTATAATATTGAAAAGACAATTTATAAGTATAGAACAGGTAACTTATTACTCATATTCAACATATTCTGTCCCTCAAAACTGAAGTAGAATTTTGGTGATTTTACTTCTTACAGCGATACGTGAGGGGAGTATTGTGATCGCAAAAATTTGTAAAATTGAAAAAATTATTGAATTCATAATAGACTGTCCACTGACCTGTGAGGGACGACCTAGCGACATAAATAACTTTTTTAGTTCCATCCGAATATTGCCTATTATTGCAGAAATTTTTTCTGGTGTAAACATACGAGTATTGCTTCAGGTCGTTCTGTACTGTGTAACGGAAAACTGTTGAATTGATTTTAATGAAATTTTGACACAGCTTTACTACCGTGGCGAGGATAGAAAATGTATGGTTGGTATGGTTTTTATATAAATCGTGCCAGTAACGGCGCAGAAATAATAAAAAGAAATTAAAAAAAACAGCTCAAACTTCGTTTTTGAGCGTTCTAGAGGTTCCTAATCATTTTCTACTTTTTTTTAATGGGGGTGAAATTGGGGTGGTTTTAGGATGGGGGGTTGTAAAAGTAAAAGTAATGTTGTTGGCATAATAGACTGTCCATTGCCTGAGAAAGAAAGACCTAGCGGCAAAATACACTTTTTTAAGTCCTTCCTAACGTTTCCTTGCCTATTACAGGTTACTACCTTGGCGAGGATGGAAAACGCGTACGGTTCTTAGAAATCGTGTCAGTGGTGGAGCTGCAATAATAAAAAAATAAAAATACGGGCGGTGGGAGGTTTAAACGTCTAAAAATTTGTTGTATTGATAATAGGCTGCCCATTGACCTGTAAAGGAAATACCTAGCGACATAACACAATTTGGGGGGCAGGCGATGATTTGGTTGCAAGGGGATCTCAGACTATAGCTTCATGCTATGGGAAAATAATAAACTGGTTTCACCGTAATGTATGGGAAGTACTGAGTGGATCAACTCGAACTATTTTTTTCAGTCTTTCTTCCCTTAAGAAGGAATTATGGGGTAAAATGTTACATACTGGTGTTCTTATATGGGCAAATGGATTAAATGGCAGTCCAAACTACTGTTCAAAATTACATGGAGTTAAAATAGGACAAATAAATTCTTTATACGGATATACGGACATATCTGTGAGGAAGGAGGTTATAACGCAAGAACTTATTTACGTTTGATGTTAGGTCAATACGGATAGGTCTGTCGAATGCATCTGGAACATTAATCCATCGTTGCGATCAATGTGCACTTATATGCGGGACATACCCTGGGTACTTAGTTGGTTATTCGTGAGGATCCACAGTTTCGTTGCCGTCAGTACTTTGATTGCAGGCACCCACAGCATAGATCAATCTCGGTGGACGTTGACGGCATATAGACGTTTCGTCAATTTCAATAGCTGATGAAAAGTTCGGGTACACATTATAGACAATAAGCACTTGTCACTATTCAACCTGCTTACGTCGTATAAAGCCCATATAAGAAATGACCTGGAATATTGCATACACATCTTTTGCTTTTTTAATTTTTATAAAAGCCACATGAATCGCCTAGGGTTATTAGCGGCGTATGGTTCTGACATCCTGTTGGTATAGTGCTAAATTGTGCTGTACACTTTGAGGGTGAATTTCTTTATTAGCGATTTGAGATCGTGGGATATGAAGAGTTTTTTTGGCCGTGATGGGGTTAGGGTTCAGCGCCGGTACTCTGTAACTTAGAAACGCGTTTCTATGCACTATATGTACAATAGGATCGGGTGGCTTCGTAAATATGTCAGCATAGTAGCACGTTGTGGTAGGCACCCGAAACTGCCCGGCTTACTAACAAACATTTCAAAAATCTTTCACTTGATCATGATAGGGACCCTTGAGGGCTATAACGTAAAAATATTTTCACTTAAATTTTGATGTTTTTGATGCGATATTAAATTTTTTCTGTTACCTACTTATACCAAAAATGGTGATATGCGCCTAAACGGTTCGTTTAAAGTTCCATGTATGATACATAAAGTCACATTAGAATTCACCAAGGAATCGAAATATGCAATAATATATAGGGGGTTCCATTAAAAAAAAAGGAAGTTTGATATGAGTCACCCTGTATAAACATCAAACTGCAAGTGAAAATATTTTTGCTTTATAGCCCTCAAGGTCTCTATCATGATCAAGTGGCAGATTTTTGAAATATTTTTTAGTAAGCCCACAATCTTCCGTCCACTCAGTATTGGCCCACCCTGCATACATACGAGTATTGCTTTAGATTGTTATGTATTGTATAACCTGGAAAATATGGAATGGAATTTAATGACATTTTGACACAGTATTATTACCTTGGCGAGAATAGAAGACGCGTATGGTTTTTAGAAATGGTGTCAGTGGCGGCGCAGCAATAAAAAAAAACAAAAAATATAAAAGCAGTTCAAGCTTCGTCTTTAGGCAATTTGGACTTTCCTGATTGTTTTTCACATTTTGATCGCGAATATTTTAGAATTTGAGAAACGATTTTTGGGCGTTTTATGATATTTCCATAACGAAAGTCCACGTCACTAATTTCTGTCGGTCTGTCTGTCTATCTATTAGCTTCTTCTAACCACATAATTTTAGTTACTGCTGCTTGAACGGTGATGGAATTTGGATTGCGATATGCTGTGGGGTCGTAGAAGGTAATGCTGCTAATACTGGCGGAGTTATTGGTAAAAAACAAATAACCCTCAGGAACCCTCCAAATTTCGTTGTTAGGCGTTTCGAAGGTTCCTGATCTTTTTCCTTTTCCTTGGTTGTATTCATAGTATTCTACATTGTGCTTTTTAGACCTATCCGATTGTTGCCTTTCAATTTTATATCTGTGGGATAATTTAATACACACACACACATTATAATCCTAACGTGTAACTTGGAGACTACTACGTTATTTGTGATGAAATTTTGAATCCGTATTACTACCGTGGAGGGAATGGTAACAGTGTATCGTTTCTGAAACTCATGTCAGTGGCGGATGAGAAATCAGCACAATCGCTCAAACTTCGTTTTCAGATATTTTGAAGGTCCCTGATCATTGTCTGCTTCTTTGAATTTTGACACTTGATGTCATTTTTGCTTGGACTTATAATTTTTCCAGTTTTGTGGAAATCAATAAAGTTAGCTGCTGTCAATGGCAGGGAGTTACGCGCGGGAAATTTAATAAATTTTTTGGGTGCTAAAATTCTTTCAATCCAAAAATTCTCTGACTATCAGAAACCGCTCTTGGATTTCTCGGATAATTAACTTCCCGGATTTATTTGGTTGGGCGGCTTCGCGTTTTATGCCGAACCACGCAGTAAAATGCGGCTGAGCTGGAAATTTATGTAAACCGTTGTTTACTTAGGAGAATCAACCTCCATGCCAACTTCAAGTGTGTCCGACAGCTTTACCTTTTGCCCGGTAAATGCGGTTGGGAAGCGCTCTGCTGGAAACGTGCAGCAATTGGCGAGCGATTTGCAGGTTTGCCCTCTCTTCTCAGCTACGTTTAAGGCTACGGCCAAGCTTGCACCCTGGTTGCGGCGACAGAAACGTTGCGACCCGGTCGCTGTGTTGCAAATCCTTTACACATGGGCACGCTTATAGATCCGCGACAGCATTTTTCAACTTCAGTTCAAAACCAAACGATGTATAATAATAATAATCCCCTGTTAGCAATTATTGTCTCGAGGTATTTAAGAAAAAAGCTCAGGAAAAAATATAGTATCCGCAGCCAATTCTACTGTAAAGACTTCCAAGGTAGTACTCCGACCACCACCATAAGCGTGAACCCGAGAATGGCAGGGGTCAAATTTCAACATCGAGATGTTAAAAGCATCCTCCAAAAACTGAACACGAATAAAGCTACTGGTCCTGACCAAATTCCATCCGTTGTCCTTAAACGCTGTGCCGCTGAGCTTGTACCTATTCTTTGCAAGATCTTCAAACTTTTGTATCAACGAGGCATGTTTCCCGCTTCGTGGAAGATTGGCTGCGTATAACCCAGTGGCGTATATAGAAATCGGTTTCGGGGGGGGGGGGGGCCCATCGGAAAAATTAAAGTTTATCTCATACGTTATAATATTGGCGTATTATAATCCTAACCTAAATATAAAATAACAATGTACTAATGTTAACGAAAATAATTATACAGGGTGAGTTTTTAGTACCGGCTCGATCGATAACTCCACTACTGTAGAAGATATGCTCCTTGCTCAGAAAATATTTTATACAGGGTGATCCATAACTACGTGGTGATGCAAACATGTATATTTTTTTAAAGAAACACCCTATATAATTTCTGTTCTCACGACATTATACAGGGTATTTCAAAAGTTATAACCATTTTTATATTCAAATCGCTGTCAAACGAACGTACTGTATATCAAAAAGTAACGAATCAAAAATTATTTTTTTTACATGGAAAGATTAAAAATGTTCCCTAGTTTTAAAATTGGCTATAAAAAGAGCCCGCGACGCATACTCTGATGTAGAATGCAAAATCCAGATTTTCTCTTTTTTTTTAAATGTAACCCCCAATATTTTATTATGCCAAAGAATTGCTTTTAATATGCTCTTTCATCTTTGTATAGCACTTGTTGTACCTACGTCCATCAGTTTCCGAGATATTTCGATTTTTCGGTAAATTTAAAATATAGCTTCTAATTGTATATTGAAATTTATTTATTTTGAGAAAGTACTATCGAATTTGTTTTTTATTTAACGAACAACTAAATTATAAGGTCATGATAGTATTTGATGAAGTCACAACCCTGAATCATCGAGATCATAAAGTCAAGTATGCTGAGGAAACAATTTTGTAGGCGTGATGCATAATTATCAAACAGATTTATAAGGTAGACTTTGAAAAACTGGCAGTTTTTATAACCTACTCAATAATTCCGTACTGTGTGAAAAACGACCTTTAAAAATTATTTTTTCCATTGAGGGTGTTTAGGACAATCTTTGAGCAGTTGCCTACTTGCCTTCTAGAATATATCAACTATGAACAGCAATATCCACGGAGACACTCTAAAAGTAATGCGTTTGAAAGATTGAAAAATCGTTTTACTTCGGCTGTGTCGTTTAATATTTCAAAGCCTACCTGATACATCTGCTTGATAATTATGCATCACGTCTATAAAATTGTTTCCTTAGCACACTTGGCCTATAATATCTCGTTAATTCAGTGTTTTGACTTGATCAAGTACTATTATGACCTTATGTTTTAGTTTTTTGTTAAGCAAAAATAAAATTTGATAGTATTTTCTCAAAAAAAAATTAGGAAACAAATAGAAGGTATATTTAAAATTTATAGAAAAATCGAAATATCTAAGAAATTAATGCATGCAGCCATAACAAGCGCTATGCAAAGATGAAAGAGCATATTAAAAGCAATTCTTTGGTATAATAAAATATTGGGGGTTATATTTAAAAGAAGAGAGAAAATCTATATTTTATATCCTATATCATCCTGTATACGAGCATGCGTCGCGGGATTTTTTATAGCCGATTTTAAAACTAGAGAATATTCTTTATACATCCGTGTACAAAATATGATTTTTGATTCTACACTTTTTGATATACAGCAGTACGTTCATTTGACAGCGATTTGAATACAAAAATGGTCATACCTTTTGAAATACCCTGTATAATGTAGCAACGGAAATCATTAGCAGAATTTGAATATGGAATAAGATATAGGGTATCTCATTTGAAAAAATGCATGTTTGCATCACCACGCAGTTATGGATCACCCCATATAAATCTAATTATTTTCTGAGCAAGGAGCATATCCGTGGCTACAACTTTTATATATAACACATATGCATATTAGAAATGTAAATTTCTATTTTTATAGATAATAATTCTAAATTGAAGCAAAGAAACCAAGGTGTACTTCCTAATCGGACATCTATCATCGTTGAAGTTGCCCTATTTGCTTTATTATTAGATTACATTTTGATGTCGCTGCTAATTTTATACAGTACTATATTTTTTGACATTTACTTCAGGCTCTTCCCGGACGTCAAAACTGAATGCGTGGCTGATTTCGGGGGGGGGGCCGGGCCCCATCCCTAAGAAAGGCAAAAAAACTGATCCTACCAATTATAGACCTGTCGCTCTTCTCAGAATCATGTCTAAGGTAATGGAGACTGTCATTAACACACAGGTCCCGAAATACCTGGACAACAATAACATCATAAATAATCGCCAGTATGGCTTCCGTAAGCACAGGTCTACAGGTGACCTCCTTACTTACGTCACTCACTTGTGGAACAGAGCAATAGAAAATCATGGAGAATCCCGTGTTGTTGCACTTGACATATCGAGAGCTTTCAACAGAGTGTGGCCTGCGCCAGTGGCTGAATAGCTTTTTGAACGACCGATCTCTGTTTGTTGTAGTCGAGGGTTGTCCATCAGACATATTTTCAATAAACGCCGGTGTTTCTCAGGGATCTGTCCTATCCCCTACACTGTTTCTGCTGTACATCAACAAGCTGTTGGAAATAACATCCAATCCAATCTACAGCTTCGCAGATGACAGTACATTAGTGTCGTGCATGGAACCACGCAAGCCACTATTATCCCAGGAGACGGTACGTCGGCGACAGCAACATGCCTCACAGATCAACGCAGATATCAAAACAATTGTCGAGTGGGGATTAGCAAATAAAGTACAGTTCAACGTACAAAAAACTCAGGCAACAACACTTACAAAGAAGTCTCACGATGGCTTACCAACCGTGGAAATGGAGGGCGACCCCATAGTCGAATCATCTTCCGTCAAGCTTTTGGGGATCAACATCAATAATAACATGTCCTGGCACGACCACGTGGTCAGTATTGCTAAAACGGCATCCCAGAAGCTTGGAGTTTTGTTCCGCTGTAGGAAGTTGTATACACCAGAGCAACTGCTGCTGCTCTACAAGGTACAGATCCGACCATAGCTGGAGTATTGCTTCCATGTGTGGAGATGCGCTCCGAAGCACTCTCTTAAGCTTCTGGACAGAACAGAGCAATTAGATTAATCGATACGCCTAACCTCACAAAGGACCTACACAGCCTGGAACATCGAAGGAGGGTGGCTGACCTATCCCTGTTTTACAGATTCTATCAGGGAAGATGTTCGAGTGAGATCTCCCAGGTAATAACACCAAAGGCCGTCCGAACCAGGAACACGAGAGAAGCTCTGCGAGCTCATCCTTACTAAACCAGTCTCCTCCAGCATTCCTTCCTTTGGAGAACTTCGACGCTGTGGAATCAGCTGCCGGGGAATTTGTTTCCCAACGGCTACTACTATAACAATCAATGAATCACATCATTGCTACCAGGTCGCAACGTTTATGTCGCCGCGACCAGTTCCCAAGCTTGGCCGTAGCCTAACAGTGTCTTTTTGTACGAGGGTTGTCATAAACAAGACTCTGACTGTCATAGTTTTGTGGCTAACCTTCGTAACTTTAAACATTAGTAAAATTATCGCTCAACTTTATATCCGATTACCTACTGGATGACATTGTTTTTCATATACCACCACATTTTCGTGACTTGTGTGTTACATTTGATACTCAGCTATCATTTTTTTTTATAACTGAGAACACCGCGCAGGCAGGGCCTAAATACCAAAGTTCCGCGGCTGCTGTGGAAGGGTTATGTTAGGGGAAGTTTGTTTACGCGAGATTTGAATGGGCCAATACCCGCAGGCCCAATAAATACATATTCTGGCAGTCCATTCCACGCCTTGGACACCCTGGGCACTTGTACGACATATTGACAATGTGATAACTACTGCAAGTCGAACATATGATTTTATTGTAAGAGACTGCCATAACTTCACCCAGACAACCATACAACACCTCTGATTTCTTTATTATGCATTTGTTGGCCCTACCCTGCAAATTTGGTTTGCAATTCACACCATTCAACTCTTGTATGAGGATGGCCTTAAAAGTTCTCGGCCTGATATAGAAAGAAGCGGTTTGGACATTCAAAATTATTTTTATTTTTCCACATAGTCTCCTCTTAACTCTATACACTAGGTCCATCGATGTTCCAGAGCCACGATGCCATCTTTAAAATGATCTTGTGGAAGTCCTGTAAAGTAGTCATCCACGGCAGCAATCGCTTCTTCGTTTGATGAAAAACGTTGCCCACGAAGAAAGATTTTGAGTTTTGGAAACAGGTGAAAGTCCGACATGGTCAAGTCAGGAGAATAGGGTGGGTGCTCCAACAATTCGTACTTTAAATCGTGCAGTTTTGCCACTGCATGTTGCCCTTTGTGCATTGGCGCATTGTCTTGATGAAAGATGACTTTCTTCTTTTGCAAAACTGGTCTCTTTTCATAAATTTTCTGATCCAACTGGGTTAAAAGCCAAGAATAGTACTCCCCTGTTATGGTTTTACCGTTGTCAAGATAATCCACGTGCAGAATGCCTTTAGCGTCCCAAAAAACAGAAGCCATCACCTTTCCTGCGAGGGGAACTGACTTTGGTGCAGTGGACCCGGCTTCATTCCACTGCTTTGATTGATGTTTGGATTCTGGTATAAAATGCTGAATCCATATGTTTCATCCATTGTTACAAATCTGCGCAAAAAGTCCGCTTTATTTTTTCTATATAGCTCCAAAGCCCGCTGTGACATCCGCATGCGGTTGCGTTCCTGCTTAGGAGTGAGGATTCGCGACACCCATCTCGCACTGAGCTTCTTCATGTGTAACTCTTCATGCAAAATGTAACCAACCCATTTCCTTGACATGCCAACAGCGTCGGCAATTTCGCGCAACTTCACTCCCCTGTCTTCCAAAACCACACGGTCAATCAATTCAGGAGCTGTTGCACTTTCTGGACGTCCTTCGCGTGGGTCATCGTCAATGCTCTCCCTCCCTCGCTTAAACTCTGTAGCCCATTTCTTGACTGGGGAGTATGAAGGTGAATCTTCCTTATAAACGTTAAAAAACCTTTGATGGATCTCCTTCGGAGATAAACCTTCTTTCACAAAGAACTTTATCATCGCACGGTACTCAAGCTTCTCCATGTCTTACGGTGCTTCACACTACACTCACGATGATCGACTGTTACAGCCAAACTGCTGATCGTAACTGACTGGCATTTCATGTGAGACTTGCAGAGACTTGTATGAACATGCACGTAAGTGGTGCACGTTCGCGCGCGCCTGCGTCCTATTGAGGCCGGGAACTTTTCAGGCCATCCTCGTACAGAAACTTGAGTCGGTACATAGGTGGCTTTTTAAGTTCCTTTCTTTTATAATGGATGACTTTTATCCAACTTACGGAATATACCCAGACTTCCTCCTTGAGAGACATGATCTCTGCCGCTTGCAAGCAAGGAGAAAATTACAGTCTGTCATCTTTGTAATCAAATTATCAAATAGTGGTATAGGTGACATACATCCGCTGAGCAGGCTTTCCATAAATGTTCCGAGAATACCCTCCATAGTAGATTCTATCTGCCAACTGCCCGAGTGAACATTGAAGACTATTCACCCCTACTTGGGTAAGCAAGTGTAATGCAAGAGGTAATCAGGTAGGTGATTTCCGTTAGAATTTCTTTTTCTGTTTGTAAGTTATCAATTATTATACAGTTAGTATACGAGTGTGTTGGTTCTAAATAGTTGGTTGTAGAATAAATGAATAATCAACAGGGAAAACAGCTTAAAATGTTATGTGTATAGAACAAAAACGAACACAATGCTGTGCATGGCCAGTGGTTCAAACACAAAATGCCGGTTACAAGTGTTTGGTATATCAGCTGATCAGTTTAACACTAAGCTATCAATGGTATCAGAAAAAGAAATCGAGATAGGGGAATCAAAATTTCACAAACTTCTGAAAGTTTCGGAAAGTTTAAAACTTATAGAACTTTGAAAATCCTGAGTATTTTGAAATATCTATACTTATATGTTTATGCAATGTACATAAATATAAATTTGAAAGTTATTATAGCTCAGTCATTGTTTTCAGGCCTTAGTATAGTAGTAGCCGAGTAGCAATTTCATAAAGCTTTTAGAATCAAAGTTCAATCCGAGTGGCAGATTCAGCACTAATGCATTGAACAATCAGTAATTTCCAAAACTTACAAAATGATTAGAATTTCTAAATTTTTGAAAATTTTGGATAGTTGAAAATCTTGAGGCATGAGTTCTGAATCTGCTACTCGTATTAAATTTTGATTCAAAACTCTTTATGGGATTACTATTCTACTACTTTGATATTGATGTCTGAAAACAACAACTGACCTATAAAAACTAAGACCATATTTATGTACATGTACTCTGACATGATGTATTTCGATCGAAGGACATGCCTCTGCAGGAAGTTCATAGGAAGATTTACTTTAGGACCGAATTTCTGCGATGGGGCTGTCTAGTAGCAATACGCTGCCGCTGGCATGATCTATAAAGAATTCCGTAGCTTTCACCCCTCAGGGTGGATTTTGAAGAGTTATTCCAAACACACAGAAGGCTTAGGCAACTTTGTACATTAGGGAGTGAAGCGTGAAAATATAAATATTTGATAAATGCGATCGTTCTCTATAGGAATGAAAATTGATTCACGTTATCCACCAGATTCAGACATTGATAGATCCACCATATAGCAGAATAGATGCAGGTAAACAGGAATTTATAAATTTTTAAAGTATTACTATAAATAAGAATGGTGAATTAGGGCACTTCTATCCAATATGCTTCAATCGCTGGTGGGCAACTCACTGATTTTTCGAAAAAGTGTACTTCAACAAAAGTGGTTTGAATGATTGTTCAATAAAACAGGATGGATCAGTGATAGCTGTAAAAATGATTTTAGTTTAGAAGTCAAATAATATCGAACACCATGAGAAACCTGTCATCACTGTACCGTTTGAAATCCTGTATAACACTAGATCATGCTCCACGTAGGAACGGTCAGATTTTACATACCAGAATGAGAAAAAATATATGCAGTTCATGAAATGCGGCAGGACTAAATATGATAATAAACAAACCCATTTGATTGGGTAAATCACGAATATAGCGAACCATCCAATCCCATACTTTTCTAGTTAGCGATACATCGGGTGATCATGGAGGCCAGGGCTGTAGGAACCTAATCAATGCCCTTGCAATATAAGGACGCGTGTGACATTGCTGGAAGAAACCCTCTTCAAGACCTCGGACATATTATGAACGGCAACTCGTTCTAAGACTTCATTCACATAACTTTGGGCTGTCATTGTGCCACAAAACACAAGTAAAGGTTACTTGCTTCAAACGGAATGGAACCTCACACCATCAAACCAATAGCATTGTGGTCATAGCACTCAACAGCAAAACTGGATATCACGAAATGCATCGTTCACCCCGTCATCGTCGCCTAATCGGAGAAGGTCGCCTGCCGCCACTCAGCATGCCATTGTCGGTGTTCTTGGCACCGTTGGAGACGATAATTTGGAGTGAGTGGAAGCACTAGATGCGGTCGATATGATTTGAAGCCCATTTCATGCAATCTGGTGTACACCGTGCAGATTCAAAGGGGCCTCCCTATAGATGCAAACCAATCGTCAGCAATAGCTCGGATGGGTCGCATTCTGTCTCGATGAACCAGTAGTTATAGATGACGATTTTGTCGGTATGTAGTTCTTCGACGTGCTCCAGAATCTCTAGCTTGCTGCATTCTTCTACTGCTGCTATAACTGTAGCCACGCTACGCCCCATGGTTACAGCAATTATTGTTCTGAGAGAAGCGTCACGTTTTGTTTGGCCTTCAATCCGATTCTATTCAAAGGGGGTTGTTTGCGTAAACTGGGGCTGTCATCTTGTAAGGGCATTTTTACACAACCAACTAGTCGCTCGCCACATTTGCAACAGATACCATGGTTTTTGGATCACCAAAAAGCCATGCTTTGTGTTTTCACGTATAAAGCGATTTGGCGGTGCCATGTAGGAGAAGAGCGCCTAAAGGAGCAACAGTTAGATGCGCACTAGAGAGGGTACTGACAAGTGGTGCTCACATTTTCAATGCAAATGCTATTTTTTACATGTCCAGGTTTGACCTGTGACTTTTGAGTAGTATATTGGATACGAGCACCGAACATAGACGATAATAATAAGAGTCACTCTAAGCTGAGCAGCCAATGCTGCCTTTTTTGCTCGTTCTCTGATGGTTATGTTACTCAGCAAATCTTGGCAAATTTTAGCTCCGATGCAGTATACAGAATGGAAGTGTAGGCTTGCGTATCGCGGAAGATCATCGGCGTCCAGATATAAAAGGAACCTTTGTAAAAGTATAGAATAGAATAGAATAGAAGTTTATTGGTCTTGTAGATCACATTCGGTGACATAAGATAGGTCTACAATAAATAAGTAATAATTTTTGCCAAGTTATTTTTGTAAATGTAAATTTAACGAACATAAAGAATAATTAAAGTAATAATTTAAAGCTTATTTTAATGCTGTTTATTTACAGCTGGTCATTCAAAAATTCATTCACATTATAATAAGCTTTGTCCAGCAACATTTTTTTAACAGTTTTTGCAAACGAGTATTTGTCAAGTTCTTTTATACTCTTTGGCATCTTATTATAAATCCTAATGGCCATATGCCTTGTACTAAGTTTTGTTCTAGATAGCCTAAGTGTGGGCACTTGCAGCAAGAGTGGGTTTCTTGTTTCATAGGTACTATGGCAGCTTAAAGTTTTAAAATCATTAAAATCATTAATAACAATCATATAAGGATTTTGTGAGAACTTCGCACAATAAATATGACGTACTGTGCAGATTTTTATCAATTACCATATTAGAAGTCAAGTGAAATTAGCCAAAGCTACGCAACAGAATGCTCCTGTAAATGAGCTAGGCAACACGACAAGCTCCGATCGATGGTGATGGCTTGTTAAATGGCAACTGAAGAACCGACTGTACTAACTGTATACTGACTCTACTAACTAACGTGACAATATAGTATGGTACAAGGTGATATATTATGGTGTCCACAAACACATATTTTTACTCTATGATTGACATTGAACTTTATAGTTCTTTTGCCACAGAGTGCTTATTCTTGTATCCTTCGCTTATATCCTTATTCCAGCTATATCTAAAAAAATTACTAAGCACATATAAATTATTCCTATCTTCCCAAGTGAGTAGTTGAGATATACATAAGAACCTTTGTAGATCTACGCGAGAAAGCTTCGTAAGCAAGTCATCTACCAAATTTTTTTATCCCGTACATCTAAAAAATATATTGTTTAAATCAGCCACATCACCACTGTGTTCACAGAGTGGTGAATCAACATCGCCAATCCTATGTAAATGAGCAGGAAATCCCTCAAGATTTAACCTCAGTCGAGTGATGTTGGCCAAATATTTCTTTGATAGATGAAACATCTATATATGTGAGCAGGTTTCTTCTTTATCTTCTCACGAATCCAATAATAACGATTGTTGGAAGTATGGCAAGCTTCACGTCAGATATTATCCCATTCCGTGTATCTTTTTTTTATACGTAGATGATATCTTCACGGACTGGCACTTTTTCTATTTCTGTACATAAAGTAATAGCTTCTTTAGCAGGTTCATCTACAATTTCACTTCCAACAATTTTTGTATGTCCTTTCACCTAGACAAAATGCAAAACACTGTCCTTCAATATTAACTCATAAATCAAAAATTTTATTTCACACATAATGTGATTATCAAAATAGTCTGAATTTCCGCTACTAATGGTTAAGTGCAGATTTTGAGTCTGATAATATTTTATGGAGCTAGGACTTTCGGCAATAGCTACGGCCTCTGCTGTGCAGATGCTGCATTTATTTATTTACAATTTGCATTTTTCTCGAAAACGGTTAGCCCTATCGAGATGTACCAAGATACCATTTTTACGTAGAAATCTCTAAAATACCATATTCTAAAATCAAAATGTCAAAAAATTACCATTTATAAAATGGGGTTATTTTTACCCTTAACTCCTCCCGTACGATACGCCTCTGGTTAAAATTATGAAATTCTGAACTCAGAATCAGATTCAGCGTCAAGAGTTTACCCATCGTACCTAATTTCGTAATTTTTTTATGAATGGTTTCGAGAATATCGAGGGAAAACCGTCTTCAGGGTGCCCCATGCAAAGGAGCGTAGCTCCCTTAGGAAGCATTTCCGGACCCATGTTCATATGACATTTTCTTTCTATTTTCGGAGTACTATTCGTGGTTAAAGTCTGTTAACATACTTAATTAACACCCTGTATATTATTCGCGTCTTCCTGACTCAATATTCTTATACTGCTGTGTGTGCTCCTAGTTTTATAACATATTTTTTGGTTAAATAATTTCGCCTTATCTGTAATGGAGGCTCATTTGCTTCGGCTACGGTTGCACCACAAGACGAGGATTTTTATTCACCTATACAACACCTGATAGCTTTGTAATGGATTTTTCCTATTTTATTTAAGTAAGGATGCGGATCCATAAAAAAGCACCCATAATCTACGACAGACCATATAAATGACGTACAAAACATAGGCGCAGTAGTCAGGTCTGCTCCCCAAGCTTTCTTTGTCACGAATCTAAGAATATTCAAGCCTTTCTCACAACGTCCTCTCAAATTATTCCACATGATATTTTTTGTCCAAAGTTACTTAGGGTTCAGAATCAGAACCAGGTATTTACATTCGCTTACTACAGGTATAGGGACTCCTACGACTTCAATTTCTGTTACATCATGAGGCCACACAGCCGATTTTTCTGGAGACATAGACACATTACTCCCCGGCTATTTGCGTAGGTGGTAAAACTGATGGAACTTGATCTCATTGAAACTGAGACTAGAAGAACGTGACCCAAAGGGAAAAAATAAGAAGTGTAGAGCATTGTTTGCATGCAAACACTATGCTGAGCCTCTAGTGGGAGAGTATTTACTCCCCGTCGTTAATTTACAGCCCACAAATCAAACGACCAGCGAGCAGGCGGGCGGGCAACCAGGAGGCAGGCGGTGGCGGGGGGAAGGAGGCTTTTACGACATGAAAGGGTCCATTCTCTCGGCCACGCAAACGCCAGTAAAAAGTGTAATCCCTTTAAACTGCGCGACCAAGTGGAATCGCACTCAGTGCTCAGGACCACAGACATTTTTTACCGGAATAGAGCTGCGTCCCAGCAAGCATATTCCAAAGACACAACGATGCTTTGGCATATACTTGCCAGCACTGTATATGGCAGCACACATTATCGGATCACAATCAGAGTTGGATCAAACATGTGTTAAACAAAAAAAAATGAAGTCAGAATGATTGACGCAGTAGTTCCCACACATTACGGTGATACCATTTCATTCTTTTCTTTTTTTTTATGGTCGGCCTCCCGCAATGGCTTAAAGCCTATGGCGCTGTAGAAGCGCTGCGAGAGGATAAGTATCGTTTCACGTTAGATTTGAAACGCTGCAGGTTGTAGCCGTCGGGAAACAAATTCCCCGGCAGCTGATTCCACAGCGTCGAAGTTCTCCAGAAGAAGGAATGCTGGAGGAGACTAGTTCGGGGAGTAAGGACCTCGACCTGGTAAGGATGGGCTCGCAGAGCTTCTCTAGGTTTCCTGGTTCGGACAACCTGTGGTGTTATTATCTGACAGAGCTCACTCGAACATCTTCCGTGATAGAATCTGTAAAACAGGGACAGGTCAGCCACCCTCCTCCGATGTTCCAGGCTGTGGAGGTCTTTTGTGAGGTTTGGCGTATCGATTAGTCTAGTCGCTCTTTTATAGATAGTGTCCAGAAGCTTTAGAGAGTGCTTCGGAGCGTATCCCCACACATCGGAGCAATACTCCAGTGATGGTCGGATCTGTGCCTTGTAGATCAGCAGCAGTTGCTCTGGTGTATACAACTTCCTACAGCGGAACAAAACTCCAAGCTTCTGGGATGCCGTTTTAGCAAAATTGACGACGTGGTCGTGCCAGGACAAGTTATTGTTGCTGTTGATTCCCAAAAACTTGACAGAAGGTGATTCGACTATGGGGTGACCCTCCATTTCCACGGTTGGTAAGCCATAGTGAGACTTCTTTGTAAGTGTTGTTGCCTGAGTTTTTTGTACGTTAAACTGTACTTTATTTGCTAATCCCCACTCGACAATTGTTTTGATATCAGCGTTGATCTGTGAGGCATGCTGCTGTCGCTGACGTACCGTCTCCTGGTTCCTGGCTTGCCTGGTTCCATGCACGACACTAATGTACTGTCATCTGCGAAGCTGTAGATTGGATTGGATGTTATTTCCAGCAGCTCTTTGATGTACAGCAGAAATAGTGTAGGGGATAGGACAGATCCCTGAGGAACACCGGCGTTTATTGAAAATACGTCTGATGAACAGCCCTCGACTACAACAAACAGAGATCGGTCGTTCAAAAAGCTATTCAGCCACTGGCGCAGGCCAGGTGGTAGTCCATAAGCAGCAAGCTTGGCCAGAAGTCCGTTATGCCATACTCTGTCGAAAGCTTTCGATATATCAAGTGCAACAACACGGGATTCGCCATGATTGTCTATTGCTCTGTTCCACAAGTGAGTGACGTATGCAAGGAGGTCACCTATAGACCTGTGCTTACGGAAGCCATACTGGCGATCATTTATGATGTTATTGTTGTCCAGGTATTTCAGGAGCTGTGTGTTAATGACAGTCTCCATAACCTTAGCTGCCATGATGCTGAGAAGAGCCACAGGTCTATAACTGGTGGGATCAGTTTTTTTGCCTTTCTTAGGGATGGGTTGTACGCAGCTAATCTTCCACGAAGCGGGAAACACGCCTCGTTGATACGAAAGTTTGAAGAGCTTGCAAAGAATAGGTGCAAGCTCAGCGGCACACCGTTTAAGGACAATGGCTGGAATTTGGTCAGGTCCAGTAGCTTTATTGGTGTTCAGTTTTTGGAGGATGCTTTTTACATCTCGATGTTGAAATTTGACCTCTGCCATTCTCGAGTTCACGCTTATGGTGGAGGTCGGAGTACTTCCTTGAAAGTCTACAGTAGAATTGGCTGCGAAGAGCTTCCCCACGATATCTGCTTTTTCTTTAGGAGCAGAAGCGATGGATTTGTCCTCTCTGGTCACATGGTACAAACATAAAATATCGACATAACAAACAAACAGGCTAAATTTTAAAATGAAGGCCATCGATCCATTCCAGCACAGGGGCAGTAGCCTCGTAGAAGTCGCTCAAATCTCCTCTGTATGATGTGAGAGGGCATTCGGCCACTATGTGGTGGACAGTCTGGCGGGGCTCTCCGCAGTCGCAAGTTGGTGTCTCGGCCAAACCCCACTTATGGAATGAATCGCGACAGATGCCGTGAGACGTTCTGATCCTGTTCAGAGTCTTCCACTGGTGGCGGGGCAGCTCCATTCCTGGCAGGGGCACTGTGGGGTCAGCTATATATGCTGCTTGGCCGGGTTTCGATGTTTCCCAGCGTTTCCTCCATTCATCGTTCAGGTCATAGTTCTCACCCACGAGTTTTTCTGCTAGTAGTGTTGGGGGAGATCTAGATTTCAGTCTCTGCAAGGCGGCGTCGGTCAGGTCGCCGTGTATTGGTAGGAGCCGATTTAACAATATTTTGTTATATTCTCTTACAAGGCTCTCCTGTCTGCGGATTGTGGGAGGCGCAATATGGCTCAGGACGGGTAGGTAACGGTGTGCTTTTTAAACAGCCGCTGATCAATCGCATTGTCTCATTGAGTTTAGTGTCAATGATCCTTACGTGACAGCTGTTCAGCCAGACGGGGGCGCAATATTCCGCCACCGAGTAGACAAGACTGAGAGCAGAAGTTCTGAGGGTCGGCGCGCTAGCTCCCCAGGTGGTTCCGCACAGTTTGTGAATTATATTGTTTCTAGCATTTACTTTAGCTGCGATATTCTCCAGATGTTTTTTGAATGAGAGTGTACGGTCCATTGTAACCCCTAGGTATTTCGGGTAAGGGTTGTATCGAAGTAGTTTATTGTTAAAGTACACTTGGGGCTGTAGCTGCGCTTGTTTGTTATTTAGGTGGAAGCACATCACTTCAGTTTTGCTCATATTTGGGATTAGTCTCCATTCAGTAAAATATCTGCTCAGTAGCGCTAGGTCTCCTGATAGCACATTAGCAGTTTCCTCTATATTTTTACTCTGAGTTGCGAGGGCCAAGTCGTCAGCATACCCGAACCTTCTCGACACCGTGTTTGGAATGTCAGAAATATACAGATTGAATAGGAGAGGCGCAAGAACCGAGCCCTGGGGCAATCCATTGTTAAGATGTCTCATTTTGCTTCTGTTCCCTCCTGTTATTATTTGGAAGGGTCTGTCGCAGGGCATATTGTTTAGTAAGGATGCTGTTCGACTGCACGGTATCACGTTGATGAGTTTATAGAGGAGTCCTTCTCGCCAGACCGTGTCATAAGCTGCAGTCAAGTCAACATAAACAACAGTTGTTTTTAGCTGTCTTTGGAACCCCGCTTCGATATACGTCGTCAGGCCTAGCACTTGGTCTGCACAGCTGCGATGAGGCCTAAAGCCCGCCTGTTCAACAGGGATATGCTCCATTATCAGTGGGCCCGGCCGGTTCAACAACATTCTTTCAAGAAGCTTGTAGCATGAGCTTAACAAGGCTATCGGGCGAAAGCTTTCAGGCATATTCTTTGGCTTGTTTGGTTTCAGAACTGCAATTATTTTGGACTTTTTGAGCTCCATTGGAATTCGACCCGTCAGCAAGATGTCGGAGTAGAATTTACTCAGCCACACTCTAGTGTGTTTTCCGGAATTTTTAAGGAATTCTGGGTGAATTCCGTCGAAACCGGGTGCTTTACCAGACTTGGTGTCTTTCAATGCCTTACATACTTCTTCAGTGGTAAAGGGTCTGGAGTACTCGGGGTGGGCTGGTGTTGTGAGGCGGCGGAGTGTCAGTTGTTTCTCAATGTATGTGTTTTGCCGTTTTATACTTGGGGCTTTGGAGAGCTTTGTGATTCTCGCAGCAATCTGGTCTGCGGATACATCCGGTGGTTCGCGATGGGGCGGGTTAGAGCTACCCAGTTTCTTCAGAAGGCTCCCTGCCTTTCGACTAGATCTCTTGAAGTCCATGTTACCCGTTGTTTCTTCCCATTTTTTGAGTCGTTCAATATCCAGGCGGTTGAGGAGCTCATCGGCTATCTCAGGCTCTCCGCTGTTCTGGAATTCCTCGTACAGTTGCTCCGTCTTAGCATTCCATCCCGGTACGTACTCCCTGCGGAAGCCTCTAGGTATGTGTTTTTTCGCTGTTGTAATCACGGCTTTGACAAATCTAGGGTAGCTGCTGTACACCGGGGGGATCCATCTAACGACTTCGTCCAGCTGAGCAGCGAAGTTATCCCACTGAGCCTTCCTGAAGTTCCACCTTGGCCTTGGTGTGGAGCGGATTATCGGGATTTTTGTTTTTTGTTGGCTATGTGGAAAGTCGTCTAGGACTTTCCTAGAGACAGATATGGGTCGCTTTAGGGCGCTTTCCGAGGCGAAGCAGATGTCTGGGTTGGTTTCAGTATTTCACGCAGCTGATCTGAAGGTGTTTCGTTCCTTAGCATCAAAAATCAAGTGAAGGTCGTGTGTGTCTGCCCAGTGCATAAGACGCTCTCCGTTCTTGTCAGTGGAGCGGTATTTCCAGTCGCTGTGGTGACTGTTAAAGTCGCCTGCGTATATTGTAGGGTGGGGGAAAGTGTCCAGCACATTATCTGGCCAAGACTCCTGTGGTGGCTTGTAGATGTTGACGACCGTAATATAAGCTATTTTTGCTACCACTTGGTGAATGTTTGAGTCTGCACTAGTGTTTATCAGTGCAGCGTTCTCAATGTCTTTGCGGATGTAGGTCGCATTTCCATAGAAGCGGTGGTAGGTGGCTCCGAGCAGGTCAAATCCCTGGATTTTGCCTCTGTAGCGTTGCTGGTTTTCATTCTCTATGTGTGTTTCCTGGATAATGGCCATGTCAATATTTTGGTCTAGCAAGAGCTTCGAGATATATTCACTTTTGGCTCTGCTAAGTCCTTCGGCGTTTATTTGGCAAATTCGAATTATGTCTCCGAGTTTTTTTGTCGTTTGGTCCTGAAAAGGTCCATGTTTTGGGGTTTCCAAATCTTTTGAATCCATGTATAATAGCCAGGAGATCCGAAGATATTATCTGGCTGCCGAAGATCGCTCTAGATCATTTAGCGTTACCCAGGGTGCACGTGAGACTTTCTGTCTCGGACGCGAGCTTAGTTTGCACCCCAGGGTGGCATTGACAAATAGGAAAAGTTTTGACTAACAGCCTTAGCTGCACACCATAATGTTCTGGACGAACTAGGACATGAAAGGAGCTTGTTCTTAATTTTTTGGTTGTGTTTGAACCATGGCTTGTTTTTGGAGGGGTGCTTGACGACATGAGGAATATAGGCTCACATGGAATGAAGCTGTAAGTTGCAACCAAATCATCGCCCGCTCGCAAAAAAAACATCCAACACAAAACTCTCATAAATAATTTCTTGCATCTCTCTCTAAGAACTATTACCGAAAAGGTTGCTTGCTGAGCTTGAGGTTGTCATCACGGTGATGATATTTGTTATGAGGAAATAAACCAGAAAGGTCCAGACCAATCCCACATAACAAAAGTATATACAATGTACATACACTGGGTATCGAATCAATGGATATGTATATCCACAAATGGAGCAATAATGTCCAATGGATGTCAAATAGACATCAAGAAAATATACATTGCATGTACGTTTGTCGCGAACTTTCACATCCATGGCATATCCATAGAATGTACATATGTACGTCTAATGTACAAGCATAGTATATGTAACAGAGTCCAGGTATGAACATGTATATTTAAAATATATGCCATGTATATACTTAAATACCAAAGTATCTACATTGTACATACAATGAATATGTATATCCACAAACGGAGTATGAACGTCTAACGGATGTAAAATCGACATAAACAAATTTACATTTCATGTACGTTTGTCTCG
This sequence comes from Callosobruchus maculatus, assembly GCA_951848785.1. Lineage (NCBI taxonomy): Eukaryota > Metazoa > Arthropoda > Insecta > Coleoptera > Chrysomelidae > Callosobruchus > Callosobruchus maculatus. The sequence goes on from CATOUR010000285.1 coordinate 140,757, forward strand.
AATTTACACATTCATGGTATATCCATTAAATGTGATTAATGCACATGCATAGTGTGTGAAAGTTCAATGTATAGGCAGAAAGATAAATAAACTTTATACTTTTATTATGTATTGTTATTAATTCAATTTCTAGTTACAATAATAATACTTGGCAAAATCGATTACTATGATTGTTATCTCTTTCCTGTTGAGTGGCATGTCCAAAATCTCAAAGAAATCAAGGTTATAAAATTTTGTAGGTGGTTTGTTCCGCTTACGACCTACCGTCAAACACTGGATGCGAGTGTTATCAGTACTCAGTAGCCAGAAGATGAGTAACACACAACACAAAAAGTGACTACTGGACTATCTGACAGTACAATGCTTAACCGATATGACACAAATCTGAGCAAAAGCCAAACATTATCAGACTAGGTATATAGTTATATAAGTTTTGATATGCAAGCTCAGATATACTATTTTTTATTCTGTATCTCGCTTATTTTGGTTCCCAGAAAATTTGATCTTGGGATGATTTACGGATGATTTTACGGCTGTGAAGTTTGGGTAGAGATGCGAAAATGAAAATATCGCTACCGCGGTACCAACTCGATATTTTTTAGCCAAATAGGCGCGTTTGGTTCGTACAGAGAATGACTATACACCCCTCAATAATTATATAATTATTTTCGATACCGATACCCCTACAAAAGTATCGCTACCAGCTTGGAATCGCTCAAAAAGTATCTAAGATAAAAACACTCGATATTAGTGCAGAAATACAAGTATCGAAATATCGTTAGCACTCCTACAAAAAAATCATCCAAAAGTGGGGACGCGCGTGTAATTGCCCCCAACCTGAGTTATTGTGCTGGTTGTTTACTATGCTGTGATTCATGTGGCCATATCTCTGAAATTACTCTGTATAATCTGCTAAAACCCTACATTTCCGGAATAGGATGAGCGAGCACAATTCAAATTCAGGATAATATAAATATAGGATATTCCATTTGAAAAAACACAACTTTGGTATGCCGTGACTTTATCAATAACCCTGTATATTATAAAAATGAGCTTTATCTACAACTTTTTTCGAAAGTTTTTTTGTGTCGGAGTATAAATTGATCACCCTGTATATTTTAAGGCCAGAGAGGAAGTGCACTAACCAACCACAAGGTTTAACCGAAAGACCGCGGAACGGTGGGTTTATTTAGCTCCCCGTGGTAGGCTGTTTGATCTAAGGTCGGTGGGTGCAAAAAAGCGTCCTTTTTTATGATGGCGGCGTACGCGTAACGGCCCATATCAGGTCGTTTTTTTGTTGTCGTGTGCGATACTATCGATTTTGACGCGAACAGAAAGTGCGCTTCGATGATTCGGACCGCGATATGTCGACGCGGCGATTTACGGGCGGTGGCACAGAATGGCGGAGGCCATCGGAAATTCGGGCCGCATTTGTTTGTACAGGGTGTTTGCTCGGTTAATCAGTCGCCAAATGGTCACGTGATGGCGGCCCCCGTGAGAACGCTATCTCGCTAAGTCTGCTTTCAGTTGACACTGAACCAGCACGATATGCCGCAAGCGGATTGCCCGCACGATACGGCGTACCCCAAAAATATGTTCGTTGAGGTGCGTTTAGAGCACGCACGCACTGAGCGACCGCGAATGCTCTAGTGCAGGGGTTCCCAACCTGTGCGCCGCGGCGCCCTGGTGCGCCGTAGAAACTTAAGTGGGGCGCCGTGAATCGATCCTCGTCTTACGCTAGTTGCAAACACGCCGATTTTAGACGGCCGGTAAAATATCGGCCGATATTTTATCGGTGGAGCGTTGCTTTCACACAAGCCGGATTTTTGCCGGTCAAACAAGCAGCTGATTGTTTATCGTCGTCCAGTAAGTTTGATTATAGCGACTATCGGTAGGTAAACAATCGATACGTGTGCAAGGTTGCATCTAGCCACGTATGTCACTGTGTCGCCGGGACGTCCCGGTACCGGCGGTCTGCAGTGGCAGTGGCCGGCTGCTCGTCGATATTTTATCGGTAGTATTTTACGGTCGGCGTGCGTGCAAAGTCCCATTCCATCCAGTGGTTCACTATTGGAATTTGGACGGTTGGTTTTATTGGTGTGTGTGCAACTAGCGTAAAGCACAAATATTTGCGGGTGCCTAAAAAGCAACAATACCTATTCTGACGCTCGCCAGTGGTTAAGTTAAGAACATAGGTATTACGTACTTTCGTCGCGTTGCCGTCGCCGAAAAGTGTAAACATAGACCTACGCGCTTGAAAACAGTGTTTATACCCTCACCTGCGCCTTTAACGGGTCGCGCTGAGGATCTCAATTACCAATTGATAGAAAAAAATGAAAAGCAAGGATTTTGGTTTGCAGCTTGATGAGACTACTGAAAGTAATAATGATGCAAATCTTATTTGCTACGTACGCTTTCTGCTTGATAATATTATTTCCGAAGAGCTTTCATTCTGCAAAAGCATTACCGAAGGTGGGAAGGCCCAAGGCTTGTTTGAAATTTAGTTTATTGCAGAAAATGGTTTGGATTGAGAAAAGTATATCGGTGTATGTACTGATGATGCTTGATCCATGTCTGGGAGGTATGGGGTAATATCTTTATGTGAACCTGGGTCTTTAGCCGTAACTGTAGTCAACAACAAACATCGCTCAATGATCAATGTGGAGCAAGAAATGAGAGTTGCAGTGTCGAATCTTATTCCCCGCTTTGAACAACTATGCTGAGATCACAAAACTCAACCGTCACATTGATTTGGCTGAAGTATTTTATTTTTGTTTTTCTTGAATCTTTCTTTTTGTTTTCTGTTTCAATTCTGAATTATCGTAAATATAATGAAAGAACTTAATTTCGTATTGAGGACGTTCTTATGTTCTGTCTGTTTCTTCTTCTTCAAGTGCCATGCTTATTTTAAGCGTTAGCGACTCCCATTTCTACTATTTCTCGATATCGTTGTCTATCTTGAGCAGCGTGAAGCAGTTCATCTGCCGACAGTCCAGTCCAATGACGGAGATTCCTTAACCACGACATCTTTTTACGTCCACTGTCTGTTTCGACTGTATCTATTTAAAATAGCTATCTAAGGAAAGGCGCCGCCGTGACAAAATACCAAACTTGAAAGTGCTCCGCGGGCTGAAAAAGATTGGGAACCCCTGCTCTAGTGTAAACAGCTGTGCGCGCACGCTCGCTCTGAATCTTTCTGTGCGCGAATAGGCGCGAATGCGAACCGGCTGGTGTCGGTCTCTGGTCCATGCTCAAAGGGATTCACGTGCTCAATTTAAACGGGACTTCGGTTTGTGCGCGCATACGTTGAAATACTTTTTTTTTTACTTCTGTGTCATCGGCATCAACTACTTTGGTCATTAGCCTCGTGTTCTGTGTAGGCTTTGTTACTCTTTCCCGGCGCCACTTAGGAACAGCACTGTTAATTAGAAGCCAACAGTCAATGCTCAGGTGGGGATTCTCGCTGAGCTTTTTTTTATGGATATTTATTTTTGGTTGAAAAAACCAGAAATAAATTTCCGCCTCTGACGAGAATCGAACCCGGAACCTTCCGGTCACGAGCCCTCGACCCTAACCACTGGGCCAACCCACCCCCATTGAAATACTTTTATTCGTTATTTTGCTGCTGCTGCCCGTTTTATGGGATGTAACGCATCCTCAGTACTATACCAAAACAAAAAAAATGACGTATGGGAAGAACTGGTTACCTAATACAACAAATGAACATTAACGAAGCACAGGAAAAGATGAAGAACCTACTAGGATCATTTAGGCGAGAAAAATCCTGTATCCTTTTTGATAATTTTTGGCGTTATTAAATTTAGCAAAAATTCGAAATCGGTTTTGGTCATCTGTGTAAAATTTTTGAACTGACCAATTGATCATAGCCACTTTCCGACACCGGCATGGGAAGAACCGGTTACCTAATACAACGAATGAACATATAGACATTAACGAAGCACAGGAAAAGATAAAGAACCTACTCGGATCATTTAGGCGAGAAAAATCCTGTATCCTTTTTGATAATTTTTGGCGTTATTAAATTTAGCAAAAATTCGAAATCGGTTTTGGTTATCCTTGTAAAATTTTTGAACTGATCAATTGATCATAGCCACTTTCCGACACTAGAATGTTTAGTAAATTATCTCGTTTTCTAAAAATTTGCGTTTGCCACCAACGAAGACGTTTTCGACAGTTCTTCTTAATTAAACGGTATTTTTTGGTCGTCCATCGCTGTTTTCCTAATGACAACTGCACCGTTCGCGAACAAATGGATCAGTCTATTCGCCAGAAAAGGAATTTCAGTTTGAACAGTACCGGCGAGCATGAACGAATGCCGCGCACGTATGCTCAGTGCGTGCGTGCTCAAATATAAACGCACCTTTACACAAACGCGGCGCGTCTCGGGGTTTAGTCGAGGCGGTAGGGCTTTTTGACAGCAAAAGGTCGGAAAGAAATGAAATTTGGTGGGATGGTAGACATTGATCCTGTGAACCTACACCGAAGTTTGCGACCTGTGGGGTTGCCGCTCAAACGGTGGGGGGGGGAACTCTGCTCGCAACGATTTTCAAAAAATAATACCGCTTTGACAAGTGGTACCTAAAAAAGTTTCAAATGCATTATGGAGAGAATAAGATTCTGCATAATTTTAATCTTTACATTTTTGATGTGCGACCAATAGTTTCCGTCTTACAGTGCATTAAAAGTAGGGATTGGTTTGTGATTTTCACTGAAATCAGAATTACATCACACATTATGACGAAGAACTCAAAAAGTCTCTAACATTATTCCTTCCCTGAAAGAATGATACCTTTTCATTTATTTATTAGCTGCAGCTCCTTAAACGCGCGCATTTGGTTTAAAAAAAATAACGACATTCAGGAACCGATATGTGCCATTGCGAAAAATATCTTATTTCTGCATACTTTCAATGGAAATGATACTACCTCGGCAATATTTAATTAAGATAAGGTTCAATTTGTGACCTTTGGAGGTGTCCGCTCGAGGAGGGGGACTATTTCGTTACGCTTTTCGACAAATAGAGCCGTTGTGGTGAGTGCTATCGAAAAAAGTTCAAATAAAATATGTAGACAATAAAATTCTCCACAATTTTGGTGTTTACATGTTTCTTGTGTATTGGCAATATCAAAAGATAAACACCAGAGGACAAAAGATCCACTTTATAATATGGGTGAAAGGTCACGCTGGATTATTTGAGAACAATGCTGTTGAACATTAGCACAAGAGGCCAGTAGCCTATCACATATAAGTAAAAGCAAGTTAGAATTTCTAGATGCAATCAATGTTGGAAAAAAAAATCAGATACAAGTGGGAAATACATTGGAACCAATTTGTTGAAAAGTCCAAAAACCATTATTCATTGATCCATGGTTCATCCTACCTTACCCAAAAACCACATATTTTTAAATATAATAATGTTAGTTGTTGACAATATTCCGTCTTAGTAACTCGAATGAAATTAAACCGTGGGAAATTTCCTGACCACCTCTTTAAAATCGGCATGTTTAATTCAGACAGATGCAATTGTGATGATATGTCAACCGTAGATTTATACCTTTTATATTTTTTTACATGCAGGAACTATGCATAAGAATGTGCAGATCACAAAATAAAACAAAATATCAGCTACCTATCAATATGACCTCTTTGTTGAGTATGCATGATAAACAGATATTTAAGAGCTTGGTTAACCTTCTTAAAAAGAACTAAACTAGATATTTAATTATAAAAGACAAATCGGATTCTAAAATCATGAAACCAAATTATATGTGCTTCTTAATTTAACATACACCTCTGGCAAATGAAGCCATTCCAATGCCAACCCTCTCATAAAGAAAGACAGACTGACAGACCAACGGAAATGAGTAACGTGTATTTTCATTATGTAGATGTCATAAAACGCCCAAAAAGCGTTTTAACTCAAAATCGAAAATTCTCGCGATCACAATACTTCCCTCACCTACCGCTGTAGTAAGTAAAAGTGCTAATATTCATGCTTTATCACATAAATACTCTCCTTGCGTATTTAAAACACAGGTGTCTGGCGGTACTCATAAGCTGAGCTTAACACGAGGAATAAAAGCAAAAGGCAGGCGATGAAAGCTCGCACTCTATACTCTATAGCCGTGTTGATGCTCATCGCAGCGTGTATGTCGATGGATAAAAAGCAAAACGAGGCAACTAGCGGCGCGACGCGACGGCAGCAGCGACAACGGCATTTCCTATTCCCTATCTGACAGCTTTTAGCGAGAATCCTGCATCTAATCTTCATCCACCGGCACCCGGAGCATTGCTCTATATATTTAAACCTGTCCCAGATTTCCGATATGACGATAAATTGCCGCGTCGACGTCGACAGTATCTGAACGCACGTGGTTGCGCTTACGAGGGACATCTGAAAGACATACTGATTAGGTTTTAGTAGCAAAGGAGGCACTAACCACCTACCTATCCCCTACACTGCAAAAAATGAGGGTAAAATCACATTCTGTATTATGTTAAATTAGCATAATGTATCATGTGTTCATGACACTACACTATCTGTCATGTACGTTTACATAATGTTGTGTTATTAGGTACAGATACAATGTACTTTTAATATGTAGACAAGCATCCTTATGTTTTGAACACATAACCTAAAACCTTCACGTTTCTCAGAGAGAACGTGCAACGGGCGCCATAATCCACACACTTTTTAACCTGTTCTAGTGATTATTTGTGTATTGCATTTTGTGAAGTGTTAAGTTATTAATTTATCGACCAAGTATCCAGTGTAGTTGAGGTGGGCTGTGTTATATATGTACACTTATAAATAATAAATACACCCTATAGAAGAGTTATTAGTCAGCAAAATTCACTACATTTCATCATGGAAAATAATGATATTATATATCTTATATTGCTGGTCTGTGTGTCGCTATGGTATAGACGCGTCTGTTATTGCTGCAGTAAAATTGAATATTGTGCGGAAAGTTGTGCTCTAATATTCCTCAAGATTGTTGAGTGCACCTTATTAGTGGCTGTCTGCTGATTACTAGTTGCACCGTTGTGAAGGGTGGACTGTAACCTGCATAACCTGCACTTGCTTTTTTCCAATATGAGTAGTACTAGACTTGGTGGCAGGCGAGGCGAGGACGAATTGCACGCAACAGTGAAAGATTTAGTCTCCAAGTTGTGCAAATCTGAAGACTTTATCGGCCAGCTTGCGACCTCGATAACGTCCATCATAAATGAGGAGCTCAAAAAAGATATTGATGAACTAAAGCGGCAAAATAGCGATCTCGCCGCTGAACTCAAGGTAAACTCTGAAATAATGAAAGAGTTAGTAGCCAAGCAAGAAAGACATGAGCAGTATTCGAAGCGAAAAACTTTGCGAATATATGGGGTTCGAGAAAGCCACAATGAAAATTCTATGGACGCTATTCTTCAAATGTTGAAAGACAAGCTAAAATTAAGTATTGAGCGTCCTGCGATTGAGAGCTGCTTTAGAGTTGGTACATACCAGAGAGACAAAAATAGGCCTATTCTGCTGAAATTCGGTACCGTGTACCATAAACAGCTCGTATATGAAAACAAGAAACTCTTAAAGTCGTCGGGTACCGTCATCCGAGAAGATTTAACTCAGTCCAAGCTGAAGCTACTCAAGGATGCGATCAATAAAGTTGGAAGAAACGGTAGAGTGTGGACCATGAACAGCACTATTTTCTGCAAGTACAATGGGGAAGAAAGAATCGTGAAGATAGAAAAACCCAGCGACATCGCTAAGCTATAATTGGGTCTGTAGTTATGTTCACCTGTTTTTTTTTTGATGGTGTTACTTTTTTCAAAAAAAAACTACTTACTTTTTTTTTGTTTGTAACTATAATATTATGTTTAGGTGTTAGGGTTATCCATGGAAAGCAAGAGAATCATAATGTTAATACATATAGCAGGTGAAATACTTTAGTTTGGTTTGTTTACTTTTCTGTTTGATGTGCTGGATCAATCAGTTGCAGTGCCGATTAATAAATAACATATTTATCTTGTTCTGTAGCGTTAGATGACATCTGACTTTTGTTTCCTAAATAACTGTTTGGAAAATTTTAATCTGCAGCACAACATTCGTGCAAATGAACCTCCACCCGCTTAGAGGTGGTACCATAGTTTTTTGTTGGAATTATTTCTTGTTCTGTTTTTACATACTTTTTCTGTGAGACTACCAATAATTATTATTATAGACTGTCTCCATACATATACCTACTGTTTACTTGTATATACTTTTATTATATCCGATAATTTATTATTTGTTATATAGAACGTACAGTACTTTAGTCTGTAAAATTTGTGATTAACCATGGAAAATATCAAGATAGGTAGTTTAAACGTTCGATCATTATTACCATCTATACACGATGTTCGGTCTCTAATCTTAGAACATTCGTTTGATATATTTTTAATTTGCGAGACTTGGTTGCATGCTGGGGTTGATGATGATGCGGTGAGAGTTGATAATTTTAACTTATACAGAGTAGATAGACAAAGTCGGGGTGGTGGACTGATAATTTACATAAAGCAAACCTTAATTAGTGAAGCGCTACATATTGAGGAAAAGGGATTTATTGAACAACTGTGGATTCAAGCTAAATTAAACAATAGACGTTTTGCAGTTGGTGTTATCTATAAGCCCCCGTTTATTGACATAAACAACTTTCTGAATGATTTTGAAACTACTTTGAGTTCGATATATCCAACAGTAGATGATATTATAATAGCGGGGGACTTCAACATAAATTTGTTAGATTGTGGTGACACCGCTAATAGCTTTTACTCTGTTTTAGAAGTCTTTGAGCTAACGCAAATTGTTGATGGACCGACACGAATATCGAATACGTCGGCGACGCTCCTGGATTTGGTACTGGTACGTGAGGAACTTGTTGTTGACAAAGGAATAATTGATATAGGGCAAGTTTCAGATCACCTTCTTGTTTTTTGTGAGATATCTCTTTGCAGAGCGCAATCAAAACAAAAATTTATCACATACAGGAATTTCCAATCCTTCAATGAAATTGATTTTTTGAATGACCTTCGCGGTATATCCTTTTTCCAAATTTTTGACCAAGATAATGTAGATACTAAAGTCGCTTATTTAACAAACTGCTTAACTCAGTTATTTGATAGGCACGCTCCTTTGGTGAAAAAGCGCGTCACGAAAGATAGAGCACCTTGGTTAACTTACACAATAAGACAAATGATGAGGCTGCGCAATGAAGCTCTTAGAAAATATAAAAGGACCAAAGATGAAATAGATTTGCGATACTATAAAAACTTAAAAAACTATACCAATGGTGCTATTTCAAAAGAGAAAAAGGCGTATTTTTTCTATAAGTTCCAACACAGCAACTCGCGGCAAATGTGGAAAATTTTGAAGCAAAACCAAATGGTGAAAGATGGCTTAACCAATACCTTGCCTGCTAATTTGTCGGACGTGAATAATCTCAACTATTATTTTGTTAATTCTGCATCTTCGACTGAACCTCCGGATTCCTTGATAACGTTTTATAAAAACAATTGTCTAACAAATTCTAAATTAAGATTTAAAGCAGTTGATGACAACTTTGTACATCAAACTATTTTGGGCATTAAAACAAATGCTGCAGGTTGCGATGGTTTGAGCATATTTCTTATTAAACTTTGCTGCCCCCATGTGGTTCCGTACATTAAGCATACAATCAACTTTTGTCTAACTGAAAGCGTTTTTCCGAAAGCATGGGGCAGTGCCATTGTTAAAGTAATTCCGAAGAAGTCAAATCCCACCGAGTATAATCATCTCAGAGGCATAAGTATATTAGCTGCGCTATCAAAAATATTGGAAAAGGCTATAGAATCACAATTAATGGAACATATATCGACGTTATCCTTACTCCCACCTTTTCAATCTGGTTTCAGGAAAAATTTTAGCTGTACAACTGCATTGTTACATGTCACTGATGATATCCTTAGAGCTTCTGACAAAGGTCACTGTACAGTTTTAATAATGTTAGATTTCAGCCGGGCTTTTGACACAATTAACCATGATCTGCTTTTGAATATTTTACACTATATTGGTCTTGATCACCACAGTACAAACCTCCTCAAGACCTATCTTAATTGCAGGCAGCAAAAAGTCTTGGTGGAAGAAAACTATTCGGGTCTGTTAGATTTGGTATCGGGCGTACCTCAAGGCACTATTTTAGGGCCACTTCTCTTTGCGTTATATACTTCAAGTTTGAGCAAAGGTCTAAAAACGTGTAAAATTCACTGCTATGCTGACGACACTCAACTGTATCACAGTTTTCCTCCCCTCGATGTTAATACTGCGAGAGTTGCGATTAACAACGACCTACAGATATTGACTAAAAATGCTGAAGAGCACTGTTTGAATCTTAATTCCACTAAATCTAAAGTAATGGTATTTGGACCAAAAAACATCCGTCAGGTAATTGCAAACTCATTGAATTTGAAAGTCAACGATGAACAACTTGACACTGTGGATGATGCAAAAAATTTAGGCGTAATACTAGATATAAATTTAAGGTACGAGAAACACGTTAACTCTCTCATTAGAAAAGCGTATTCATCCCTAAAAGTTTTGTATAGCAATAGGCATAATTTTCCCATAAAAGTTAAAATAAGTCTCTGTGAATCCATGGTTCTTTCACATTTCAACTTTTCTGATTGTTTATATGGACCTTGCATAACTGAAAATTATAAGAGAAAAATCCAGATCATCCAAAACTCCTGTCTCAGATTAATATATGGTATACGCAGACAAGAGCGAATCTCACATAAATTGAAGGAAGCGAACTGGTTGAATATGGAAGCAAGGAGATTCTTACATACGGCAACACTATTCCATAAAATCATTCTTTTTAAGTCTCCTGCTTATTTATTTGAAAAACTCACTTTCAGGACCGATGTCCACAATATCAATGTGAGATCCAGGGGGCTGCTGACGCCTCCGATATTCCGAACGGTACAATTCAAACGGTCGTTTAGTTATCATATTTGCAAAATTTACAACTCGATTCCAGCACAATATAAGAGTCTCAACATCTTAAACTTTAAACGTGAATTGAAAAAATATAAACATCGTACAATCCAGCAACGCTAAGCTCGCATCTTGAACACGCAAGAATGTATGCTATGACTTATAATTTTGTACAGTAGGATTACGTCTTGTAGAATGGGTATGTATGTAATAATTAGATCATTTAATAATTACTTATGCACAGACTTGGTTCACGGGTTAAGTGGAAGAGCAGCTATTAAGCTGAACTTCGCCCATATTTTGTTTACCCTGTTTTCTTAGAATGTATATTTTGAAATAAAGGCATTTATTATTATTATTATTATTATTATTATATAGTCATAATAATTTGCTAGAAATAGTTTTTCTGGAATGAGAATTTAAAATCTATGTTTATATTCAACATAGGTGTCGAAATGTGGGCTCAGTAAGTCGTTAGTAAGTTCATTCTTAAAATTGTTATAATAGCTTGATACAGTGCCAACGGCTCATTGCTGTGGACAAGTTGTGGCAGGTAGTGCCCAATGGTATCGTTCATTGATTTCATTTTTATCTGTACTGCCGTCTGAATATAAAGTATCAATAGTCCGTGTATAATTTAATATTTATTGGTCCTGTTTTTCTTTGAAACCACAAATAAAGCTGTATCAGAGTACCTTACGTGTATTGATTTATATTTACCTATACATCTTCAACATATATCGCACATTCAGTAACTACCCATAAAAATGTCCCATTTAGAAGCAAGTCAGAAAGGTGTATTTGAAGTTGCTATTTTTGTACGAAGTTTTACCGGGTTATTCACGTTATTCGACACGGAGCATTATGGCTAAAAGTTTCGATGAAAAGGGAAATAATAATTTCGGATGGATGGGGACCCATTAAGGCTACATTTTAAAAATATTTTCATGTTATACAGGGTGTCCCCAGAACCCGAAATGTATATTATTATGGTTTTTTTAATAGAACACCCTGTATATTATTGCATATTTAGATTTCTTGGTGAATTCTAGTGTGACTTTATGTATCACACATGGGACTTAAAGCGAGCCGTTTAGGTGTAAATCACCATTTTCGGTTTAAGTGGATGTCAGAAAACTGAATTTCACAGAGATTATAAAATTCAGAAGGCTGTGACTTTGCCGTATTGCTAAGCATGTAATGCGGCTACTGTGTGGCTTGATTATCAGAAGTAACTTACACTTAAGTGTATATTCTATACTAGCTATCACAGTATCTAGTAATAGAAAAGTACCTACAATTTAAGTTTTAAGTTCACTGTTGGCTTCCGATTAACAGTGGCGCCGGGAAACAGTAACAAAGGCAGAACAGAACACGAGGACAGTAATCAAAGCAGTCGATGCCGATGACACAAAAGCAAAAAAAAGTAGACCTAAAACGTTAACCTAATTTATTTTTGTTACAGGTAGGACGACAGACCTTATCCGTTTTAAGTAAGCACTACAACTACATTTTCGAGAGACCAGCACTCTGGCGGTAAGTTTTATTGAGGTACTGGAACACAGGTTAGACATAACACCAACCATAAAACGTTTCTACGTCAGAGTCGACCAGGCGTCAAATGACTGGTTCTCTAATCTAACTAAATTGCAGTTTTCTGGTTTATTCTAACATTGAGAATGCGCGAACTATCCGGGGATGATTTTAGCATCAGCAAGTTCACAAACCCGATGCTATTTTTACAGAAATCTGCGGGATTTCAATTTTATGGAATTTTTTCCAATAGTCTTTTGACATTGTTAAAACCCAATATTGATCCAGAACTATAACAATTAACCCGAAACAATCAACCAAAACAAAGTAGCTATTTATATTGTGCCTCTACATGAGTGCTGTTATTTTTAGGATTCTTTACCTGCTATCTGTACAAAGGGTATATTTGTTTATCAGCGATTCAGCGGTCAGTGTGACAGCTGCCGCGTTGGGATTGTGGGCACAAACAAAAACCTTATTTACTTCTTCTAACCTACTGAATTCGTTGAAATCTACTGACATAAGGATCTAACAAGAGCAGTGTTTCAATTGAAGTTACTGTGAGGGAATTCATAAAGTTACGGAATTATCAAACCTCAGTCTTAATACGAGGGTTGCTCTATATCTTCGTCAATCCACCAGTACGCAAATTTGCTCCATAGGTCGATTGACGGAAATAGAGAGCATCAGATTTTTCGTGTCTACCAGACATGTAAAGCATGTGAGAGCAGACGATAGAAAGGTTCTGCCAGTGTGCCATCTGGTACCCGAAGGTAACAGCAAACCAAAGAAAATCGCTGCTAAACAGCAGCAGACTTCTTGGTGGAACTCCACGGTGCGTCCGCTTGGCCACCAGAGAGCGTGGTTTTTATATGCTCACCATCCACCAGTACGCGTATATTGCCGGAGATATAGAGCAACCCTCGTATATCGACTTTCATATGCAGCAGCATATAAAAACCGCGCTCTCTGGTGGCCAAGCAGACGCGCCGTGGCGTTCCACCAAGAAGTCTGCTGCTGTTTAGCAGCGATTTTCTTTGGTTTGCCGTTACCTTCGGGTACCAGATGGCGCACCGGCAGAACCTTTCTGTCGCCTGCTCTCAGTCTTAATGTTCTTTAATTGAAAATATATTCCGTTAAATACCGATTTACCAACCACTCAGGATAGCCTTATTTTTTCATCCTGTCAACAAACGTTACAGCCAAAATGATGCTAAAGAGCACGTAATAAACAATAAGAACTTTCCAAGTCAAACACCCGATTATCATTTTAATGTTTCCAATCTCGCCCCCCTGTTTTAAAGCTCGCAAATTTGGAGTTGTGAGTAAATCTTCTTGTAATGAGATTAAAATCGAAGGGTAGAAAGGTATTCCGACATCCCCTCAACAGAACAACTGATAGACCAGTAGATTTGGATACGCAGTATTATAGTAACCCGTTTAGTCCTAGCTACTACTCTAATGTCACTGTATACGGGGGTATTTTGATGTTTCATATTTACCCAACAGATGTGAATAATATTTCCTCGGTGGTCGTTTTACCGTTTCCAAGGTTATCGGTATGAACGGAATCGCGTGAAACCAAAAAAACTGTAGCCATAACTTTTTTAACCAACAGTCTTTCTCGCTACAGGTGCACCAGTAGAAACTCACTTACAGTGGTTTGCACCAGTCATAGTTAAAGTTGTAATTAAAGTTAAGCCTTAATTAAAGTACGAATTGCTTTGCACCGGTTGTAGTTAGCGTCAAACTCATAATTAACTTTAAGCCAAAGGCAAAGTAGGGTTTAACTTTGACGTTTCTTGGCTTAACTTTTGACATTTGTGGGTTTAACATATTCTGACAGATCACCACAGAAATAAGTTTGGTTAGTTTGTGAAATATATTTTATAAAATTATTTCTATATCCTATAAGCAATTATGAATCAAAATAGATCACTTGGATTCAATATCAAGTCGTGGGGAACTGAGGATACGACCATAACCTCAATTTACAACTATATAAAGCTGATTCTGGAATTGGACAAATATCACTGTTGTAAGACACCGTGTTATGGTTTATGAGATTTTTCGTGTTCAACAGCTTTTTGGTCATTGTTGTGTTACTGCTGTCTTGTTCAAGGAGTATATCTTAGCAGGTAAGCAATTCAGTTATTTAGAATGCTGTAATTTATGAGATAATGGGCGCTCAAAACTTGGATGGATTTTGAAAACAGTAAATTTAAAACGTTTATTTGTAAATTACAGTTATCACATTCACTAGGGACAGTTGTTTGATACTGCATCTTAGTTGCCCAATTTTTACCATATAAAGAAAATAAATTGATCTGCTTGAATTATTTTGCTGCTGCTGCAAAATGCAGTATTATTATGTGAATAGCTATCACAGTAGTAGTTATTACTGTAAAAATTAGAATGCAAGTGCCCTCCCGTTCTCGCATGGATTTTATTTAATTCATCTTCACCACCCATTAGTTAATTTCCTTCTATTTTTAATAAAAATATTGTTTATTTCAGGATCACAGATGATAATGAATACTTTAAGGAACGAGTGAAAAACTGAAGCCTCTTTATTAACAAAAACTGAGTAATTTGAATAATATTGACCCATACTGTATTATTGCGCACTGCGGCAGCACGTCACTGTTGTGTGTTCCACCGACCACCCTATCCTAATTACTGAATTTTCTACTATTCAGGACAAGCCCTGATATATTGAAAGAAAATATATTTAATAAAAATATAAGAGAATTCAACCAGTAGTTTTTGTTCAAGTAATAAAACTTACCTTCTGATGGGTGCAACTTTACAGTCACCCAGTGAGTGTTTTTTTAAATAATCACCTTGTTTGACAAGACAGAAATTAATCACTATCTGTGAGCATGTTATACAAACTATCATTTAAAATACATATTTTTAACAAGGCATTCTATATCTAGACACCATTTTATATCACATGTTAGCTACTGATACTATGAAATATTTTATATTTTGTTATATGAGAAGTTATAAGAAAGTAATTTTTTTTCTCCACCTTTATTAACAGATATAATTACAATATATGGATAACATATGCATTTATTGGTTCTATTAATTTACACAGTATGTGGAACATATTAGTATTTACTTTCTATAAAGCCATCATAATGAAGCTCTGAATGCATAACACTATGTGCTCTTCGCCTCATGGTATCGGTCTGCCTCTTCTTTCTCAAATACTTGGCAACCTGAATAATTCTTTCTCCACACCTGCAATGACAAAAAGAAAGTATTTTGTAGTAGTGCGTATATCACAAATCTGTTTTAATAGAGAAGTTGATAGTCATAAGATGTATATTGTTTGTTGCATATATCACTTGTTCCGGAAACTCATCTTAAGGTTATGCCAAAAGATTACTGTTTTAATTGTTTCATTCCTTGAGACCACCTATATATACATATAAAAATTGTAATTATTACCTATGAATGGACATTTTGCTAGTTTAACACTATAAATGTATAATAAAGATGTTTTTAGTTGACCTCAGCACTTTGGACATTTCTATATATTTTTACTTACCACAAACAGATCCGGCATAAATGTTATTACTCTGATGTCTTCTGTAGCCACTCCTATACAAGAGAATCCAGAATTAAGACACCCAAAATCCACCAAATGTTGGGTCACTGCAATCAACTATTTCATAGACAAAATCTTGCCTAAAGAAGAGCATTTACTTCAAGGATTTACTTTTACCACTGTTGTTATATTCTGTGAGTTGGATATTTACGATAATGGGTTATCAATTAATGAGGCTAGAGTTCGTTTTAGCGAAACCCGAAATGGGCGTTGAGATTGGTGTCAATCGACGCGGATTGACGCCCTGAGTCGAACGACATCACTCCTAGACTGAGGAAACGCCCCAGTAAAACTCTATAACACCTTAAAGTTTTAGTACCTAACCTCACTTCTGCCAAACAGTCAACTTATCGAGGTCAAATTCGGTTTAATCGGTCGTCAAGTAAGTGTTAATCGATTCAGCTTGATGTCCTGAGTCGAATTAGGCCTCTCTAAGACTGTAGAAACGGTCCGATGAAAATCTGCGCACCTTTAAAATTTCAAACCTAACCTTAAAATTACTTCGATATTTCGATGATTTTTCATGAAATATGTGGTCAAACTATATGTCGTGTGAAAGCACTAGATGAGTACAACACAACGCCACCAGTCGCAACATCCTAAAATGGAAAATAAAAAAGTTATGATACTTTAGATGTTTAATGTGAAAGCTATTGAGGAAATATGTATAACCGAAAACCAGGTTAGTTTATGTTGAATTAGGTTTGTGGAAACGTATAACGGGGGCCTGGGGGGGCTGGCCCCCCCAGACGTCACTGTCTTTGCATATTTTGAATAGTCTAAGCAACACAAGTTTCCCAAGTAGGATTCTTACCTGTTCGGTTTTTTCCATGGCATGCGGGGGTAGGACCCAGAGGAACTTATTTTGATTAATTTGCAATTGAGAATCAAAATAAACGGTTGTACAGTCTAGATTTGGTACAATTTAAGTCAAGATATCAGGTTGAGTCGCTAGACACACCTTTTTACCTCAACCGATATGCTTACTTTATATTAGGTAAGCTATTGGAATTTGTGAATTTCAAAGTAGCGTAGACTTTCACCAAAACGTTTTCTTGCGCTGCTAATGGTCTAGTTCGTCTCAGGACTTCAATCCGAGTCGATTAGAACCCATTTCAGCTTCAATAATTGAACTAGTTTGGTTAAGTTAGGTTAGGTTTGGAATCTTTAAAGTGCTGTAGTTTTTCACCGGAGCGTTTCCTCAGTCTGGGAGTGGTCTCGTTCGACTCAGGGCGTCAATTCGCGTCGATTGACACCAATCTCAACGCCCGTTTCGGGTTTCGCTAAAACGAACCCTTACCATTAATGAAAATGAAACTAAAAATACTAAAATGAATCCGAAATTTCTTAATCAAAACAAATAGCCTCAGTTGAACTTGAAAGATAATGTTTGACAGCCATCAACGACAGTGACATGAACCTTCATTTCCATCACAGAACATCAAAAATACGACATGATTGCCAACGTAAAATCTGAAATTCGTTAAATTTCCCTGTAAGAAAAAGTTAACTCATAATTAAAGTTAATCATGACCGGTGCAAAGACACACAACTTTAGGCCTTAATTAAAGTTAAGCTTTAATTAGTTAAGCCAAAGGTTTAACTATGACTGGTGCAAACCACTGTTAGAGATGTTTTAACAAACTAAAGCTATGTTGTCGTCTCATAAACTAGTCTATGAGGCAGATGAGCTTATGATATATTCTTTCACATCCAGTTCACATTCACATCCAGTGGTTGATAAAAATATAATAGAGGGGTTCTCGGTAAACAATATCACGGATTTTTTTATAGAGGATTTAGGAAATCGGGCTTGATCGCCAGGTAGAAGCACTCCCGCACTCGGTAGTAAGAGTGTATGTACTAGCTTGATTTGTGTGATGGGACGACCAAGGGTCGCAATTGCGTCCATCTGACATGCCACTGTGGCCCAACAGGTCAGAACCCCTTTCATCTCTCTTACCTCTGCTCTCTTCCTACGCCGGGCATAATCGTGAGTGCAGTGCAAGATGAAGTTATTATATTATTCTTCTTGTTATTCTGGGTGCCTACGCCTCTCTTTCTCGTTGTCATTGAAAATACCTAGTACCATGTCGTGTATTATTTTCCATCGCATCTCACTGGAAGTGATAATTTGCACCATTGATTGGTTGCAATGTCGACAAACTCTCCATTTGTTTGAGTGCGGCTTCTAACCTCCCGGCTGAAGAAGCGAAAGATACATTTAGCCTAGAGTACAGATTCTTCTTTGACTTCCTTGACAGAAATGAATGGACGAGCCGCAGGAATATATTTCAGACCCACAGCTTGGTTCACTAACGGATCATGCTCTATAGATTTGGAAGATTGGCGCTCGGAACCTGCTCTACCATCTTTAAGGAATTTAAAAAATATTTCCACATTAATGGTAAAACAGTTCCAAAATTAATAACATCTTCGAGGGCTAGAACAGTTCTAACCCAGGAATGCTCTGCTGACCTTCAAAAACTAAAGCACTACAAGAAGGTGACACTGTGTGTGTCTCTGGGCATATTGGTGTAACGGCTAACGACAAGGCTGATCACCCTGCTAGGATAGGGATTGAGAGCTTGGCACTGGCACTGAAATAGTGAGCCCACAATGAACATAGTAAGTAGTAGCAGTAGTAGTGGGGGAAGCATAGCCAAGCCAGTAGGCCACCTTTGGTTTTTTGTCAACTCCACTGAATCCACACTGAAAATACTAAGGCCTACGTCCTAGAAAGCTCCTCGTCGAACCTACCAGACCTCTTGACGAAGGTCAGTATGTCCAACCATCTCACTGGATAAAGTAGCTCCTCCCTGAAATCCATCGTGCGGAATATCTGAACTCTGACGCTGCAATAGACAGCACATCTGCCTAGATAGTGAAACGCTGTCTCGTCCTCTTGCCAGCTTCTGGAGCTGATGAGGTCCCGTACCACTCTCGGGTGCGACAAATATCTCTTCAGCTGGTAATGGATATACTGTGGTAATGGCCCGTGAGAACCCCCACCATAACGTTGAGCGTCGCTTTGCTGTTATTCAGAAGCCACAGCGTTCGGTTATTATCAGGGCCCCTATGAATCTTTTGGCTTGCCTACAAACAGTAATCTCTCCCTCTGACTAGGCTTTTTCCAGTTTATAGTAGGTCCAGCAGTCCAAGGCAAAATCCACCTGGCGCCTGCTAATTCCAAGCATCGGTTATGTTTGACTTTCGTCAAGTGTGCCATCTTCCGCCTGCAAGACAGTCGTGCAGGCACAGTATATGTAGTCTGATACATGAAGTGTGGTGCAGGTTTCCAGCGCAAAGCTTCGCTGCACTCCTTTTCCTTAAAGGCAGAAGCCTCTCCCGGATCACCACTCCTTTGAGTGCGATCCGTTAGTGAGACACGCCAGATTAGGGTTAGGCTTTTCCGGGGTGATTAGTGAGAATCCATTATCTAGGTATAAGGTATCTTTGATCCTTCCACCTTGAATGACAGTACCGGAATATTATTCTGCACGAATCGCTCTATTCTGGCGTAGCCAACTAGTGGTTCTCGTGCTACGCACGTTTCCCCGTCATCATTCCCAGGCAATGAACTGGCTAAAGTTTGGTTGAAAAGAGATGTCTGTAGACAAGCAAAATGGTTTAGAGCAGACCTGTAAAGAAGCCATATGCCATGGGTTTTGAACAAATACAGGGAAATACTCAACCTTTTACTAGTGGTCATTTCCGGCTGAGCAGACAATTATCATAAAGGTAGAAAAGTGCTCCAGATGCTGGGAAGAAGACGAAGCTCCGGTTAACTTCCTATGTAAATGTACTGTGTATCGCAACATATTTTGTTCAGATATATGGCACGATCGAGCTTGAAAAGGAATCATTATACCCAATAGAGGACAGACATACTGACCAGGAGGTCTAGTGACAAAAAAAGGTTCTCTGGGGGTCATAAAGTTTTTCAGTGTTAGTTCCTTGGGGTCGATAAAAAAGGTAAAGGGTGACCTACTTGCCTGGCTTCGCATCCTCGCTACAGCTGCTGCTATAAACATCAGTTTAGGGATGTTTTAAAAACTGAAAACTGAGTTGATACTCCATAAAATGGTATATACCGGGTGTCCCAGAATTTCCTTGAGACGTGATATTCTCGTAACAAAAAAATAGTCAAACGAAAACTAATTCGTATTTTTGAAAGTACTATAGGGTCTATCATACCATGCTTTCAAAACATCTTTTTGCACCTGAACCCCCAATTTTATTTTGAAATAGCACCGAACAGTCTTTCCTACAGAAATTAGGTCTTTATTGTATTTAAAGTCTTGTAGTACCTACCTTTCGCATTTAATTTCATATTTTCCTAACAAAAACAGATAAAAAAGAATATAAAGTGGACCTTTAAATGGTACTGACTGATCTGTCATGCCATGCTTTGGAAATTGCTTTTTTTTACGTCAACCCTTAAACTTTCTGTTCAAATAGTACTCCACATTTTTTTTTCCTACACAAATGAAGTCATTACTTTATTTAATACCTTGTAGTGCTTTTGATTTTATACACAAACAAATTTTTTTCATAAAGTCATAAGCATAATGTAATTAAAATAGTAATTTGTTTCAGGCTTAATATTTTCGTAATATAAAAATATTTTTTTCGAAAGCATTGTCATGTAGCTCATAGTACCTTTAAAAGCTCACTTGGTTTTCCTTTTTGTTCCTCTTTCTGCAAAAATATCAGGCGTCAAACAAATTACAATTTCATTTATACAGGGTGATTGGTAATTAAGATATTTGGGAAGGTGATAGCAGAAGTGGTATATAAGCTATAAATTTGACCATATGTCCAAATCCTGATAGTTTCCGAGATAAACTGAATTTTAGACATTTTCATTAAGAAGCAGACCTTGGAACGGAAACCCTAATAAAACAAAATGTTATAGTTAGATTTTGGAACTTTTGGTATTTGTCCTTAGAAAATATGCCACTACGTCATTTTGGATACTTGGATAATGTGTTTTTAAATCATGATTAGTCATAAAAAGTGATCAGTTAACCAAAACTTCAGTATAGGATCTCAGAAGTATATAATTAAAAAAATATATATTTAAGTTGTAACTCAAGATGGTCGCTATAGGTAATCTCTTAAAATTTGCTAAGTAATCAAGCAGGACATATGCGAGCCAAAATTTCAAATAACATAGGGATATCATTTATGTAGGAAAACTTATGAGATGCTATCTGAAAACAAATAGTTGGGATGGAGCTTTCGGTGATGATGTACAGAAAAAATGTTTTGGATAGACTAGATAGTACCTTTAGAACTAGGGCTCAGTTCTTGCTTGAACAGTTTTCCATTACGGAAATATCACGCGTCAAAGAAATTCTGTGACACCCTACATTCTGATATAAAATTGAACTAGACTATAAACAAAGCGTATGAGCTTCCGGTCTCGGGCCGTGTCCCGTTCAAGCTACCCCTTCTTTTTGACAAAGTAAGCCGCTTAGAGGCGTTTTACAGGGAAAACAACAAAATAGGGGATGAACGTCAACCGAAGGGGGTGACAAAAGAGACTCGTTTGGGTAAAAAAGATGACGAAGACTTCCCTGTCGTGCAACATGAACATGCCTTAAATCGCTGAGATATTTATTTTTGACTTCAGCGTTATCTTGAAGATAAATGTTACATGCAGATAGCGTCGCATTGTTGGAACGTCTCTTTTGTTCAATGGAGATGGTAGAACTTCTTCTGTTTAAGGGACGCTCTTTGTTATGGAGCTTATTGTGATGCGTGCTTCGGATGTCTAGTATGCAGTTCTTGTTTCGTATTGTTTTTCTGTGATACATGGCATCTAGATATATTACTTGGAGTTTATTGTGCAACAGTAACCCTTTGTTCCGTGATATGTCTGTTTGTTGTGAGAAAGACGTTAAGGAAAAAGCTCATCATGCACGTAAATGTATTTTACGATGATCCCAAACAGTTTAGTTAAGATTTAGCTGCCCATGGAACCTATCCCAAAATACAAGATATACAGAATGAGTCATGCTCAACGTCTCGGATCATTGTGACCAAACGGCATCCCTTTTTAAAAAAATAATATGTGTCTGATAAAAGCGTGACATATCAAATTTGATTTTTTAAATAGATCACCCCTTATATGATTGCATATCTAGATTCCTGGTCAATTCTAGCGTAGCTTTATACAGGGTGGGCCAATAGTACGTGGACGGAAGATTGTACTAAAATGTATTTTAAAAACCTGCCAATTGATCATGATAGGTAACCTTGAGGGCTACATAAAAATAATTTCACTTAAATTTTGACGTCTATACAGGGTAATTCATATCAAACTTACATTTTTTACAATAGAACCCCCTATATATTATTGCATGGATTCCTTGGTCAAATCTAGTGACTTTATGGCACTTTGAAGGAACCGTTTAGGCGCAAATCACCATTTTTGGTATAAGTAGGTATCAGAAAAAAATTGAATGTCGCAGGGATCATCAAACCTAGAAGGCCGTGACTTCTTTGTTATGACCAAGCATGAAACGCGTCATCTTAGGTCAGACGGTTACACTTGAATTCTTTTTGTAGTTGAAGAAACCAGTAGATTAATTAAGGAAACTTCAATCGCAGATAACTTGATTTTTGCAAATGAGAATGCTTATTTTGGTTTACAGATTCAAATGTAAAATTTGATTACCTTTCTAATGATATAGGATTCTCAATATCAATCTCTTTTAGTTTTCATTTTATTTCAAATTTCCAGTCAAATCAGTGTTTTTCAACTTTCCTGCGTGCAAGCAACCTAGCAGGCCATGAAAAAATAAACAAAAGCCCGTTAATATGGAAGAAACCGACTAACTTAGTAGAAAGATGCAAACAAACTAGAGTAGCGAGGCAAGATCATGAAAACTTACTGCAAATTCGGGGCCCCCGCAAAAAAACCCTGGGATCTGTACAGTGGGGTAACATTTTGCGAGCGAAAAAAAACTCCTACACATCGAAACTTTAAGAGGCCATACGTTTAATTACTACTAAAAGTAAGCCTAATTATTGGCAAAAATGTAAAAATACAATAGGTCGTCCTTACATGCTCAGCGTAGTTAAAAGATAAATGTCACTATATGAAAATGGACGATTGAGAGGCTTATAATTGCAATAGTGTCACGAATTTACTGACGCTACCAGCTACGAGTGTAGAAGCTGAAAGAGCCTTTTCTTCAGCGGATAGTGAACAAATCTAGATCATGCTCAAAAGAATCGACTCTGGAATCTTTGGCTTTTCTAAGGTCATATGATGGGCTAATTTACCATTTTTCTTGGAATGGCTCTCGGGATAGTTTTCGACGAGGCCAACACATACTTTTTTTTTAGAATTTTCGCAAGTGAAATCCGAACACTGAGAAAAAGGGGCTGAGGTTGGTGAAACGCGCTAGGAGTAAATACAATAATAAACGAACTCATTTGCCATAATTATTTTATAAAAAAATACAACAAATCGATAATGGTTGGCCCTCCATGTTGACGAATGCACTGCTCTAGCTTACTCGGCAAGCTGCCCTCACAGATATTTCGGTTCGTCCAGCGTGGTCGGAGGATTGTGTAAATCACCTATGTATCGACCCATCCAATCCCATTCTTTTTTAATTGGCGATAAATCGGGTAATCGTCGAGGCCAGAGAAATACTCTGACCTTAGCATCCTGTATGAAACCATGGATACGCTTGCAATATGAGCACCTGCATTATCTTGCTGAAAAAAAACCCTCTTTGAGGTCTCGGGCATATGGAATGGGAATTGGTTCCAACACCATTCACCACCACCATTCACAAAACATTGCGCAGTCATTGTGCCACGAATCACAAATAAAGGTTGTAATATATGTGTTTTGTGTTTGATGTAAGGCTGGCAACACTGGCACCAAATGTCAGGGAGTTTGGAACGGGTCGGTGATGGTGACGGACCGGGGTTGTGAGCCATGAGGAATCGGCTGTTAATTTATGATAATTATATCTCGTGGTGACAAGTGTAACGCCCATTATTTCGCACCCGACCCCGACGTAACAAAGGTGACTTGCTATTAAGTGCAGTGGCGCTCCAAACCATCAAACCAATAGGACGGTGTACATGGGGCTCAACAGCGAACTGGAGATCACGTCATTTACTCCGTTGCGACGTCGTCTTACGCATTGACGTCCGTCATACGCCCCCAGACACGTCTGAAAAGGCCGTCTGATCTCACTGTCTGGGTTCTTGGCCCAATCTTACCATTGGCGACGATGATTTGCTGTGAGTGGAAGCACTAGATGCGGACGATATGATCCCGAACCCATTTCACTCAATTTGTGGTACACCGTGTGGATTCGAATGGACCTCCCTGTAGCTACATGCCAAGCGTCAGCAACAGTTCGAGTGGTTCGCATTCTGTCTCGAAGGGCCAGCAGTCGTAGATGATGATCTTACCGGTCTTTAGTCTCTCTACGAACTCTAGAAGCTCTAGCTCGCTGCACTCACCCCTTTGCGATCCATGCGCGCCATGCTGTAGCCACGCTACGCCCCATGGTTACAGCAGTTGCTCTGAAAGAAGCATCACGTTCTCGTTGACCTACAATCCGACTCCTTCAAAGGGGCTCAACTGCGTAAACTGAGGGCATTTTTACACAACCAATTTATCTCTTTTACGTCATCAACTGGTCTCTCGCCACATTTGCAACCAATATCATCGTTTTTAAGTCGACAAACGGCCATGCTTTGTTTTTACGGATATTTAGTTGGTCAAGAAACTTAAGTTCTTAACGGCATCATTAGTGTACTGAGCAACGCCCTATGTACTTGAGCAGAAGAACGCGCTCTGATTAGTAGGCTAGCGTTTCCGTGACAACAACAATCAATCAATTTTAAAATTTGTATTTATCCATTTTGTCAATGTTACTATTTGGAATATAGTCCTTGAAACCATTATTTAGATGACAATTATTAGCATTAGTCTTTTAGAGGTGCCGTGTAGGTGAATAGCGTCTGAATCAACAAGTGTACTAGCGATGATACTGCCAAGCTGTGTACAAAGTTTCAATGCCGGTAACCTTACTTTTCTTGGTGTTCGGATTTCACTTGCGAGTAGTAATTATGTTAATTCTAATTTTGTTTTATTGCCGAGGTTGATTTGGTTTGATATTTACTTGAAATTTTTTTTAATAAAAACTACTTTTAATTATAATTTGTTTTTCATTCCTTTTACTAGTGTTCAAGTTAAAAAAAATGAATGGAGCTAATCCCGAAATTCTGGGATTTCGGGATCTAGAATTTTATCCCGATCCCGAAATGGAATCCCGATCTCGAACATTGCAAATCCAGCTCTAACCTAACAAAACCTCTCAAAATGTACCAGCTCAAGTAAGACGTTTTTGGTGATTACACTTCTCGCACTTGCCTATTGGAAGGTGAAACAACGATAATTAGAGCTTTACAGATCAAGCGTGTTCGTAGAGTGGAGGCTTTAAGAGCTAAAAACCACTCAAAATTTGATCCGTAGGGGTACGAAGGTGCCGAATGCAACCGATAATTGTCAGCCGTATTAGCGTCATTTACAGAAAGCGCAGCCAATTAAACTAATCTTGGATAATGAATTTTAAAGGAGGCGCTGAAATATTAAATTGTTTTCGCTTCGGCTGATGCTGAAGTCACATAATGAACCAATTAGCCAACAGCCTCAATGTGTGCTCGACGATTATTATTTAAAGGTTGACGGGAGCAGAGCTAACGATGCATGTCATTTGACTAGAGTTAGTAATGTGAACTACCCTAAACCTGCCAGAAAACAGTGGAGCGATACGTAGATAGAGGTTCACGAGCATCAGCTACCAGATTCTATGGTGGTTGGTTTTTTAAATTGTGCTGAAGAAGTGTATTAAATACCCTATTTATTCTCCCAATCTATAGTGGGATTTAAATATTTGTAAGATACTTCTTCTTCTTCTTATGGTGCCATGCAGCTTCCTGCAGGGGCGTCCATCCCTTCTTCCATCAGATGATCCTATTAATTTATTTTAGCCCTCGGTAATTTTTTGATGTCGCTTATTCGTATCCACTGACGGATGTTTCTTTTTTACACAGTGAAAGTAGTGGCGCCACTAGGATCGTCTAATCATAACACCGTTTCAACGCTATGCAGGATGCATTCTCCAGATCTCCACAATAAAACGCCCCTCCGGGTCTGTCATTACGAATCAGCAAAGTGGGACGACCTAAGAGACTACTACCAGTCCTTTCCCTGGAACGACGCCTGCTTCAAGTCACGAGACCTATCAGCTTTCGCCCAAGAAATAGCCGAGGTACTAATATCCGGCATGGAAGCCTATATTCCACTTGTTGTCAAGCGTCCCTTCAAAAACAAACGGAGAAACGCAGCCAAAAAATTAAGAACAAGCTCCTCTCATGTCCTAGTTCGTCCAGAACATTTTGGTCTGTAGCTAAGACTGTTAGCCGGAACTTTGCCTATTCGTCAATGCCACCCTTGATCATAGAGGACAAGTCCTTCGCTTCTTCTTCTAAAAAAGTAGACATCTTAGCGAGGCTTTTCGTGGCCAATTCTACTGCAGACTTCCAAGGAAGTACTCCGACCATCACCATAAGCGTGACCTCAAGAATGCAGAGGTCAAATTTTAACATCAAATCCTCCAAAAACTAAACATAAAGAAAGCTACTGGTTCTGACCTAATTCCAGCTATTGTCCTCAAACGCTGTGCACCTATTCGTTGCAAGCTCTTCAAACTATCGCGTCACCAAGGCATGTTTCCCGCTGCATCAAAGATGCGTACAACCCATACCTAAGAAAAGCAAAAAAACGATCCCATTAATATAGACCTGTGGCTCTCCTTAGCATCATGTCTAAGGTTATGGAGACTGTCATTAGCACGCAGCGTCTGATATACCTTTACAACGATAACATCATAAATGATCGCCAGTATGGCTTCCTTCTGTAAGCAAAGATCTCCAGGTGACCTCCAGGCTTACGTCACTCACTTGTGAAACAAGTGAGTAATTGAAAATAATGGCGAATCTCATGTTTATACACTTGACATAACTAAAGCCTTCAATACAGCGTGGCTTGAGGGACTTCTTGTCAAGCTTGCTGTCTATGGACTACCACCTCGCCTGCGCTAGTCGCTGAATAGCTTTTGAATAACCGATCTCTGTTGATTGTAGTCGAAGCCTATTCATCAGACGTATTTTCTGATCCTCAGGGGGTCTGTCCTATCCCCTACACCGTTACTGCGGCACATCAACGAGGTGCTGGAAATAACATTCAATCTAATCTACAGCTACGCATGGGATAGTACATTAATATCGTGCATGGAACCAGGCAAGTCACTATTATCCCAGGAGACGCTACGTCGGCGACAGAAGCATGCCTCGCAGATAAACGTAGATAACTGTTGTCGAGTGAAGATTGGTAAATAAAACATTGACAAAGAAGTCTCTCGTTGGCTTACCAACTGTGGAAGTGGAAGGTCACGCAATAGTCGAGTCACCTTTCGTCAAGCTTTTGGGGATCAAAATCAACAATAACATGTCCTGGCACGACCACGTCGTCAGTATTGCTAAACGGCATCTCAGAAGCTTGATGTTTTGGATTTTGTTCCATTGTAGGAAGCTGGACCATCGTTCGAGTACTGAGTGTGGGGATGCACTCCAAAGCATTCACTTAAGCTTCTGGACACTATCCAGAAGAAACCAATTAGAATAACCGATACGGCTTACCTCACTAAGGACCTCGACAGCCTGAAACATCGAAGAAGGGTGGCTAACCTGTCCCTGTTTTACAGATTCTATCACAGAATATGTTCGAGTAAGCTCTTCCAGATAATAACACTGAACGTCGTCGGAACGAAGAACACTAGACAGACTCTGCGAGCTCATCTTTACCTGGTCGAGGTCCCTACTCCCCAAACCAGTCTCTTTCAGCATTCCTTCTTTTGGAGAACTTCGACGCTGCGGAATGAGCTGCCAGGGAATTTGTTTCCCTACTGCTACAACCTGCAGCATTTCAAATATAACGTGCACTTATCCTCTCGCAGCGCTTTCAGCCTTTGCGGGAAGCTGACCATAAAGAAAAAGAATATTTTAGGTTTAAATAGAGGATATGCAAAATACTTCACTTAGGATTGATCTAATCTTCCTATCACAACCTTGAGCATAACATTTTTGTATGATATCTCGGAAATAAACAACTTATTAATTCAATCTTCTTATCACAACTTTGAGTATAACGTGTTGGTACAATATCTCACATATAAACTACCTAGCGTCATCTTTTTAATAAACTTTCAATTTAGGCTACATATGAGTATGCACCTTCCACCATACATCGAGACGGTAATTGGATTCTCAACAATCTCAGTATATGTACACTGTACAGCATCATAGCTTGTGACGAGACTTAGATGTACTATTACTATGTGCCTGCCAAGGCTCAAAACAAAGCTTTTGAATTGTGGAACGTGTCGTTTTGAATGCACAAGAGACAACCTCAGCTAAGTGCAGCAAAGCAGTGGCTGCCTAAAGTTATTGGATCTATATTTTTTACTATATAGGGTTTAGGAAATCGGCTTGATCGCAAGGACAGAAGCACTCGCACACCCGAAAGTGTGAGAGAGAGATTGCCCGCCCGACGTTGAACCAGCTTGAGTCCTTTGATGTCATGTCCAGCGGACGCAAATGCGTCCATCCGACATGCCACCACGGCTCTACTGGCTAAAACCCGTTCCCTCTTTTCTCACCTCTGTTCAATCTTCATCTGCACCGGGCATCATCGTGAACGATATTCTTCGCAGTGCAAGATGAGTTAAGTATTCTTTTCTTCTCCTTCTTACTACATGACCCTACGTTCCTCTGCCTCTTTCGATTTTAAAATGCTTCGAACCATCTCATGTACGAACTTCCAGCGTTGCTCGCTCGATATCATTATAGTTACCATGTTCTCTAGGGTTAGGTCCTCATGCAGGTTCGCTCTCGCTTTCTGCCTGTAACCAGACCATCTGTCACACTCAAATAGGGTGTTTTCGTCTGTGTCGCTCTGGCCGCAAATGTCGACAACGATCGTCCATCGCTCGCCCTATTTTGTTCGTATATACCCGAAAGGGACCGTGGCCTGACAATGCATGTGTTAGGTAATAGCAGGTTGTCCTGTGTCTACACTCTGCCCATTCTCGTATATTTGGAGTCAGGCGCTTAGTCCACTGCACCACCTTCCCTGCCACTCGTCCAATGTTTTCTGCCTGGCGGTCCTCCGCCGCTCTGGCAAAGCACCTTCCGCTATATACATATGACTCCTCTTCTTGGCCAACAAATGCAGTGGCGGTATCGCTGTTATATCCTGCAACGCTTTGGTGGAGACAGTACGACACGCACTGGCCACCCTCAGCAGCGACTTCCTTTGCACCCTGTCTACGGTTTGCTGGTGCTTTTTTTGATATACAGGGTGAGTTTCTAGTACCGGCTCGGTCTATAACTCCACTACTGCAAAAGATAGCGAAGAAAGTTGTATACAAAAGCTGTAGTCACGGATATGCTCCTTGCTTAGAAAATATTTAGATTTATACAGGGTGATCCATAACTACGTGGTGATACAAACATGCATTTTTTTAAATGAGACACCCTATATATTATTTCATATTCAAATTTTTCTAATGATTTCCGTTCTTCCAATATAGGGTAATGTTACATTATACAGGGTATTTCCAAAGTTATGACCACTTTTATATCCAAATCGCTGTCAAATGAACGTACTGTATATCAAAAAGTAATAGATCAAAAATAATTTTTTTTACATGAAACGATTAAGAATATCCTCTAGTTTTCAAATCGGCTATAAAAATGTCCGTGACGCATATTTGTATACAGAGATAGAATGCTAAATCCGGATTTTCTCCTTTTTTTTTTAATTGTAACCCAATATTTTATTATACCAAAGAATTGCTTTTAATATGCTCTTTCATCTTTGTATAGCACTTGTTGTACCTACGTTCATCAGTTGCCGAGATATTTTGATTTTTCGGTAAATTTAAAATATAGCTTCTATTTGTGTACTGACATTTATTTATTTTGAGAAAGTACTATCGAATTTGTTTTTTAATCAACGAACAACTGAATTATAAGGTCATGATACTATTTGATGAAGTTAAAACCCTAAATCATCGAGATAGTAAAGTCAAGTCTGCTGAGGAAACAATTGTGTAGGCGTGATGCATATAATTATCACGCAGATTTATCAGGTGGGCTTTGAGAATTTGGCAGTTTTCATAACCTGCTCAATAATTCCGTACTGTGTGAAAAACCAACTTTAAAAATTAATTTTCCCATTGAGGGTATTTAGGCGAATCTTTGAGAGGTTGCCTACTTGCCTCTAGAATATATCAACTATCAACAGCAATATCCAAAACGGAGGCACTCTAAAACTAATGCGTTTGGAAAATTGAAGAATCGTTTTATTTGGACTGTGTGTTTAATATTTCTCTATAAGCTAATATGCTCTTTCATCTTTGTATAGCACTTGTTGTACCTACGTCCATCAGTTTCCGAGATATTTCGATTTTTCGGTAAATTTAAAATATAGCTCCTATTTGTGTACCGAAATTTATTTATTTTGAGAAAGTACTATCGAATTTGTTTTTTATTTAACGAACAACTAAATTATAACGTCATGATAGTATCTGATGATGTCAAAACCCTAAATCATTGAGGTAATAAAGTCAAGTATGCTGAGGAAACAGTTTTGTAGGCGTGATGCATAATTATCAAGCAGATTTATCAGGTAGGCTTTGAAAAATTGACAGTTTTCATAACCTGCTCAATAACTCCGTACTGTGTGAAAAAACAGCTTTTAAAATTAATTTTTCCATTGAGGGTATTTAGGAGAATCTATGAGAAATTGCCTACTTGCCTCTAGAATATATCAACTATGGACAGTATTATCCAGAACGGAGGCACTCTAAAACAAATGCGTTTGAAAGACTGAAGAATCGTTTTATTTGTACTGTGTGTGTTCAATATTTCATAGCCTACCTGATAGATCTGCTTGATAATTTTGCGTGACGTCTATAAAATTGTTTTCTCAGGACACTTGACCTATATTATCTTATTAATTCAGTGTTTTTACTTGATCAAGAACTATTGTGGCCTTATATTTGAGTTGTTTGTTAAGCAAAAATAAAATTTGATAGTATTTTCTCAAAATAAATAAATTCTAGTAAACAAATAGAAGGTATATTTAAAATTTGTAGAAAAATCGAAATATCTCAGAAACTAATGAATGCAGCCATAGCAAGTGCTATACAAAGAGGAAAGAACATATTAAAACCAATTATTTGGTATAATCAAATATTGGGGGTTACATTTAAAAAAAGAGAGAAAATATAGATTTTGCATTCTACATCACCCTGTATACGAATATGCGTTGCGGGATTTTTTATAGCCGATTCTAAAACAAGAGGATACTCTTAGTCCTTTCATGTAAAAGGAATAATTTTTGATTCATTACTTTTTGATATACAGTACGTTCATTTGACCGCGATTTGGATATAAAAATGGTCATAACTTTTGAAATACCCTGTATAATGTAACAATACCCTATATTGGAAGAACGGCAATCATTGGTAGAATTTGAATATGGAATAATATATAGGGTTTGCATCACCACGTAGTTACGGATCACCCTGTATAAATTAAATTATTTTATGAGCATGGAACATATCGGTAGCTACAACTTTTATATGTATACAACTTTTTTCGCTATCTTCTACAGTAGTGGAGTTATCGACCGAGCCGGTACTAAAAACTCACCCTGTACATGAGGAACCTGCGGCCAAAGTCAAAAATGGTTGGGGGTACCGAATTATTGACGACAGGACTGGAACTTCTCGCGCACCTTCCCTACAATCCAGACCTTAGTTCCTGTAACTTTGCTTAGTCTCCGCATGTGAAAATGAAGCTACAACTGACGCCATTTTCGAGTGATGTGGTCCTTCTGCGGGCTTGGAACTTGGGACTGTGCTTTACTTACTAAACGACACTTGGCATAACCAGTTTCAATAGTGATTTCGAGAATGACGATGTCAGAGGTATATTCATTGAATGCAGATGTAGAATGTACTAGAAAATAAAGCTGTATTGCAAAATTCAAGATACGCAAGATCAAACAATTTGGCATAGATGACATAGATGACACGTCACACCCAGTTTCTAAGTTCAGATCTATTCATATTTCATATTCAATTCAATTTTATTAGCAATAATACATGTCAAAACCCATTCTTGCAAGTCAAATATAAATCTAAAACTGTCAGATTCAACACAAAATAAAATAAATTAACACAAAATCTATGTTCATATTGAAGTTACACATTAAATTTTCCACCCTATGAACTAACCAAATTCTGTTGACTTTTAAGAATACATCCGACATGTAATTTTAGAATACCTATGTATAATATGAGTTGACATAAACTGTCTGTATTGCAGTTCACCCATTGCGTTTGTATACATGCAAATTTGCAAGAAGAAATTACATACACATATAGATACCCACATACATACATATATGCAACATATACATAATATAAAGAGAACGTGGATACTGAGGTGGAAAGAAAAAAGACAAAAAAACATTGTGCACTTCATTTCACGACACTTCGGGTAGGTTTATGTAAAACTGATGCGAATTATTTGTGATGATTTTTTTTACTTCCATTTTTAAACCAGCATCTAGATATCACCAATCTTTTTAAAAAAGAATGCATGCTGCAAGCCGACATGGATCCAGTGAAGACAAGGAAGAATAACATCATGAACTGGATAAAGGTAACAGTTTAAAGAGGGGGCAGCAAGATAGGTTAGCTAAATTTCATGTATATTTTCAAACTATCAATGCCAATACCTCATACAAGGCTTAGCGTGTAACGTAAAATTGGTAAGTCTGGCAACACTGCTGTTAGAATTTTCGAATTCTGCATGTTCGAAAACCTGCAGGTATTGAATTTTATCGTTACAGCTGTGCATGTTTTGGAGATATTTGAGCGTTCTTGTACCCTTTATTGACCTGGTATTCGAAATAGATAGCCATATGAGCATGGAAAACGGTTCTATTATTGTAGGGACACCAGTTAAACTTGTTCACGTCATAAAACTTTACTAGGGAGTACTTCTATATTAAATAAAATATACAGTCCGTTCTATTATTAAGAATTGGGGATATGTTTGTTTGAAACTTTGGAAAAATAATTCATAACTTGGCAACGTCACAAACGCGAAAAAACTATTACAAGGCGAGGTAGGGTATTAGTAGATACTTCGATTTAAAATAAAATATACAGGGTGTTATATTTAGAGAAACAAAGTAAAATGCGAGGTAAAATGACTTTCAAATTGCCATAATGTTAATTCTGCCAAAAACACCCTGTAGATGCACATAGGTAGTAAAATCCGAAATAATATTCATTTGATATTCTAGTAACTCGCTGTATAATATTATTGAGAAAAGTTGAAAGAATATATATCAATTTGGACATATTACTTGCGACCTTGCAAATCCGGAATGATGGAAACTAAAAGAATTTAAAAAAAGTTCTAGTTCTATTTAAGAAAATCAAATTGATCACTACCCTGCTTTTCTGAGCACCCTGTATATTTCAAAATATTTCTAGGATATGCGTATTAAGTAACCAAATAACTGTTGTATTTGGCATTTTCTTCTAACAGGTATACCTTGATAGATATCGAAGAATTACACACTAAATGGACACCCTGTATAAATAAAACAAGTTTTTTCCAACCCTGTGCTTTTGATGTCTACGATTTGTCATCGTTTGATTGGAATGCTACTTAACTTGACATATCACTTAGCTGCAGTCAAAGATAATGCGGAATTACGACCATGGCAGTCGTATAACTCACCGAAGCGAACTTTTATACCAGACGAGTGTGACATCCATGTTGCCCGAGTAGCAAAAAAGGAGATATTGCGCTGCTAGAAGAGAAATAGAGGATCTTGGAGCGTACTTTGGACCGTTAAACTCTCGCAAGAAATCAATCTGAAAAACAATAAAAGCCGCTTAAATGTTTAAATCACCGCTCGGACTCTTCGGCAATAAAGTTTAAAGTCCTGGAACGGTCAGTGCCGAGGCTATCTTGAAACCATAGGCGCATCCGTCAGTATACGGTTACAACTTTACTTCCCACACCGATAGGTGAGAAGTCTATTGTGATTGCGAAAATGTTCGATTTTGAGATAAAACGCTTTTTAGGCGTTTTATTATGCCTACATAACAAAAATCCACGTCATTCGTTTCCATCGGTCTGTTGTCTGTCGTTTTGTCTGTTGGAGTTCTTCTAGTCTCGCAATCTCAGTGACCGCTGCATGGATTGTGATGAAGTTTAGATAGCGATATGTTGTGGGGTTGTAGTAGGCGTAATCAGGAAAAAACAAATTCAAATACACCTAAAACTTCGTTTCTAGGCGTTTCAGGGATTTCTGATTATTTTCTTGTTTTCTGATGGAAGTGCAATTTGGGGTGGTTGAGGGGTGAGGCTTGTAAAATTGAAAAATTTGTTGTATTCGTAATAGAGTGTCCACTGTCTGGTGAAAGAAAAACCTAGCGGCATAATAAACATGTTTAGGTCCATCAAAAAAACTGTTCTTGCCTATTGCAGAAACCAAGGCACTTAGAATTTTCTGATGTAGGTATTCATCCGAGTATTGCTTTAGATCGTTCTGTATTGGGTAACGGTGAAATTGTGGAATTGATTTTAATTAAATTTCATCACAGTGATATTACCATGCCGAGGAGGATGGAAAACGCGTGTGATTTTAAGAAATCCAGTCAGGGGCGGCGCAGCAATAACCAGTCAACTTAAAATATAAAAACAACTCAAACTTCATTTTTAGACGATTTTGAGGTCACGGATCGTTTTCCACGGTTTACCTTCCACACCGATACGGGATAGGATTTTGAGATAATATGTTTTTTGTGTGTTATGTCATACCTATCTAAAGAAAATTCTTGTCACTTATTTCCGTCAATAATACACATATTAGAAGTACTGAGTCAAGAGACTTGAAGCGATTGTTTTAGTACTTACACCAATGATATAACCATTGTACAGCATTTTGATGCCGGTGGTCCCAGCTCATGTGGCTTGCACCTCAAACTAGAAGCTCTCATATAAAGTGTTAGTTTTTACTCTCCACACCGATAGATGAGGTGAGTATTGTAATAATGAAAATTTTCGATTTTGAGATAGTATGTTCTTTGGGCATACATAGCGTAAATCCACGCCACTCATTTCCGTCGGTCTGTCTACCTTTCTGTCTATCTAGTGCCTGTCTGCTGGGTTCTGTTTGTCTGTTGGCATTTTTCTAGCCTCGTAATCTCAGTAACCGTTGCATGATTGTGATGAAATTTGGACAGCTATATACTGTGGGGTCGTATTAGGTCTGTTACCATGATGTAAACACATCCTGGTATTTATCGTCTTCTGGGTCCTCCTATCGTTGACTTAGACTACGATGCCGTGATGAGGGGCAATTAGTCCGAAACACGTGTCCACAGCTGTCATTGTTTCCCTTAGCGTGCATAGCTAATACTCTTCTGAAATCTGAAAAGTTAGAAAAACGCAAGAATTACCACATATGGCTTCCAAATGAAAAACATGACTGGATCTTTGTGTTATATGTGCCAGAAGTCTGTTCGTTTAAATGCACCAAAAACATTGTTGTAATTGCAGTAGATATGGTGCATGCGAATTTGATTGTACTAAAATGTAAATTAACTGTTAGGTTCTGTTTCTAATATTTTGTTTCGGTATTAAACTCAGAACACGTTTGTACATTGTCTTAACTTCAAAACTGATTCTATTATATGTACGTATTTGATAAAACCATTCTTAAAATGAAGTTTTTCCTAAAAAGAAAATGCAAAATACCATCGGCATGTCTCAGAAGGCACGTTAGCCACAACTAAATAAAAATGCGGCATTAGTAGTTGAAAGTTAAGGAGATACAAAGGAAAATAATAAAAGAAAATTAATACGAGTAGTATAGAAATAAAGCGTTTTCGTCTATAGTAATGAAATTTTACCAAATACGATCTAAAACTTTTTTAACGGATTCCAAATACTATAAAATTGGTCACCCATTAAAATATAAAATTAATTGAGTTATAAAATTTAATAAGTGGGTTGATGTGTTTGCGACAGTTATAAAACAATAGAGTATGAAAAAAAATGCATGATGATGGCTTATACTAAAAGTCATAATATCTTACGTACATTTGGAATATGGATTTTTCATATTCACTTTCATATCTAGTTCCATCAAAATTCACAACAACTTTCCGTAACCAAATCTCACAGCTTTTAATGGGGCTTTTAACTTTTTTAATTAAGTAGTAAAAACACTGTTCTGAATCACTGTTAACAGACTGTTAACTTCCTCTTACATCCTTAGCCTGTCCCTGGATTTTTGAAATACGCTCATGTAAACTTTTTTTCTAATAATCTGTTTCAGCTTTTTTCGGCAATTTTTAACAGTCCAATGTTAAGCACCATTTGCTACTGCCACAAATAGACCTATCAGTATAACCCCTGGTAACCTTAATCCACTACCCTTTGGAGTTACTGTTTCGCTCCTTGCATTGCTATCATTGGAAGCCTGGTTTATTACAGTATCTTCTTGGGACTTGGCATTACCGATTTTTGGGTTGACTTAGTTTAGCATATTCCATCTGGTCTCACTTTTACTTTTTTTAACCGGCATCAAAATCGTCAAGTGGCAGGACTGCCTCCTTTTCCCATTCCAAGGGAAAAGGGGTAGGACCCGTCTTATGGTGGTAAAATTGGGGGTGAACTGAACTATTCTACATGCCTTTCAAATATCGCTAGTTGGTAACCAAACATACTGTATAACACCCGATATTGCATCATTATCTCATACTGCAACTATGTGGATTTAATTTAACAATACTTATATAGGATATTTTCTCTACATATTACAGAAGCAATCCAATTTTTTAACCAAGGAAAAAATTAACTACGCCCCTGCTCAAAGCTCCAGCTAAATACACACCGCCTACAGTTCAGGCGGGGCACCATTAGGTCTTTTATTCACAAGAACAAGTTCCATTTTGAATTAAATTTTCATGTTCTCGTGCCCTATCTTCCATCTATGATAACAAATGTAATGCTGCAAGGATCATGCCGCAGTACGAAAGTTCAAATACACAGAGCGGATTAGCAGGCTTATCGCGGCAAAAAAGGTAACGGGATTTGCGCCTGGGATCCCAGACGTGGTGTAGAATATTTTTTGAAGATTTTCTGCGGAATGTTCTTACAACCGTCAGCTTCATCCTCGCAAACAGCGAATCAGCTAAATTTTCCGACTGCAAACACTACACAATCTGACCACTCGCTAAACCGATTTTTTCAAGTCCAATACGTCCTTCGTTGATTAGCATCTTCAGGGGAAGACTAAATTCTAACCCCTAATCATCCCTTTTTATAGGCAGGTCTAATAACCGAAAACTACAACGAACATCGTCTTCTATTGGTGGTCGAGGAGGACTATGTCCTGCCTGTACAAGCTCGAGCGTGGGGAACGAGTAGTTCCAGTAAATCCGGCATCTCTCGTTCTCCAGAACAGACTCTACATCCAGTGGAGAATATTGCAGTACCGGTGTCTCACCGATACGAAAATCAAGAAAAGCTCAATTTAGCTGAAATTTTTCAAGTAGATGAAAGTCCTAAAAAGGATTAAAAATTAATGATTCTGTGCACTTTCAATGAATTCATGGATATCACTTCCTGTTAAAGAAGCTATACATTCTCGTTGAGACTTCTTAAATCGGTTTGTTAATAAATTTTTGATATCGAGAGGTAGAAGTCTATATAATTTTGGTGTTAAATAGAGATGTGACGCTGCATGACTGATTTATTTGGTTTAGGAATGACTGTGGCACCTAACTTGCATCTAATGTTGTGGTTGTGGATAATGTTTTTATGTTCATTTGAATGTCTATGATACCAAGTTACAGTATACAGAAAGTATACAGTGGCTTGCACCTTTGGTTTAACTGAATAAAGCTTAATATTTAACTGAGACTTAATGGTGTGTGTCTTTGTACCGGTCACGATTAACTTTAACTATGAGCTAACTTAGTTTTCACGATGTTGGTAACAGTGAATACTGGAAAATTTAACGAATTTCACGTTTTAGGTTGACGATCATACCGTATTTTTAGAACTTCTCTGATGGAAATAACATGAACTGTTGTTTCTTGGGCTGTTCGGCCGGCGTCGACACGCTCGCCGCCTTGGCGTCTGCGCGCTTCGCTGCTTGACGTTTCGCCAACACGAGTGGTCGGTATCCTCAGAAGCTGGTGTCATCTGTTTGGCATGTGGCGACGAATGCGACAATCCGAAAACCGATAATGGCGGTGCGGACGCGGACGCGCAACAGGCTATTGAGTAGAGAGGGTGGAGGGGTTAGAGTTGACACGTACCACGCTGCGGGCGTGCGCACTCCGACGTTGGTAGACCTCAAATAAATGATTTACTTGATACAAATGTAGGGTGTGCTTGTAAAACAGCGTTCATTTTCAAACCAAGATTATTATATTGTGTATTTCTTTCGAAGCATATTTCTTTAAAATAAGTATATAAATCAAAAATATATTATTCTTGATACAAATTTACTATAATTTTCTCATCAAATATTCTTTCTTAGGGTGAGAACAGATATTCTTGTTGTGAGTATGTATTTACAAGAATATCACAATTCTTGACTTGAGAATTTCTTTTTCTGTGTGTAGAAAATCGCCCAATAAAAAAGAAGCGATCAAACCAAAGTAAAGCGCTAGTACTATCTATCGTTCATTCCTGCTCGCCCAAGGTCAGTGGTCGGTCGATGCGACGTTGTCATGCTGCATGAATAATAATTGTTTATACGACATATAATAACAAATACATTGGATGCTTTACGGCAATAGGCTATCACTGTAATAACTTTACCCAGATGAGATCTGGCAACATTCTGCGCCACCATCCACCATCGTTAAGCAGGATTTTGCAAACAAACAACATCTTCCACAGGTAGCAATTTAACGTTGTGGCGACGTGTTTGAAAAAATTGCACAACTACACACAAGTTGTGTGGCCGACCCCAACACAACGTTGTAACAACCCCATTTTGCACCAATTTGGTCAATCATCTTTGGGTTGTCACGACGTTCAACTTTTAACTGGAGGCTGAAGCTTCTCGTTTCCTAAACGTTGCCGATTTTACTTTCAAACGCCTACACACCTGCGCCCTCTAGTGTGGAGATAACAGTTGCAATATTGTTAAAAAGATAGTAAATCCTTTGACCAAATAATACTGCTGGTCAGAATGGGGACTTAGACAAAACTTTCTGATAACCGTGACTACCATCTTGATATTGAAATGTGTTCTTCGTTTCATCAGGCTATATCCTACAAACAAAGTTGCTACAAATTAGCAATTTGTACATTCAATTCAACAACGCATCCCAGTTTACTGTCAAATATAGTATTACTGCATGCTAAAAAACTCACGCGCTTTGAAACCGATGCGAATTTCTCAGAATTCAAAAATAAATGGATTTGAAAAAATAAATTTGGATAAAAAATATCTAACGTTTACATTGACTGAAAATCAAACTAAACGGGATATTTATAAACTGTTTCCAAAAAACTAATATAAGACTTCATAATCGTCAGTATAATGATCGTTTATATGCTCTTTGTCTTAACGGCCAAACATGTTTTGAAGAAGAATTGCATTCAAACATGACGTAAAAATGTAATCGGCATAAAACGACATAAACCCGGCTTTGAACGTCAAGTAACCAAAAATCGACTATCTTTCAACGATAGCCCTCTAGACAACCAGATGTATACCCAAAATTCAACTGGAGTCGTTTGTACGACCAAGGTTCGACTAAAAACTGACTATGTTAACTGGCGAACGCACTTCCCTTTCCAAATGCACCCTCTGTCGCAGCTGTCAATTATTGTCATATGTCAGTCTTTTCTTTTGGCATTTGGAATGTGCCTAGGGCTTTGGTTCAACGTTCAACGGTACCTATTTTTCTTTTGTGGCTTTGGTCTCGTTCACGTAGTCATAGGTTTTTTAGGTTATTCGCCAGAATTTGAGCTCGAATTTGATTGTTGGTTGAAGGAATTTAAACCGTGCATACAGGCTTGTTCCTGTAAAGTTTGTTCACGACACAAGACACATATCATTTGTAATCTCTATACTAATGCCCGTGTTGTCATAATATTGTTAAAATAGGTTAGTTGCAAAAAGACTACGCGACAACGTTTTTAGTTCAACCGAAAGATTACCCACGGTTCAGCTATATCGTATAACGTAGGCTCTCCGTCGGCAAAACGTTTCATATAGTGTAGCTAGAGTTGTCACCTGTTGCAACTAAAACGTTGATAAGACCACATTGCAAACCAAATTATTAACTACATTTAGTTGGTTGGGTAAACGTCGTAACAACCCATGGTACAACTAAAGTTATGCTTAACGTTGATACGATATTGTCCGGTGGTACAGGGTGTGACGTTCTATAAATAAACCAATTTGTACACTAACTTTAACGTTAATTTTGGTGTATCATGTGGTTGTGGTTGCCAAAATACTACTTGGGTTGTTTACTTCTTCTAAACTATTCGATGTCGTTGGATAATATAGACTTTTATAAAACTTTATAATAACATAAAGGTTACATCAGATAGTGCAGAATAAATTCATCCCTTTCTCTTCCAGCCTAAGCTATACTGATAGTTGTAGAAACTCGAAAGATAATGCGAAAGTTTAGGAGCACGTAAGAACTTTTAATGCAGTCCCCTTCCTACCCACAATATAACTCACGCGTGGCGACAGTTATTTTAGTACAAGTGTAAAGGCTTTTCTCAAGTTTCCCGGTTCGGGTTAATGATACGTTTTAAATGCAAAACGGCCCCTAAACGGAACCGCCCTTAAACGTTTGAATGGACAGATAAATTCCGGTAGATATACAAAACATTACGCTTTGTGTCGTACCGTTCTGGTATTTTATACCGGGCGTTACCCAAACTAACTCACGGGGAATTAATTATAGCCTGGTAAAGTTTTATCACAAAAGTAGGATTAACCGTTTAGTCCAGTCACTGCAATAGCGATACTAGGGCCCTGGGGAGATCGAATGAACAAGGAATGAATGGAAGAAGGCCAAAGGCTTTCTGGTGACTGGAACCAAAAGTGCATAGGCCTACAAGCGGGCACTTATGCACCTGTCCTTACCATAGTTCCCAAGTCTAGCCCTCATCAAGTACGCACCGGAGCTCGCTCCCATAATTACCCGCCCCTTTTGGATGTCTTACGATTCCGGCATTTTCCCAAAAGACTGGAAAACAGCTTGCATCCAGGCGGTGCCAAAAAAGGGATCCAAAACTGATCCGACCAACTACAGACCTATAGCTCTACTTTCTGTAATCAGTAAAGTGATGGAGAAATGCGTCAACCAATAAGAGCTCATTAAATACCTAGAGTTCCATCACTTAATCAACGACAGACAATATGGATTCCGACACCAAAGATCAACTGGAGACCTCCTGGCTCACGTCACACATGTGGGGAGCAAACTCATCTAGTCATTTGGCGAGGCTGACGTCGCTGCTCTCGATATTTCAAAGGCATTCGATAAACTGTGGCATGCAGCTCTCCTAAACAAGGTCCCATCTTATGCGCTTCCTGTGAAGCTTTGCGGTTGGCACGCAGACTTCCTCTCAGGTCGGAAAATCTCTGTCGTGGTAGACGGCTTTTTCTCTTCTTTCCATAGCATCAATGCCGGGGTTCCGCAGGGATCGGTATTGGCTCCGACATTGTTTCTGCTTCACATTAATGATCTACTCTCTAGCACTACAAATCCAATCCACAGTTTTGCGGATGACAGTACGCTGTATGCAGGCATCATGAGCAATAGACCGATCTCTGTGGTCGAGCTGGAACGCAGAAGTCTGGCAGTGGCAGCTTCACTTTCAAAGGATCTCGATACCATTACGGCTTGGTGGCTTACGAATATGGTTAAATTTAATGCCTGCGAGACCCAGTATTGTACGCTATCAAACAAGAAGTGTCCAAGCCAACACCAGGTTCTAATGAACAACCGGGCCCTGCCAAGGAGTCACTCATTCAAGCTGTTAGGAGTCAACATTACAGAAAATCTGATGTGGCACGAACACGTCGCCTCAATAGCAACAGCTGCTGGTAAAAAGCTTGGGTACCTATTTAGAGCCAGAAAGTATTTCTCACCATGTAACCCCCTCACGCTATATAAAGCCCAGATGAGACC
This sequence comes from Callosobruchus maculatus, assembly GCA_951848785.1. NCBI lineage: Eukaryota > Metazoa > Arthropoda > Insecta > Coleoptera > Chrysomelidae > Callosobruchus > Callosobruchus maculatus. The sequence continues at coordinate 183,328 of CATOUR010000285.1, forward strand.
TTGCCTGGAGTATTGCTCACATGTCTGGGGAGCTGCTGCCCCTACTACCCTGTCTATACTAGATGCCTTCCAGAGAAGGGCAATTCGATTGATCGATGATCCGGCCTTAACGCGCCACCTTCAGTCACTTTCTCACCGGCGTGTTGTTGGTGACCTCTCACTCTTCTATCGATATTCCAGCGGAATCTGCTCCTCTGAGCTATCCTCTATCGTTCCACCGCTCACTACTCCTATCCGAGCTCGTATCAGACTTACCCGTGCGACTGCTGCATCTCATCCTACGACGGTCGTTCTTCATACATCAAGAACTGAGCGGTACAACCGCACATTTATTCCCAGGGTGTCCAAGGCTTGGAATAGACTGCCAGACGATGTATTTATTGGGCCTGTGTGTATTGGTCCATTCAAATCTCGCGTTAACAAACTTCCCCTAACATAGCCCTTTCACAGCAGCCGCGGTACTCTGGTATTTAGGCTCTGCCTGCGCGGTCTGCTCAGTTATAAAAAAAATCTTATATCCTCAGGTTCAAGGACTCTTGATCCTAGTATAGGCTACCTGCGATACCCAAGGGCTTCACAGCGACATAAAATATGTGACGAGGAATCTTTCTCCTCGGCGTAACGTACACACGTCAGGTCGCTTGCCACCCTCATCGCATACAAGTGACGTTTGAAGGTGTTGTGGCCAGATAGCAGTCCCACAAGTAACCTAAGCAGGCTCCTGTACAGTGAGAGACAACCACTCTATCTTGCACTGAAGTCCTAAAATGAGTTGTCTAGTTTGACGGAAATGTACAGATTCCTCTGCTTCTCATAAGATGGTGATTTTGCAACCACACTTCTATTTTCCTTCCAGTGGTACCTACTGCTAGCCCCATAGCCGGCTCAGACCCCAGGAAATTATTTCTCGACCCTCGCCTTGCAAGCGCGTCCACCGTTTCATTACCGCAATCTCCAGCATGTCTCGGCATCCACATAACTGACCCCTGATGTCTTGCTGAAATATCATCCAAGACCTTTCTACATTGCAGATCTTTGAGCCTTGATGTAAAACAGAAGCACTATATGCTTTTACTGCTGCCTGGCTGTCAGAAAAGTTAGTATTCCGCCTCCTTGGCCTCTAGATTTCGTGAACACGAGAGGCACAAGACGAAATCGCGTATGTTTTTGCTTGGAATGCCGTGATGTATGGATTTTTTCAAATGCGAATGCCTGTTTTGTATACGATGAAATGCAAAATTTGATAGCCTGTCTAATTATACAAGGTTACGAATATCAATCTAGGGTAGTTTACATTTAGTTTCAAATTCCCAATCAAATTTCTATAATTACTACAATTCTTCTATCTTCAGCTACCTGGCAGGCTATCAACTAACTCAGCTGAAAGATGAGAAGGGACAAAATTACAAAAATTCCTTGCTACCAATCAACTCTAACCAGAAACAATGGCGGTAACATTTCTAAGGTCAAAGAGAAGATGGAGTAAGAGAGAAATGGATACGTACCCCAGCCTACTAGCTACTGCAATGTACTAGAGGCTAAACATCTCCAAAACCATTAAAAACTTTTAAGTGAAAGGAAAACTACCAGCTATTGTTGCTAGCAGGCAACTTCCGCTCGCAATTTCAAATTGAATGGTATAAACATGTAGTAATTTCCGTCAAAGCCAAAGTAACGATGGAGCACTTTAAGTTTTTGAGTATCTATCAGCAAAATGACAAAAAAAGGAATACCGGCAAATCAGATTTTAATTTTCTGCCAGATATACTATGTTGTATAGTTTGAACAGATTTTAACTCATTCTTCATTTTCTGCGATATTGCTATCAGGTACTGAAGAATTTGCATAACTCTAGTCAGAGGTATTTCTACTTTTCATATCATTAAATATGAAATCTTATTCTGAAGGTGTTAAACTGGCAACAACATTCACTGGTAGTTTCCCTTTCATTTCAACATTTCTAATGATTTTGGAAATTATCAATCTTTAGTACATTGAAGTAGCTGGTGGGCTATGAATAACATTCTTTTCTGTCGTACTCCAGCTTCTCTTTGACGTTGTGTATGGTACCTCTTCTAAGAAATTTTCATAATCTCATCTCTTCACTCTAGTTCGTTTGTTTCATTCTGCTGAGTAAGTTGCTTTCTTCCATCTGAATAGGTTTCTTTTTATAATTCATGGCCTGTTAGGTGGCTTATAAGAAGGAGAATTGAAAAACACTGATCTGGTTGAAAATTTGAACTAAATCATAACTACCACAGATGTTTATAACTTTATATCTTTAGAAGAACTACAAATTTCACATTTGATTGTATGGATGTAATTGAAATTCGACCGTCTATCCTAGGCTGACGCATATCTTAGCTTAGCGACACGGCAAAATCGCAGCTTTCTATGTTTTATAATTGATACGATATTACCAAAAATGGTCACTTGCGCTTAATTCGTTAGCTTTAACTCTTCAATGTTACTTGAGTAATACATAAAGTTACACTAGAATTCACGAAGCAACCCAAATATGCAATAATTTACACTATTACACCATTAAAAGAACATAGCTTTGATATGTCACGCTTTTATTGGATACCCTGTAAAAATATAAACACTTTTAAAATGTACATACAGAATCCCACGTTGTTGTTGTTCTAAAAAGAGATATTGTTTATTCACAAGAGTCCGAGGTGTTGAGATTGACTCACCCTGTATAGTCTACTGTCAATCACCACCCCCAGATATTTGACCTCTCGTGTTAGGGTTATGATGTGGTTTGATATGTCGATTAAATGTTACATAATCAAATAAGCATAATTTTCTGTACACCTACAATTTGTGACTGCATATCGATCAATAGACGTAAAACCTTTACTATTTCTTCCAGGATAAATGTTTGTTGTGAATAATGAGTTAGTCACAAGAGGTTTTTATCTATCAATGTTATCGCAGTACTCCATCAACTCGACCACACTTTTTGTGACTCACCCTTTCGTTGAATCTAAATTGTCGTGCAGATATCTGATACTGATTAAGTAGAGATGTTTGTACTTGTCAGTCACACCGTCACACCTGGTTCCAGTAGATCTGACGATAACAATACATAAACACATTTAATCATCTATGTAATTTTCCGCTTCCTGTAGAGTTTATATATGTATTGGAGCTGTGTTGCTATACTACGTTATTAAAACTTACTTGTATATTAGGAGTAATACGAAATGGCATGATACCAAGAACGCAGCACACTACGACAAAACTCCTCCCGTTTAGTGTTATTAAAGTAATCTGAGAGATTAACTTGTTAAGTTATACAATTGCAAGCATTTGAAATTCATGAAATGGCCTCTCCCAGCAAATTAGAGACATAAAGGGACACTCCTGTACATGGAAAAGATTATGTAGGGCTTTAAATGTACTTGAGGTTACTTTGTATTTCTTTGATATCTGTATATTGGTTATTATACATTTGAATTATTTCTTAGACTTTTAGACAAATATTGAACAATGAGACTGACGCTATAGTGTAATGATAGTTATTCAAACATCTTCAACGACTATCTTCTTTCAAAGTACTTTATACCTACTGTTAAAAATGGATTTATTGCATTCTGTATGATCGCTCATCGCTGTTGTTGAGAGAAGTTAAGTTTAGATAGGGTTAAGTGTTTCTATATTCAATCGTGAATTAAAAACGTGAAAAGTCAGTAAGTCTGATTCCCTGGAAAGCAGAAAAAACGGCCATCGAGACAATATTATGTTGTTGTTTAGAATTCAACCGAACATCTACCTGACAACTCTATTGCTTTTAAAAATAATGCTCGACCTTTGGATTTCCAAACATAAATTAAGTTGCATCGGTTATTCAAAATGGCCGTTAGGACAATATTTGCAATACCCCATTTACTGTGACTGATGCGTGACATATCCCATAACGGAAGCAGATAATAAAAGAAACTGTTCCTGGTTGATTTATCGTTTCAAAAGGAAGTGTAAGCTCCGTACTGTGCCTGGTACGGTCCTTGAAGTTTTGGAAGCACCGAAAGGGGGCAGGGGCGATATCGCTCAGTGCAATGAACGCGATCTATCTTTTGTCTGGGGTGGTGCTACAGTAATTCAAGCATTATTTTTGTTCAGAATAAAAAAATATCAAATAAAGATAGTCTAAAGTAACCCTCTACTTCCAGACATTCTTGTGTTGTATAGTGACTGCGATACCATTTTCTCTTTCTAAATTATGGTTGACCTGTAAAATCGGCTAATGAAGGTCGTAATGAACATTGTAGTTTTTTTTAGGCCTGTTTTTTGAAGCTTTAGAATATAAAACGTATTTACTGTTAGTCGACTCCTATCGAGGCAGTATTCATAAGCACAATTTTATCAACCGTTTCTCTCAAACGTAGAATAAAGGTCTATAGTCTAATGAGTCTAATAGTTATTTATGTTATAAGGATCATAGCCTCTATCTGTGGTTGATGCCGCTGTGAGTTAAGCGGCCTACAGACGTTGATACATGCTGTCATTCGTGAATCCAAAAGTTGCATGAAACTTGCATCAGTTGCAAAAGTTCCTACTCAAATCGAAACCTGTTGCGATGCCTGAATCGACTTGATATTTTATGCACGTTTCATGCCAGTGAGTGATAGAGTTAAATAGATATCGTCTTTGCATCGACGCAATTCTGTACACGTTGAAACCTGCATCAGCGTCACCGACTCGGCGTCATGGCTCACCGACCAAATTGGGTTTCAGACTTTGCATCGCTACAAGCCGCAACTGATGACAAATACGAGGTTCGATTCTACACACGCTGCTACTTGCACCATGAAACGTAGAAGTCGATGCCTGCATCGCAGCATGCATCAACGTCTGTAGGCCGCTTTAAAAGGAAGTAACTCAGAAATAATGAGCGATTCTAAAACCTATGTTTGCGTTCTGATTTGGAGGTAACAATGCAAAATATCGTGCGTTCCCTTTTGTCTGAAAAATCACGGAGTCTGTATGAAATAGCGGTTAATCCGTATACAGAGGATGGTGTTTTACTACGATATTCGAGAACACCACTCACTCAAAAAATATTGTTGGCTTAGCTCAACTTAGCTAAGGAAAGTCATATTATTCGATGAGAAGAGGTGTTTTATTGAGAAAAATGTCATATTAGCGAGTACTGACTGAGTACCTACAGCTGATTGTATTGCTAAAAAGTAAATCAGAAGGTACCATGAAGCGTATATAGTCTGAGATCCGCTTGTAACCAAACCACCGCCGCGCCCGCCCGATCAAAAAAGTGGGTTATGCCGCTAGGTCTTCCTTTCACATGTCAATGGATAGCCTATTATAAATACAAAAAAATGAGTTTTATGACCCTCCATCCCCCAACTACACCAATTTCACCCCCACCCAAAAAAGTCGAAAATCATCACGAAACCCCTAAAACGCCCAAAAACGAAGTTTGAGCTGTTTCTATGTTTTTAATTTTTTATTATTGCTGCGCCGCCACTGATACGATTTCTAAAATTCGTAAATGTTTTCCATCCTTGCCACGGCAATAATAGCACAGTATTATTTCGTTTCATTAAAATCAAATCAATAGTTTCCACGTTACACAATACAGAACGAGCTAAAGCGATAATATTCGTACGTATACGTCAGAAACTTTCAAGTCACTAGGTTTCTGTAATAGGCAAGACAATGTTCGGATGGACCTAAAAAAGTTTATTATGACGCTAGGTCTTTCGTTCACAGGTCTATGACCCCCCACCCCCAACCACCCTAATAACACCACCACCCAAAAAAAGTAGAAAATGATCAGGAACCTCTAAAACGAAGTATTAGCAGTTTTTATATTCTTAGCTTTTTTATTATTGTTGCGCCGCCACTGACACGATTCCTAAAAGTCATAAATGTTTTCCATCCTCGACGCGGTAAATACTGTGTAAAAATTTCATTAAAATATACCTGTCTGTGTGGGAAGTAAAATCCAATTTTTTTATTTCAAAGTTTCTAACAAAAACGTCAAATGACACATCTTTATTTAAAAAAGTGTCTATGGTAATTGGACTAAATAAAGCAGAAGAGAGGAACTGAAAAGTTTAATATAGCAGTACTCTATCAAAGTTTAGGTTACTTTGAAAATTCTAAAGAGCAAAAGACAAAAATATCAGAAGCAGTTTTTAGTACTAACAATCAACAGTGATACAGGAGCTCACCATCACGCTTTTCATATAGAATTTGATGATGGTATAAGGTCGGTTCCATATAGGAATTTCCCGAGTTATATTTAATCAAGTCTTTAATAGATAAATAGGTTTCATAATTTCTAATTGGTCAGTCAAAATTCTATAATATTTTGCTAATTTGTAAAGAACGCATATTAAAAAGTTATTCAACTAAACATGTGTTTTTTTGCTTCGACCTCTATGCCTCTATAAATCCATCTTCTACATATGTAATTCCTATTCTCTGGCATTCCTATAATTTTATATTTGAATTTTTTCTAGAATTCCTTCCTATTCTTCTCCTTTTCATTCTTTCTCACAATATTTGTCTTTCAGAGTAATACTATACAGGGTGGGCCGATAGTGAGTGAACGAAATATTGTGGGCTGACTAAAACATATTTCAAAAATCTGTCACTTGATCATGGTAGGGAGTCTTAAGGGCTATAATGTTAATATATTTCCGCTCAAATTTTGACGTTTGTACAAGGTTACTCATATGAAACTTACATTTCTTTGAATAGAACCCCCTATATGTTATTGCACATTCAGATTCCTTTGTGAATTCTAATGTGACTTCATATATCACATATGGAGCTTTAAACTAACCGTTGAGGCGCTAGTCACCATTTTTGGTATAAAGTAGGTTTCAGAAAAAAATTGACTATCGCTGCGATTATAAAACGTTTCAAACGATATAGATATAAATCTTTTTTAGTCTTTCTTCTTCTTATTGTATTTTAAATTTTCGCTCAAATCGTTGTTTTTCAATTTTCCTACGCATATACAACCTAGCAGGCCATGAAAGATAAAAAGCTCGTTCAGGTGGAAGAAACTAACCGACTTATTAGTAAGAGACAAGCGAGTTAGAGTTACACGGCAAGATCATAAAAATTCCTTACAATATATCAGCTCTAACCAGAAACAACAGCGGCAACTAGAATGCTTATTTTTCACAACCTACTCCCTACTAGCTATTGGTAAACTTCCAAAATCAGTAAAAACAAATTAAATGAAAGGAAAACTACCAGCGATTGTTGCTGGCGGTGGAGTATCTTCATAATAAATTTTCACATCTAATGCCATAAAAAAAGCAGTCATTTCCGTAAGTCAAAAGTAACAATACCTCTTACTGGAGCCGTTCAAATTCTTTAGTAAATCGCGGAAATTGAAAACTGAATTGCAGTCTGTTTAGATGATAAAACATAAAACAAAATTTTTGTCACTTATACTCTGAGTATATTTATATGAATTATAAAGTGGTTTCGATTTACCTAAAGCCTCCTCCTTGAATACTACGAATAAAGCTCTAGTAAAGCTCTTCAAAACGGCGGGCACGCGAATGCGAAATAAAGCAAAGGTTTTTAACCTAATATTCCCCCTAATATTCCTACAACAGGGGAATTTCTTATAGTATGGTACTGTATTATTTCAGCTGAAGCCACGCACGCTCAGTTTTGTTAAAAGTCTCTCACAAAATACTTTTCAAGGAGTTGGTGTAGTGATTTGCGCTGTAGGTACGTCAAAGTTTCTTAGCTTCTTATCTCGTTTTCAATCACGAGTCGCTACACCTTTTCCAGCAGTAGTTTCCAAAGCGTCAAGTGGTAACTCAAAACGGTCAGGTTAATTTTTCAATTCGTCACTTGTAGTTTCAGTCAACTGAATATTCCAAAGCGTCAAATGTAAACTCATATATAGTCAGTTTTAAATTCCAGTACGTCAATTATAGTTTCAAATCGTCGATTGAATATTCAATTGCGTCAAATGTAATTTCCAATAGTCAGTTATAAATTCCAAAGGGTTAATTGAAATTCGAAAGTATCTTTTGAATATTCAAAAACGTGAATTGTAAATTACAAGCTAACGTTTTTAGATTTTTATCTCTGTAATATATAATTTTTGTATGTTGTGTTAAATATTTTAGTGATTACATACCTACATAGTGCGACTCCAACATGTATACTCCAAGAAGTGTGATACCTGGAGCACCAACCGCAGTATTGTCAAAAATCGAAAAGATATTTTTTATTGATGTCCTATTTTATTGTATGTAGTTATTTATGCGTAACCACGCTGAGGCAACAAATATGTGCTTTTTGCACACGTTGCACACAACATTTTTTCTACGGTCAAAAGTAATAAAGTAACTAAATATATTTTGTAACAAATTAATTTTCTTGGTGCCATGATAGCAGGTCATATATATCTTTTTTCATTTTAGTTATGTCACATTTCGAAAATAGCATGGATAAATGCTCTTTAAAGCACTTGCTCCATTTCGGCCACTCCGGGTGATGCGTGCTATTATGTAACGAAGTTTTGGTTAATTTCGTTCCACGTCGTCTGTGACTCCTTTTATAGATCAGTTCTTCTAGAATAATGTTCGGTTGGCAGGTAAATATATGTTTCTCCTTATGCTTTGCCTTTACGCTATTGAACGAACCACTTTTTCTTGCCTATAGATACTCATAATACTTTTGGTATTAGCTCTTAGCCTAACTTACCTATAAAATAGCGACTGTCCGAATATTCAATGCAAGCAACTGGTACTACTATTCCGAGGTGTACGTGTACGGGTTGCCTACACATGAGGAATAAGCAAGTCTCGATTATTTTGTTATTTATATGATTTAACTTGGCAAAGTTTTTAGATTCATTCTTTTAGTGCATTTTCCGTTCCCTATTATGAGTTTATTTCGTTGATAATAGTAATTCTGTCCCGATCTGTGATTCAGACTATAGTTACTTTGAGAGCTTGGGTTGGCAATGAAAAGTCACTGGTGACGTCACAGCCGCCTCTTTTGCTTCTATAAAGTTCCAAATTTTTTATAAACAGCCTGCGGAATCTTGTAAATATGCTGGACTCTCGATCTCGACCCTCTTCTCTCTGCGATCTTCTCTCGATTGGTTCAGGTTAGTGTATCGTCTTAGCGTTCCGCCATTTTTAGTCTTCCTTTGTAGTGATTTTCTCATGAAATAAGATTTTCCTTTACTGCCGTGGGGATTTAACTTTGAAGTTCATCCACTCTCCATTTGTGAGAGTTCTGCTGTTTGAAGTACCTAACCCTATAACACGTTCAGTTATTCGTGAAGAAAAAGGGGGATATAGCATATTCCGCCATTTGAATTTTGGGTCACTGCGTTGTTACAACCAGCGACTGTTTTTGTATTTTGCTAGCATTTTGTCGTTGATATCGAACCTTTGGTATCTAGAATCGATATCATTGATTTTAGTTTCATTTTCTAGTTAGGTTGTGAATGCTGTACTGTTTTATATATGTTTTCTAGCTCACCAGCCATCAAGTGTGTGGATCCGCTTCCCGAAGGAACTCGCTTGGTGCTGATGTCGATATAAGTGAATACACGTCCTTTTCCACCTATTTCTGGACCCTGGAAGGATTCACAGGAGTGTGACTGCAAGCTGCTCCTGCTACTTTGGATATAGAAGGTACGTAAAATTTGCTTATTTTCATATTTGAATCGCCATTTTGGGCAGTTATTGAGCATTATTTTACGTACTTTCGCATCTAGAGTTTGTTGTCACCTCCAAGTGTAACCTTCATTCACTTTTGTTCTTTGTACATTTTATTAGAGAGAGAGAGAGAGAGAGAGAGAGAGAGAGAGAGAGAGAGAGAGACAGCACCTTTCTTTATTTTTGGTATAGTTTTTTTGAGTGCGCTCATACACACATTTTGCAATTTGAACAGTAATTTTGATGTACTGATAATTTAACATTTTCAACTTTTGCAACCGATACAGTACACCGAAGTACATATTTTAGTCATTTCTGTGAGACCTGGAATGTGCTCATAGATTTTGTTTCTTTTTGAGTTATTATTTTTAATACTGAGTGTATTTATTGAGATATAGTTGCTAGTACCTTGCAACTACTGCTAGCATAACTTTAATTTTGTGGATTATTTTGTGATATTTGATTTTTAGTCATTTTTTAAAGATTACTGGGCTTGATAATTTTCTTTTGACTGCATTACCTTTCAAGATTTAGAATTTTTGGAGCCCTTATAGATCTAGAGCCAGCAGCAAGTTAATAGAATCATAGCCTTGATTTTTTTTTTAAATCAATCAAACTGCTTTGGAACTTAAGTCATCAGCCGTCTCCCTCACTTCGAGATCTTATTTAAGTTTTATTTATAAGCATTAGACTTGAAAGGCCTATCAAGTATATAGGTTAGGTGATACTTTGTTTTAAGATTATATTTTTACATATGCAGATTCATTTGTGAACCGTTGTTGGGGATTATCTGCCATAGTTTTTGTGTTTAACTTTTAACGGGGGAAAATTTAGCAGATTAATTTCTGAACCACCGTTGGGGATTATCAGCTACAGCTTTGTGTTTAACTTTTAAAGGAAAATTTTAGTATAGAGTTTAAGCATTTGTATCTCTATTATGGGTTTTTAAATTTTTTAATAGATATTGTATTTAACTAAGTTTATTGGGGTTTTTGACTGTACAATTCAGAGGTTCAAGTTGTACACCTGAGCTTGCTTAACATCTTACATCCTGCGGTTTTGCTGTAGAGGGTCCACGCACTAATCCTTCTTTTTCTTTGATACTTTGCATGACGGTGGCTTGAAGTGGTGGCCGAGCCAGACTCGGAGACCTTCCAACCTAAAAAGGGAGAACTAAAGCAGGAGTAGCCTGGCCTAAGGGACCTGAAGAGGCTGCCAGTCGGCAAAGGGGACCCTCTGGAGGAGCTATTCGAAGGAGCCCACAAGCCAACCCAGGACTATCAACCTCAGCCGAAGAAAGCCAGGTTGTATTGCTCATCCCAGCCAGCAGTCATTCCCTTATAAAATTTTACAACTCAATAATTATTTATATTTTATTTAAGATAAATATACTTTGTTACTGGTTATTTCTCTTTATATTTTCTAGACCTATCCCTTCAGTGTTTCTGGAGAGGTTGGGTAATATCACTGACTTCCTTGGAGCTCGGAGGTGAAAAACTCGGCGCCCTTTTGTTGTAGCTTTTGGCCTATAGAGTAACTTCGTGTCAAAAGAGTTAGTGATTTTGCCTGACATCTCTTAGAAAAAGAAAAGAGTAAGTTGCCAAGGATTCAAGACGCACCGTAAAAAAACTGAGCAGCTCAAAGGCACTCCAGTCTCTGCCAGCTTGAAGGTCTCAACCTAGTTGGGACTTTAAATCTAGCATAACAATTATCAATTTATACTTTATTATACTATAAAGTAAAAATTTATTACATTAAACTGTACTTTCTGGTCATGTCATCGCGTAATAATTAGACTAACATTACTATAGCCGCATTCGTTCTATACAAAGTCTCAGATAATCTCAGCTTACTCAACTTTACTCAGTTCAATTAGTCTTCTTTTTGTCAAAACATAATTCAAATTAAGTGAGATCTTTATATTCCCCCTTACTCCAGTTGCAGAGACTAAAGATTAACATCGGTTTTCTCACTTTTGACTTTAACAAAATTGTTAATTTTGGATTGTAATCTGATCAATTGTGCCCAGCTGTTCTTTTTGAATGCCTAATATAACTGTATTTACTGATTTGAGAATCTCAACGTAGTTTTAAATATCTCACTTCAATGTGTTTTGTGTGTCTAATTTGCGTCCAAATGTTTGTGTAAGAGACATCTACAGAAGCAATGCGAGATAGAAAACATAGGATCGCAAACAATTCCCCTTGTCTTTACGGGCCATTTAAATTATGCATGTGTTTTCAAACATAGTTTATTTCTACATAATAATTACTTAACAGTGAAATTTGATAATTCTCTACCGAAGTACCGAAGGTTCTGGCCTCAAGAATAATAAACAATAAATACATTAACAGTGCGTATTTCTTCACAGATGAAAACTAGAAAGTAAATTTCAAAATATTTAAAAAACATATGCGGTAGTAAAGAACATAATAATTATATCTTTGCAACAGTGACTTGTATATCATTTAAGTTCTACTGTTACAGTGGCAGAGAACGACAACTTATGCTGTTCAGTATTTCTTGGAACAGCACAGAATCTTTTCCATTTTATTACCTGAAAATAAAAATAATCTTGAGTTTCTATTGTTCAATGCATACCTTTATGTGATCTTCCACACATTCTAATAAATACATGATTACTTTATACATGCGGCCAGTGAAGCAGACTTTACTAACCTAGTTGATATTTGGTTGGAAGGTTCGTGTTTCATCCCAGGTAGAGGTAATAATATGGCAGTAGGAGCAACGTGTAACGAGTATCCACTAATGCGCAAATGTGCAAACTTTTCAAAATTATAAGGTTAGGTTTAACTTCACTTGACGACCAGCTGCACGATTCACAAGACAACGCTTTCCCTTCATGTGACACTGCCAAGGGACGAAATCCCCTGAGAATCCCCTTGATGACAAAACAGTAGTTTGTTTCGTGAAAATTGGGTCAATACCGCGATTTGGGATTCGATGAGACAACAATGCACTGCTGATGTATGACGCGCTTCGAACTGATTGGCTAAATGTAAATTCCTTTTATTAAATACAAAAACGGATTTACTAGTAAACAAAAGTGCTGCAGAGAGTAACAAAATGCATCAGTGCACCTTATTTTGAATACCATAAGAGGTTATAATGATTTAGTCATTGTTTTGAAAACCATGATATGGGGTTTGAGTGATACATTTACATCCCTGTGCAGATGATGTAAACAGAAAGAATCGACGGTCTTGCATCTGCTTGCGATTCCACAGCAGCCTTATCATTGCGAGAACCTATTTTGCGGGAACGCTGACTTTCAATGGCCAGGTTAAGGGGAATACCTCTGGGCTGCATCCTCACCTATTCCACTAGGTTGACACGGTTGAACACTCAGTCATGAGGGATCTCTAGGAGGATGTACAAGTGGCCTAATAGGGCACAGGTGCTGCCATTTTGGCAGTTCCCTTTCTTCTGAAACAGGATTCAGCATTAGAATGCCTAGAAGACATATTATTCTTTATGTACTGTCTCCTTGGTTGGCTATCATCATGGCGATTCTATTGATGTACAGTGATTCTATTCTCGCAAGTTTTTCAGTCATGGAGTGCGTCTTTTCCCACACTTTTATTTCCTTGTATTTTCTTTTGTACTATAGTCGTGAGATGTGGTATCCCTCTCCACGCATAACGTAACCTAGGCAATAAAGTTGCCCCATTTTTACAGTTGCTACTATCTCTGCTTCTTTATCCATACGCCTTAATATTTCAACATTTGTAACTCTTTTCGTCCAAGAAACTCATATGCGTCTATATACCCATAACATGAGAGCCTCTAGTGTTTTCAGATCAAGTCTGTTTGTTGACCAGGACTTCATCCCATAGAGAAGGATTGATAAAGCTCAACATCTGGCCAATCTGATCTTAAGTTTGATGTTCAGATTTCTAAAGCAGAATACTCTCCGCATATTTGTGAATGCAGCTCTAGCTTGACATATTCATGATCTAATTCCTCGAGAGTGCCCTCCAGTATCGTTCAAAAGAATACTCAGCTATTTGTACTCTCTCATTCTCTCGACTGACTCGTTGCGAAAATACAATCTTTCCCGAACATATGTTTTGCTAATAATCCTGAATTTTGTCTTTTGATGTTGAGTAAAAGACCTGCTTCTTCACTGCTGTTAATGTGCATCATTCTTTGTAGGTCGGCGCTACTCTGAGCTATTACCAGGCTATCATCTGTAAAACGGATGTTGTTTATTATTTTATCGTTTATTTTTATTACCGCTGTTTCTCTAGATAGAGCATCTTGCATAGTTTTCTCTGAGTAGAGGTTGGAATGTATCTCATAGAGTACCTAGCACAACTGTCTTGTTCCTCTTTCGATTATTATAACGTATGATGTTATCTCGCCCTCTGTAGAAACAGCTCTTTGATTATAATATAGGTTGCTGATTAGAAGATGTATAAAACCTTAAAACTCTTGCCTAAAAGTCCTTTCGATACCTTGAATTATGTCTGAAACTCTATAGGATGAAGTCATTAACATCAACAGTATTGAAAGTCCGGCAAGCATCTCGAGAGAAGTAAGTGCCCCATAACAAGCTAAAGGTTTTTAATACCTCATATAGCTGCAAATTGCTAGCCATGTTTGTTTTACAAACAATAAAATCCAATTACAGCCATAATACCAGCAAGATTACCTCTGTATTTCTTCCGTCTGCGAGACTTGACATGTAACGGGACTATAAATTCCGAACGATGCGGGTTTATATTTTGACGGAAAATTGTCCGATTTCGCTGCAGAGGACGATAATTCGTGCTCAGCACGAACCTAATGGAAAGCCTTTTACTTACACACGCCGAGTGGCGTGCCATTCAGGCGCATAGCTGCCGCATTTGTTTTGAATACGTTTTGTTCTAGCTGACGCGACCATAGGCATATATAATGGACTCATTCGGTAGAAGAGAGAGCCGTTGAGGTTACGTCAAATGCAAAAAGAGAGTGCTTTCCACAAACTACGGTGATACTATTTTATAATTTTCTCATAGCATGAAGCATGAGATCCCCTTGCAACCAAATCAAATAATTTGGGTGCATCTCTCTCCGTAGAAACTAGGACACACAGTTTTTATTCGAGAGTTTGCATTTTGGGCACCAAGGCAATAAATGGACTAATTCAATATGCATTTTGGGCACCGACCCAAAAGGGCCTCATTACAAAAATTGCATTTTGGGCACCGAGCCTCTCATTTTATATAAGCTTATTATTCATTCGTCATTATTATAATTTTGGGCAGGTTAATAGGTAAATAATACATAACTAATTTAAAGCATACGAAAATATGATTATTATTGTATAATGATTACATTAAGTGTAACCTATTGATTTCCTTATTTTGGTATTTAATAATCATTGATTCAATAAACTTTTATGTTTTTTCAACTTTCATGTCATGGATTTGTATAGGTTTTTGAAGATTTTGAATTTTAATGTATGTGTCGATTTGAAACTATTTCAGTTTTTCGACAAAAACGAATAGGTTAGGATGTTCAGCATATATGGAGTTGTTAAAATTACTGTGAAAAGACTCACAAGCATTTGTTGTACGAGTGGTGGTAGATGAATGTTCTGTTCTAACGATTTATATTGGAAATATACCTAGTCTGTTTTTAAATATAGGAAAATCGACATTCGTCGATAATTTTCGCGATCACAATACTCCCCTCACCTATCGGTGTGGGAAGTAAAAATCGATTTCCCTCCTACTTTGTTGGACGTAGATATAGTCCATTATGTGGGAAGTAAAAGTAGCCCTTTATGTAGGTGACACAGTAAAAGTAACCCATTATGCGAGTACACGGAAAATTAGTCGATCAGCTGAATACCGATGTAACACCGGTTTTCCATTTAGCGCTAACCTACAACCAGTCAGCGGTATAAAACCGTAATTGCGGGGATTACCTAAAATTCGACTTTCCGATAATTGGCCCTGAAAGCAACACGTTCCACTGACCGATGGACAGCGGCTGAAACGACTGCCGCGGGTCTGGTCGTGCCGATACAGAAATAATTGAAGGGGTTTACGTGAACAAACAAGCATACATATTTCAGAGCATGCCGGGTCTGCAATATCGCAGTTGTGCTGCAATGGACTCAGCGAATTCAAATAGGCAAAGCTCATGCACTGACAGGTACGAGATAGTTCACAAGGTCATGTTGTTATCATTTACCATGTGTTTACATTCTTACCAATGATAACATCTAGGTACAATCGTCACGCTCTAATCGGACAGAAGTATCCCAAGTAACATTTCAGCAGCTTATTAGCTTTATCATCATCATCATCATAATCACAAATATCTTAACAGACGTGTTGTGAACTCGTAAGATGTACATATTTTACGAGTTTCTCTTGGGATATCTTTAAAATCTTTAATGCAGTAGTTTCCCATTTGCCTTCTGCATCCTCATGCCGTTGACCAGATGTATCTACTGGTTCATCCGCCTTTAGGGACGATTCCTCACCCCAAGGACAGGAAGGTGTCCTGACTCTTGTCAACTCGTCCACCCAAAGCTGTTGGTTGTGAAGAGGTTACTGCTTATACCGACAGTAGTTCGGTTCCTTTTAGTCGCCTTTTACGACACGCAGGATATACGATGGGAGATATTTTAACCCACCTCACACGGGTCATTAGCTTCATAGAGGTTTTAAATAGGTCTTAAGGTGACAGTTGATAAGAGTTTTGTTTTATGACTGCACTGACTATGGCCAAATATACTAAACATCAAATTATCGTATTAACAGGTTATGAGGAGTATCCATAAAACCTATTTCATATGGCCTATTTTGCCTTTTACAGCAGACTTAAGACTTACCGAACTTAACAAAGCTTTCTAAAAAGCGTAATGATTTTAAACAATTTAAGGAAAATACTCGATAAAGTCGCTTTAAAAGTACATATTTTCCAAATCAAATAAGCACAACTAAAATCTTCCTTCAAACCTGTTGCCTTTGAGGATGATTAATTGCTTACGATGAAATAGAAAGGTTTTAAGCAAGTATAAGTAAACCACAAGTAAACATTACCGATAAAGCCATCTTGAAGTATGTTTCTGTTAGATAGGCTTCGATAAAATTAAAATTTAACAATTAAACTAAACTTAATAGATGGTGCAACATAAATGAAAATCGATATTTCAAAAGAAAAATAAAAAAATGATTTGGTGGTCAGGAATTACAACGTTATTTCAAAGGTTCAACTCCAAGCCTAACAGAACATAATACTAATGTACGAAACCACAAAATGATTAGTTTCTAGTTTGTCAATTGCAATGAGACGCAGAATTGCCAACATAAAGGGGTAGACCAACCTACGAAAAATTACGGAACAAGAAAAATACTTTAAGACTAACCATTTTAAAAAAATAGGCTAGTGTTAAGAGCGTATTATCCATATGCAGGACATGTGTTTTAAGGTGGTTTAAAGAATATGCTGGAAATGTGCGCCTATCTCGCCATGAGTTACTCATCATCATAGTCACAATGTCCTAACAGACATGTTGTGAGCGCAGCGTGTAGGGGAACGGCTACGGCGCCGCCCACTCGGGGCGTGACCCTGATGAACTACAAGTTTCTCCATATTATCGCTTCTGTGAATATATCCGAAGAATCTAAGCATTCTCGTCGACACAATGGCGGATAATCTCTTTGGATTACCGAGCTCATCAAGTGTGGAAACATTAGTTCGATGGGCGGTACAAGGAATTCTCAGCATTCTCCTCCACGTCCACATTTAGAAAGCATCTATGCGAGCTCGATCTGCCTTTTTAACAGTCCAAGTTTCCGAGGCATACAAAAATATGGACAACACGAGGGACCGAACCAGCAACATTTTGGTAGCTTTAGTGATGTTATGGTCAAGCCATATTTTAGTAAGCTTTGCCATGGCCACCCGTGCCCGTTGAATGCGCCGTCGAATCTCATTCTCACAGCTACCCGAATTGTCGACCAAAGAACCGAGGTACACAAAACTTTGAACTACTTTACAACGGCCTATTGTCTTTATTTCTTGACGATTGGCATGCTCTCTATCTACGACCACAACCTTGGTCTCTTTGTAGTTAATACCAAGACCATATGCTGCACTGTGTTGTCCTAAAACGTTTAATAGAGCTACCAGTCCTTCCTGAGAAGCAGCAATAAGGGTTGTATCGTAAGCGAATCTTAAGTTAGTTATTTTGCTTCCACCAATAGTTATCCCCCCATTCTGGTTGTCCAATACCTGTCTCATCGCAAATTCAGAGTAAATGTTAAATAACGTCGGAGGCAATACACATCCCTGACGAACTCCTTTCCTGGCTGCTGTTTGATTCTTACACGAGTCGAGCTAGACTCATAGAGTTGCTGTATGAGAAATACTAAGTGGTAAGGGATTCCTACAGAAATAAGGATTTCCACAGTTTAGGCAACTTTATGTTATCAAACGCCTTAGAATAGTCCACAAAGCAGACAAAAACTAGAAAATCATGCTCTCTGGCTTTTTCAAGAATCTGTCTTAAGTTTAAGATCTGTTCATGCGTACCGCATCCTTTTACGAAGCCTGCCTGCGCCTGAGAAATTTGCCAGCCAATAAAACCTTCCAAACGAGACTGTAAAATATTATATATGTATATATAAGAACCTTACTTGCATGAGAGATTAACAAAAAGTAGGCAATAATTGTCTGGATTTGTTGGAGATCCTTTCTTATGAAGTGGAACAAAAATGGATGTGCACCATTCATCTGGCCAAACACCGGAGGACCAGATCCTCTTACAAATGTTATACATAAAAGGGAGATGGCGTCTTCACCCAAGCATTTTAATGTTTCGGCAGAAGTAGCATCAATGCATGTAGCTCTATTAGTTTTTAAATTGTTGAGGACATGTTCCACTTCAGACAAAAGAATATCCGGTTCATATTCGAAATCCAATGAGATGGCCTGAGGGTCATCCTCATAATAAAGATTTTTGCAATAATGTCGCCATACCTCAATCACCTCATGCAAGTTGGTAATTGGCTGTCCCTCGGGATTTTTAACAGCCCAAGATTTGGGTATAAAATCCCGACTGAGGCATATGACCTTAAAAACATCTCTTTCAGATGGTTAGTATTGGCATGCATCTCGATTTCTTGGCACAATTGCTGTATATAAGAGTTCTTATCTCTTCGGCATAGTCTCTGAATCTCGCGAGTTACTAATTACCGCAATTATTTTATGTACGTAACTGTATTTGATAATTTACAATTCCTAGCATGTATATCGACAACAAGTCAAATATTGAATACTCTTTAATCAAGATTTTTATCAAAATTGTAATATATTTCGACGGCTCTCATTTTTTAGGGCTATCTTATAAAGTTTTATCAATAAACTGTAATGCTTTTCATTTTTTCATTGTAATTATAAAGAAAATTCAGAACCATAAAATAGTAATAGTATATATACCTACAGTGTTGTGGTGTTGTAAATGTCTAGATAAAAAGGTTTCGATGTAAGAATTGAGGATTATAAAAAATTAAGTTGTTGTGTGGACATATTATTATCTGTCTTTGCTTCTAGGCATTCTTGGCGTTCCTGATCATTTTGTACTTTTACCAGAAGGCATGAAATTGAAGATCGTGGAGTACTGAGGCCTCTATCATTTTTAGCTCTATTGAATGACTCTCCAATACCTCAAAGGACCCTGGTGGTACTCTACAGACCATATCCAAATGATAATCCTAAAACGTGTAACTTGTAAAGGACTACTTTAGGATACACAATTTCTTGTAGAAAAGTTGGTTTAGGTTTTCAGACCATATAATTATGTCAGTATCATTCAGCAAATCTGTTGAAAATGCATACGATTAAATGCTCGCTGTAGCAATTGCAAAGATGGCTATGAGACGTCAAACACTAATTCGAACGCTGCACAGTATTTATTTTAGTGACAAAAGTGAGGTTAATTTGTCAGTCGTTCGTAATTATTCGAATCCTACTATTGGTTCGGTCGTAGATGAAGTACAGTATTCAACTCGCGGTAATGGTAACAATTCATTTGTCATTTACAGCACTCACCTACAGCTCGTGCTGCAAACTTTAACTTATCGTTATTACCGCTCGTTCAACAATATGCTATTATTCACAAACAGCAACAAATCATGTCTCACAAAAAAATCAATAATCGGTAAAAAATAACCCATAAAAATATATCACGTTGATGAAGGCTACAAACGTGGTCGCATTATAAGTAGAGTATGTTTCAAACATATATGTGCTCTTTATTAGAAGTTCAGGAAGAATGATGGAATCAATCCAATTCTCAGTTTACACAAAAAATGGAGTCAAGTTGATTATCTAAGTACTTTCCACGCATTGCGGTGATACCAGTTTAATATTTTCCCATACCATGAAGCTATAGTCCGAGATCCCCTTGCAACCAAATTTCCTAAAAATCAATTCGGTCATTTCCAGGTAACAAAATACAGAACGATCTAAGGCAATAAATACACCTATGTATGTACATCAGAATCCATGCGGCGGTTACTGAAACTAGGGGACACATGGGTTGCCGATTTTCCGATATTTAAAAGCAGACTACGTTATCAGCACCAATCTTTAAAGGGTAATCAAAAGTGTTCCGGGATTTGCCAGCCATTCTTTCCGAGACTCCGTCCTACATCGGCTCAGTTTAACCACTCAAAAAACAGGTAGAACATGATCAGAGATCCCTAGAGTAACCAAAAAACAGGGTTTGAACGACCTTTGTATTGTACCTACTGTTTTTCTTTTCAATTTGATTTCACTGCTACTAATACAGTTTTAAAAAATCATATACTTAATCGATCTGTATCCCGGCCCACTGTTTAGAAATTTCATTGCTATCAGCTACACAGATTACCGAATTATCTACAACAATATACTTCCAAATATTCTTTTTTGTCTATGGAATTCTGATAGAACTGAAAATTATATTACGTCGTTCCTTTACAGAGCAATCAAGGTCCATAATTTTTCAGTTTCACAACCCTTTACGCCCAAACTACCCCAATTCCACCTCCCCTAAAGAAATGCGGAAAAAGACCAGGTCCCCAGATCACCTAAAGCGGAGCTTGATTTATTTTTACATTTTTAGTTTTTTTTATCTCTGCTGCGCCGTCACTAACACGATTTGTAAAAACCATAAACGTTTTCCATTTTATCCACGTTAGTAATACCGTGTCAAAATTCCAGTTACCAGGTTATAGGATAATTTCCAGGTTATAGTATAATCAGAGATTCTTGAACGAAAAGAGTCCCAAATTTTGAAATCTTAAGGCGTGTGGATAAGGATGCAGTAGTAGCAACATGTTTCCTGTCCTTTTCTGTCGTATTCGGCTATGTTTAGTCGTTTTATATTAGGGATTTTTTCGCGAGATCTCGGAGTAAAAGGAACCGGGAATGGACCGGTGAGAGACGGGTTCTCCCTCCACCAAAGCTCTAGTTCCCGCAAGGGAACCGGCTCCTATTGACATAACAAAATGTCACCCGCCAGTACCTCACCTACGTCGGGCGGGTAGGAATTCAATTCCCGGTATCACGTGACCTTGCCATATTCGAATGACGTCACATCCGTCTTCCCCTATCCCCGCTTGACGCGAAAATGTCCAGTTCTGTTCCCTGTAGTACACAGTGCTGGACCGAGATCTCGCGAAAAAATCCTTATTGTTTCTCGCTGTTATCTGCTTGCTTTCTGTCGTTTTGAGTTAGTTCTGAGTTTATTCGGTTGTAATTGATCGTTTTCTACCGTATAGAGAAGCAGTACAGAAAAAGTATTGATTCGCCACCTATCTACCAAAGCCAAGACCTGAGCGTTTAATTTGAGTGTTCGTATCCACTGTATTTATGTGACATCAGGTATAGAAACCTGTGGATGCGACACAAGACAGACTCTTTTTTGTGGATACACACTTATTTAACACTCCCGATGTTTAGTTTATGGTAGAAATCAACGTAACTCACTTAAAGAGCAGCAATTTCACTCATTCATTCGAAACCAATCACAGACGATGTCGTTTCACTTTTATTAAAGCCAGTCAGTGTGACTCCCGGATAAATGAATGAAACTGCATGCTAGTGCCTAGTTGGCAAGACTCGTCCTAGTAGTAGCAACACAGCATAGTAAACAACCAGCATAATATCTCTGAGGATTTCCTATATAAAAATGGTTCCCACAAAATTTGACCTTGGGAGGTTTTATGGATGATTTTACGGCTGTGAAGTTTGGGTAGAGATGCGAAAAATAAAATATCGATACCGTTACCAACTCGATATTTTTTAGCCTCATAGGCGCGTTTGGTTCGTACAGAGAATTTTGAGCAATCGATTACACCCCTCAATAATTATATACCAATACACCTACAAAAGTATCGATACCAGCCTGGAATCGCTCAAAAAGTATTTAAGATAAAAATAGTCGATATTAGTGCAGAAGTACAAGTATCGAAGTACCGTTACCATCCCTACAAAAAAATCATCCAAAAGCGGTGATGCGCGTGTAATTTCCGCCAACTTGAGTTACTGTGCTGGTTGTCTACTATGCTGTGGTAGCAACATATAGATACTGGGAAGCAGTACTTTGAGAAAGTATTGGTTCGCCACCTAATACAAGGAAATGGCCATGGACCCTCAAAGCGGCGGAAAACGAAGTTTGAGGAATATTTCAAATTTTGGTTTTTTGTAAATGCCCATACACCGATTATCAAAGTTATAGCAGCATTACCTACTACGACCGACAGCGTATTGCTACCCAAATTTCATCACGATCCATACAGCGGTTATTGAAATTTCGAGGCTAGACGGACGCCAACGGACAGACAGACAGACCGACGGAAGTGAGTGAAGTGTATTTTCCTTATCTGGATATCATCAACCGCCCAAAAAGCCTATTATTTCAAAGTCGAAAATCATCGCAAACACAATACTCCCTTCACTTATCAGAGTGCGAGGTAAAAAATAGTGTGGTCTTTATCTAATCATTTTATTTTCTTACATAGAACGTACATCCTATACGTGCCTGCAACTTGTAAAACTGCAAAACCCTCTAATACCAATCCAGCCGATACGATGTCAGTCAGATGTAGACAGCGTGTCCTTTTTTCTCGAAGCAAGCAAGTTCCTCTGGAGCTGCTCCACCAATTACGTTTCTGTAGGTTTCCGCTAAAATTTAATTTACCGGCCATCCATACAGCTTGGGATATTCGTTCGAACTCGATTCGAAACTGCAGCAAGTCGTCTTTTATTTTATTTGTCCCTGGCGCGTCCGGGACTTTACATGTCACGTAGTTGTACGTATATCGAGATTTTTTCACATTCAGCCATATTGTCACGTACGGAGGTACGGAGTACGTGCCATGTCGCAGGTGGTAGAGAAAATAAACGAGATGAAACATACAGCATAATTGAGTATTGCTAATTAGAGAGGAGTTGAGTAATTGGAATGAAAGCGGGATGTGGCTGAGGCCGTAATCAGCGATGGACACTACCACATAATTTATTCATGTACCACCCTCGCGACTCTTTAGAAATAACGCAGACTTTTGTCCAACTATTCTTACTCAGGCTGCTTTAGCTTGGAAGAATTCAGGTCCGATTGAATGAAGAAGTGTACTGGAATTTCGTTGCAATAGTTGACCTGCCCATTCCACCTTAATAAGTGGCAAGCGAACAGGGAACTGATAGAATGAAATTCGACCAGACTACAGGACTGGCCAAATCCAGTGTTTATCTGGGTATTACCTAAAAGAGCAAAAGTGAGTACAAGGAACGGTGTTATTCGCAAGCTTGTTAACTTACAGTGGGGGGGGGGGCACCCTGGCGTACTGCCGACAACATCTCTTGTCATGTGCTTTGCCTCACCCGAATACGCATGCCCAGATCGACTCAAGCTAACAAACGACATTGAACACCTGAACGACACCTGTAGGATAATCACGGCTGTCTAAAACCTAATAACCTGGACCACCTATACATGTTAGCGGGAATAGCCCCCCTCAAATCAGAGATGAGAAGTGCCATGTATGACAGAACGAAGTAGACAACCATGAGATAAAAAAACACCCTCTAAAAGACACCCTCTACCCACATAACAAAAGTATATACAATGTACATACATTGGATATCGAATCAATGGATACGTATATCCACAAATAGAGCAAGAATGTTCAGTGGATGTCAAATAGACATCAAAAAAATATACATTTTATGTACGTTTGTCGAGAACTTCCACATCCATGGCATATCCATAAAATGTACATATGTACGTCTAATGTAAATGCATACTATATGTAACATAGTCCAGGTATGAACATATATATACTTACATACCAAAGTATATACAGTGTACATACAATGAATATGTATATCCACAAATGGAGCTTGAACGTCTAATAGATGTAGAATAGACATAAGCAAATTTATATTTCATATGTTCCAATATAGGGTATTGTTACGTTTTACATGGTATTTCAAAGGTTATGACCATTTTTGTATCCAAATCGCTGTCAAATGAACATACTATATATAAAAGGGTGATGAATCAAAAATCATTTTTTGACACGGATGGATAAAAGGTATTCTCTAGTTTCAAAATCGGCTATAAAAAAGCCCGCGACGTATATTTGTATACAGGGTGATGTAGAATGCAAAATCTGGATTTTCTCTCTTTTTTTAAATATAACCCCCAATATTTTATTATACCAAAGAATTTCTTATAATATGCACTTTCATCTTTGTATAGTACTTGTTATAAATTCATTAGTTTCTGAGATATTTCGACTTCTCTACAAATTTTGAATATACCTTCTATTTGTTTACTAAAATTTATTTATTTTGAGAAAAATACTATCAAATTTTATTTTTGGTTAACAAACAACTAAAATGTAAGGCCATAATAGTGCATGATCAAGTCAAAACACTGATTTAACGAGATAATATAGGTCAAGTCTGCTGAGGAAACAATTTTATAGACGTCATGCATAATTACCAAGCAGATCTATCAGGTAGGCTATGAAATATTAAGCGACACTGTCCGCATGAAACGATTCTTCAATCTTTCAAATGCATTAGTGTTGGAGTGCCTCCGTTCTGGATATTGCTATTTATAGTTAATATATTCTAGAGACAAGTAGGCAATTTCTCAAAGATTCTCCTAAATACCCTCAATGGAAAAATTAATTTTTAAAGCTCGTTTTTAACACAGTACGGAATTATTGAGCAGGTTGTGAAAACTGTCATGTTTTCAAAGCCTACCTGATAAATCTGCTTGATAATTATGCAACACACCTACAGTTTATTTGTTTCCTCAGCATTGAGGTAGATGTATCAAATATTGCCACCTTAAGAGTAGTTGCCTCATATAATGCATGTTTTTCACTGTAAAGAAATAAAAATGTGGATATATATTAAGGACCATATTGTCTATCACATAAGTTACAGATACGTTAATAAGATGACCACAAATGTATTTATTGTAGTTCTTTATAAGGGACTCACATGACAATATTAGGCTCAGTAGTGTTCCTATTATTGCCATATTACATAACTGATAAAAACTGCTAGCAAGACAAACAGCATAATGGAAAATGAACAAATAAAGACGTAAAGCTTGCACAATCTGCATTAGGGATAGTGTTGAAAAAAATGCGCAAGTACTCCTAATATTGTCACCAGTGCTCCGAATACTGCCTGTGGCTATATGGTATACCATTGTATGACAATATTAGGAACAAGTAGGATAGTGGAATATTTTGCTTTTTTAGTTAAGAAAACTTAAAGCACCAGCAACACAATCTACGGAACATCAGCATACATATGTATCTATCTCCATTAATGTAGGAATTCAAAGAATAGTCAGACATAATTGCACACATGCCACTTAAAAAATCGATATTTTTATAGGAGATAGCTAATGGAACTATTGTCGCACATTTATGGCAGGTGCCTAATCTGAACTCAAGCCAAACACGTTGTATGAAGTATGATATCCTTCATAATTGGCGTCCATTGTTGCCATTTGACCTGCAACGCCTGAATAGTATGCCTTCTTTGGGGTGGCATTATTAGGATCTACGGCAACTTTTGGTACACTTACCTCTCGATGATTCAGGGTTATGACTTCATCAAATACTATTATGACCTTATAATTTAGTTGTTCGTTAAATAAAAAGCAAATTCGATAATACATTCTCAAAGTAAATAAATTTCAGTACACAAATAATAGCTATATTTTAAATTTACCGAAAAATCGGAATATCTCGGAAACTGGTGGACGTAGGTACGACAAGTGCTATACAAAGATGAAAGAGCATATTAAAAAAAATTCTTTGGTATAATAAAGTATTGGGGGTTACATTTAAAAAAAAAGAGAAAATCTGGATATTGCATTCTACACCACCCTGTATACGAATATGCGTTTCGGGATTTTCTTATAGTCGATTTTAAAACTAAAGGATATTCATAGTCTTTTCATGTAAACAAAATGATTTTTGTTCCATTATTTTTTGACATACAGTACGTTAGTTTGACAGCGATTTGGATATAAAAATGGTCATAACTTTTGAAATACCCTGTATAATGCTACAATACCTTACATTGTGAGAACAGAAATGATCAGAAGCATCTAAAAATGGGATAATATACAGGGTGTCTCATTTAAAAAAATACATGTTTGCATCATCACATAGTTATGGATCACTCTGTATAAATCTAAATATTTTCTGAGCAAGGAGCATATCTGTGCCTACAACGAAGCAATGGATATGTATATCTACAAATGGAGGATGAACGTCTAATTTCATGTACGTTGTCGCGAATTTCCACATCCATGGTATATCATTTAAATATACATTTATGTCTCGATTTATGTACTTTTAATGCACATGCATAGTATATGAAAGTCCAATGTAGAGGCAGAAAAATAAACAAACCTTATACTTTCATTATTTATTGTTATTAATTGGCACTATACTGTAATTTTCATCTCCTTCCTGTTGAACAGCCTGTCTGAAATGACAGAGAAATCAAGGTTATACAATTTTGTAGGTGGTTTGCCCCGATTACGGCTTACCGTTAAATGCTGGATGCGAGTGTTATCAGTAGCCAGAAAATAAGTAACATTGAACAATATTTCACTCAATCAGGTGATCAGACACAACCAGTAGCACCACACACACGCTAACTACGGCTAAAAATGGTTGTTAATCGACGTGGTTGGTTATCGTGACTTGAACTTGACCACTTCCAGAGCAAGGAAACATTCCGGTGCAAATCTACGCCACTTTGAAATTTGGAAATTTCGAAACTTGCGTGACATAACCTAACCAAATCGGTTGGACTAAAAAGGGGTGCTAATCGACTCAGTTTGATGACTTGACTCGACTTTATCAATTAATGGACCGAAAGAACGTTTATTTTATTTCTCAATTTAGGCAATTAAGCCAAAAAATGTTTTCGAGGGCCTGCGCCTGGGGCCTATTCCGGCACACTGCGAAAAATCTGAACAGGTGACAACCCTACCTGGGGGTATGTTGCTTAGAGTATTCAAAATCTACAAAATCAGAGACGTCTGGGGAGGGCAACCCCCCTTATATATGCAAATAAACAATTCCAATCCAACTTAAACTTAACTAATCTTTAGGAACATTAAGAATTCAAAGTATCATAACTCCTTTATTTTCCATTTCTTGGTGTTACTTCTGTTGTCGTTGTATTCTACTCGTCAAGTGTTTTCGAACTGACCATATATTTTGTGAGAAAATATCAAAATTTCTAAGTCGTTCTTAGGTTAGGCATTGAAATTTCAAAGATGCGTAGATTTTCATTGGGTCGTTTTCCCAGGCTGTGAATGGTCTCATCTCACTCAGGGCGTCAGACCGAGTCCGTTAACACTTCTTCAAACCGCATTTAACCCACTTTGACATCATCAACTTGACCGGTCGGGTTAGGTAAGGTTCTGAAACTTAAAAGTGCCGTAGTTTTTCGCTAGAGCATTTCCTCAGTCTGCGAAAGGTCTCCTTTAACTCAGGGCGTCAAATTGAGTCGATTGACAGTACTCTCAACCTCCATTTCGGTTTCCGCTAAAACCAAGTCAAGCCCTTTATCTACTACTGTAGTAATAATATATAGTACAATT
This sequence comes from Callosobruchus maculatus, assembly GCA_951848785.1. NCBI lineage: Eukaryota > Metazoa > Arthropoda > Insecta > Coleoptera > Chrysomelidae > Callosobruchus > Callosobruchus maculatus. Next base: position 211,177 of record CATOUR010000285.1, read on the forward strand.
TATGTAGATACATAATAAATACACACATAACTTATGCCGGCTACCGACGATCACTTTTAACTGACAGTTTTCACTGAACACTATAAACTGTCAGTAAAAACTGACCTTCGTTTTGTCTACATACGTTCAGTTTTAACTGACGATGAATCAGTTTTCAAAATGTCGTCAGATGATTCGGATGCCTTAGCCATATGTGGTCTTTCGTTAGTTTTAAATAATGGGAAGGGGAATAAGCGTAAAGAGTAGAGCAAAGAATGGCTAAGAAAAAAGGCTCCTTATTCGCATGTTAACTTATTAACAGAATTTAAAATATTTCCAAAGGATTGGCACAACTATCTCAGAATGAGTGAAGAAAATTTCCTACATCTGCAATCTTTACAAATAATAACAAAATACGATTAGAAGACCGCAGCAGACAGACCGATGTCTTAGAACTGATACAAATCACATACACACGTACAGTTTTAACTGAACAGTTCCGTCACTTCAGTTAAAATTATCGTTTCCATAATATAACATCAGTTTTAACTGACATTAAGAAAACTGTCAGTTTTTATGGCACACACGGTCAGTTTTCACTGACTATAGTGTTCAGTGAAAACTGTCAGTTAAAAGTGATCGTCTGTAGCCGGCATTAAGGTTGGAGCGTGAGTTGTAAAAATAATTCACGCTGCGCTGTTTATAGATATTATTACCTGTTTAAAATTATTTTGCAGCCCGAGCTACTACGACCGTAGTAATAAATAGTACTATTTAAATACCTAATAATTACAAACCATGGAATCTGCCGCTAAAATAAATATCTATCGTCCGTTTGAATTACCATTTGAGGTTTCAGAACCAACTTTGCAGTTATTATAGCATGCGTCAGTCATATGCATTTGCAAGAGATCAGTATCGGTATCTAGTTGGCGTTTTTCGCAACTTACGGCCGGGGTGTGAGTTATGAAAAATGATTCGCGACATTTGTTTATAGGTTGGTAGGTGACTGCTATTAGAAATCTACAAATTAATGTCATTTGACCGAATCTTGATTCGCCTGTGAAGAGCACAGATTTCCAGTGTCTAAGCTGCCATTGCAAATAATCACGAGCGAAGCTCAAACGAGGAGTTTTATGGGCTTGAGCTAAAACAGGTTTTCGTATTAGTCGTCTTAGGGCCGTATTCATAGTCGTCCCTCGAGTAATACTTAAGGTTCCCCTAAGTATCACTCAAGGGATACTTAAGAGACCTTCAACGGTGGCTTTCCTTGTTTATCCGTTTCCTAGATAACATCTACGATACGGCGGGATTCATTTGGCGACGTTGTCATATTTCAAATATTTAATATGCCTATGCCTACCCGTTTTGATGTTTTCTGTGAACCCTTTCTGTTTTGTGCCAATGTTTGGTGTTTTGTGCCGGTCATTTTACTTCCCACACCGATAGGTGACGGGAGTATTGTGATCGCGAAAATTTTCGATTTTGATATAATACGCATTTTGGGCGTGTTATGATGTCTACAGAACGAAAATCCACGTCACCCATTTCAGTCGGTCTGTCTGTCTGTCTGTCGGTCTTTCTGTCTGTCTGTCGGTCTGTCTGTGTGTCTGTCTGTCTGTCTGTCTGTCTGTTGGCGTTTTTCTAACGTCGTAATCTCAGCAACCGCTGCATGGATTGTGATGAAATTTGGGTAGCAATATGTTGTGGTGTCGTAGTAGGTAATATTCCGGTAATTTTGAAAATCGTTGTACGGGGGGTGGAGTAATTAGCAAAAAACGAAAAATTTCAAATATCCCTCAAACTTCGTTTTTAGGCGTTTTAGGGGTTCGTGATCATTTTCTACTTTTTTTGGGTGGGGGTGAATTTGGGGTGGTTGGAGGGGGGTTGTAAAACTGAAAAATATGTTGTATTCATAATGGGCTGTCCAATGATCTGTGAATGAAAGACCTAGCGGCATAATACACTTTTTTAGGTCCATCCCAACATTTCCCTGCTTATAATAGAAACCAGGGGACTTAGAATTTGTGATGTATACATACGAGTGTTGTTTTAGATTGTTCTATATTGCGTAACGCGCAAATTATCGAATTGATTTTAGTGAAATTTTGACACAGTATTACTGCCGCGGCGAGGATGGAAAACGCGTATGTTTTGGAATAATCGTGTCAGTGGCGGCGCAGCAATAATAAAAAACTAAAAATATAAAAATAGCTCAAACTTTGTTTTTAGGCGTTTTAGGGTTTCCTGGTCAATTTTAACCTTTTTTTTGGGTGGGGGTGAAATTGGGGTGGTTAGGGGATCGGGGTTGTAAAACTCATTCATTATAGCGTCCATTGGCTATTACAGAAATCAAGGGACTTAGAATTATCTGATGTATACATACGAGTCTTGGTTTAGATCGTTCTGAATTTAGTAACATGGAAATTATGGACACGATTTCTATGAAATTTGGACACAGTATTATTACGCGCAGCAATAATTAAAAAAAACTGAACATATAAAAATAGCTCAAACTTCGTCTTTAAGCAATTTGGGGGTTCCTGATTATTTCGTATCGTCCAGTTGAAGCTGGCAGAATAAAAATTGTATCGTTTTAGTTCCTACGGAGAGACTTAGGAAACTATCAACTAGTTTTTGTATTTGATGTGTTTTGAAAGCATGCGAACGATTGCTTGGTTGCAAGGGTTCTCAGACTATAGCTTCATGCAAAGAGAGTATAATAAAATGTTATCACTGTTATGTGTGGGAAGTACTGAGTCAATCAACTTGACTCCATTTTTTCCGGATTTGATAGAAACTGACAACACCGGACTCCAAAATTAACCTACAAACTCGACTGCAACGAAATGTCATGTTGACATGTCATGTTGACATTCCGTTACTTGAGTATTACTCAAAGGAGCCCTACGTAAGGAACCCTCTACAAGTAGCTGTCAAAACACAAAACCTTACTTAAGAGAGCCTTAAGTATTAAAGGATCCTTAAGTATAAATACGACCTTTGGTCTCAAATCTCCCTCGCGTAATATGTTTCTGTCTGGTCAGAAATCATTACTTGGTGAGCCACCCTAAGAGCATTTTGGAGGCCTTTGGCTTTAGATGTTCGTTTACGTAAAGAAAAAACTACTATGTACAGCTAGTCTTTTGTATTCTCTAATCACCGTATAGTGATCATACATACGCTTGATTATTGAAGGGCTGCGATTGAAACTTCTTGCAACTTGCCAGATTTTAACATCATTTGCAATTGAAACTACACTATGAGCTACGTCTATCTCGCTAAGGTCTCTCATTTTGACAAACAATGAATTCAGCAATATGTCATGCCTTTGTCTAGTGGAGCTGTCAGAGTCTACTTCAATATAAAATCTAAATGTGTATGTTATCTTGATCACTTTATATCTTGTACTGGGTTTGAGATCTTGAACGTATCTTAAATAGAGAGCACAAATATGTACTATTTCTGTGAAGTAGGTAGAATAGAATGTGTAACTATTATGAAAACATCATTTTTACCTCCAAAAAACACTAAGCGAACATTTTACAGATATTTAGAAAAGTGTTTCATTAATTTTTACTTTCCACACCGATAGGTAAGGGGATCGCAAGAATCTTCGATTTTGAGATAATAAGTTTTTAGGCATTTTGTGGTATATATATGTACATAACGAAAATCCGTGCCACGCCGTTTCTGTCCGTCTGTCTGTTGGCGTCTTTCTAGCCTCGTAATCTCAATAGCTGTTGCATGGATTGTGATGAAATTGAGGTAATTAAGGCCGACAAATTTGTTGCACCTATAACAGGATGTTGTTTGATCTGTGAAAGAAAGACGTAACGGCATAATAATCTTTTTTAGGTCCATCCGAACATTGCTTTGCCTACTACAGGAACCAAGCGACTTAGAATTTTCTGAAATGGTTTAGATCGTTCTATATTGAGTAACGTGAAAGCTATAGGATTGATTTTAATGTAACTGGCACATTATTATTGCCGTGGTAAGGATGAAGAACGTATGGTTTTTAGAAATCCTATCAGTGGTGACGCAGCAATAATAAAAAAACTAGACGTACATATAAAAACAGCTCAATTTTTTAGGAGACTTGGGGACTGCTGATCGTGTCCTTTTGTCCAGTTGAAGCTTGCAGAATAAGGCCTAAGGCTAATAGCTGTGTCGTTCCAGTTCCTGTAGAAAGAGATGTAAGGAACTATTTACGAGAGTTTTGTGTCGGATGTTTTTTTGCGGGCGTTATGTGTGGAAAGTACTGAGTCAATCAACATGACTGCATTTTTTTGAGCAGCGTATATAGTGGACACAAAATATTTTCTCTTAATGCATCATTCGGGATATGTGTGTAGAAAATGCTCAGTAACTATTGTGGCTAAATTTTTTACATGGAGTGCACTGGGCTTCTTTCAACAGATACCTGATACAAATCACAATAAATGGAAATGGAGGGCCACTCCAATATTCCACAGTTCCGCATTATTTCAGCAACCGTACTGGCATAATGTACCTCACAACAACGAAGAACTTCGATAGCTTTTCATAAAATAAACGAAACTAAAGGTATATATTCATTGGAGTAGTAAAAATTTATGATCGGCTCAGAGGCAGAAGCAGTGTGCGGAAGGAAATCAAATCAGGATATACGTACCTTTCGTGATTACACTGTATGTTATTTTATTCAAACCAGCATGAAATCGGACAGGATGAAATATTTTCTTTGATTTCGAACGGGAGCATTACGTTCGCCATTCTTCCTTGAAGCTCGCTCGTTCGTTCGGCAGCCATCACGGGATTTCTGTTTTTTTTTATAAAGTCCTTCCGAAGCGAAATGACTGCGTCGAAAGGAAAATAGGTAGGTGTATCCAGGATATACAATGTGTCCAGTCATCGGTGTCGGAGCCTTTAGGGGGATAAAATACGTTAATTTTTATCGACAAATCACCCCTCAAAAGTAGTTTTTCTCCTACCATAATAAAGTGGCAGCCACTTTGTTTTTTGTTTAATTGATGCACCAGTATTGTACTAATTTAGGAGCAGCTACTTAAGTAGCGGTTCTACAAAAACAGAATAAGTTTCATTCGATAGTGAAACATATAGACCATAAACTGATGGTAAACATTTTCCAAATTTCGTTCCATGTCAGGGCGGAAAAAATTGTTGAAAGAATATGATTATGTAATTTTTGAGTCTTTTTCTACAATTTCAGTTTTTTCAACTAAGCTGTTATCCTACGTTCTTTTTGTTTCTAAGCGATAGTACATGGTGTTTCCTAAAAAATATAACTATACATCTCATAGCCCTAAGTGAAGTAGTTTACAAGCTATGCTATGATGGTTTGAATATGACCTTTTATTGAACAAAATACTTAGTGGTCACGACATTTTAAGTCAAGTCCGGTGAACGCCATTTAAATGACCGATATTCGCCGTGGATTGGACGCGGCGGAACAATCGCTTGGCCACCGCGTTTACCGGACTTCACTACTCACAAGATTAGCATACAATCGTTATGTTGTTACATTGTTTCCTAGACGGATTCAAGTTGTTTGTAAGGTATTGAGCGTCTTGTCCACTATTAACCGTACAAAATGATTTAGTGTTGCCTCATGAGTCATGAATTATTATGTTCTCTGTTGATGAAAACACGTGTTCAGACGAAAACTAAAAGTGGCGGCTCATGGGAGAAGAGGTGTTATGCGCCGTTCTTTTTATTTTTGCCTTACCTTACCTCGACCAATTCTGGCCTTTCGTTCTCATCGAAGTAATATTTAAGCCCACATTCGTTAAAAGTTACATTTAGGCTGCTTCTGCAGACCTTTTTGAACTACAAGTTGCTTAATAATTGGTTGAATTTGCGATAACTGACTGATTGATACAAGGATGACAGCCTTTAGTTTCGGAAACTTAATCCCTTAATACTCCTTCATTTTTTTTATTCTAAAAAGATTGCAAAAAACTGAGGCGTTTTGGCCGAGGGGTGAACCGGTCACGGAAATTTTGTACACCACAATAGGGTCGTTCCGTGAAATTCCAATAACCATATTTATGCGCATTTTCATGAAGTATTACTTATAACATACAAAAAAAATTTCAACTTAATTGGATGAGAATTGAAAAAGTTACGCGCCTTCAAAGATTCAAATATTTAATGCGCTCAAAATTCATCGTTGTGACGTCATTGGGTCTGTCGGCGTGCCCAGACCAGCTGGCGGATGTACAGCGACAGCGCCCAGCATACGTTTATAACACGGTTTATAATACGTTCAAGTGCTTTGGTTGACGCTATGTTTTGTTTGACCGGGTGGTTTTTTCTAACACATTCAAAAATCCAGATTCTTCTACAGTCATTTTATCGGTAGTTCTCAAAACTCAAAATGAGTGACTGGGTATCCCGATATAAATTTTCGGATTATTTTGTATAAGAAAAGCAGTTCGCTTTTCTACAAGTTCCTTGTTGGATGATCCGAACTCGAACCACTGGTTAAGGAGTAACATTATTTTGGGATATGTTTTAATGGCATTTGTTTCTGCCTTCCCTTAGTATATTGCACTCAACATATTTTGATATAACTTTGGCCTTTATATTGACTTGGACTCACTTATCTGTCTTCCAACGTTCCCTCTCTCGTTGTCTTCAGTACATTCTAGTTTTACTTGCGAAACATTGGTGCTATATTAGATTCGCTGCTTGGTGACGAACATCGATTTTTTTTTGTGCTGGTACTAGGTTCATCTAAATCTCATTTTCGTTGTCTTAAGGAAAACATTCCGAGGATCTCTAGCGTGTAAGGCTTGTTGGTCTTTTTGACAAACAAAAATGTGCGGAACTACTTCAGGTTTCATCTTGAGTTTTACATCTTTCATTAATTTGTAACACATGTAATTTTCAACATCTTCCTCAAATTTAAACAAGATATACCAGACTGAGATACACATTTGAAGTAGGGATATTTTGTAGGCTAAGTATCCACGATTTTCTTCCCAAAATACAGAAATGTGAGACACAAAGAACTAGATTATATAATATAAAACAATTTTTTCTACATAATCAAAATACAAATGAATTTTGGTTGCATCAAGGGACTGAAAACAGCCAACACGTTCCACATATCAATGAGAATTGATTTGTCCAATGCCTTTATAATTGTTAGGTATATCATTAGTTCAGTATTTGGATTAAAAAAATCTACTTGTATCTCTTATGTTTTAGTGTACCAGTACCAGAAAAATCTGCTAACAACTGACGTCAACATACCTTTAGAATGGCATTGACAAATGCGGATTCTTGATAATAATACAATTCACTTAGTTATAAAAATACTTATATCAAAATGGTCCTCACAGAGTACTTTGTTAACTTATCGCTCACAAATTCATTCCTACGCATAGCTCTCTGCCACAATTTCCTGATTTTTATATTTCGTGGCAAACCAATAAAAAATTCATCAGGAGTGGTCACTGTCGTATTTTCACATTGGGGAACCATACAATATTTATAATTTTTCTTCATCTGTCCTCCTTCCATTATTATACTCAGTATCAACGAATTCAAATAGCTTGGTAAGTATTCAGTGTCGATGAAACAATTAAATAAATTATCCAATACACAATACACGCGTATGCAGTTCGCAAAGCTTGCATAGCAAGCAGGATGCGCTGCAAGCACCCGTACAATGCGTGGCCAAGATGCCGCGCCGCGCCGGTCGGAGAGGTGTAGTGACGTCACCGTCGCACACTCGCAAGTGCCGCGCGTTTTCAGTTTGCAGCACTTTGATGATTTATTAGAACATGAAATCGAGCTCAGAAAATTCTGAAATTTTGCACAGCTGCTAAACTCAATACGCCCTTTTAGAATATGCAATAAAAAAATATGCTGAACAAGCCTATTCAGACAATTAACACAATTCATATGCTTCCCATGTAAAACAATATAAAAAATTGAAACAATTCACACAATCCAGGGAATTGCATGACAATTCACAAAAAATCGAGACAATTCATGGAAATTCAATACAGTTCATGGCAATTCAAACAATTCATGGGACCTCCTGACAATTCATGCCAATTCAGTACTGATGTTTTTGCACACCACACTACACTTATTATTTGAGACACCTAGACTGTACTCATATCCATACATCTACAAAAATGCGATTTTTTGTAATACATTTTTACCCATTTATGCCTCGATTTCAAATATTTTCTCTTCTGGTTCATTATGAATTTATGCATTTTTAAACACAATCAGTTTACCAACTCAACCCACATATTTTGACGGCCCCAGAATTGGTAAATTAGGCCTATGAAGCTCGTTTTGCAAGGCTGAATATCATTTGGGTTATTCTTATAAAAATAATGCGCACAAACTTCTTCAAAACATTTACTATCGAAATTAAGATTTTCACAAAAAAGTAAAAAATTAACAAACTCAAAAATTTTTCTTATGAACTAATGGTACCAGATAATCTCACAAGCAACAAATACACTCTAAGATAGGTACAAAAAGATAAAAACTTTTTCTTGAAAACAGGTGCTCAAAACACAGATTCATATATAAAATATATAATAAAAATAGAACAATAAAAGCATAAAGGCAAAAAACAAATCCTTTTTTCCTCATGTGACTCTTGATTCGAGTAAAAGAACCATTAAACTCTCTTTAAACGTTTATAGAGTTGTTTTATATTGACTAGGTCTGTTCTATTCAGGCTAAATGGCCGAGATCCAATCAAATCTATTGGGCCATGAAATATAAATTTTGTCTCAATTCATGCTATATCGTCTACTCGCGGCCAGATGAATTTATCCAATTCTGCTTTCAAGAACTTCATTCTGTATGTACTGTTATCTTCTATAGCCTCTAGAACTCTGCCAATACAGTATTCCATGTCATAAAAACAGCATAGTATTTTTCACATTCGATTTTTATGACAAGTTGAGTGTCAAGTTCTGGTTCTGGCTCGTTATCTTCTAACGCAGAAAGTATATTATCATCATCAGTTTCTACATATTCCTCTTCGAAACTTCCCGTAGAATCTTCGTGGGTCGATTCATAAGCTTTTTCTTGATCTTTTTGCGTTTTTTCTAGGTGGTACACTAGATTTCTTTTTCGGAGCAAAAAATCGTCTATGTCTATCTGAGCTGACTTTCTCATTGTCTTTACATAGAAACCATACCAGTGAGGACTTCTTTACTATTTTTTGTTTTCCGTCAAAATTGACCATCACATATGGTGAACTGGGTGTAACATCACTATCTGTAATTGATGCACTGAAATCTTTAAGTGCATAATTTTTCTCTTTGCTTGGATTTGTTATCATAAGGTCTATATTCGGTCCCTCATCAATTGTTAATACTTCTCCCTCATCTATCTCTTCTTCAACCACTTCTGTTGTATTTGATTTTAGCAGGTTTACGTCAACATTTTGCCAATCTTTATTGCAGACCTTCGTTATACCTAATTTTGATAAATCTTCAAACTCAAAGTTTAAAGTGACCTCACCTACTTGATTTTTTCTTGTGAGTACAATGAGACAGAAAGTTTATTTCGATGTGCCAAATAAACGCGAGGAGCTTATTAGCAAAATTATTGGGGTCGGAAATGAATTACCGAATGACGAAGCGATGATCAGTCGTTCTACGCAACATGTGTCAGTACAACATAACAACATAACCCTTTCACAGCAGCCGCGCTACTCTGGTATTTAGGCTCTGCCTGCGCGGTCTGCTCAGTTATATAAAAAAAACAACAGCATGTCTGCAACACCAAGGACGACATTTTGGACAATGGTTGTAACATTTTGTCTCTTTTTTCCCAAAACAAATCTCGCGACCACTAAGCATTTTGTTTAATTGACCCCTTAACTGCCGGATTAGACAATAAAGGGTCATAGTCAAACCATCATAGCTTCTAAACTACTTTACTTGTGGGTAAGATGTACATCTATTTTGTTTAAGGAAACGCCATGTACTATTGCTTAAAAATCAAAAAAGAATGTAGGTTAACAGCTTAGATTTTTGGGAAAAACTGAAAATGTGAAAAAACGCAAAAGTTACATCATTATTTTCTTTTGACATTTTTTTTCCCTGATATGATATGAAATTTGGAGTGTGTGTGAAGTGTTTACCATTATTTATGGTCTACATTTTTCGCTATCGAATGAGACCTATTTTGTGTTTGTAGAACCTCTACATAGGTAGCTATGACTAAATTAGTACAACACTCGTGCATCAATTAAACAAAAAACAAAATGACTACCATTTCATTATGGTGGGAGAAAGACTACTTATGGGGGGTGATGTGTCGATGAAATATCCTGTATTTCATCCCCCTAAAGGTTCCGACACCGATGATCCGACACATTGTACCAGCGGTTCTATACTTTTCTTTTTGCTACCGGAAAATGCTGAAAAAATCGACTGACAGCGGCATTTGAACACGCGACCTCTGGAATTCTAGTCCGACACTCTGCCAGCTGAGCCACGGCGGTTTTATAGAAAGACTTCCGAAGCGAAATGACTGTGTCGAAAGGAAAATAGCCAGGTGTATCCAGGATATACGGGATATCCCGGCATAAAATCCGCAAACAAAGCTGGGTGAAATTAGGCCACAAAAAATGTATCAACTCATCAAGGCAAGCGTAGGAATGTAGCGACACCATCGCCCAGAGATGATGGTGCAGCTTGCGCCGTCGGGCTAGCCAGCCCAGGGACGACGGTGCATCGTATACTATTATCTCTGCAGTCAGTCATTGGGGAAACAAGTCGTATGTATGCATCAGAAAAATTTAATGCCGGCTACACACGATCCGGCAAGACTGTCAGTTCGAACTGAACAGTCCACCTGAAAACCGGTCGCCTGATGAACTGATGGCCCTCCACACGTTCAGGCGAATCTGGAATATAATATCAGTCTCAACCATCATGACCTCCACTGTCGACGACGCGTTAGCACTTCTCGGTTTAGTAGTTGCTGAAAACTACTCCTCAAATTATTGATTGTTTTGAGTCGACTTCGTACAGGCCACGGTCGCGATAATCTTTCAATTTTATTTGCCATCGACACGGCTGTGATAAATCGCGATAAACTCTTCTAAACACGTATTTTCTCTTTAGCGCGACATGGTAACGACTTTTGTACTGAACCGAACTGTTTGACCTGACGGCCTGATGTCCCGACAGGTGGCTGTGCCATACATAGTTCAGACTTGCCTTTGAGTACGTCAGGGCGGACGGATGGACGAACATATTTTTGATTCTTCTTCGGCCGCCTGAACAGTCTTAACTGACAAGTCGACCGGAATATATACACGCTCAGGCAACCGGACTCCAGGCGGACTGTCCAGTTCGAACTGACAGGCCTGCCGGATCGTGTGTAGCCGGCATAAGTTTCTTGGTTTCTGTAATAGGCAAGACAATGTTCGGATGGACCTAGAAAAAGCCTTAGATGCCTCTACGTCTTTCCTTCACAGGTCAATAGACAGCCTATTATGAATACAACATATTTTTGAGTTTTACTACCTCCCACCACCAGTCACGTCAATTTCAGCCCCACTTAAAAAAGTAGAAAATGATCAGGAATCCCTAAATGCCTAAAAACGAAGTTTGAGTTATTTTTTTTTTGTTTTTTTGCTTATTACCCTGCGACCCTACATTAATTTTTCGAAGTTATAGCAGCATTACCTACTAAGACCCTGCAGCATATCGGTACCCAGGTTTCATTACAATCCATGCATCGGTTACGGATATTACGGGGGTAGAGAAACATCTATGGCGCCTATCGGCAGGCTCTACAAGGGTGTCGGGCACATCTGCTCCCATAACCCTACTTAGGTATACCAAGGTGTTAAAGACGCCGTCTTGACAAGCCCCTTATATATATTGACTTAAGCCCCTTCTACTATCAAACGGTGTAAGGGTAGCCCTTATAATAGTAATTATTATTATCATGATGTAGCTTTATCGATGCATCGGCCAGTAACGCACCATATATCGTAAAGGCAACCACTGCATAGTTTTATGAACTACATATAATTATTTCATTAGTATAACAGCAACTGATGCGAGCCTTCTGACTTTTTTATTGCGTCCCTTAGGATAGAGGTTTTATGTGGAAGGTGAGTTAGTTACGAAAAACCCCTACATTGCTCCATTTACGAGACAATGATAATGTAGCAACGTAAAAACGGAACCGCGATATGCTGTGCAAATAGGGAATGTTTGTGAAGTACGGATTCAATGAAACTGATGCCTCATTGCCTACACCATAATCATAATTGTCGAACTGCAACTAGCTTCATCATTCTAGCTGGTTTTCATTATTATTATTAGTTTGCACAACAGGCGATGAAGGCCTAGGGCAGAAATGAGTAGAGTCTGATCTTATACCGCTAAAATTTATATAACTTGAGATTGTCTTTGGATACTTTCACCACCTATTTCTGAGTATACCCCAGACTAATCCACGCCACCTATTTTTGTCTGCCGCCTCCTCTTTCCAGTGTTTAATATTAGATTTCTTTAAATCACCTTCTGCCTTTTTCAGCTATCTCTCCCTTTGTCTACCCTTCCTTTTTTCCTACTGGTCTCCGGTTGAGAACTAGTTTTGCCATTCTCATCCTATTCAGCCTCTCCACATGTCCTAGCCACCTTATTCTCTGCGCTTTGATGACTCCTACAATATTGGGGTTTTTATACATGTCTTCCAGTTCCTGGTTTGTTCTGCTCCTCCATCTCTCGTTTGTCCTTACGCCTCCATAAATAGTTCTCAACATTTTTCTTTCCCATCTTATAATTTTTTCTTCCTCCTCTTTGTTCATAGTCCACGTCTCACAAGCATATGTCGCTGTTGGTCTTATAACAGTTGTGCAAATTCTTTCTTTGGTCTTTCTGGATACATATTTGGATTTCATAAGAATTTTCAGGGCTATATACTTCTGATTTGCTTTGATCATCATCTCCTGTTTTCTTGTTTCTCCTGTCCCTTTTGCTTCATGATTACCCCTAGGTACATAAATTCGGTAGTCCTATCGAAAGTATATTTCATGTTGTTGGCCGTAAAAGTTAGGTTCGGCTGATCATCGGAAATTTTTTCCATTTGCCCCATGATCATATACAGTATTTTGTCTTACTTTGATTTATCTCCATCCCAAATCTCCTTGCAGCTACCTTTGTCGTAATTTTCTCTAGCTCTTTCTTTGTTTTTGCTACTAGTGTTAAATCATCTGTACAGGGTTGGGATAAAGTATGGAACCAAGCAAATAACTTTGGAACGGAAAGAGTGATATTTGAAAATTTGCAGGCAAGTGTAGTGACGTCTAGTGCATCCGAAGACATTATGTCAGCTATTAATGTACTTCCGGTTTAACCGGAAGTACCGTCAACTTTTTTAATTTAAATGGGACACTCTGTGTATTTTTGCAGATTATAATTCATCTTTTTTTCCGAATACGTCCGTAGTGGGTTTAGCATTAGTTTCTGTAAAAATGGGAAAGATAAAGCTTCTTTATCATTTCAGGTGTTTAAAATGAGGTCATTCAAAATCGGTTTTGGCGATCGCGTGAGAACTCACAAAAAAGTGTGTCATTTTTTAATGACTTACGTCCCGACAGGGGTCCTATAGCACGTTTGACGGTGACGAAAAAAAAAATACAAAAAAAATTACCTCAAACGGGAAGACCGCAGACCACCACGGACGAATTTGTGAGACAAATTTTTTAAGAAACAAATACTAAACCCACTATGGACGTATTCGGAAAAAAAAAGATGAATTAAAATCTGCAAAAATATACAGGGTGTCCCATTTAAATTAAAAAAGTTGACGGTACTTCCGGTTGAACCGGAAGTACATTAATAGCTAACATAATGTCTTCGGATGCATTAGACGTCACTACACTTGCCTGCAAATTTTCAGCAATATCACTCTTTCTGTTCCAAAGTTATTTGCTTGGTTCCATACTTTATCCCAACCCTGTATATGCTATACATTGCTGTTTGTTATTAAATTTATCTTGATTTTGCTTTTTCTAATAATTGCTTCAAGCGTCAGATTAAAAAGTATCGTTGATAGGGGGTCGCCTTGCGTGAGTCCTTTTCTCACTTCGAATTCCTGTGACTCACAGGTGAGCTGGTTTTTAGTTATTATAAATTGAATTCTAAGGAGGAACAAACATCCAACATACTACATACAGTTTATTTTGCACAGGTCATAACAAAAACACGATGAATATAGAAAACTATTTTCCATTGCACAAGTCTTCCTTACAAATGTTGCAGTCGGTGACGTTTACGTGTAGTAAGCCAAGGGTCTTCTTAACTTTCTCACATGTAGTTGTTGTCTCGATACAAGCTCTGGCAGTTCCTTCTGTACCATCTGAAGATAATAATGGATTACAATTATATATGAGTCATTTACATAGTAATTTATTGCATTATTTGCACAATACCGGTACATATTTACTTAATTCTCATTTGTTTGCTCTTGATATTGGTAGTTATTGTTTTCTTTTCTCTCTTTGCGCATTTGCCCTCCGATGGTTGAGTAGAGCAGCTATCAGCTAGACTCTGCCATCGGTTTACTAGATTGTATATGATTATAATGTATTATTAACAGTATAAAAAACGTTTTGTAATCATTATTATTATTAAATTATTCGAATCGACGGAATATATACAGCGGTTTGCTTTCAATGCCCCTCCCCCTTTTTTGACCAGGTCAATTGAAAATCTGAAACCTGGAGTGACGAAATTGATGTATTTCAAAGTAAAATTGACAGATAAAACTTTCAAGTTGGCAAATGGCCGCCATCTAAAAAAAATATATTGAGGGCGGTCTTGTGACATGTATTTGAAGCCTCTGGCGAATACTTCGCTAGCCTAAGATATGAAGTCAATATGAGTATTGTGTTCCAAGAAGATAGAGCACCACCACGTTACTCCACACAAATAAGAAGACACCTTTAGATTTTTTTATGGGGCTATTTGAAACGAAAGGTATACGAAAATTAACGTACTTCAGTATTGGATATACGGCAGAGAATAACAATAATTAGTTGTAGAAATATCAACTTTATAGTGTATATTATGAACTGAAATCAACTTATTTGCTCAAACTAAGTAACTAAACGTACCTAGACATTTAAAAGAGAATATAAGGTTTACACTGATGATTAAATTTCATTTTCATTCAGATGAAGCAACATGTGCATGTTATCGATCTATTCAGGCAATTATTGAATGCTGCGCCATTTGGTAGTAGGTCAACATATTGATCCTATAGTCTAGGGTTGTGAAGTATTCTTCGAGAGCTTCAAAACGATGAGTCATAAGACCCGCCTTTCAATTCAATTTTTGCGCCCAGTCGCCATCTTGAAACTTTCATATGTCAATTTTACTCCAAAATATAGTATTGATACATCAATTTCACTATCCCAATTTAAAATCTTTTGAGTTGACTTGTCCAAGTAATAAAGGGGGAGGCATTACAGAAGAGCCCTGAATATAAAAATCATTCTACTTCACATACCGTAGCGTAGGTAAGGATGGTACTCTAATTAAAAATTGTGTGATGATTATTGTATGATATCTATCTGAATGCATTATATCAAAACACATATAAATTCTGGAAGAAACATTGTATAGAGCGAAGATTCGTAGATTCACGTTGCAGGAAATTACTAGGCTATACCGAATGACCCAATTGGTATACAGTTTACACAAATTTTGAGTGTAACCATCTTGCATGTACTTAAGCCAGAACGTCACAAAATATTGATATGGAGAATTGATGTACCAATTTTGAACTACGATTCGGATTCTGTATATAAATAAACCTACTTCGGAAACTACACTCAATTGGCTCGATTACCCATCAGATACAAAACATTGGTAAGCAGCGAAATATCGCTCCCGATTTTCAGGTGAAACATTCATTAATTACTGTATGACCATCGTGAATTGACCAGCGAAAAGAATTTGGTGAAAGAAGTAATTCTTAGTTCATTTTAAATATCGTAAACTAAAAATTATATGCTGTCTGGAATTAAAATGCTACAATGGTATACATACAGTACTCAGTTTTACTACCAATTAAACATATTTCCTTTTTCTACATCTTGATCTATTTTATTTATAAACAAAACAGCAAATAATTTATATCACCTACTATTAATCTAGTCCATAAAACTTATAGCTAGAACCGGCAGCAGCAGATTTTCTTCTTTACCCTAAAGTCGGTACAGCATCGTGATTGAATAATCGCCACAGACAATATTTAATGTCCTCGTTTTACTTATTCCCTCTATCCCATTTTAGACTCAACATGACACTGACGATGGCTATCTGAGAAAACCACCCTCTCCCCTTACATCATGCGGCGTTGGTCAATCTAATGGCCACACATTATTAGAATGACTGACTTAATATTACGAATTCTTAAAATATAAGTACTTACCACGAACAAAGTTGATTTTTACGCACGCATTATCAGCCATGACTTCACTGCAATTGAATTTGAGCGAGTCGTGAGTCTGGGGTTTGTCGCATCCCTTACCGCCAATGGCCGAATTGCAGACGTAGCACTGTGTGCAACTTACTGACGCAATAGCTGGAAACCAAAATTCATGTTGAACTCACAGAATTGTACAGGGCGACCTAATAAGACTGGCCTCCGGTAATATCTCGGTAACCGTTAATCGTATAACTTCGAGCAAAACATATTATTAGGTGAATCGGCTAAGAGAAATCGCTGGAAATTATTTTCAAGTTCCGCAAGTAGCCACTAGGGGGCGTAACTGTTACGGTCAATCAGAAAAATGGCCTTTTCTCAAAAAATATGCAAATAGAGGTATATAATAAATTCTACCGTTATATAGACTGAATAATTCTCGATTTGTTTTATTAATCGTTTTTTGTTCTATCTTGTAAGATGTAGTGGTGGTTGAATGTAATAAAGCTTTTTATCTAAATGGCCGTAAGTTTGGCATAAGTTAACGGAATTAGACAAGCTAGGCCTCGTTTGAAAGAGCTGTTCTTACCTAATAATTTGTTGTATAAAAATTGTCCAAGTTTATCTTGACTTAGTAGCTACAGGGCGAGATTTGACATAATAACAATTATTACGAATTATTACGAAAAATTTAAATGGTATGCTATATATCTTTTAGCATAGATATATAGAGGACAAAATTCGTAAAAAGTCAGCAAAAGATTCAGCCTCTTAGCTATTTTCAAACCGGAGATATCAGTAAAACAAGTATTCTGACAAGTGTGATGTGAGTTGTTTTAGTAATCATTTTATAGATAATACTCAAGTAAAGACACTCTAAATCATATTTTGACTTTCTAAAACAACCACCAGGTGGCGTAGTAGACGCCAATAGCTGCTGTATTCAGTTTTCATAATAATGGAACTTTTTTAAAGAAGCAACCAAAAACAAATTACAGTATAAATTTGAGCAAAAAACGGTAGAATTTATAATATACCTTTATTTGCATATTTTTTGAGAAAAATCCGTTTTTCGGATTGACCGTAACAGTTACGCCCCCTAGAGGCTGCTTTTGGAACTTGAAAATAATTTCCAGCGATTTCTCTTAGCCGATTTACCTAATAATATTTTTTGCTCGAAGTTATACGATTAATGGTCACCGAGATATTGCCGGCGTCCATTCAGGTCACCCTGTACATAATAGTAACGACGTTTACCCGGCGGTAAATTTTATGGCAGTATCCCCTCAAAAAGTGAATCTCCCAAAACTATGGGCGTCCCATAAGTTTCTTCCGCGCCACGCTATGAATGACTCTAACTGGCATCGGTTTCAGTCGTCCTAGAGCTCTTTCAGAGTACGTTTCGTTGGTGGCAAAGTTTCTTTTAAAAATTTTTCTGCATCGTTCAATATGGAGAGCCAAAAGAAGCATTTGCGGCATGTTATGCTTTATTGTTTTGGAAAAGGCAATAGTACAAAAGACACTACAGACGAGATTTGCACCATTTACGGGAGCGGTGCTACGTAGTCGTATGCCTAATAGTTCCTAATAGTTCCGATATAGTATGCGTGAGATGGCGGATGCCACTAGCATTCCCAAAACAACGGTACATAAGCATTTAATCAAGATGGAATATGCGAATCGATATGAAGTTTGGGTTCCACACCAATTGACGGAGACGGGCCTTTTGAACCGCATCTTTACATGATATTTGCTTCTTCAGCGACACAAAAGAAATCCTTTCTTGAGGAGTCTTATCTCTGGAGACGAGACCTGGATTTTGTATCAAAATGTGCATCGAAAACGCATTTGGTCTAAAGAAAGTAGACCTTTAACTGTTGCGACGCCTAGGCTCCATCCGAAGCATTTGGTGGGATTGGAAGAGTGAACTACGAGTGGGGCTACGAGCCCATCCTCCAGGTGGCCTGATCAACGCTGACAAATACTGCAATCAACTGGATCAACTAAAAGCCGCCATAGCAGAAAAAAGGCCTGAATTGGTGAACCGACGCGACGAGGTGAAGTGTACCATCACATCCAACGCAAGACCGCACGTTGCGTTGACCTTAAGGCAAAAGTTATTACAGTTTGATTGGGACATTCTACCTCACCCTCTATAGTCCCCATACCTTGCTCCATCTGATAATTATTTGTTTCTCTCCCTAAAAAATTCTCTCCGTGGTAAATCTTTCAAATCCATAAGCGAAATAAGAACGCACCTGAATTAATATTTTGAGGGTAAGCCTCAACTATTTTGAATAGAGGGCATGATGAGGCTTTCTGAGAGATAGAAGAAGACTATAGAACAGACCGGTTCATATATAACATAATAAATTAACCTTAAACAACAAGTATCGTGCATTCATTTCGTATCAAAAAAGGGTAGAGACTTAAGGGACACCATAATATAATAATAATATGTGGTTATACGTTAAACAACCGTTATTGCTCCCTGTCCAGGGTGGTGAAACTCTTAAGTGGTTCATTTCCATACTATGTCGAATTATCTAAATATTTACGAGTTTACTTGTACTCGTTTCAGATTGTACGAAATGTCATTTTTTTGAAACAGTGGACTACCTTATCTTCGATTCAGATAGAAAATGGTCATGGTTAGTCCGGAAACGTGCTTCTGAAATCGGTGCTTTATGAAACAGAAAGTTTATGTATTTTTTTTGTTAGTTACCTTTCTTCCACAAGACTTCATGAACCTGAGGACGATCAACAGCAGCGAAATACTGGTTGAGAACTTTTAAGACCAGCCGCACTTTGAACGTGTTTACACACAGAAAAATCTGCCGTTTTGTCAAAGACTTATGCTTGAATTCAATGGGACGTTACACTCAGCATTCCTCAAATACAGCGACGTTTTAACCAATGGGAAGTGTATAGCTGGTAACGAATTATATCGAATTGTCGAGTTAACTACAAGATGGCATTGGATTCCGATGAATGATTCAATGGCAGCCTGTTGTTGAATCGAATCTGTGTTTGGTAATTGATTCCTTGGACCAACAGATTTTATTGCGAGGACAGCTGATCGATTCGTTTGGATGTTTAATGGTGTGATTTTGTATGAAGTTATAAGGAGTATGATATAAGAATTAGACATAAGCTTGCACCAGTTGTTGCATTTTTACCTGAAATATAACTATCTGACTAATCCAAATACCTACATTCAAATGTGCCCCAATTTCTCAGTAGGTCCTCCATTTAATATATAACTGGACACATTTAAATCACACAATTGCTGCTGCAATACGCGAAACCACGAGATGACACAATACGGCAAACAACACAACGAAACAACCCGTTACCGAACAACCCCGCCCATGTTGGCGCAGATAACACTGAGAACTGAGATGATCCTCCTCTTCTTTCTCTTTACGTTTATTGAATCGGGACATCGGTCCCGCCGAATACTGATTATAGTTCAGCGAACAACAAGGGCTATTGAGTTCGATATATGATGTTGTTACGAATACTACTTGCCAATTTCTTTTACAGCATAGACAGTGTTTTGAAAGCATAGGTTAATGTTCGCGTAACAGTTACCTTTTGAAACAAAATTAATTTTTATCAGATGAATTATCACGAACTGCTGTTGCAGTAATGATTTTTGTACATCAAATAGATTGTATGCTTTGCTTAAATAAAACATAGGGTAAATTTCGAAAACAATAGGATGTTTTAATTGCATTGTAGGTCAATACTGGTATTAGAAGGGTTATACGTATCATTAGAATGAATACAAAATGATTTTGAATTTTTTAGCGTACCTGTGATTACTTGGAATATACGGATTGAAATTCTTTCAATGACATGGATTTGAAATAACTGTAAATATATTTAAAGCGATAGAAGAACGTCCAAATACTAACAATTAATTGGAAACGCAACAGTATTTTTTTCTGTGTACGTACTAATTTCAACCGTACGAACACGCACGAACGATCCCAAAGTTCCCACTATAATGGGAGCGCGACTACTGGATGCAAATTGATCGTAGGGAAACGCACGTGTAGTTCCGACGTCCGAAAACAATCCGAACTTTTTGCGATTTTTAAGCGTTTTCGTGCCTTGAATCGTTAAAAAAGTGTGCAAAAATACTAATTACGTTGGTTTAAGAAAACAGATCTTTATGAGATCAGAATGATTCAAGTTATTATTGACGATCTGCATAATATGATAAATTCTCCGAATTAATTTCTTGATAGGTATATTTAACGAATCCATACCCTTCTATGATAGCGGCGACGTCGCCGCAATCTCCACAGAAGAGAATTATCTTGAAGATACAGGTACCCTGCGTTCTAAAGAGGTCTTCACGAGTGCTACATTAATCACCACTATCACCGAAATACCGTCGTTTGACGGAGGAAATGGTTTCCAGTGTGCGTACTCAATTCGTACGATCGCCATTGATACGATTCAAATTCGCATCCAAAGTGCGGCTGGCTTTAGTCCGATTGAATTAATATGGAGTGACTCAAAAAGAAATATCAGAAAGTACAAAAATCCCCCGAAAGCCCATTAGCATTATTAGCGTTAGCTCATTACTCACCAACCTTATTACAGATCAGGTACATTTAATAACTTCAGAAAAATGGCTAACCTGCATTAAACGTGTAATGAAAGTGCAGTGGTAATTTTTAAATACACGACTGAATGAAATAATTATCAATCTCAATGATAGCGCCTCATATAACGTATGTTGCAAAAGTTTTGAGAATTTTTTTCAAAAATCGGGAGGTAGTTTCACCGTTGGAAACAATTCAGAAATCGTTACCATGGTAACCAGTCAACATCTAAGCGTAACAATAAGACCATTTTTGTTATGATATAAGTTGTCAAAATGTTGTACATATTAGATATTCGGAAGAGTATTTACAGTCTAGGTGGACGACTTGAAAAAAAAGAAATAGTCCGCCTATATCAAGTCAAGATCAAAATATTTCTGTTGCCACAATTTATCGAGCGATTCGTGAATGCGAAAAAGGTATTCCTTGTATAAATTTAACAAAAAGTGGACGTCCAAGAGCGTTGAATGCTGCTACAGTTCAAAGAATGGTCAACAGAAGTGAACATCGAGTTGGAACTTCAACACGAAAACCTAGACGCATTTTTCACGTCAATGCTAGCACAATCTGTAGAGAAATGGAGAGAAGTAACTTGAAATTTCGAAAAATATGAAAATGTCAAAGTATTCCCAAAATCAGTTAGAAAGAATTCCTCAATGCTGTCGCAATTTACGTCGTACTCATTTTTCTGGCAACATAAAAATTAATCTTGACGATGAAAAGCACATGCACATTTTCGAGCTCAGAAATCAAAGGTAATGATGGCTTTTATACAAGAGACTTTGAAGCCTGTCCAGATAATATAAAATTTAAACGAAAAGCGAAGTTTGAAAATTAAGTGTTAGCGTGGTGCGCTATATCGGACAACGGTATTTCACAGCCGTACCTTGGACGAGTTAGGGCCGAGGCGGTTACCGCAGAAGTCTATACTCAAAGATGTTTGCTTAAACTACTCAATTTTATTAAATACCCACCATGCTAATGACAATATAACGTCTTGGCCAGATCTGGCTTCAAGTCATTATGCTTTGCGTACGAGAAACTGGCTAGAACAGCACGGAATACCTTTTGTACCACGAAACGACAACCCTCCTAATCTTCCTCAAGCAAGACCTATCGAAACTTTTTGGGCTCAACTGAGTGTCAAAGTTTATAACAATGGCTGGGGAGCTCACAACGAGCAACAGTAAAGAAGAAGAAGGGTGCTAAAGATCAGAGAAACTGATTTAGAATCTGTCCAAAACCTAATGAGGAACATTAAGAGAAAATTGTGAGCCGTGAAGATCATGGCCCATTAGCACTGCTTTAATATCATTTTTATACTAATAAAAATTGTTATTTTTGCAGTTCTTGTTAGAGTACAAATATATTATTATTGTGAGATATTTTTTTAACTTTTTGAAAAACACCTCAAAACTTTTGCAACATACGTTGGATATGATGAATCTGATTTTGACTTATGTAAAATACCTTTTATTTCCCCATTTTCATCTGTGCCTTTGAATAATATTGTTGGAATGTAAGTTTGAGTGGTATTCGTTGAAGTTACATTTTGTAACATTAATATCTATTAAAAATTTAATAAACTTTTGGTTTTCTTTTTTAATGTTAGTGCGGCCTTAGATGGTTCTGTCAACATCCGGCACTCGACGCCATGCCTTGTATAATAAATGTTTCCACCACCACTAAAGGAGATTAGCTGTTTGAGGAATTAAGGCTATAAAATTACTGCCGGGTACGACTCGAACGTTTTTGCTATAATACTAGTCATATTTTGAGAATGCATTTTTTAAGTATACACTGAATCATCGTGCTTTACTAGCCTATGAAGGAAACCAGTGTTTAATAGTTTTTTTGACTACCATAGAAGTTCAAACTACGAAGGTATCCAGAACATGAGTAGACAATTCTTATATGCATTGTGGGAAGGAATCTGATACTTTCAGTTGGCACTTCATAATTAAATAGAAATACTTCAATTCCTGTATTGAAAAAATGCACACAAATGTGTATCCACCTGAGCTCAGTTCTATATAAGCAGTCAAGAAAACTTAAAATTTGCCTTTCTCAATTACCTCGGAACTAAACTAAAAGGAGATAATGGTAAATGAATATTATGCGTAGTGTAAGAAGAATCGAAGTATAGCACACAGGAACAGTAATTAATAATACAGTTTTGCAAACTCACCTACAAAAGCCAAAGCCAGGAACAAAGCTATTTTGCAGGAAGCCATGATTATCAAGAACAGTTTCTCTGAACTACACCTACAATTTTTTTATTCGCCTTTATATTGGACAAACAGGCCTTTATCTTAGCTTAGAGAGGCACTTGAGAAAACATTTTATCAGGACATCACGAGCTTATCTACTTACATCCGATTTCAAGGAGCGAGAAGGCAAGACATGTTTTTTGTGTTGTTTTGTGGACAGATCACTATCTTTCATTACCGAGCTTCAATAAGTGGTACTCAATGAAAGAGTTTAATGATATCATCGGAATATCCACTGCGGAGAGTAATAATTTTGAGTTGAAGCGAATCTATAGAGTGGGCCAACAGAGCGAGGTTGAAAGTTACTAGCAAGAAGTCTTAAATGCTACAACCTTACAGTTTATGTTCATTTGCATTTTTAGGTTTATACAAAGTGACTGATATCAAAGTTACATTTACTTTCCACAGCGATAGGTAAGGAGCTTATTGTGATCGCAAAGGTTTTTGATTTTGAGATAATACACCTTCTTGGCGCTTTATGATATCTAACGAAAATTCGCGTCACTCGCTTCCGTCGGTCTGTCTGTCGGTCTGTTGGCAGTCTTCTTTCCTTGTAAACTAGACCACCCCTTCATCGATTGTGATGAAATTTGGGTAGAGATACCACCGCTTACAACCATGGGGTAAACCAAATGAATTACTGGCTAAGTGTCTTTTTGGTAGTAGAAAATGTCAGGTTAATTTCAATATTGTAACTTTTTTAGTGCGTGTGAAAAAAATTGTTAAACAAATTTTATGTACCCCATTTAACGGGCTGTATCTTAACAAGGATGCTCCAATGAAGTTTCTTTATAAGATCCTATCTTCTTTTCGATGAGGAATCACCCCCTTAAATGTTTTACACTTATTTAGTTACACCCTGTATGATATCAAATAAATATATGCATCTATCCTTATACCATCGGCACTAAGTGCAGCCATTCCACAGATGTCGCTTCACAATGAGAGCGGTATGCAGCCCCATCGATTTAGCGGATAGCGGTGATAATTATATGTGCATATATCGGCTGGCTCTAGCCGGTATTTCGATGTGAAATTCCCGGAAGGCAATAGTTCTTTTTTACGGCAGCCGTGCTCAATAAAAAACTACATAATTCGAAAAATGCGCGGTCCGAAAAGCGCCAAGCGGTAACCACGGGCCGGCCTGTCGGTCGACTGACTGTAGTAAATTAGAAAGCCCATTAGGGGAAAAGTGAGGCAAAACCCCGCGAACTCCAGCAGCCATCTTCCGTTGAGCAGTGACGCACTTTTGGGAGTTGCGGAGGCCCTGCACTCTGCAGGGTGTATACCGTATACATAACAGCAGACTTAGGAAGGTGAGAATAACGTATGTTGCAAAAGTTTTGAGAAGTTTTTTGAAAAATGAAAAAAAATATCTCACAATAATATATTTGAACTGTAACAGGAACTACAAAAAAAAAATATTTCTTAATATAAAAGTGATATTAAAGTACTGCTAATGGGCCATGATCTTCTACGGCTCGCAATTTCCTCTTAATGTTCCTCATTAGGTTTTGGACAGATTCTAAATCAATTTCTCTGATTTTTTAGCATTATTCTTCTTCTTAACTGCTGTCCGTTTTGTGCTTCCCAGCCATTGCTATAAGCTTTGGCACTCAGTTGAGCCCAAAAAGTTTTGATAGGTCTTGCTTGAGGAAGATTAGGAGGGTTGTCGTTTCGTGGTACAAAAGGTATTCCGTGCTGTTCTAGCCAGTTTCTCGTACTCAAAGCATAATGACTTGAAGCCAGATCTGGCCAAAATATTATATTGTCATTAGCATGGTGGGTATTAATAACATTGAGTAGTTTAGGCGAACATCTTTGAGTATAGACTTCTGCGGTAACCGGTTCGGCCCTAACCCGTCCAACGTACGGCTGTGAAATACCGCTGTCTGATATAGCGCACAACACTTTGTTTTCAAACTTTTCTTTTCGTTTAAATTTTACATTATCTAGACAGGCTTCAAAGTGTCTTGTATAAGTACCATCATTACCTTTGATTTCTGAGTTCGAAAATGTGAAATACTTTTCATCGTCAAGAATAATTTTTATGTTGCCAACAAAATGAGTACGACGTAAATTGCGACAGCATTCAGGTATTCTTTCCAACTGATTTGGAGAGTACTTTGGACATTTTATTCTTTTTCGGAATTTTAAGTTATTTCTCTTCATTCCTCTACAGATTGTGCTAACAATGACGTGAAAAATGTGTCCTAGTTTTCGTGTTGAAGTTCCAACTCGATGTTCATTTATGTTGACCATTCTTTGAACTGTAGAAGTAGAGCTCTTGGACGTCCACTTTTTGGTAAATTTAAACAAGGAATACCTTCTTCGCATTCACGGATCGCTCGGAATATTTTTATCTTGATATAGGCGAACCATTTCTTTTTTTTTTCAAGTCTTCCAACTACGCTGCAACTTATATCATAACCAAAATGGTCTTATTGCTACATTTAGATGTTGACTGGTTACCATGGTTACAATTTCTGAATTGTTTCCAACAGTGAAACTACCTCCCGAGATTTGAAAAAAATTCTCAAAACTTTTGCAACATACGTTATACTATAGCATACCTTACAGTATTCCGAGACACATACCAAAATATTCGAATCATAATAATGGTAATTTGTATAAGAATTTATATAAATGCTATGAATCAGCCAGAAGAAATGCTTCTGAAGTTGGACACTTCTAGATACGTCTGGACTTCTGGTCTGGATAGCAGTGACAGTTTTAGACAAAGCAAAAAAATCTAATTTATTATAAATATTTGTTTTATTCATTGATAACTCCTTAAGAGAGATATTGACAAGACTCTAAATGTTACATGCAAATTGTAAAAATAATGAAACAATATCAAAAATTATAGACGCAGTTGCGCAGATTTCGAATTTTTTGCGCAAAGCTCAGATCACTGCTTGATTACTTACCTGGATCTATTCTCCATCGTTTTCACTTTCAATCGACTGTAGTACTGTCACTATCACTGCCTTGGCCAAGGTTGATTGTCACAGCTTCCATGTTGGTATCCTTTTTCTTCTTAGGCTGCGTAGACGACCATCCTTTCTCCCATCCGATGACCCTATCAAATGCAGCCCCTGTAATTAATGGAAGTCGCTAATGCCTGCAGTGACGGCTGTTTCTCAGCAAAGATAGCCCCTTTCCCAATCCTTCTCCTTCTTTGTCCTTGAAAAGTAAAACGCAAGAGGTGTGATATCATTTCTCACGCATTAGATGTACATGGTAAGCTATTTTCGTCTTTCCTGTAATCTCGAAAAGTGCTTTTTCTACTAAACTGGCTCTTTGCAGAACGTTCTCATTTCTCACATGATCGGCCCTTGACACTCCCAGGATTCGTCGTAGAGTCCACATTTCAAACGCTTCAATCTTATTTACCGTACTACAGAATATTTCAGCCGTAAAATTTCATCATCCTGTGTCTAAGACTAAGCTTGTTCTTATCTCTTGATGTGGGTCCCAACTTTCGTTTATCATGTATCTAAAATATTTGAATGTTCTGAATTCGAGTGCTTGGAATATTGTTTCTGCTGATAACTATGAACTTATTGATATTAAGTCATTTGGTGCTTAACTAATATTACCTACTAGTTTCCGTTCACGTGAATAGGTTTCGTTAAAGCCAAATAACCAATAAGGAAGGCCATGGGCCTATTAGGGTACTAGCTAGATGGCGGAATTGCACTCCACCATACGATAAAGCCAGTGAAATAATCAGGCTCAATATTTAAGTACCTATTTAAATATCTAATTGTAAACTGTATATGTGGAATTACTCTAATAAATATCTATTACTACTCCAGACCATCTAGAAAAAGATCAGAGTAGTACTATTCGCTAACGTAGGTAAAACTCCATAGCCGCCTTCGTCTGACTGACCCATTTGTCTTCTGGAAAGAGGTGGAACGCTATACAAAGTACTGATCCGGCGGAGGTTAGAAGTGGCACTCCAAGTAACGGTAGGCTTGTCGTCAAACTAATTTGGTTTCCACAGAGGCATGTTAACGGTCAACACATTGGAGGCACTTCTATGCTCCCTAGAAGGAACCTTCAATAAATGGGAGTACTGGTGACACTTGACGTGCAAAATAACTTCAATACGACTAAGAGGGGGTTATCTATGAATACGACATCGTGAGGTACCATAATGGAGGAGTTGAATAATTGTGGCAAACCGAACTATTTACGGAATCCGATCGGGAGCTAGTTTAGTGACAAAGCAATGAGAATAGCAACCGTAGAACTGGAGATATTTACAGGAGTCCTACAGGGGTCGGAGCTGAGTCCTTTTTCTGAAATGTGCTGTATTATGGGATATTATGGATAGCTATTCCTCGAAGTGCATATCCCACTGCCTCTATCAAAGCGCTGTAGGTTATAACAGCGATACTACCACTGCATCTATTGGCCAAGGAGACGATAGATGTGTATATCGCTGAAGGTGCACTAAGACAACAACGGAGGACCGCCAGACAGAAAACAATGGATGAGTGGCATCTAGGGATCTGGTCCAGTACAATGGATGTGGTGCAGTGAACTAAGCGCCTGATTCCAAGCATAGGAGAGTATGCAGGGTATAAACACAGGACAACCTGCTATTACCTAATGCAGACGTTGTCGGGTCGAGGATCCTTCTGGGTATATACAGATACAGGGTGTCCCTGAATTTCCTTGACACGTGATATTCTTGTAACAAAAATATGTTCAAACGAAAACTGAGTGGAGTGTTCAAAAGTACTGCACGGTCTATCATATCATGCTTTCAAAATATTTTTTTCTACTTCAACCCTTAGAACTCACCTCCAACTTTGTTTTTTCAAATAGCACCTAATAGTTTTTCCTGTGCAAAAGAAGTCCTCGCTTTATTTAAAATCTTGTAGTACTTTTTTGTGTAAAAAGCTGTATTTTTTTCGTAGATTCGTAAGCAAAGGATAAGACAAAATAAGGATTTGTTTGAGGTGTAATATTTTCGTGAGAAAAACAGATAAAAAAGAAAACTAAGTGAGTCTTTCAAGGGTCCCAAATGGCCTATTATACTATGCTTTCGAAATATTTTTTTACTTCAACCCCTAAAACATACTCCCTACTTCTTCCAAATAGCACCCCATAGCTTTTCCTACTTTAATGAGGTCACTATTTTATTTATTATCTTGTAGTGCCTTTGACTTCATGCGCAAACCAATTTTTTTTCGTTGAGCCATTAACATAAGATAAATATTTTTCGCGCCAAGCAAATTCTTATTTTATTTATGTTATGCTTAGGATTTTAAGAAAAAATAAGTTTTTGTATAAAATCAAAGGTACTGCAGGATTTTAAATAATATAAGCATTTGATTTGTGTAGAAAAAACTATTTAGTACTATTTTAAAAGCAAAAGTTGGGGGGAGTTTTACGCGTTGAAGTACAAAAAAAAGTTTTAAAAGCATGGTATGATAGGCCCTAAAGTACTTTCAAAAATTCCACTCAGTTTTCATTTGAACTGTCTTTTTGTTACGAGAATATCACGTGTCAAGGAAATTCAGGGTATATAGAAACAGGATAGGGTGAGTAACAGACGATCTTTGTCGACCATGCAGCTAAAGCGACACACCTTGTTTGAGTATTATAAGCAGGAAGCGAGAGCGAACCTGCCTGAGGACCTGACCTCAGAGAATATGGTGCCTGTGATGATATCAAGTGAACAATGCTGAAAGATAGTACATAAGATGGTTCTAGACATTCTAAAATTGAAAGAGAAAGAGGAAAGTAGGGACACGTAGCAAGAAGGAGAATGAGAAGAAGAAAAGCATACTTAACTCGTCTTGCACTACGAAGAATATCGTTCACGATGATGCACGGTGCAGATAGAGATTGGGCAGTGGTGAGAAAAGAGGGAACGGGTTTTGGCCAGTTGGGTGGTGGTGGCATGTCGGATGGACGCGTCCGAGTCCGTTGGACATGACATCAGAGGACTTAAGGTAGTTTAATGTTGGACAGGCAGACTCTCTCTCATAGTTTCAGGTGTGCGAATGCTTCTGTTTTTGTGATTAAGCTGATTTTCTTAAACCCTATAATAAGAAAACTACAGCAACTACTTCTAATTCCTTCAAACGCTAGCATCACTAATAACCCTTTATTTAGTAGAAGAAGATTTCTCATAACGCCTTAGGAAAAGTCGAGAAAACCCATTCGAATTGAACTGTCAGATTGAACAAAAGTTCTTAACAGAATCAGCAGATGCGCCAACATGTTGATACTATATACAGGTGGGGCAGATAGATAAAGTAGTCATGTTTCGTAAAAAATATAAATAGCTGAGGTATCGTCCTAGTCAGTGATAAAATATAAAATTCCCCCAAGCAAAAACATGGGTATTTTCATAATCTCAGGAATTGCTGAAACTATTATAATGTAACGTGGGTGTCGTCGGTATAACAAGCTTCAACCTTAAACAAGATGCTATAAAAACCAGGTTCGTACATCAGATAATTATTAATGATAAGACAATTGGAAGAACTATTAAATTTTAGTACTTTTAAGTGAGATCTTTAGAGTGCCTGTGCACTTAGTCGAAGCACTGTGCGCCTCTGAATACCCTTCCAGCAGCCTGTCAGATTTTTGTGTTTCCAGTTGGTGGGCAATGAAATACTGCTGTAGCCTCGGCGCCGCATATGCATCTACGTAATTAACGCCATTAAAGGGCCAAGCCATTTGCTCGCCCTTTAACTAGCTACTGGAACAGATAAGGGGTGGAGTGGACAGTGAGCATCACTAATAGCCCACTTATGTTAAAAAATGGAACAAAACAGGTTTCCTCTATTCTTCCCATGCATTCATATATTATTCTCAAATCACGTATATACAGCGTGTTCATTTGAAGACTTCCCACCACAGATTTATCCACGTTCGTTGGGATATATTTTGAATGGCCCCATATAAAAAAGTCTAATGGCGTCAAATCAGGAGATCTAGCAGGTCATTCTATAGATCCTCTTTGCCCTAACCGTTTATCTGGAAGTGCGTCGTCTAGCCATTGCCGAACCGGAACGACATAGTGAGAAGGAGCATCGTCTTACTTGAAATAGATAGAAAGTATAGGTTTTTCATCCTCTTCGATTTGGTTTTTAATGATTTCAATGACAAATAAATTGATGGTATTTCCCAACATACCCAAATAAATACCTCCATTTAAACTTCCATTAATAAACAGTAATCATTTTGTTTCTCTAACACCCGTATGCACTGTTTGGCGATTCTAATGTAAGTTCCCTAATCGCGTTTTGCTAATCTTTGGCATCTAGCCATGCACCGTCAACAGATTAACTAATCCAGATTGGAGATACGGCAAGGTTGTGTTCGCAAGATTGTTTTGACAGTGACAGTGTCAAAATTGTCAATTTGCGGTGCATAGTGAACAAGTAATCTAATCCAGGTTTACGTAACTAATCGCGCAATTGACTTACGGTGCGTACGGGTGTAAATGTCTTCCCATACATTATATCAATTTCTTGGGGGTACTGGCCCTACTACAAAAGCATGAGGATTTTCATTGCTCCAACAGCTGCAGTTATGCCTATTAGCAAATTCATTTAGATAAAATATGTGCATTCACCTTTGAGGCAGATATTCTTTACATGAACGGTACTACCATTAGTGGTTGTAGTCATTTGTTCACAAAACTCAACTCGACGATCAAAATCATCTTCGGTTAACTCTTGTACTATCTTGATTTTGAGTAGATAAAATTTATGAAGTTTAGTAACTGTGTGTTTAGAGCAAAATGAAATGTCAGTCGTATCCACAGTTTTGCGTAATGAAGTATTAGAATTCATGCCAAAATGACCCAAAACTTCAACTTGAGCGGCTTCGTCCCGAACTTTCAGTTTTCTATTTATAGCAAATCTAGTTTGAGTAAATTTATCTTCCGCGGATGTCTGGCGTTAAACAGAACGGCAGTTTTCCGAGCACATTGTTTTTTGTCACCATTATTATTTATTTAGCGTATGGCTACATGGATTAATTGGTAATAAGTCTTAAACAGTATAATAAAATACAAATATTAAATTTAAAACAAACAAAAAATAAATAGTTTTTAGATTTTAAAATTAAGACCATTTATCCAGTCAACTACAGACTTTGAGGCTTCGAAGAAATCCGGCTGTTGTCCAGCATATGCGGTAATCGGGCATTCGGTGATAATATGCTGAACAGTCTGCCGGGGCTCTCCACAGTCACAGGACGGTGATTCAGATATCCCCCATTTAAAGAACGAGTCACGACAGATGCCATGCGACGTTCTGACTCGATTGAGGGTTTTCCATGTATTGCGAGGCAATTCCATTCCTGGCAGGGTTAAAGTGGGGTCCATAGTTGGTGGAGCCTGTACCGGCTTCTGGACTTCCCAATCCCTCCTCCAGTGCTCATCAACTTGGAAGCCATCCCGCAAGAGCCGTTCTGCAAATGCTAATGGGGGATTTCTAGATTTTAACCTCCCAAGATCTGCATCATCTAGGTCAGTATGGAGTGGAAGTTGGGGATTGGATAGTATTTTGTTGTATTCCTTCACCAGTATATCCTGTCTACGAATATGAGGAGGAGTGATATGGCACAGAACGGGCAGCCACGGTAGGGGGGTAGTTTTTAGACAGCCACTAATTATTCTCATTGTCTCATTCAATTTGGTGTCAATCATTTTTGCATGAGGGCTGTTTAACCATACTGGGGCGCAGTATTCAGCAGTAGAATAAACAAGACTGAGGGCAGATATTCTGAGGGTGGTTGCGTTTGCCCCCCAAGTGGTACCGCACAATTTATGAATAATATTGTTTCTGGTGCTAAGCTTTGCTGCTGTGTTTTCTAGATGTTTTCTAAATGATAATGTTCGGTCCATTGTTATCCCCAAGTATTTTGGGTGAGGATTGTAGCGCACTAAGTTGTCATTGAAGTATACCTGAGGTTCAGTTCTAGCTTGCTTGTTATTGAGGTGAAAGCATAACACTTCAGTTTTCATCATATTTGGAATCAGCCTCCAGTCTGCAAAATATCTTCCCATCACACTAAGGTCTTCCGATAAGATACTACTGCCCTCCTCTATTGTATTACTACGAGCGGCTAGAGCAATATCGTCGGCATACATGAACTTCTTTGAAATGGTGTTGGGTATATCAGAAATGTATAGGTTGAATAAGACTGGAGCAAGAACTGAGCCCTGGGGTAAACCATTATTTAGGTGCCTCATTTTACTTCTGCTGTCACCCGTTATTACTTGGAAGGGCCTATCGCAAAGCATGTTGTTTAATAGCGACGTTATTCGGCCACACGGTACTACTTTCAGGAGTTTGAAAAGAAGGCCTTCCCTCCAAACTGTGTCGTATGCTGAAGTCAAGTCGACGTACACTACTGTAGTTTTCAGCCGTTTCTGAAACCCAGCCTCAATGTGGGTTGTTAGGCTGAGTACCTGATCCGAGCAGCTACGGTGTGGCCTAAAGCCAGCCTGTTCAATGGGAATATGTTCCAGTATTGTTGGACCTATCCGATTTAGTATCATCCTTTCAAGAAGTTTATAACATGAACTCAATAGGGATATAGGCCGATAGCTCTCAGGTAGATTTTTTGGTTTGTATGGTTTCAGCACTGCAATAACTTTTGATTTTTTAAGCTTCGTTGGTATGTTTCCTGTTTGTAAGATGTCACTGAAAAATTTGCTCAGCCACATTCTGGTATGTTTCCCAGAGTTTTTGAGAAACTCAGGGTGAATTCCATCAAATCCAGGGGCTTGGCCAGGCTTAGTGTTTTCCAAGGCGTTATTTACTTCTTCAACAGTGAATGGTGTGGAGTATACAGGGTGAGCTAATGTTGCTTGACTACGTTCTTTCAGTTGTTTCTTAACATCTTTACAGTGCTGTCTATTAGTTGGGACCTTAGAGAGCGCTACAACTCGTGCTGCGATTTGATCAGCCGATATTTCATTATTTTGGCGTGTGGGTGGGTTAGAGCTCCCTAGTTTCCTAAGAAGGCTCCAAGCTTTCCTACTTCCTACTCACCATAAATTGGAATCATTTCCACTATTTCTGCAACTGTACGTCAGGAATTTTAATATTGCCTATATCATTGTTTGGTCAATAACGGGCAACGTTTTGAACACTTATTGCAATAAAAAGTGGTATTTTCGTGTGTGTTTGTTTCCCATCTCAACAAATTAACACGTTGATTGCCAGATGAAAAACATAAAACGATCATCTGGTGCCAAGTTGAAAATAATACACTTGATAGTGCTTTGTATACGCGCCACTAACTTGTTTTATCCTGTTTTCAAAATACAACAGCATATTTGCAAAAAAAGGTTCGGCAGTCGTATACGCCCGCCCGGGCGTGAACGGCATATATATGCCGCTCTTGCCACGGCGGTCGTAACAGCGGTCGTTTCTTGCGAGTCTGGATAATGGTTATATATGGGATATCCGAATTTATGGAGGCAAAGAAAGACAAGAGGGGGATACGTCTGTGCCAACAAATGTTGTGCTGAAGTTTTCAAAAGATTTACTTGATACAGGTAGAACTATAGTTGCTGATAATTACTGCACCAGTCTCGAGCTAGCGAATATACTTGTTGACCATAAAACACATTTGGTTGGAACCCTGAGGGCTAATCGTCGTGGAAATCCAAAAGAAGTCATCAAAAAAAGACTAAAAAAGGGAGAAGTTTTTAGACGAAAAAATGACAGACGTGTATGTATGCTCAAGTGCAAGGATGAAAGGGATGTTCTTCTTTCATCCACCAAGCACAGAACCGAAACTGAGGATGTTCAGCGACGTACCGGTATAGTGAAAAAGCCAGTAGCCGTGATGGAATATAATGAAGCAAAATCGTCAATTGACCAGATGGCAGATTACCAATCACCTCTAAGAAAGTCTCTGAAATGGTATAGAAAACTTGCCTGGGCACAGCTCTTGTGAATGCTTATATAGTTTACACTCAGCCAACAAACTAATGAAAATCCCAGAATTTCGGGAAGATGTTATAATGTCCCCTTCTCAATAATCATAGAGATGCAAATAGAAATGATGTGCGTATAGAAAAAGCAACCAAGGGATCCACCAAGATGCACACATTGCTCCGGAAGGAGGACCAATTTGACAAAGTGAGGAAGTACTGCAAAGGGTGTTATACTAGAAAATTACAGGCAGAAGTAACCAAAAATCGCGTGAGGAAAGTCGTAATATATTGTGGATCCTGGATCCTGCGAGAATCAGCCACATTTTTGTCTGACCTGTTTCAATATTGCTCATGCCAAGGAAAAAAGGACGTTAGTTTCATTTTTTGAGTAAACTTCATTTTAAGTTCACCTTATATCCTTTGTATTTTGTATTATGTTTCGGGTTCCTATAATAAAAAAAAAACAACACAAATCTGGACACATTATTTTGGCTAAATAGGTATTCAGATATTGGCATCAGCACCCTAGGCCTGTATGCCACAGCGGTCGAACACTGTTCTTATACCGCTCTCTCCTTTGGACGCTGGCACACAGAGAATACAAATCTAACAACGTGTGATAGCGGTCGTATACGACCGCCGCGACAAATCAGGAAAAATAGTCAGCGGTCGACCACGACCGTGGCAGTCAAACTGTTAAGATAAATGAAGATTTTTTCTAATTTTCTCGGAAATGAATCTACTGATTTTAAAAAAATCAAACGGCAAAATAAAGTACCTACTTCGACATACCTACAAGCTATTGCTCGAAACCCCTTGTCATTTAGAATTTTTAGTGAGATGACCCTGGAGGACAAAGGATATAAGGAAGGGAAGTAGTTTTTGGTTAAGAAGGTTGTCCCCCTTATCAGATGTTTTGGCATATCTCGTTTTCAAATAAACACCCTGGATATAAAGATCTTGAATTTCGAAAATTTATAGTTCTCCGACTACACAATGTAATTTGCCAGCACTAAAAAAGTTTAAATTGAATTGTGCCATATGTCATGGGTTTTTGAAGAGCTTTAAAAGTCGGTGCTTCTTATATCCCGTTCCTAGAGGTCTTCTCAGTTCTCCAATATATACTTTGCCGCATTCCGATGGCACTTGATAGATACTGCTTTTAGTTCCTTGATGTTCATTCTTAGGTTCTGTTTTCGTTAGTAGACTTCGGAGAGTTGTGCTTCATGTGAATCGTGTATGATTGTGTGTTTATATTTTTGCCCTATTCTTCTGACTGCATCTGAATCCTTTCACGTATGGTATACTGAGTAATTGACTGTGTTCCTTAGGACCCATATATTTCTGTTGGTACTACTACTAGCTGTTTTTATAATTTTTGTTCTTTTTATTATTACTGCGCCGCAATTGACACGATTTTTAAAAACCATAAACGTTTTCCATCCTCGATAATAATACTGTGTATAAATTTCATTAAAATTAATCCAATAATTTCCACGTTACATAATACAGAATCATCTAAAGCAATATTCGTATGCATACGTCAGAAAATTTTAAGTCCCTTGGTTTCTGTAATAGACAAGACAATATTCGGATGGACCTAAAAAAGTATACGATGCTAGCTCATTCTTTCAGTGGTCAATGGATACCCTATTATGATTGCAACAGATTTTTGAGTTTCACGACCCACATCCCCCAACCATACCGATTTCTCCCCCACCAAAAGAAAAGTAGAAAACAATCAGGAACCCCTAAAACGCCTAAAAACAAAATTGAAGCTTTTTTTTATATTTTTAGTTTTTTATTATTGATACGCTGCCATTGAGACGACTTCTAAAAATCATAAACTTTTTCCATTCCCGCTATCATAATAATACTGTGTAAAAAGTTCACTAAAATCAATCCAATAGTTTCCAGGTTACACAACACAGAGTAATCCGAAGCAATACTCGCTCCTATACTTCTGTTCTGACACCCGTATGCACCGTAAGTCAGTTGCGCGATTAGTGACGTAAACCTGGATTAGATTACTTGTATACTATGCACCGCAAGCTGACAATTCTGACACTGTCACTGTCAAAATAATCTTGCGAATATAACCTTGCCGTATCTCCAATCTGGATTAGTCGATCTGTTGACGGTGCACGGCTAGATGCTAAAGATTAGTAAAACGCGATTAGGGAACTAGGATTAGAATGGCCAAACGGTGCATACGGGTGTGAGTCCCTTGGTGTCTGTAATATAGGCAAGGTAATGTCCGGCTGGGCCTAAAAAAGTGTATTATGACTCTAGCACCCTTATGCACCGTTTGGCTATTCTAATCGTAATTCCCTAATCGCGTTTTGCTAATCTTTGACATCTAGCCATGCACCGTCAAGAGATTAACTTATCCAGATTGGAGATATGGCAAGGTTGTGTTCGCAAGATTGTTTTGACAGTGACAGTGTCAAAATTGTCAGTTTGCGGTGCATAGTAAACAAGTAATCTAATCCAGGTTTACGTAACTAATCGCGCAATTGATTTCCGGTGCATACGGGTGTAGGTCTTTCTTCCACAGGTTACTGAGCCAAATTTTTCAGGTTTACAATCCCACCACCCCCAACCACCTCACTTTCGGCCATACCCAAAAAAAGTAGAAAATGATCAGGAACCCCTAAAATGCCTAAAAACGAAGTTTGAGGAATATTTAAAATTTTTCATTTTTTGCTAGTTACTCCGCCGCCCAACATTACCTACTACGACGCCACAGCACGTCGATGTCCAAATTTCATCACGATCCATGCATCGGATACCGAGATTACGAGGCTAGAAGAACGCGCACAGACAGACAGATAGACAGACCGACAGTCAGACACACCAACGGAAATCAGTGATGTAGATTTTCGTTATGTAGATATCATAAGACGCCCAAAAAGCGTATTATCTAAAAATCGAAAATTTTAGCGATCACAATACTCCCCTCACCTATCGGTGTGGCAAGTAAAAAGGAGTCAGCTATGATAGAATTCTGCAACAAAACGATTGGAGTTTATGAACTGTCTGGCAGAGGCGCGAGAAGCTCCGAAGTTGCCCTAATCGAATGAATGCACTGCGGCTTCGGCGAACGTCAGATTAACGCCAAGGTAATTTCTCAGGGGTTAGAGCACCGCCTGCTAGATTAACCCCTTGCGGATTCTGCTCGGACTGTATCGCCTCTGTAGGGCCGACCGCCGACGATGAAGCTGTGTAGACCGATCTGTTTACATTAGAACTCATTGCATACACCAAACGAATCCTTAGTGGTCAAAAGAAGGAACACAGCATCTTCACTCCTGAGGAGATTACCTAAATTTTCATACTTCCCATGCTCACTACGATAAATCATTTCACAAGTTTAATTTACAAAACTTTTCGGCCGACAGGATTTAGTGGGAGGTGAAGATTAGAGTTGGCACCATTTAATTTTGCTTGCTTGTAAAATATTCGTCGGGGGGGTGGGGGGTATGAAAAATTGAAAAATTTGTTGTATTCATAATTGGTTGTCCACTACCTGTGAAGCAAGGCCTAGTGACATAAATAATCTTTTTAGGTCCATCCGAACATTGCCTTGCCTATTACCGAAAATAAGGGAATTTTCTGTGCCTTGTACACATGCAACTATTTATTGCTTGAGATCGTTTTGTAATGTGGAAACCATTGAGCCGATTCTAATAAAATTTTGACGCAGTATTTTTACCGTGCTGAGGATAGAAAACGCGTATGGTTGTTAGAAATCATGTCAGTGGCGGCGTGGCAATAATTAAAAAACTAAAAATATGAAAACAGCTCAAACCTCTTTTTTAGATATTTTAGGGGTTCCTGATCATTTTCTACCTTTCTTTGGGTGGGGTGAAATAAGGTTGATGGGGGGGGGGGGTGCTGGCGATGGCAGGGGGATCTCAGACTAAAGCTTCATGCTATAGGTTAATAATAAACACCGTCATGTCATGACCGTCATGACAAACGAGTCCTGTTTTAAGCCATATGGCATATTCATTATCTATAACTACCACGATTGAGCATCAAAAATCGGCATAATAACGGCACTAAAGTCCAATTTTCAAAGCAGTTTAAAGTTAAACTTATGGCCTGAGATGTCAAACGAGAAATTGATTGGTCCGTTTAAACTACGGGACCGAACGAACGGCGAGTCCTATTTAGCGTTTTTGCTACAAGAAACTGCATAACATATAATGAGGATGATATAGGTGGGCAGAACTTCCGCTTGACAGTTTTCTTTGGGACACCCTGTATAAAGCAAGTAGTTTATAACTAAAGAACGGTTCACTAGAGGAAAGTCTCTAGCCACCTCTTTTACTCAGAATAAGCTTAAAAATAATATGTCAATGCATTTAAAGCTTTGCTAAGTTCTATCGCCTCCAATCGCCATTTTACATGATTAGGATGCCAGTGCAGCTGCAGTCGTAACTATGGTGCTTAATTACCAGGCGGGCGTTTCAGGAGCAGTAAATGAGCTGATAGAAAAGGTCTAGGTAATGATTCTGAGCTGCCAGCTCATTCACAGGTTATACATGCACTTCTTTATGTGCCGTCTCCTCTTAGAAGGTTCGCTATCATCATGGCGGTTCTTGCTTCAGATGCAGCTATCAAGTTTTTCAGCAATAAAGTGCTTCTTCTCCCAGCACTCCTTTTTTCGTGTATCATTACTTGTGGAATTTTTACAGTCTCTACTGTTTCCGTTTCACTATTCATATAATAATAATAATAATAAACTGTCTTTTATTTTATAATATTGGTTTGTGCAATATAGTTGATACGGTAGACTTATGGTAAAGTCTAGCCATGGCTAGTCGACTTAACCACCAGTGGGCTTACCACTTTATTATACAATTCCCATTAAAAAAAAGTGTAGCTAGCACATATTAAATTCATAAAACTCAAAAGAAAATCAATCCAGAACTTATATATTAAATTATAGTATATATTTATTATACAGGGTGGGCCAATAGTGCGTGGACGGAAGATTGTGGGTTTACTAAAAAATATAAAGTCTGTCACTTGATTATGGTAAGGACCCTTTAGGGCTATAATGTAAAAATATTTTGACTTAATTTTTGGCGTTTATATAGGGTGATTCATATCAAACTTACATGTTTTTAATGGAACCCCCTATATATTATTGCATATTTGAACTCCTTGGTCAATTCTAGTGTGACTTTATGTATCATACATGGAACTTTACGCGAACCGTTTAGGTCACCTTAGGTAAGACGACTAAATTTGAATTCTTTTTGTACTTGGAGAAATCAGTAGATCAATTATGGAAACCTCAATCACAGATAACTTGACTTTTTCAAATGGTAATGCCTATTTTGGTTTAAAGAATCAAATGTAAAATTTGATTGCCTCTCTAACGATATAGCATTCTCGATATCAATCTTTTCTGGTTTTCATTTTATTTCAAATTTTCTGTCAAATCGCTGTTTGTTTTTCGATTGTCCTGCGTGCAAGCGACCTAGCAGGCCATGAAAAGTAAACAAAAGCCCGTCAATCAGGAAGAAACCTCGAATGAAACCAACTAATTTAGTAGAAAGATGCAAACTACCTAGAGTAACGAGGCAAAATTATGAAAATTCTTTGCAACGTATTAGCTCTAACCAGAAACAATAGCCATAACAGGAACGCTAATTTTTCACAGCCTACTAGCTATTAGCCAATTTCCAAAGTCAGTAAAACATATTTAATCAAAGGAAAACTACTAGTGATTGGTGCTGGCAGTAGAATATCTATGTCTTCTGAATAAGTTTTCACATTTAATGCTACAAAAAAGTAGCCATCTCCGTAAGTCAAAAGTAATGATACCTCTGACTGGAATCCTTCAAATTCTTCAGTAGGTACTTCTACTTATTAGGAAAATCGCGGAAAATGAAACTTGAATTGCAGTCTGTTTGAATTGAAAAACATAATTTAGTTTGTAGAAAACTACATGAAATAAACACAATTACAACATAGCGTAATTGAAAAATTTTAGCAGTTACTTCAGTAGATGTTCAGAATGCTCCAGTTAGAGATATCTTCACTTTGGCTTAACCAAACTGAAATGACTAATTTTTGTAACCCACTAAGTAAAATGTCATTATAAACATGTTAGACTGTAAGCAAAAATCGCAGATAGTTTTCCTTTTGTTCCAAAACTTTTAATCGTTTTGGAAGGTTGTCAAGCTCTAGTAGACCTCAGTAGCTAGTAGGCTGTCAAAAACAAACACCTCTGTCATACCCAGCTACTCATTGACACTAGATATCTTGCCGCTGTTATATTCGGTTAAAGTTGATGTGTTGTAAGGAATGTTCATGATCTTGCCTCACTACTCTAGTTCGTTTGCATCTGTCTACTAAGTTAGCTGGTTTCTTCCATATTAACGGGCGTTCGTTTATTTTTCATGACCTGCCAAGTCGCTTACACGCAAGAAAATCGAAAAACATCGATTTGGTAAAAAATTTGAAATAAAATGAAAACCAAAAAAGATTGATATCGAGAACGCTATATCGTTAAAAAGGTAATCAAATTTTACATAGGGGGTTCCCTTCAAAAAACTGTAACTTTGATATTGTAACTTTGATATTAATCACCCTGTATAAACGTCAAAATTTAAGTGAAAATATTTTTAGATTATAGCCCTCAAGGGTCCCTACCATAGTCAAGTGACAGTACACCCTGTATGCTTTAATATATTAATATTTGTGAATCTCTCTGTCTCAATTGTGTGATTTCACCGTTTACCTCGATTGTTGCTTTTTCTTTAAATATAGCCTGTGGCATAATTTTCTCTAAATAGAGGTTGAGAAGTATAGGGAGGGTACGCATCCCTGTGTAACTCCTCTTTCGATGGTTATCTCGTATGATGTTTTTTCGCCCTCTCTTAAATAGCTCATTGATTATAATGTAGGTTGCTGATAATTCTCATGTCGTTGAAGTTAACACGCTTCTCACTTCGAATTTTTAATAGTTTGTCGTGTCTTACACGATAAAATACTTTGTTGTAATACATTATTGTATTTATGCATGCTCACTGAAGTATTACCTAGATACATTATAGGTAACATCCTTGGCAGTAATGCCAATGCGTCAAGATTCCTAGTAAAATGTATGTACGGCTCTGTTTCACATAATGGGACAATTGCATGTCCGAGGGTGCGCTACAAAAACTAATTCGAATTCCTTTTTGTTTGATTGTTCTTAACAATTGGTAAACATTCTTCTTCGCGCATTTTTTTCAATAACCCTTACATAGAGTAGAATAATAAGTTAATTAGTTGTAAAGTGAAAAAACGTCATTTCGGTAACTGTCCGTTTTATGAAATTTCGAATTCATTGCTCAATATCACGAAATATTTGCGAAGTTTATTTAGCAAATCCTCAAAGTGTTGAGTATCACTCATATAATTTTTATTTTAAACGTTTCTGTGGATATTTGTTCCTAATTGTTTCATCTAGTTTCGAATTAAACGTGTCCGGTAAAATATCCGTCATTTCGGTATCGTTAAGTGTATAGAGCGCCATCTACTTATTATTGAGCTAAAACCGAGTGCACATTATCACAAACAGTTGGGCGGTAGTGTTTATCGTTAGATGCGTGGTAAGTTTTTGCTTGAAACATACAGTTTTTTGCCAGTTACTACTTTTGTTTCGAATTTTGGATGCGTACACTTATTAGTAGTCAGTTCGGTAACACCAATAAATAAATTATAATACGGTTTTAATGAGTATATTTTCAGTTATTTGTTTAGGTATATAGGTAGTTATTCTAACCTCAAATTTTGTGTTTCTAGTTTTCGATAAAGACGGCGCTGTGTGTAATTTTGTTTAATTTCGTCATTTCGGTAACGTCATTTCGGTGACAAATACAGTAGCACTATATTGTTACCGAAATGATTCGTTGGTTACCGAAATGACTAATGAGAAATTACTTCTTTAATAATACAGGACAGAATGGATGATGCCGAGAAGCTTAATGAACTAAAAAAGAAGCTGAAGAGGTACAGGGAACAGGCATACGAGAACAAATTAGTTAAAAAACGAACCCTAAAAGAAAAAAGAAAGGCAGAACAAAAGCACAAGAATAAAACTAAGGAAGATTTTGAACAAGTTTTGAAAGGCGATTATCGAAAAAAAAAACAGCAACTAATAACAATGCTCCTTCATGTGAAGAGCAAAAAGAGATATGTTGTACCAAAATAATCATAAGAAAACCAGAGAGAAATGAGACTAAATCAAACCAAAAGCTAAAGACAACTAAGAATGGAGTTGATAAAGCTACGTTCCAAAATAATAATAATAAAGTGGATAATAGTTTCAAGATTAAATTGAATAAAAAAGAACAGAGACGTAGCAAAGTCCAACAGAAATCTGTTAGCAAGAAAAAAACAAATTCTGAACAAACTACTAACCAAAGAAGGAAAGACTTAAGAAAAAGGGTTGCAAAATACAGATCAAAGATGACCGAAGAACAGCTGATA
Organism: Callosobruchus maculatus; assembly: GCA_951848785.1. NCBI lineage: Eukaryota > Metazoa > Arthropoda > Insecta > Coleoptera > Chrysomelidae > Callosobruchus > Callosobruchus maculatus. Next base: position 253,926 of record CATOUR010000285.1, read on the forward strand.
GAAAAAAGAAGAAAGGATAGAGAAAGGTATAAACTTAAAAAAGAAAAAGGACTAACACCAGACATTAATGAAATGTCTACAAAAAAGAAGAAACAAATACGCAAGAAATGGAGAGAAGCTAGTTCAAGTTATCGAAGAAGCAAACGGTTACAGCAAAAAACAGAAAACTTCCTTGGAGAAAATTCCCCGCCCATAAGCGACATTGAGGTAGAATCAAATCAAGACGATGCTGTCGTAAATGACAACTTACCTAAAAATGTGAATGAAACCAGAGATGTTGCAACAATCGAAGAAAAAAAATCTGATCAGAAAAGTACAGGACGAAAAAAAGTCAGAAAAGATAGAGCAAGTTGTTATAGGAAACATAGGATTATTTTTCTTTCTGACGTATGCACCGTTATTTCATATATTTTTAAATCCAAATTAATGAAATAAAATATATTTTTGGTAACATGGTTCTATTTGCTACGAAACCCCAATTTTGAGTTTCAAAAATCATTTCGGTAACATTTTATCATTTCGGTAACATTCTAAAAGAGTGGAATTTTCTTCAGTATTTAATTTTTTATTTTACTTTAACTGTCCTTTTAGCTAAAACATTACTTTCCTCTAATAAAATATTTTCATAAGGTATTGAGCTGAGCATTTATTCAACTATTGTCCGGTAAAATATCCGTCATTTCGGTATCGTTAAGTGTATAGAGCGCCATCTACTTATTATTGAGCTAAAACCGAGTGCACATTATCACAAACAGTTGGGCGGTAGTGTTTATCGTTAGATGCGTGGTAAGTTTTTGCTTGAAACATACAGTTTTTTGCCAGTTACTACTTTTGTTTCGAATTTTGGATGCGTACACTTATTAGTAGTCAGTTCGGTAACACCAATAAATAAATTATAATACGGTTTTAATGAGTATATTTTCAGTTATTTGTTTAGGTATACAGGGTGGGCCAATAGTGCGTGGACGGAGGATTGTGGGCTTACTGAAAAATATTTCAAAAATCTGTCACCTGATCATGGTAGGCACCCTTGAGGGCTATAACGCAAAAATATTTTCACTTAAATTCTGACGTTTATACAGGGTGATTCATATCAAACTTACATTTTTTTGAATGGAACCCCCTATATATTATTGCATATTTGGATTCCTTGGTTAATTCTAGTGTGACTTTATGTATCACACATGGAACTTTAAATGAACCGTTTAGGCGCAAATCACCATTTTTGGTATAAGTAGGTATCAGAAAAAAATTGAATATCGCAGCGATTATAAAACTTAGAAGGCCGTGACTTTGCGGTACGACTAAGCATGAAATGCGTCACCTAAGGTCAGACGGCCAAATTTGAATTCTTTTTGTACTTGGAGAAATCGATAGATTAATTAAGGAAACTTCAATCACAGATAACTTGATTTTTTCAAATGGGAATGCCTATTTCGGTTTAAAGAATCAAATGTAAAATTTGATAACCTTTCTAACGATATAGCGTTCTTGATATCAATCTTTCTTGGTTTTCATTTTATTTCAAATTTTTAGTCAAATAGGCGTTTTTCAATTTTCCTGCGTGCAAGCAACCTAGCAGGCCATGAAAAATAAACAAAGGCTCGTTAATATGGAAAAAACCAACTAACTTAGTAGAAAGATGCAAACTAACTAGAGCAACGAGGCAAGGTTATGAAAATTTCTTACAACATATTAGCTTGAACCGGATACAGCAGCGGCAAGATATCTAATGTCAATGAGTAGCTGGGGTATGACAGAAGTGTTTCGTTTTTCACAGCCTACTAGCTATTGAGATCTACTAGAGATTGACAACTTTCCAAAACGATTAAAAATTTTTAAACAAAAGAAAACTACCAGGGATTTTTGCTTACAGTCTAACATGTTTAGAATGAAATTTCACATTTAATGGGATAGAAAGATTAGTCAGTCCCGTTTAGTTAAGTCAAAAGTGAAGATATCTCCAACTGGAGCATTCTGAACATCTATTGAAATAATTGCTGGAATTTTTTAGTTACGCTATGTTGTAATTGCGATTATTTCATGTAGTTTTCTACAAACTAAATTATGTCTCACAAATCAAACAGACTGCAAATCAAGTTTCATTTTCCACGATTTTTCTAATAAGTAGAAGAAGAATTTGAAGGTGTCAGTCAGAGGTATCGTTACTTTTGACTTATGGAAATGGCTACTTTTTCATAGCATTAAATGTGAAAATTTATTCAGAAGACATAGATATTCTACTGCCAGCAACAATCACTAGTAGTTTTCCTTTGATTAAATATTTTTTTACTGACTTTGGAAATTGGATAATAGCTAGTAGGCTGTGAAAAATGAGCGTTCTTGTTACCACTATTGTTTCTGGTTAGAGCTAATATGTTGTAAGGAATTTTGATAATCTTGCCTCGTTGCTCAGGTTAGTTTGCATCTTTCTACTAAGTTAGTTGCTTTCTTCCATATTAACGAGCTTTTGTTTATTTTTCATGGCCTGCTAGGTTGCTGGCATGCAGGAAAATTGAAAAACGCCGATTTGACTGAAAATTTGAAATAAAATGAAAACCAAAAAAGATTGATATCAAGAATGCGATATCGTTAGAAAGGTAATGAAATTTTACATTTGATTCTTTAAACCAAAATAGGCATTCTCATTTGAAAAAATCAAGTTATCTGTGATTGAAGTTTCCTTAATTTATCCTCTGATTTCTTCAAGTACAAAAAGAATTCAAATTTAGCCGTCTGACTTAAGGTGACCCCTTTCATGCTTAGTCGTACTGCAAAGTCAAGGCCCTCTAAGTTTTATAATCGCTGCGATAGTTAATTTTTTTCTGATACCTACTTATACCAAAAATGGTGATTTGCGCCTAAACGGTTCGTTTAAAGTTCCATGTGTGATACATAAAGTCACACTAGAATTAACCGAGGAATCCAAATATGCAATAATATATAGGGGGTTCCATTCAAAAAAATGTAAGTTTGATATGAATCACCCTGTATAAACGTCAGAATTTAAGTGAAAATATTTTTGCGTTATAGCCCTCAAGGGTGCCTACCATAATCAAGTGACAGATTTTTGAAATATTCTTCAGTAAGCCCACAATCCTCCGTCCACGCACTATTGGCCCACCCTGTATAGGTAGTTATTCTAACCTCAAATTTTGTGTTTCTAGTTTTCGATAAAGACGGCGCTGTGTGTAATTTTGTTTAATTTCGTCATTTCGGTAACGTCATTTCGGTGACAAATACAGTAGCACTATATTGTTACCGAAATGATTCGTTGGTTACCGAAATGACTAATGAGAAATTACTTCTTTAATAATACAGGACAGAATGGATGATGCCGAGAAGCTTAATGAACTAAAAAAGAAGCTGAAGAGGTACAGGGAACAGGCATACGAGAACAAATTAGTTAAAAAACGAACCCTAAAAGAAAAAAGAAAGGCAGAACAAAAGCACAAGAATAAAACTAAGGAAGATTTTGAACAAGTTTTGAAAGGCGATTATCGAAAAAAAAAACAGCAACTAATAACAATGCTCCTTCATGTGAAGAGCAAAAAGAGATATGTTGTACCAAAATAATCATAAGAAAACCAGAGAGAAATGAGACTAAATCAAACCAAAAGCTAAAGACAACTAAGAATGGAGTTGATAAAGCTACGTTCCAAAATAATAATAATAAAGTGGATAATAGTTTCAAGATTAAATTGAATAAAAAAGAACAGAGACGTAGCAAAGTCCAACAGAAATCTGTTAGCAAGAAAAAAACAAATTCTGAACAAACTACTAACCAAAGAAGGAAAGACTTAAGAAAAAGGGTTGCAAAATACAGATCAAAGATGACCGAAGAACAGCTGATAGAAAAAAGAAGAAAGGATAGAGAAAGGTATAAACTTAAAAAAGAAAAAGGACTAACACCAGACATTAATGAAATGTCTACAAAAAAGAAGAAACAAATACGCAAGAAATGGAGAGAAGCTAGTTCAAGTTATCGAAGAAGCAAACGGTTACAGCAAAAAACAGAAAACTTCCTTGGAGAAAATTCCCCGCCCATAAGCGACATTGAGGTAGAATCAAATCAAGACGATGCTGTCGTAAATGACAACTTACCTAAAAATGTGAATGAAACCAGAGATGTTGCAACAATCGAAGAAAAAAAATCTGATCAGAAAAGTACAGGACGAAAAAAAGTCAGAAAAGATAGAGCAAGTTGTTATAGGAAACATAGGATTATTTTTCTTTCTGACGTATGCACCGTTATTTCATATATTTTTAAATCCAAATTAATGAAATAAAATATATTTTTGGTAACATGGTTCTATTTGCTACGAAACCCCAATTTTGAGTTTCAAAAATCATTTCGGTAACATTTTATCATTTCGGTAACATTCTAAAAGAGTGGAATTTTCTTCAGTATTTAATTTTTTATTTTACTTTAACTGTCCTTTTAGCTAAAACATTACTTTCCTCTAATAAAATATTTTCATAAGGTATTGAGCTGAGCATTTATTCAACTATTAGCGAAAAATTAAAGTTTTAAAATAAGAGCTGCGGCCAAAGTTATCTAATATCATTTTAAATATCTCATTAGTAACTGAAAAATTACACTGTTTTGACAAAAAAAAATTAGCTCTGGTTCTAAAATACGTTTTATAAGTATTAGCCTGTTAAACGTTTTTTTGTCAGTTATTCGACGTTATCGAAATGACAGTTTTTTGTTATCTATCGTGAAAAAAAGTTAATACACGCAAATATTCTAATAATTTTGCATTGCTAGTTAAATGTAAGGCAAGATGAACATTTAGCTTTCCGGAAACATTCTAAAAATTTAAATCGGATAACTTTTATTTTTTTCCCTCTTTTGAGTTCGATTTGTCCCATTATATGAAACATAGCCGTACCTTCTCATCCCTTTCACTATTCTCGCCAATTCTCTCTTTATTCAAAGCATATTAAGTGAAGGTGAAGGTGTTGTCTCACTGAGAACCCACTTAAAGCACACCGCTCTCTATGCGGTTTATACACTACGAGTTGAGCTTCTTTTATGCCGTAATTCCTGAATCACAGATGCATCTGCAGCAACGCCGGAGCTGGGGCACAAAAGGCATTGTGAAGCGTAGTGGTGGCATGAAATCGATAGTGCTGGTGCTGGCACATTCCTGTAATTTAACAGGAGGTTGAAACGCACTTACGAAGACCCATGGAACTAATAATAGTAATAGTGATAATTTGGAGTCCGTTTGTATGAGGACTCCTTATTTTATTTAGAGTATGGTTATTGTACACATGAAAAAAGTCATAAAAATGTAAAACGTCTTTTATTTTTATTTTTTTGTTTTTTTTTGCGATCTAAGTATTAACTAGGCCATACATTAATATCGAGCCTGGAAATCCATTCTACGGCTGATGGTTTAGGCACAGCATAATAAACAACCAGCATAATTGCTACTTTCTTTCTTTTTTTTTTGGATGATAGGGTCCAAATTAAGCACAACTTTCGTTTAAACTTGCCAACGTTTCGAAAAATTTATTTTCCTCTTCAGGGCTCTAAAAGATATGAAAAAGGCATATACATACATATACATATGTTTTTCTTTGTGTTATGATTGTACGCTGTTGTTGTTATAAAAGAACCATAAATATAAACGACTACATCATACATATACAACAAGTTAAAAGTTTGAGTAAAGTATAAAAGAGAGAAAAAAAAATTAACTAAAAACATAGAAATTAAGACGTAAAAAACAGTTAATGACATCTACAACAGATAAAAATAAAACTAAAGATTCCCCACCATATAATCTAATTGTTAATCATTAACAGAACTGATAAATGGACTGATGAAATCAAAAATTATAAAAAAAATGTGACAAGAGGGAGAGAATAGCCACACAAAAAAATATCGAACATACCGTTTATGTTTAAAGTTGTGTTAGTCAGTTTTTCAAAATACACTTGCATGTCTCCTAGATATTGGGATTTTTGTTTTGTATACAACTACAGATGTTCCTTCTTTTAACCACGTTAGAAGTAGACTGCATGGATATGACGGAATTTTGTTTTTGTTCATACCTACTTTTTATTGGATGTTTCAAAACTATATTATAGTCTAGGAGGTGGTTTACGGATATTTTTGATGTGGTTGATAATATTATAATATGATATGCTTAAATCTGCAATGTCTGTTCTTTTATTTATAGTATTATTGTGTTTTTTTATTTCCAACATTTCCTGGAACATCCTTTTTTTGTAGTTATTATTTGAACATAATATTTTGTAATTTTCAAAATCGAATGTATGACCCTCTGATATCACATGTTGGACTAATTGTGTATGTCCTTCTTTTAAATGGTAGTTCCTGCAGTCTCTCCTATGCTCAGATATCCTGCTCTTAAGGTATCTTCCTGTGGTTCCTATGTATATTTTTCCACAATTGTTACATGGGATACTATAAACTACGTTTGATTTTTGTTCTACTGGTATTTTGTCTTTGAGTTGCGTAAAAAAGTTGTTCCGTATGGTATTTTGGCTTCTGCAAGCTACTGCTATAGTTTTGGAACTAAGAATTTTCACCAGTTTCTCTGAGAGGTTTTTTATATACGGAATTTTGAAATATTTTTTATTTACAATGTTGTTACTATTACTATTCGGTTGATTACTAACTTTATTTTGGTGTAATATTTTATTAACAAGTGATGAAGGGTAGTTGTTTTTTTGTAGTATACTTTTTATATAATTTATGTTCTTGTTATGAAATTCTGGGTCTGACAGATAAATAGCTCTATGTTTAAGATTGTTGATGATGTTAATTTTGTGTTTATGTGAATGTTCCGACGTAAAATTGAGGGATCTTTCAGAGAAAGTTGGTTTCTGATACCAGTCGAACTTGAGATTATTGGAAGAGTCCCGAATAATGAGTATATCTAAGAATGGAATTTTTTTGTCGACTTCAACTTCAACTGTGAATTGAATTCTATTATGGTAGTTATTAAACACATCTACTATTTCAGTTATCTTGTCATGAGGTACTGCAGTAACGATATCATCAACATATCTTTTAAAAAACGGAACTCTAAAGGATAATTTTTGTAAGCAAGTATTTTGTATGACTTCCATGACTATATCTGAACATACAGGGGACATGCAGTTTCCCATTCCCAAGCCAAAAATTTGAGAGAAGAATTGGCCATCAAACATGAAATAATTATTTTCTATACAAAAGTTGAAGATTAGAATAAAATTGTTTAGTGACAATTGAGTATGGTTGGATATGATTTGATATTTTTATCTGTTGTAGATGTCATTAACTGTTTTTTACGTCTTAATTTCTATGTTTTTAGTTAATTTTTTTTTCTCTCTTTTATACTTTACTCAAACTTTTAACTTGTTGTATATGTATGATGTAGTCGTTTATATTTATGGTTCTTTTATAACAACAACAGCGTACAATCATAACACAAAGAAAAACATATGTATATGTATGTATATGCCTTTTTCATATCTTTTAGAGCCCTGAAGAGGAAAATAAATTTTTCGAAACGTTGGCAAGTTTAAACGAAAGTTGTGCTTAATTTGGACCCTATCATCCAAAAAAAAAGAAAGAAAGTAGCAATAACTGTAGAAGAAGGGTCGTAAAATTATTAACAAACCAGCATAATATCCCTGAGGATTTCCTATATAAAAATGGTTCCCACAAAGTTTCACCTTGGGAGGGTTTATGGATGATTTTACGGCTATGAAGTTTGGGTAGAGATGCGAAAATGAAAATATCGATACCGGTACCAACTCGATATTTTTTAGCCTCATAGGCGCGTTTGGTTCGTACAGAGCATTTTGTGCAACCACAGCCTACATAAACAAGCTTACGTAGGCTGTGGTGCAACTGATTACACCCCTCAATAATTATATAATTACTTTCGATACCGATACCCTACAAAAGTATCGATACCAGCTTGCAATCGCACAAAAAGTATCTAAGATAAAAATACTCGATATTAGTGCAGAAGTACAAGTATCGAAGTACCGTTACCATCCCTACCAAAAATCATCCAAAAGTGGGGATCATCGTGTAATTTCCGCCAACTTGAGTTATTGTGCTGGTTGTTTATTATGCTGTGGTTTAGCTTGGAGGAAGTCCTTGTTGTTGCCTGGATGCGCCATAATGCCACACTTTTGCACTATATGCCTGACAGTTTGGCGTTTCGCTCCACAGTCGCATGGTGGAGATTCGCACTTGTTCCATTTAAACAAAAAATCAGCACGCACTCCATACGACGTGCAAATTCTGTTTAGGGTTGACCATGCCTTCTGTTTAGGGTTGACCTTCCTAAGTTAAATGTACTACGCCAACTGATAAACACGGAAGAAATTCTTGACGCCTTACGAGGCGCAAAGTATTTCGTAGCTCCTGGCCCGGATGCCATTTCTTGTTCTGGTGGAAAAAAATCTTTAGTTGCCACCGGCATTTTGCTAGAGCTTTTAATTTGTGGCTAGATCAGCAGCAGCCAATTCCGGCTTCGTTTGTCGAGGGTCGAACCGTGCTTCTCCCGAAGATCGAAAATTTGTGTGATACCAAAAACTACAGGCCGATAGCATGTCTGAACGCATGTTAGAAGCTCTTCACCAGAATCTTCTACATGCATATCCTTTAAGCTGTAAATGCTACAGCATTTTACAGCAGCTACAGTATTATTCAACATATATGAACAGAGAGGGTCAAAGGAAGAAATAGCTGGCTGCAGCGAGAACCTGCTTATTGACTGATGTGTCACGCAGAGCTCCGTCCAGTACAAGCGAAATTTTCCTATGACCTGGATTTACTATCGCAAGGCATTCGACACCACGTCTCAAGCTGATTGTGTCGCTGTTGAAATATCTTTCGGTTTATAATCGGATGAGATACATCAAACAACTGATGCCCCTCTGGATGACTAGGTTCGCTATAAAATTAGGTGAAACTTGGGTTCAGACAGACTTGATGTCGTCCAAAAGACGCGTCTTTCATGTAGAGACCTTGAGTCCTTTGCTCTTTTGCATCTCACTTTTGCCTCTGTCCATATTAGCGCTGAGAAATACTAAAGGATACATCTGCAACACGCCCAATCAACGGAGGCACAAGGTTACCCATCTGTTTTATATGGATGACCTGAAACTTTATGCCTCCGGTCAACGTGACCTACAACGATCGCAGAGGGTAGTGCAGGACCGAGTCCGTCTGAACTGGTCATCAGAACTGTCCGGTAAGAACAAAGTTTTTTTTTATATAACTGAGCAGACCGCGCAGGCAGGGCCTGAATACCAAAGTACCGCGGCTGCTGTGAAAGGGTTATGTTAGGGGAAGTTTGTTAACGCGAGATTTGAATGGGCCAATACCCGCAGGCCCAATAAATACATCTTCTGGCAGTCCATTCCAAGCCTTGGACACCCTGGGAATAAATGTGCGGTTGTACCGCTCAGTTCTTGATGTATAAAAAATGACCGCGTTAGGATGAGATTCAGCGGTCGCACGGGTACATCTGATAGGAGGAGTGAGCGGCGGAACGATAGGGGATAGCTCAGAGGAGCAGATACCGTTGGAATATCGGTAGAAGAGTGAGAGGTCACCAACAACATGCCGGTGAGAAAGTGACTGAAGGTGGCGCGTTACGGCCGGACCGCCAATTAGTCGAATTGCCCTTCTCTGGACGGCATCTAGTATAGACAGGGTAGTGGGGGCAGCAGCTCTCCAGACATGAGAGCAATACTCTAGGCAAGGTCTTATCTGGGCTTTATGTAGCGTGAGGAGTTTACCTGGTGAGAAATACTTTCTGGCTCTAAATAGGTACCCAAGCTTTTTACCAGCAGCTGTTGCAATTGACGCGATGTGTTCGTGGCAGATCAGATTTTCTGTAATGTTGACTCCTAACAGCTTGAATGAGTGACTCCTTGGCAGAACCTGGTTGCTTATTAGAACTTGGTATTGGCTTGGGCATTTCTTGTTTGATAGCGTACAATACTGGGTCTTGGAGGCATTAAATTTAACCATATTCTTAAGCCCCCAAGTGGTAATGGTATCGAGATCCTTTGAAAGTGAAGCTGCCACTGCCAGTCTTCTGCATTCTAGCTCGACCACAGAGATCGGTCTATCGCTCATGATGCCTGCATGCAGCGTACTGTCATCTGCAAAACTGTGGACTGGGTTTGTAGTGCTAGAGAGTAAATCATTGATATGAAGCAGAAACAATGTCGGAGCCAGTACCGATCCCTGCGGAACCCCGGCATTGATGCTATGGAAAGAAGAGGAAAAGCGTCTACCACGACAGAGATTTTCCGACCTGAGAGGAAGTCTGCGAGCCAACCGCAGAGCTTAACAGGGAGCCCATAAGACGGGAGCTTGTTTAGGAGAGCTGCATGCCACAGTTGATCGAATGCCCTTGAAATATCGAGAGCAACGACGTGAGCCTCGCCAAATGACTGGATGAGTTTGCTCCACACATGTGTGATGTAAGCCAGGAGATCTCCAGTTGATGTTTGGTGTCGGAATCCATATTGTCTGTCATTGATTAGGTGATGGAGCTCGAGGTATTTAATGAGCTCTTGGTTGACGCATCTCTCCATCACTTTACTGATTACAGAAAGCAGAGCTATAGGTCTGTAGTTGGTCGGATCAGTTTTGGATCCCTTTTTTGGCACCGGCTGGATGGAAGCTGTTTTCCAGTCTTTCGGGAAAATGCCGGAATCGTAAGACAACCGAAAGAGGCGGGTAAATATGGGAGCGAGCTCCGGTGCACACTTCTTGACAACAATGGAGGGGATCATGTCGGGCCCATTCGCTTTATTAATGTCAAGTGACTGCAGCACCTTCCGAACTATTTTTGTTCTGAACTCATGGCTTGGGGTACTCTCGGTATGGATGGTAACTGGGCACTGGATGGGACTTTTACAGTGGAGTGTGCTGCGAATGTCTTGGAAAATATTTCGGCCTTGTCCTTGGGAGCAATTGCTACTAAGAACAAAGTCGCTGCTACAAACATGCTTGCGGTTCCATTGTTATTATACACCTTTAGTGCTATTCACTGCACAGAGATCAAGCTGTAAGGAATTATCACGAAGACCCGCAAAAGGATTAATATGGAGAGATGCGACGCCTGGGAGGGCGTAGACAGTTGAGTTTGAAGCGTCTGTATAACACGGTAGTATTGGCGACTACCTGCTATGTGACAAGAGGCACCGATCCCCTCATCCGCTTTATGCGAGAGGAACCTTTCTATTTAGCGCACCAAAACGAGTAGCCGAGGAGCTCAGTCTCACTTGCTTCCACGCAACTAAAATCCCACATCAAAGCTACCGAAGTCGACTTCCTTATTTCTTTTAACTCGCCCCATTTTAATTCAATCGTATTAACAAATACAAAAATGGGGTGGAAGTCTTAAAGCTTAACAACCGCTACTACGCACCCTTTTATCAACGACATACTTTTTATTGTAACTTTTTACTAATTCCAATTTGTTTTAATGTCTGGTGAAATTGTGATATTCTGTTTTGTAAGAAATTCAATAATCTCTGCTTTTCCAAGCAAAGTGTTAGCGATGTTTCCAATAATCTCGAATGCGTACTCGTATAGGAATATTTGGTAAAAATCAATCTTTAAACCATTTCTCAAATAAAGCTTCAGACAGATCTTCATGGCAGTCAGCATTGTATTTCTTGATTATTTTAGCTGATATCAAAAGTCCGTTATTAATCCAACTGTTTAATATAAAAATTGTTTCAGTACTACTCTGGACAGAGAACGATCTGTGATAAGGGTAGCTTAGTCTATAATCATGTACAACTGAAGTTTTGGGAGACTAAGGCCCAGTTTCACAATCATTGGTAACCCCTAGTAGTCACTTGACCGACAGATGGAAGTCAACTAGTAGTTATTGGAGAACTCTGTTTCACAAAGAAAACCAATGATTGAACTTATTTATTTTTAAGTTGGCACCACGGATTGATCTCAGAGCACTGCCATAATGGTGTTCCGTGAATAAAAGCTAACCCTTTGACAAAGAAACCTAACCTTTCTTTTCATATTTTTGATTTATGTCATTACAGATTATAATCCTTAGACAAGTTATAATCAAAATCCTTCGACGTCTTAGACGTCAGTGTCTAAATCCATGTCTTTATAACCTCCAACATATCGTTTATATTTGGAACCTAAGTTGTCAACCTGACGCGCGCGAAATAATTCGAATAATTTGAATTTGAATATTTGGTGATTGTATAATACTTGTTTGGTGGGGTTTTGCTTTGAGCTGAAGAGAGAAGAATATATCGAGTATTAACCACAGATTTGACCAAATTAATCTGGTGATTGGTGTCGAAATTTGAAATAGAAATTTTGAAAGACATTTCCGTCAAGCCGTGGTTGAAGTAGCACGTATTCGGAGAAAATTCGGAAAAACCTAGCTAACTAACTATAGAGTAGACGTAAAATGGATGTGGATCCGGGGGGGGGATGAGCCCCCCCTGTCGAGAGAAGAATTGGAGGAAATTATAGGTACACAACAATTCAGTCAACATAGAGAGGGAAAAAAAGAAAACACAAAAAACACAACACAAAAAGAAAACAAAATCAAGAATCGCATTCCATACAAGGATGACGACACAGGACCGTACAGCGTTATGGTTGAGGCAAATGCAAACAACACTAGGATTGGAAAAATTACGCATATGAAAATAGCCAAAGATATAGTAGACCTGAAACTTAATAACATTAAAAAGGTATCAATAAAAGGGAGTAATAGACTGGGAATAGACTTTACTGATGCGCAATCTGCCAATGCATTCGTTAACAACAAAAGACTAACAGAAAAAGGATATGATATATTCATTCCATTTAATCAAGTAACTTGCAAAGGCACCATTCACAGAGTGGATGTAGACTACTCCGAAGAACAAATACTTAAGGCGTGTGAATCAGACCAAAAAATTTTAGAAATCAGAAGACTAAATAGGAAGGAAATTAAGGAGAATGGGGAAGTGGAATACATTCCTACAGGAACCATTTTAATCACATTTGAAGGCAGAATACTACCTAGGAACGTAATCATTTTCTAGCTATCTTTTCCAATTAGCCCATATATCGCCCCAGTGACGCAATGCTACAATTGTTTACTTTATGGACATACAAAGTTACAATGCCGGGGAAAAAGAAAATGTTTTTATTGTACAGGGACAGATCACGTAACGGAACCGAACAGTGAACCCCAATGTGAGAAACAGTGTTGGCATTGCAAGAGTAATGAACATAAATCAACTTCTAAGTTATGTCCAGAATATACACGACAAAAACAAATTAAGGAACTCATGGCATATGAAAACATATCCTATTTTGATGCAAGTAAAGCATGCACTAAAACATATAAAAATACAGAAAATGAACGCCCATTTAGCTTCAACATAAACGACTTTCCAAGAATAGGTAATGAAACACCAATAGATAATACAATTAGTGTACAACAAAGGAGAACTGTTAATTTTGAGAACAACGTTAGAACCAAAAGGACATACCGGCAGACAGTTAGTTTAACACCCAAAAGAAGAATAATTATGGAAAATACTGGATATGACAGAAAACAACACAATAGCCAATTGTTTTATCCCAATTCAAGACCAACAAACATATATAAATCAATACAAGAAAGAAACACAATCACTCAATCGACAAACGATAACAACAAGCCTTTTTGTGCCCATCTTCCAACAAGCAACCAAAGCTCACCATCTACGATTGCACAAAGCAATTATGAAGAAAACCATTTTGTACAACAAATTTTAGACCAATTTACAAGGACTACTGAAATCAATAAAGAAAAAATAAGAGACCTGATAAACCAGCATTTTAATCATACAACAACAAACCAGAACGCAACAGGTCAAAGGTTTGACCCGCAGAGCGACGACAGTACCTTTTAGACCAAAGAAATGATAATTATTCAATGGAATATAAGAAGCTTCAATGCAAATCGACATAATTTAATAGTACTTGTACAAAAAATCAGACCAGACATTATATTATTAAATGAAACATGGCTGAAACCACACTACAATGCCAACTTACAATATTATGAATGCCTGAGGGAGGATAGAGCAGATGGAAAAGGTGGCATAGCCACATACATTAAACAGAACATAAAATTTGAAGTATTACCAAATTTTGGAATTAACCAGGATGACACACAAAGTATACTTATCAGAATTGGAAGATATCACATTCTGAATATATATTCTCCATCAACAAGTTCGATCAATTTTAACAACTTTGGAACAATGCTTCAGAATATTAATGGGGATATAATAATAATGGGTGACCTGAATGCACACCATAGAATGTGGGGCAGCACAACAGCTAATCCGAAGGGAAATTACTTATGGGAGTTGGCTGACGTGCATAATTTAAAAGTTATGAGCGATGGCTCCTCCACCAGAATTGTTGGGCCACTGAATCATCCTAGTCCTGTGGACATTACATTAATCACAAGAGATCTGGCAATATTATGTGAGTGGAGACTATACAAGGATAGCGGCAACAGTGACCACTTTCCAACGATATGTGAAATACAGGGGGAGGCCGAGTTGATTCGAAACATCACAAAAAGAAACATTAAAAAAGCAGACTGGGACAAATACTACAACACAATACAGGATGCAATGACAGCTACTGAGGGCTTGGATGGGGAGAGCATCATCAACGTAATCACCAAGGCTGCAGACATAGCTATACCAAACAAACAACCTACAACGAACAACGTTCCAAGAAGCCCATGGTGGGATGAGGACTGTTCCAGACAAGTTAAACGACGAAAAGAACAAATTAAGAAATTTAAGGAGACACCAACGATGGAAAATTATATAGAGACAAAAAAAATCATTGCCCAGGTTAATAGATATCTTAAGAAAAAGAAAAAAACAAGTTTCAGAAAATTTTGTGAACGGCTCAACAGAAATACAAACACCTCTTTTATTTGGAAAACATTGAAGAAATTTGACAACAACAGACAAACCTATTCAAGATGTAACCTTCCAAATCCTGCAACAGCACAAGGCATTCTTGATAACTTAGCAACATGTAACATGGATCCAGAATTTGAAGTATTAAGCATAACAAACAATTGCCAAATATTTCACCCCATAGAAGTTGCGAACGCGGTACGAAATAAAAGAGATACTGCAGGAGGAATGGATGAGGTAACATACTCCATGCTACAACACTTACCTGATGGTGCCCAAAAGGAACTCACCAAATTCTACAACAAGATACTGCAAGGGGAACAGATCCCATCAACATGGAAAAACTACAGAATAGTACCCATCCTTAAATATAATAAAAACCCCCAAAATCAGAACAGTTACAGACCTTTAGTATTGAGCTCGTGCTTCCTGAAAGTTTTGGAGATACTTCTGAAAAATAGGATTGAATGGATGCTGGAGAACAGCAATACATTCAACTACCAACAAACAGGCTTCAGAAGGGCGCATTCTACGTATGACAACTTAGCTATGTTAATTACCTACATTCAACAGGCGTTTTCACAGAACCAAATAGTCCTAGCTATATTTATTGATATTAAGGCTGCTTACGATAACATAAATACACAGTTGCTCTATAGACAATTGGTGGAATTAAAAATCCCAACCCACATGTGTAACCTTATATATAATATCTTATGTAACAGAAGACTCCATATTATAGACAAGGAGGGGAAGACACATGGGCCAAGAATCACCTCAACTGGTATCCCCCAGGGATCACCACTAAGTCCTCTACTATTTAATATTTATATTAAGGAAATTTTTAACACAACAGTCAATGGCACTCAAATACTAAGTTACGCAGATGACCTAATAATATTCCTTAAAGGAGAAGACATCAATAAGATGATTAAAGAAGTCACCACCACACTAAATACAATTAATGAATGGATGATACGGCACAACCTACAGATTTCTATCGAAAAATGTTCAACAATATGGTTCAGTAAGGGTAAAAGGAAAACAGCATTCCCTCAACTCAAACTACAGGATCAAGTAATTCAAACCAAAGAACAGGTAAAATATTTAGGTATGACAATACAGTATAATCTGAAGTGGGACAGCCATGTTAACAATATCATCAACAAAGCCAACAAAGGAAACAAGCTGATGAAGATATTCAGCAGAGTGAAATGGGGAACAGATCCTGCCACTTTACAGCTAGCATTTAATGGATTAGTAAGGTCACAATTGGACTATGGATGTATCTTCATAGAACCATGTAGCCAGAAACTCATCAATAGATTGAACACCACTTTTTACGAAGGCTTAAGAATAATAACAGGATGCATGAGATCGACGCCTACACCATGTTTACTAGGTGAAACAGGAGAAATGGACCTGAAACATAGGAGATTGTGGCTAGGAACAAAATATCTATTGAAAAAAGTAAGGATACAAAATCACCCTTTAGTACAAATGATTGATATACTCAAAAACAGCTGTATACAGAGGAGAGGATACTGGAGGACAAGGGAACCCCCCATACTAGTAAGGGCATTGGATTACATACCCAGATCAGAGATCCCTATAGGCGAGAAGTTACCATGCTTTGATTTTGATTATGAGCTACAGATCAAGGAGATATCTACCTTCAAAATTCCAGTTAAAAAAGGAGACATCAACTGTAAAGCATTATTCAACGAATATACCGATAACATGAAGAACACAAATACATTTGTATTCACAGATGCTTCAAAAGAAGGCACACAGACAGGAATTGGAGTACATATCCCAAGCATGGAATACAATTTCTCAGCTAGACTACCCAACAACTTGAGCATATGTTCGGCAGAAATAGCAGCAATAAACAAGGCATGCTGTACGATCCTCAGTAATAGCATTAATAATGCCATTATATTTACGGATTCTAAAAGTGGACTTCAGTGTATTGGTAGTACTGGAATTCATACGAAAAATGACTACATTGGGCTACTTACAAAGAGACTTATACATGAGGCAAAAGATAATGATATAAACATTACTTTAGCATGGATACCAGCCCATTCAGACATAGAAGGCAATGAAGCTGTGGACCAATTGGCTAAAATAGGAAGATCACTAAATATCCCATTAGAAGAAATGGATACACCAATATTAGATATTCTCAGAGCAGTCAAACAGAAGATCCATAACAAATTCACAAAAAATTGGAAGGAAGATTTTAGAACCAAAGGCAGATGGTATGGAAGTATACAGTGTGATTTTCCTAAAACTCCATGGTTTAAAACAGGCACTTATATAAATCGGAGACATATAACCAACATTATACGCCTTAGAACAGGACACGCCCTATACAAAAAACATATGTATAGGATTGGCATAGAAGATGACCCATACTGTGTATGCGGACAAATAGAAGATCTGGACCATATATTCTTTGGATGCCCAATCAACCAAACAAGACAGTTCAACCTATATGAAGAACTTAGGAAATCTGGGCTTACTCTACCTATTAATTTACAAACAACGTTACATATGATAAATTCCCAACGTGCAAAACTACTAAATCTGTTCATTCAGATTAACAGAATCAACATATAAGTGGAACAAATAACCAATCCCTACGATTAGCAGAATAATAAAATCTAGGTTTGCAGCATGACTCAGAGTCAGACCAGCCTGCAAACCATGATCATCGAATGAGAATGAGCTGGCGAATTGCCTACACAGGCAAACGTCATAAAACAATAGAAGAAGAAGAAGAAGATAACCTCCAAAGCTGTCATCGACTGACAGCAATAAACGCTAAGATAACCCATACCGCATCCTTGGGTTAACATAACTACTGGTTGACCAGAGCTTTTGACGTATACCGTCGATTATGAAATGGATTATTTTCGATAACCACTAGTTTTCTTTTGACCACTAGTTAACTAACGATTGTGAAACTGGGCGTAAGTTTTCAACCTTTGGCTACACGCAGATTGTTTTAAAACTCAAGCAGACACGTGTTGTATTCTATGCACCAGACGAAGCAGCATTAGCTAAAGTATTGTCATCGTTACGCATTTATATAGCTTTCTTATTAAAAGGGATTGTAGGTATTAAAATGTATACGAACAACTTGCCACGCTCTCGAAGGTTCGCATTTACAATACGTTAGGAAGATGAGTAAGATTTTGTTACTGACGTTACAAGTCCAAAAATTATAGTAATGGAGGAATTTAGTATCTTCATAGTTCACAAGGACAATGTGATTGAATGGTCTGTAAATCTGTATCTCATATGTAATTTGTTACCAATCTAGAAAATAGTTCTTAAGCTTAAGTTACAGAAGGCAGAAGCGACATCTCACATATTTCAGTAAATTCATCGTACTTAAATCAGATGATGTGCACAGTACACCGCGCGTGTCGTTAAAGCTTAAGAGATTAGTACCATAAAATTTACTGCCTAGTATGTCTCGAACGTAGTTACATGCTGCCTCTTTAGCCATTTCCTCCAATTATTTCTCTTTCTAAAGCCTATTACTGAAGGTGTTGGCCTACTATGAGCCTATTCGCGCGTTGTTTGGTTCATACAATACGAGTTGACCTTCCTAACTCCTAAATCATAGGTGCATCTGCAGCAGCACCGAAGCTGGGACACAAAAGGCATTGTGAGGCGTAGTTGCAGTGTGAAATCAATAATGCCGGTGGGCTCATTCCTGTAATTCAACTATGATCCAAAGGGGCTCTTGCGAAGGAGATATGTATATGCATGTAGCTGACTGCTTATAACGCAACCATGTCAACCCAACTTGGTGCACAACACTGCAGTAGGTATGCGACGTTATTCGGTAAAATTATATTAGAACGTATACGGTGGCATCTGTATGTACGGGTGGCAAGTGAGAAGTTTAGTGCTCTGTAACCAAGATTGGTCTTATAGGTACAGCCTGTCAAGTGTAACAAGAGCCGTGAGAAATATGAAATAGACAAGGATAGCAAGAGCCGACTGGATATGAAATAACCTGTGCGTGTGAGACAGCGGCGAAATTCCCAAGCCTCTTGCTACACTTGTCAGGTTGTACTGGCATGAGAAATCCGAACACCTAGAAAATAATGAAGTATTCGCATTAAATATGTGTGCACAGCCTGGCAGTATCCTCTCTAGTACACATCTAACACTTGTAGTCCTGTGCGGACTACCTGTTATTTCCTGACGCAGGCTCTAACGGCTCACGAACCATTTTGCGACTATCGGAAAAGGGTAGGAAGAGCTACCGTTTGACCGGTACTGCCATTGCAGACAGTTAGATACGGCGGAACATACACTCTTCGAGTGTGACAGGTGGCTCATATACAGATAAGAAGCCTGTGCAAGCCTACCGAAACATCTGAACGCAAAAGCGGTGATTGAACTACAAGATTAACGATCTCGGTCTAGCCCTACACTCATGTTGTTGGTGTTATATCATTCAACGAGGGTTCCGTGAGTGGTAGAAGTTTTTCGGAGGTAACAGAAGAGGGAAGGGGTTTTAGCCAGTCGGGCCGTGGTGGCATGTCGGATGGACAAGACGCTGGTGCAACGTCGGGCGGGCAGACTCTCTCTCACACACCCGGGTGCGCGAGTGGTTGTGTCCTTGCGAATAAACCGAATTTCGCAATCTCACTATAATAAAAAGAACCACTGACGGCGCCTGGTTGCGCGGTAGTTTTTTTACACTCACTACTAAGCGACCAGTGAGTGCTCGATGAGCTCACGCGCTCGAGAGGCTGATACAGCGATGTAGCATTTTGTCTGTGGATGTACATGCCATCAATGCTTTATGAGATTCCCATTAATGGCCTATCATAAATACTGTTATATATCCACATAGGTCGATTTGAAGGTTTAACTTCTTGTAATTAAAATCACTCTTGCCAAAAAGAAGGAATCAAAAAACGATCGCACAATATGCCACTGACCGGTCGCTTATTGGTTTAGACAATAGCTGGCCATAGACACAGAGTTCGGTCTGTCAGGTGGAACCGCGACGGATAGATCTGCCAATTTGATCTGCAGTCCATTAAAACTCCTATAGTCCACTAACGCAGCATAAAAATCTGCCGTTAAATATTACATTTGGATCCGCCACAGTTATTACCGTATGATAGTGGACGAAAACTGTAGATTAACCCGAAGATCTAACCGTATCTGTGGAACTTCAGCTGAACGAAACTTTTGCGCGTAGTAAAGATGTTTAGTCCGAGGAAAAAACAGGCTATCGCGTGTGCAATGATTTATACGCAGACGATAGCAAATAATGGTGTTAGAAAGCGACATTCTAAATGTCCTTACTTTTTATTTTCCACAAAGCCAGATGCTCTCTATATATTTTTATAAACTTATTTTGAAATTTTTTCGGTAAAACGACACTCTCCTCAGACGCCATCATATCCCATAATATTACAAAGACAAACTGCTATCACAAAACTGGCCAGGTGTTGCGCTGAATCGGAACCGCATGTTAGTGGACGGCGACGGTTTTTTTCCGACGGTTTGGACTGACAGACCGGGCTGCCCGGTTAGATCTGGCGCGTGGCAAAATCAACTAACAGTTCCAAACCGGCGGATCAATCTCTGTGTCTATGGCCAGCTAATGATAAACTTAAGAACAGGACTCGTTCATTGAAAATTAAAGACGCGACTATCTTATTCTGATGTTGCACAGAGTCTAACTTACCTTTGTGCAGCTATGGCGTGGTTACAAACACGTTGTCGTCCCATTCTTTTCCTGGTTCTGTTTTACCTACCTACTTATGCTGCGGAAACACTCCAAATTGAATATTTTTGAGATCATAATAATTTTTTTCATTTATACTACTTGGACTTTTGTAATAGATGCAAACCGACATGCTAAATGAACCGTTATGTCTTTGAATTCAGTTCAATTAAAAACAGTTTTCTGCCTTTAATAATTTCCTCTAATTACATAAATTACAATCACTAATTTTAATGGAGTATTTTCTGCTTTGCAAAGCGGAAATTTAATTTGCTCCATGAAAGAGGGACCGGGCGTATTTTTATTTAACATTCATTCTCCTCATTTTTCTAAAAGAACTAATTATGTAAAAGAAAATAGGGCATTATTCGCCTATTCCTCAGTTATTGTATTACAGTGGAATCTCGTTTATTTCATTATATAAGAAGGTAGGACTTAAAAGTATTTGTCATAAGAGCTTCAGCATAACGCATCTCAAATAAATACAAGAAATGTCTTCAAATTTAAAGAGCCGCTAAAAGTTGTAACGTAGAAGTACTAACAGTAATCCTCAAAAATAAACTAAATTACGATTTCACGGACTGCAGCACCGAGAAAATTGCAAGCAATAGTATTTCGTATCATTCGTGAATGAATTATCTGAAGGAAAAAAAATTGTAGAAGATTTAGTATCGAAACAGTTCGAGAACAGCTTACATTTTAATGCGACACAAAAAGAATGACTAATTCGATCCACAGACATAAATTGTACGTGTAGCAGATTTTATGTTAGTGGATCTTCAACACCTCCTCAATATATAATCAAAGAATATAAAAATTAAAGAATTAAAGTTGAATCGTGATTATATTTCTAATTCGCCATGTACTGGGATTGGAATGCTGTTGGATAGGCTTTAGCAAAAAATGTGATCAGCAATCTCCAAATCGAAACCAAAAGATGAACCATAAATTTTTTCAGATGTCCTTTGATTTTGAATAAGGTGCGTTTTCAAGAATACCTTGATTCTAAAACATCGACTATCTAGGAAGCAAGTTCTCTGAAAAAGATTAACTTTGATCCCCGTTTTATAGTCAAATATTGCTAATCAACTTAATGCGTCGTCCAGCTGTCTTAGCCTCGAATATGTTTAGTGTCTCTTAGTTTGATAGATTGTCTTCGAGAGACGCCAGTGGGGCATTGTAAAAAAATCGTCAAGTGGCTTAACTGCGTACTCCCACACATTATGGGTAGTAGTAGTAGTATAGCGTTTATTGTAAATATAAAATAAATAAAATACAATAAACAACAAGTGACCCAAAAAAAGTTAAAAACTTGTGCTTGGGTTTAAGTAATTATTATAAAATGGAAACAACAAATAAGGGCTAATTCAGGAATATTTATATTTAAATATTATGTATTCCATATATATCAGTAATAATAGGTATTGCATATGTCTACAAGTTGGTGAATTTTAATGCGCTTATTATTTACTATCCATTGTTTTAAACCATACTTGAATGAATTTAAAGGCACTAGACATTTTATGCTTTCTGGTATCTCATTGTATAGTCTTGGAGCAAGAAATGTATGACATCGTAATAAAGTATTTTTTCTTGCTTTTGGTACAACATTACATGCATATCTTATGTCATATTTATGTTCGTGTTTTGTCAAGTTTGATTTATTTTTATATTGGTAAATACTTAATGACATGAAAAATGTTTGGCGGATATCTAGAATTTTTGTTTTAGAAAATAACAAGTCACTAGGATATGTACATTTCACTTTATATAAAATTTTTATTAAACGTTTTTGTATAATTTCCATTGCTTTTATATTATTTTTACATGCTGCGCCCCACACCACAATACAATATCGTATATGACTATGAACAAGTGCTTCGTATACAATGATCATCTGTTCATAGGTAAGTATAGTGGAAAGGAGTTTAAATTTGCTTATAACGTAACGAATCTTTTTGACAACATATTCGGTATGCTCTTTCCATTTGATATGGCAATCTAGATATATTCCTAAGTACTTGATACTGGTGACCATTGATATAGAAGCTACCTGTTTACAACTGATTTGTAAGTTGGTGTATTTCGGTAAGCCGTTTGCGTATGATGCGAATGGAACAAAGTGAGTCTTGTTGAAATTGACTGTTAAAAGTTGACTACTGAACCAGTTGAACATTTTTTTAAAACCATTTTCAGCCTTTGATTTTAATATTTCCCAACTTTCAGCAGAAAATATAACAGCTGTATCGTCTGCAAAACTCACTATATCTCCGCTCACATCAACCGCAAATAGATCATTTATCTATATGTTAAAGAATAATGGTCCCAGTACCGTTCCTTGAGGAACACCGCATGTTATAGGCAATGGAGAACTAGAGCATTTATTTATCATAACAGTTTGTGTTCTATTACTTAAATAACTTTTAACTAGATGATAGATTTGACCCCGTATACCATAATTTTGTAAAGTTTTCATTAGTATCATATGATCAACTGTGTCAAATGCTTTTGCTAGGTCAACAAATACACATAATGTTGGAATATTTCTGTCTACATTTTTGCATAGTTCTCCTATTACATGTCACCGCATCTTCAGTAGATTTATTTTTTTTGAAACCGAACTGTTTATCAGAAAATATGTTATATTTCTCTAAAAATTCTGTCAATTTGTTCTTTATTATATTTTCAAAAACCTTTGCCAAACAGGAGATAAGTGAGATAGGTCTATAATTGGATAAATCATATTCATCACCAGTTTTATGTACAGGCATCACAGTCGCAATTTTGAGTATAGATGGAAAAATACCCTTTTCCAGACAACAATTAATTATTGTAGTGAATGGCTCCGAAATCATATGTGCGACGATTTTGAGTGTTTCAGCAGTTAAATTGTCTATTCCAGGTGTTTTGCCATTTTTCAGCAGCATTATTGAATTAATTACTTCTTGTTCAGTGATTTCTTGTACTACAATGGAGTTTGAGAGTCTGATTGTTTGTGTGTCTAGGTATCGGATACTTGATTTAATTTTTTCTGCTAGACGTTTACCAATAGAGCAAAAGTATCGGTTAAATTCATTACTAATATTTAAGTTAGTGTTCAACATGTCTCCACTTTGAGACATAATTTTACCAATGTCTTTACCAGAGTTATTTACACCTATAACGTTATTCACACATTTCCATAGCTTTTGTGTATCGTTGGTATGGTTCATGATTTTATCTTGATAATATGACAATTTTCTAGCTCTGATTAAATTTGTAAGCTTATTATGATATTTTTTATATTTTTCTTTATTTTCTACTGACGGATCATTTATCATTATTTTGTAAAGCCTATTTTTTTCATTTACGGAATTTATTAAAGCAGCAGTGATCCATTCTTTTCTTTTCTGTTTGTTCTTTTTTATTCTCACTTTTGTTGTACAATTTTTAATGTGTGTTGTCAGAGTTGTAATGAATGTTTCTGTTGATTTTTCAATTTCACTAGCGAAATACACCTCATTCCACGATTCATTTTTTAGTTCATTTAAAAGTTTATTTTTATTTAAGTATTCTTTGTATCGCAACATTTCACTATTAAGTGGATTATTTGTTTCTGGAAGTAGTATCTGTAGTACTTGAGAAAAATGATCTGTAATTGATGTTTCAACGATAACGGGAATTATTCTCACATCTTTAATTTTGTTATTAATAAATATGTGATCAATACACGATTTTGTACTATCAGTTATTCGAGTGTAGCTGTTTATTGCAGATGTGAAGCCATGAATGCTTAAAATATTAAGATAGTCCTGAATGTTGGTTTCTTCTCCAAGAATATTGATATTTATATCACCTATTATAACATGCATATCTGCAGATATGCATGTTGCAAGATAGTGATTGAGATTTTCAACAAATTCATTTACGAGTGTTTGTGGTGATCTATATATGCACGTAATCAAAATTCTTTTATTACACTTAGTGAAGTATATCTGAACGATTTTGATATTCCCAATAATAAATGTATTATAACTATGTAAAGTATTTTCTCTTATATACACTACCACTCCATTATACTTCACAACCACGTTCTACTAGACCACCATGTAGTTACGCCTCTGCCGCATAGAATGTGCCACTGATACAAAGCAAAAAACAACAACCGATGTATGTAGCCTGCCTCAATGTGGTACCTCAATACGTTTTCAGTGCCCGTAGAATGTGTTAATGTTTGTGCAAAATGTCCAAAAGAAAGTGCGAGGATCGATTGAAAACTGTTTCAAGGGAAAGTAGATCGACCACGAAAGACGCGTCCGAGGGCCTATCAGCAATATCAACACCAAGAATACTTTCGTCAGAGACGTTAAAAATGGAAATTCAAGTTAAGTATGCGGGCAGAATTCATTCCTTCATGACCAGTGGGCTAAAATAACCAATGACACCACAATATTAAGTTGGGTGAAAGGTTACAAAATTCCTTTTATATCTAAACCACATCAACTTAAAAACTTTAACGTAAAGGTATTTTCCGGAGTAGAGCAGTCTTATCTACAAAATAGTATTGAAAACCTCTTAGAAATTGGAGCTATATCAAGGTGTCGTCATGTGAAAGGTGAATTCTTATCACCTTATTTCTTAGTAGAAAAGTCGACTGGAGGTTATCGGTTTGTGTTGAATTTGAAAAGCCTGAATACTTATGTCCATACTGTACACTTTAAATTGGAAAATTTTAAAACGGTAAAAGATATTATATCTCAAGATTTATACATGTGCACAGTAGATTTGAAGGATGCATATTACCTGATACCTATGCATAAGTCTTATAAAAAAGTCTTTTCAGGGCAATTTGTTTGAATTCAATGTGTTACCCTTTGGGCTTTCAACTGCACCATTTGTTTTTTGCAAATTGTTCAAACCTATTTCAAGTTATCTTAGGTCTTGGGGGTTGTTGAGTTATTTGGACGATCTTTTAGTCTTAGGGGCTTCAAAAGATTAATGTCTGCAAAATACCGAAATTACAATTGCCTTGCTTTCCAAATTAGGATTTATTGTAAATTTTGAGAAATCTTGTTTAAGGCCATGTCAGAGTATAAAATTTTTGGGTTTTTTGTGGAGTAGCAAAAACATGACTATCAGTTTGCCTGAGGAAAAAATTGTTAGGGCTTCTCAATTTATTTCCGATATTAAGAGCTGGAACAAATTAAAAATTCGTTCTTTTGCCAAACTTATTGGATATTTGGTCTCGATATGTGCTGCGTTTACATACGGATGGGTACATGTGAAGAGTCTTGAGTATTTAAAATGTAAAGCTTTGAAAAAGTCGAATACAAATTATGATTCGAAAATGGTAATGTCGAAAGACTGTCTGAACGATTTAGATTGGTAGCTGATAAATATTCATAAGCCCGGATGTTCATTATTGCAACGTAATTATTTGTATCCAATTTTTTCCGATGCATCTATGTCAGGCTGGGGTGCTGTTTGTGCTAATAAAAAAAACAGGAGGATTTTGGAACGAGGAGGAGGCTAAACACCATATTAATTTCCTAGAACTTTTGGCAATTTTTTATTCTCTAAAATCATTTGTTAAAAATAGTTCAAATGTAAATATTTTACTTAGAGTGGATAATATCACAGCTATAACTTGTATAAATAAAATGGGAAGTACGAAAAATAGACATTTAGCCCTGTTGTCCAAAGCTATATGGGAATGGTGTGAGATCAGGAAAATCTTTATATTTGCTTCCTATATTAAATCTCTTGATAATATAGCAGATTATGAATCTAGATCATAGCATATAGAAACCGAATATTCTTTATGCGATAATGCTTTCAAAATCATTGCCGATCGTTTAGGCAAACCTTCTATAGATTTGTTTGCCTCATATGCAAACACAAAGTGTAAACGCTATGTTTCATGGCGACCAGACACTGGTTCCATGACAATTGACGCTTTCTCAATATGTTGGAACGGCCTCAATTTTTATGCCTTTCCTCCTTTTCCCTTAATACTTAAAACAATTAAAAAACTTATTCTTGACAAAGCGGAAGGCATTATCGTGGTGCCCTTATGGAAAAATCAGTCTTGGTATCCACTGTTTATAAAATGTCTGATAGACACCCCAGTATATTTCGATCCAAGATCTGATCTTTTACTTTCTCCTTTCAGGGAAAGTCACCCGATATGGCCAAACATTACCCTGGTTGCCGGGAAATTATCGGGGAAGCTTACAGGAAAAAAGGAATCACGGAAAATGTAATTCCTACACTCATAAGCTCTCTTAGTGTTAATACGCTTAAGCAGTATGACTGCACTTATAAAAAGTGGTGGAATTTTTGTTCGATTGACAACATTAATTGGCTTAACCCTACAATCAATGATATACTTACCTTTTTAGATAAAGAAAATCAGAATGGTGCATCGTACAACACCTTAAATTGCCATAAATCTGCTCTTAAACTCATTATAAATTCAGTAGAGGGGAAAAAATATTACAGCGGTTTTTGAATGGAATTTTCAAAGTAAAACCTGTTTTCCCTAGATATGAGGTAACCTGGGACCCACAAATAGTTTTAGATTTTCTTGCTACATTATACCCATTGGAGGAAATTTCATTACATTTACTTACTTATAAATTGGCTATGTTGATATCTCTGGTTACCTCTCACAGGGTTCAGACCTTATCAAAAATTAAACTAGGTGATATAAAATTGTTTGGCTCCGAATATAAAATATTTATTTCTGAACTTACTAAAACATCTTCTCCAAACAAACAGCAACCTATCCTTAGAATTCCAAGGTTTAATGAAAAACCTGAAATCTGTGTAGCTCGTACATTGGAATATTATATGAAAGTAACTTCGCCTTATCGGAAAGACACACAATTTTTATTTCCAACATACAAAAAACCCCATCATAGAGCCACAGCCCAAACCATATCAAGATGGTTAAAAGATGTTTTGAATAAATCAGGAATAGATACTTCTCTGTTCAAGGCACACAGTGTTAGACATGCGGCGTCTTCAGCAGCATTTCGAGCAGGGGCTAATATTGAATGCATCAGAAATGCTGCTGGATGGACAGAAAAATCAAATACATTTGCAAAATTTTATAACCGGCCTTTAAATACTGAAAAAGACTTTGCGGAAAGCGTCGTTTTGCTAGAATAATAAATTTGTTATACCGTGTCTACTAGTTACATCCAATCTTATATTTCGTTTTTTCTATGTTGATAGTTTAGATATTGGTTTGGTATAGGTATTTTGTATGCTATTGGTGAAACTAATTTTTTTCTTTTTATTGTTTTGCCTAAATCTTAAAATGAATTAAAAATAATTAAATACATATATACGTATATTATTATAAATAAAGTTCATGATATAAGTATATGATTGACTATCAAAACACTAGTATTGGGAGTGTTCACACGCTTACAAATCTGACACCAGAGGCTTTAGACATCTACATGGTGGTCTAGTAGAACGTGGTTGTGAAGTATAATGATAGATTAAACGACTTACCTGTAAGGAAGTTCAATCTTCATTATACGAGCAACCACGTTCGTATAGACCACCCCTCCCTCCCAATTACATATATCCCTATAAGTTATCAGATTTGTACTTCAAACGTATTGAGGTACCACATTGAGGCAGGCTACATACATCGGTTGTTGTTTTTTGCTTTGCATCAGTGGCACATTCTATGCGGCAGAGGCGTAACTACATGGTGGTCTATACGAACGTGGTTGCTCGTATAATGAAGATTGAACTTCCTTACAGGTAAGTCGTTTAATCTATCATCATTTTGATTCACATCGCCATTGTTGTACACTAATGTGTATCCATCAAGCTTATACAACGATATATCATCTAGCTTCCAGGTTTCAGATAGAATTATACAATCTAAACTAAAATTAAGTTCACTTAGTAGTAATTTAAGTTCATCTAAATTTTTGTTTAAACTCCTAATGTTCATATGAAACATATGCAAACTATTCTTACTTTTTGTAATATTTAGTAGGTTCTTGAGATCATGTGTGTCTTGAGCAGTATGAGTATTAAATATTTCGATTCTAAAATCTCTAATATAACTATCCATTTAATACTTTATGTATAATTATTATCTACTTTTATTTTCGTTCAATCAAATATAGTTCAAAATTCAATGTTCGAAAGGTACTGAGATTGAAAATATTTGTAAGTAGGACATTTCTGATCGTCGGATGTGTGGGTAACATCGTAATTCCTATTAAGGGTCTCATTATAATATGTACAATTACAACATTTCACTAAATTTTGTTTACATGATTTACTTTCATGATTTTGACCACATATCGCACAAACATGTGAATTTAGACAGTGTTTTTCTGTATGATTGAATCGTTGACATTTCCGACATTGCAGTACTTTATTATTTTCGTAAACGTTTAAAACTTCGAAATCAACCAATAGTTTACTACTATAGTTTTCAAAAATATTCCTGAAACCCTTACCTGGTATTATTTCAGCATAAATTATATACATTTTTTTCTTTGTTATATATCTAATGTAGGTGACTTTAATTTCATTTTCTTGTAAAAAAGGATTTTGTTTAAGCATGGTTTCTTCTATTTGTTCCACTGTAGGCGTCTCATCAGATCTAAAACCCGAAATTTGAATTTTTGGCTTGAACGTCTTCGGTTCCGTAGTTTTGTATTTTTTTGGTAATTTCTGACCCATTTCTTCTTTCATTTTGTAGCAATCGTTTTCTTCTATATGTACTTCTACGCAACCGTTTTTCATATTGCGAACATTTTCTACTCGTAGCTTAAGATTTTGTAAATTTATGTGTTTAGTTAAGTCATTTCTAGTTTCATGACACGGTTGGATTAGGTCAGGCTTTACAATGATCTTTTTCAGTTTTCTTTCTTTCTTTCCAGTATTATTTTTCGTGATTTCTGCATACGATAACCTGTTGCAACCTTTTTCCTCCAAGTGATCAAGTCTTTTGACTACTGAATCTAAGGTGTCTACTATAGAGTCTTTTAGTGCAATATTAGATGTAATCAATTCATATTGTTCCAATAAACGTCTATTTTCACTTGTAATTTGGCATATAAGATTATCTTTTTCTGTTAATATTTCCTTTAGGTATTTATTTTCTTCTGTTAATAATTTTATTTTATTTTCATACCCATTTTGATCTTTTGTTATAATCGGTGAAGCTTCATCTGTGTTTTGATAATTTTTATTTCTTTTCTTCCTATTCATACTGTATGCACATAGGCATTGGGATAGACGTTGACTTCAGTTGACTTCCACTGATCTTGACGTTTTATCTTGAACTGTCAAAATATCAATACAAATATGGCCGATCGAACCCCTTACACAGTTTCTCCCGGGCTGCCTTTATGTCCAGCGATACAATTCAACTTAACAATACCTTAGCACAGCAGTTATCCAAAATTTGTGACTTCTGTTAGAGAAAATGGTAGGTGTAACAAGGAAGAGCTTTTTAGAACGTAAGTGTAGTAGGGTGCTAGCTAAAAAATTAATGTTCCTCTATCCCTACACCATCCGCGTCAAAAAGTAGACAATGATCAGGAGCTTTTCAAACGTCTAAAAATGAAGTTTGACCGATTTTAAAATTTTTCGTTTTTTGAGGATATCTCCTCCACTGGCAAGGGTTCCAGAAAACGATACTCGGTTACCATTTTTCCTCCACGGTGGTAATACGGCGTGACAATTTAGTCACAATCAAATTCGTATTTTCCAAATTACACGTTATAAGACTATAATGTGCATGTATAAAATTGTTGATCTAACCTTCAAAGGCAATATTCAGTTGGGTCGATATCACCACACTAAATTTTCACGTCGCAATATTGAGTATTCTCTGAATGCAACAAATTTTTAAGTCTTACAACTCCGCACTCTCCCCTAAACATCCCAATTTTACCCCGACCTAAAAGAGAGTAGAAAGTGATCAGGAACCCCTAAGTCATCTAAGAACGAAGTTTGAGCTGTTGTTATATTCTTAGTATTTATTATTATTTCTGCGCCGCCACTGATAAGAGTTGTCAAAAGCATACTCGTTTCTCATTATCACCATAAAAGCATTACTGTGTCAAAATGTTCCATTTCATTGAATTATTTCCAGGTTACAGAAAACAAAATACTCGTATGTAGGTAGGTGTACTTCAGAAAATTATAAGTTCCTTAGTTCCTGTAATAATCAAGGCAATGTTCAGATTGATCAAAAAAGGGTATTAGGCCGCTAGGTCATCCTACCGTACATCAACGAACAGCCTATTATGAATACAAAAAAAGTCAGTTTTCCTACCCTCCACCCCAATTTCATTCCCACACAGAAAAAAGCAGAAAATGTTTAGGAACCCCTAAAATGCCCAAAAACAAAGTTTAAGATATATTTGAAATTTTTTGTTTTTGCTATTTACTCCCCCGCCCATGCGCCGATTCTCTAGCAGCATCACCTACTACGACCCCACAGCATATCACTACCCAAATTTCATCGCATTTCATGAAGCAGTTACTGAGGTTATGAGGTTAGAAGGACGCCAACGGACAGACAGCCGGCCGGAAATGAGTGACGAGGATTTTCGTTATTAATAAACGCCCAAACAGCATATTATATTAAAACCGAAAATTTTCGCGATCACATTACTATTATAAATATTTATATTTATATTTGATTTTTGTTTAACTTTTAGGACTCTCAAATCACCCTTAGTCGCTATAACAGCAAACGATAATTCACCAAACTTAACCTTATTGAGACGCTTACATTTTAGCAAATTGTACGCTTAATAGTAGATCAACGAAGTACGATAATTAAGGATGAAGTCTGCCTATCACCTGGTAACAAAAAATAATAGTCATTCACTTATGCACATTACGTATCTCGTAACAGCTAACCTCAAATTTGTGGGATATAAATCGCAGAGGCTTTCATCATATTTCACGTACCGTGAATGGCGTACGTGTATATATACAAGGGAAATCTGGTAGTCCCATAAAGCGGCTTAAATGCACTTGCAGTGCTGTTGGATCCGCACGAGATTGCGTTCTCTTCGCGGCCGTCGGTTGTAACTTTAGTGGGCTTACCATGCAACGCAACTATAAAACATTTGCTCAGCTACATAAACACACCAGTTCAGTATATGAATCTAAAATTTGTCATTACTTCCGAATACTTTGCGTAATATAAATTTATTTGCGCAAGCAAATTGGAAAAATAGAGCGTATAATCACCATCGTCATCAAGTGCTGCCTTTTTTCAGCTGGTGGTGCCAGATAAATCTCATAACTTATCTTGGCCTTTCACGAGATGCCTTTCCATCTAGTTTTCCTTCCAAGAAGTTGCTGGTGAAGTGATTCTGCCACACCAGATGTCCAAGTAGTTTCGTTTGCCCCTTCGTTACTGATTTATGTTTATTATTATATGTTTATGATTGCCTTCCCCGGTATGACAAAGACCCTATCATTCCTTTTTATCTCTATCAAGCCTATCTTTTTATCACAACACAGTGTATCCTTTTATAGTAGAAACAACAAACAACACATTATAATTACTCTTCAAACTCATTTTTTTTCCAAGCAAGATACTTGCTTCGATATAGGCTAACACCTTCAGAGGAAAACTTAGGCTACACTTTGACTTTTAATTATTGCTTTACAAATAAAATCACAATATCTGCTTTGGCAGCTTTCCTAGATGAAGGAGTCAGGGGCATTGATGGGGGCTCTGATGCATCAGTATACGCATATGACCCTACTAAGGCTTTTCGTTGAGTCGATATTGTCATTTTAATAAACAAAAACTTGAATTTCACGAACAGAGGTAGAGGCACGTATTTAGGAGAGAGGTCCAGGGGGTCCGGACCCCCCCCCAAAACGTTACATAATGCCGTCTGCCCCCCGATGAGAGCAAATTTAAGGTAACTCTAATCTGGACCCCCCCGAAAGGACAAGCAAGTGACAGCCATAATCTGGACCCCCCCCCCAAAACTAAATCCTGAATACGTGCTTGCAGAGCTAACTCGTTGAAGTTTTTACAATCCTACTTGTCAAACAGAAAACAATACGTATGTTTCAACAATAAGGAATCACCACTGTAATAATAACTAGTTCGTTCTTAACAACTACGTATTGGACTACGTGTGGAAGTTGCTAATCTATTGACATAATGTCCTATTGAAACAACGGTCTCGCTGAAACACAAGTACATTTCTTGCTTGTTTCAAAACCGAAAACTGCATCTTTCTAATTCTCTAATTTTGTATCAGAGTTGAATAACTCCAAAAATAGGCTTCGTAGGCATAAACTATGGTTAACAAACTGGACCTAAAAATTGATGCTAACTTAAAAACGTTATGATATACGGCGTGTTTTATTTAAAATCTGGAAGTTGATGCCTACTTCCGGTATATCTGGAAGTCCGCAATCTTTGGAATCATTTTCTAAATGTAGAGCATTTTAAAAGAACGTTTTTTTTATTTGAAACATTTTCGTCTAATTTAAATGGTATGGCCGCTAGAGAGCACCGCGCGCTTATTGGACCACCTTGTATAAGGAGTTCCATTCAAAAAATTAAAGTTCCATATGAAGCACGCTGTTAAACGTCAAATTTAAAGTGAAAATATTTTAATGTTATAGCCCTCAAGGGGCTCTACCGTGACCAAGGGACAGACATCTGGAATATGTTTCAGTAAGCCCACAATCTTCCGTCCATTGACTATTGGCCCATCCTGTATAGATGGGCTGTACAGCTGGAAATGGTGTAGTGCACACAGAAAAATCTGTCGTTCTGTCAAAGACTTACACTTGGATTCAATGGGACGTTACGCTCAGCATTCCTCAAATACAGCGATGTTTTATCCAATGGGAAGTGTATAGTTGGTAACGAATTATATCGTATTGCCGATTCAACTACAAGATGTCATTGGATTCCAATGAATAATTCAATCGCTGCCTGTCGTTGAATCGAATCTGTGTTTGGTAGTTGATTCTAAACTACTTTCTTTTACTTAGACCAACAGATTTTATTGCGACATAGCTGATTGATTCGTTTGGATGTCTAATTGTGTGATTTTGTATGAAGTTATAAGAAGCATGATATAAGAATTAGACATAAGCCTGCACCAGTTGTTGCATTATTACTGGAAATATAACTGTTTGACTAATTTAAATACCTACATTCAAATGTGGGTGTTAGCTCTTCTAAGTCCCAATTTCTCAGTAGGTCTTCCATTTAATATATAACTGGACACACTTAAATCACACAATTGCTAATGCAATACGCAAAACCACGAGATAACACAACACGGCTAGCACCAAAACAACATAACGGAACAACCTCGTCCATGTTGGCGGGTTCGCGGCGATAGTAACACTGAGATGATCCCCCTGTCTTTTATTCCTACGGGACATCAGTCCCGCCGAATACCGATTACAGTTCAGCGAACGACAAGGGCCATTGAAACAAAATTAATTTTTATCAGATGAATTATCACGAACTGCTGTTTCAGTAATAGTTTTTGTACATTGAAAAGATTGTATGCTTTGCTTAAATGAAACATAGGGTAAATTTCGAAAACAAAAGGATGTTTTGATTGCGTTATAGGTACATATGTGAATACTGGTATTAGAAGGATTATACATATCGTTAGAACGAATATAAAATTACTTTGAATTTATTGGCGTACCTGTGATTACTTCGAATATAAGGATTAAATTCTTTCAATGACATGGATTTGAAACAACTGTAAATATATTTAAAGCGATGGAAAAACATCCAAATACTAACAATTAATTGGAAACGCGACAGTATTTTCTTCTGTGTGCTTTCTTTATTATCTTTTTCTTTTGTGTGAATTCAAGCAAGTTGTAAAATAGGTATATTTTTTGTTTTAGTGCGAAAGATAAAGAAAAAATGTGTATATTGCTCTACGAGACTTCATCTACCGATCTAGTTTAATGTTTGCATAGTAAATGTTACCACATATTTGGACTTGATTGAAGTTTGAGAGTTAAAGTTGTTTAATATTGCTGGGTTATGCAACTAAGGGCGCGTTGAAATAAACCCATTGTAATTGTTTGTTGCAGGGCGACGTACGCGTTGGCCGGCTTGCAGCCATTCTGGTTCCATCTGGGCAACGTGCTCTTGCACGCCGCCGCCAGCAGCCTGTTTGCACGAGCTTGCTTGCGGGTGGCAGACCTTAGACCTCACTTCGCCGCCCTCGCAGGGCTTTTGTTTGCCGTACATCCCGTCCATACCGAAGCGGTGAGTGAAACAATTGTTTTATTTAAGTCCCTATTACACAGCACGGTCCCGCATTTCCAAGTTACTGTACGCAGTTCCTAATTTTCAACGCTAGACATCAAAATGTCTAGGAAATAAATAACAAAGTATCGAATAATATATGAAGAGTCGGCTGGATAAAGGAGGTAATTAACATTATGCTCTAACTTGAGCATCTTTATGAGTGAAGAGGTAAGTGAAATTATTTCACATAACACTGACTTCGGAATAAAAGTATTAAAAACACAGATACATTTTGTTAATAATTGCACGACCTTTCTTCTACAATTGGGGTTTTGAATACATTTTTTTTTTGTCGTAAATGGAAAGATCATATATACGAGTGTATATAAGTTATATAACAAAACTGTTTTTGTTTTCTTTTTTTTTCGCGATAACTCAAAAGTTATATCAAAATAAAAATGGGTTTTTTGATCCAGCACCGAAAACACGCCGACGACTTCCGAGCCGTGTGACGTCACCATGGCGGTCAGGATGCTCCTTTGATCAACGACGTCCTGCTCCGATACTAGATTCTAGATTTCCAACCAATCCCACATCAGCAATTCGAATTCTTTGATCCACATACAATAGTTTAAAATTTTTGGTATATAATTTTGTGAAAATTTAGGCAACTGTCTAATATATTTAAAATCTGAACTATACTATTAGTCTAAGAGCCCCGTAAGATTTTCTACCTTGAAGCGACCAATACTTTTGATATCACGTAATCGATTTGTCACGAAAAGACATTTTCAAAATGACAACAGTGCCTGTTTCAGCGTTGTCGGGGGTTGCCGCTCGAGGGGGTGAGAGGATGAAAACTCTGCTTCGCGACGATTTTCGAAAAATAGCTTCGTTTTGGTAAGCAATATCAAAAAATGCTTCAAACCCCCCGACAACAT
The DNA here is from genome assembly GCA_951848785.1 of Callosobruchus maculatus. Taxonomy (NCBI): domain Eukaryota; kingdom Metazoa; phylum Arthropoda; class Insecta; order Coleoptera; family Chrysomelidae; genus Callosobruchus; species Callosobruchus maculatus. Next base: position 289,852 of record CATOUR010000285.1, read on the forward strand.
TGAAACAGGCACTGTTGTCATCACTACGACGCAAAATGTCCCCATAAGTGCTACTTTTTCATTATTATTTAGAAAGTGCAATGTCTTGCAAAGCTTCTAAGATTATTTTGAAGCTCCAGAACCAGGCATAAGTATTTTTAATCTTATTTTGAAGGTTTTGGTCTCCTGACTAAAAACAGAGATTTCAAACTTTGGCCCCAAAATGTACTTAATTATTGTTCAGATGTACAGGTTCTCTTTGTTGGATATTAGAATAGGCTTAATACTAAGTATAACTGCAGAAAAAAATAAAAGCCTAAAAACATTCTTGTTTTTGTTTTTGACGATTTGTTGGAAAAACTGGAAAATCTCTAAGTTTCCAAAAAAAATCATAATTCGAAAACTATCAATAATCGGTTCACATACTTGGGGGTGTTTTGGATAGGTCTCGGTACGGGCTATCTAAAAAAAAATTATTATCGTCACCCGATTGGCCACCCTGTATGTTACAGACCGAGTTACAGACCGTTTATGAAAAAGAGGGTGGGCCAATTGTAAGTGGACGGAGGATTATGGGCTTACTAAAACGAATTTCAAAAATATGTCACCTAATCATGGTAAGAGGCCTTGAGGGCTATAACCTTAAAATACTTGCACTCAAATTTTGGAGTTTATATAGGGTGATTCATATCAAACTTAGAGTTTTTTAATAGAACGCCCTATATATTATTACATATTTGGATTCCTTGGTAAATTCTAGTGCGAGCGATTAGACAAAAAATTCTAAATAATATGAAAACTAAAAAAGATTGATACTGACAGTCCTACATTGTTGAAAAGGCTGTCAGATTCTACATTTGATAGTGTAGAAAACTTAGGTAGTCCCAGTTGAAATAATCGAGTTATCTGTGATTGAGGTTTCCTTAACTAATCTACTAATTTCTCTAAGTACAAAAAAAATTCATATTTGACCGTCTGATTTAAGATGACGCATTTCATACTTAATCGCACCGCAAAGTCTCGGCATTCTAAGTTTTGTAGTCGCTGCGATATTCAATTTTTTTCTGATACCTACTTATACCAAAAATAGTGATTTGTGCCTTAACGGTTCGTTTAAAGTTCACACTAGAATTCACCAAGGAATCCAAATATGCAATAATATATAGGGGTTTGGTTCTATTCAAAAAATGTAGGTTTGATATGAATCACGCTATATAAACATCAAAATTTAAGTGAAAATATTGTAAGGTTATAGCCCTCAAGGCCTCTTACCATGATGAGGTGACAGATTTTTGAAATTCGTTTTAGTAAGCCCACAATCCTCCGTCCACTCACTATTGGCTCATCCTGTATAGAAGGACTGAAGATTTTAGTCCATGTGTGTAAAAAGCTCGTCTTAGAACAAACTTTCTAGTTCATTTGTAAAAGGTCTCGTCTAATTATGTATATACAACCAGTCTGAAACTACGCCACATATATCTCGACATTTAAACACCTATTTTCTTAACTAATGAATTGATCAAAATGTTTTTTTATGTTTTGGACAGATTAAGCTATTATGACATTTATAGTTACATAATATATTCTCTTTCAATTCAATTCAATCCAATTCAACCGTTTATTCATATCCATACATAATAAAAATGTGTACACATGTCAATTACAGAAATGTACTCAAGGCAATAACATTTAAAATTATATCAACAAATACAATTACAGAAACAACTACAATTAAAACGTCTCTTAAGGCTAAGAGTTTTTTGAAATATAAGTGCTGTAATATCATATCTCCTGAAATATTGTTTCGTAAGATTTTTAGCAATATTTTGTGTATCTCGCGCCCTTTTTCACTGCGAACTTGAAACTTTTTACTCAGGACAGAAAAACCTGTACCTTCAGATTTTCAAAGGATTTATTGAATAACCCTCGCACATAAAGCAGTTTTTGCATTTGGTGTGACCTGTACAAACATTTGTACGTACTCACAACGAATACATTGTATGCATATATTTTCACCTATTAATAAAACATGTGAGCTATTTTCTCACAGAGGTACTAGAGTTTTCGAAGCGGGTATTTTGTAATTAGAATTAATTATTTAAAATGACGAACAACCCTTGTTAACAATTTGGCCATTTGGGCAAACTGTAATCAAAAAAACATCAATGTTTAATTTCACTGTTTCATTCAACCTGAATAGGTTACATTATTTATTTTATAAAAATAACTGGGAGCAGAGAGATTCAGCTGTTTGCTGAATTATTATAATGTACCTTTGTACAAATATATCTTATTATTCGCTTATAAGACAAACAGCGCCGTGCTCCTAATACCGGCATTTCACTTAGCGTAGCGTATATATTTGTTTTATTTGTTAAAAAACGACGATGTGTGGAGAGCCCATTTGTGTTATTTGCCATATTTCTGCAAAAAAAATCAATGCAAATAGGTGAGCAAGCGCATCCGTCCACTTGTTGGTTTTTAATCACACATCAAAAAACTCAAAAAGATGAATACGATCGACAATGAGGGTAGGCATCTTTTTGTACGCACGTCAAATATTTGGGCAAATACAGCGATGCCGCTACACGAATACGCTAGGCCAAGTTAAGAACCATACTTTTCCAAAGACAATGAACACCCAATACCGTACAAAAATAGCCATGTGGTGTGTCACCATAAATCTGCAGCAGAAAATAAGAGCAGAAAATATAAACGAATTTGCGTTTCATCTGAGCAGGAATAATAATTGGAGACCACTATTCCTCATGCCTGTAAATTTAATGATGCTTATAGATAATTTCTGGACTGTATTATCTGGTGCTTTGAGGTCGCCTCTATTCTTTATATGAACTTAAAGTATCTAAGCGAAAAAAAGCTGGATAACAGTCGAAGAGGATCAAAAACTAGATATCTATTCCCTCTTGCTCAAATAAATAGCGACCTTAAAGTATTTCATAATGAAAGAAAAAGATCTTACAGATCTAGTATTAAAAAGCAGAAAACATTATTCTACAGAAATAAAGTAGATAACTCCACAAACAAAAGTAAAGTATCGTGGAACATAATTAGGAGAAACAAAAATTGATACTAGAGATCTAACTTTAAACGTAAGTGGGAAAATGAAATCTTCGACGGATCTATGTGAACTGTTTGCAAATCGCTTCTCTAACACTGCCACTAAATCTATTAAAATGTTATTGGCCAAAACATGCCTTTACCGCATACAACGCCAAATGCACCTACTATAACCTCAGAGTAACAACAGAGTAGCAACTGAACATAGAGGTAGTAAACAACTAATTCTAATAGGCCAACATCTTTTCTTACCTTGTCATATTGACCACCAGATACGTCAATCATAATTGTTTACTATCGTCTTAATTGTATAGTAGGTATCCAGAAATATTCCATTCTACGTTAAAAAAGACGGTATTTAGATGGTTCAGGAGTGATTACAGCAAAATCAATAGATATGTTGACCTCTTCTGCATTACTGTATCATAAACCCAAATTCTGTCTTACTTAAACTTTGAGGAGCTGGCAAGGCCTATATTATTTTCCTGCAATTTGTTTACGGTAAACCCCGTTTGTTTGGTTGTGAGTCGTTTATTCTTGGTCAGTAAAATCGAATTCGCTATTTGTTGGTAACTGTAGCTAAGCTTTACGGATTGCTGTGCTATATTCGAATGTAGTTTAACACCTCTTCGAGATGAGACAGTGCAGAGCAATGTCTGTAACATGGGTTGCATTGGAAGATTTTTAGGTTGATGGCAATGTTTGGAGGCTGAAGTGTCAAAAGGAGATGGCTTTGAGCACGCCATGCTGAAGTAGTTTGTTTACTACCTCTATGTCCAGTTGTTACTCTGATCGCCACTTTACAGCTGCATCACTTTTTATAACAAATAACCATCAATCATATAAGAAGAAGCAGAACATTGATCTGCTTGTGACTAAAGCTTATTACAGCATCAAAGAATTTATGGAAGACAATTTTTAGTAAGCTATACCTGTTTAATTTTTTCTATTGAGGATCTATTGTTGAACTATTTATAATAATATTTTTGTTGTGTGAGGTGACGTATTTAATGCATTTATTTTCTACATTTTCTTTATTTATAGGTATTACTTTTATATAATTTTGACGTGCCTAGATACTTGATGTAATCGTAAATATCACAAATATGCCTTCCTGCCCTGCCGGCCGGTATCATCGGTATAAATATTTAGTCCTTTCATGTGTGATTAAAAACCAACAAGTGACCGGAAACGTGTATAACGTATTTTGCAAAAGTTTTGAGAAATTTTTCAAAAAGTTAAAAAATATCTCACAATGATAATTTTGAACTGTGACAAGAACTACAAAAAATAACAATATTTCTTAATGTAAAAATGATATTAAAGTACTGCTAATGGGCCATGATCCTCCACGGCTCGCAATTTCCTCCTAATGTTCCTCCTTAGGTTTTGACAGATTCTAAATCAATTTATCTGATCTTTAGCATTACTCTTCTTCTTAACTTCTATTCGTTTTGAGCTTCCAGCCATTGTCATGAACTTTGGCACTCAGTTGAGTGCAAAAAGTTTCGTTAGGTCTTGCTTGAGGAATATTGGGAGGGTTGTCGTTTCGTGGTACAAAACGTATTCCGTGTTGTTCTAGCCAGTTTCTCATACGCAAAGCATAATGACTTGGAGCCAGATCTTGCCAAAACGTTATATTGACATTAGCATGGTGGGTATTCATAAAATTGAGTATTTTAGGCAAACATCTTTGAGTATAGACCTCTGTGGTAACCGCTTCTGCCCTAACTCGTCCAACGTACGGCTGTAAAATACCGTTGTCTGATATAGCGCACCACAGTGACACTTTGTTTTCAAACTTTCCTTTTCGTTTAAATTTTACATTATCTGGACAGGCTTCAAGTTTCTTGTGTAGGAACCATCATTACCTTTGATTTCTGATTTCGAAAATGGGAAATTCCTTTAGTCGTCAAGAATAACTTTTATGTTGCCAGCAAAATGAGTACGACGTAAATTGCGACAGCATTGAGCAATTCTTTCTAACTAATTTGGGGAGTACTTTGGAAATTTTCTTCTTTTTCGGAATTTTAAGTTATTTCTTTTCATTTCTCTACATATTGTGCTAGCATTGACGTGAAAAATGCGTCCAAGTTTTCGTATGAAGTTCCAACTCGATGTTCACTTCTGTTGACCATTATTTGAACTGTAGCACCATTCAAAGCTCTTGGACGTCCACTTTTTGGTAAATTTATACAAGGTATAGCTTCTTCGCATTTACGGATCGTCCGATAAATTGTGGCAACAGAAATATTTTGACCTTGATATAGGCGAACTATTTCTTTTTTTTTCAAGTCGTCCAACTAAACTGTAAATACTCTTCCAAATATCTGATTTGTACGACATTTTAACAACTTATATCATAACCAAAATGGTTTTATTGTTACGTTTAGATGCTGACGGGTTACCATGGTAACGAATTCTGAATGGACTAGTATCACGAGGTTAAGAACAATGATTTAATTATTATGGCCGCTTAGTGCATACACAAATAAACGTTCTGCTGCATTTCGTTACTTTCTACATCATTTTGTTTTTTATTAATTCCATTCTAAAGTTTAAAGAAAAGAATTCAAATTCAGCCAATCAGTGCCAACCGCGCGAATTATCAGCAGTGCATTGTTGCCAAGAACAGCTCCGACTCGCAAAACATTTACATTTCACATAAACATGTTATTTGCTATCCAAAGTGTTTGAAATATTTTGAAACTCACTTCTTAGCTTTCACATTTCTCATCTCCGTATTGAAGAACTGCATATTATCCACATAAAAGTCGTTCACCATAGCCATATCAACTTTAGGCAGGTTATCTGAATCGGCTTTTGCGAATCCACTATCGATTTTACCCATACTTGTTGGTTATGTTATGATAAAATAACTTGAAACCAAGTAAAATGGAATAAAAGGATATCCTGTACAAATAAACGCAAACAAATAATAATAACTTTTGATTGTTGAAAATTACAGCCAAAGCCCAATGGAATTTGGAAATGACAATGACCGAATGACGATTGATTGACAGGATTGACGGATCAGGAACCTTAACTTAGCTTTCGGAAGGGCTGTTCCAAATTATGGTTCTATCACCGTACTAGAACTGTTTTCATCATGCCCCGCCCATTTTACAGTTCTCAAAACGATGATTCGTTGGTCCACCAGCGTACCAACCAATCATCGATTCTAGAATCACAAAATGGGTGGGGCATGATGAAAACAGTTCTAGGACGGTGATAGAACCGTAATTTGGAACAGCCCTGGAATTTCGGATCACGGGACATTAAAACCACAAAACATATCAGACGGGAACAGAAGACAAGATAGATGAGCCAGCCCGCGTACAGCTCCGCGCGCCATCAGAATGCGGCAACACAGCACACATATCTGTCTTTTGATTAGCTGTTCGCCTATAGGGCAGTGACGTCACTGCCCTAGGAGAATTCAAATATTTTCCTCATTTTCACGGCTTTCCTGTGCCCAAAAAAATCGGAGAAAAAAATGAGATGCTTTTTATGACGTACTCTATCATATGCAACCAGAAATAAAATGCATGATACTAGTCCATTGTTTTCAACGATGAAACTACCTCCCGAATTTTGAAAAAATTCTCATAACTTTTGCAACGTACGTTACGTCTATTTGCATTATTTGCATGCATAGATGGCATCTATCAAAATCTATTCAATGGAGCAGGATGTACAAGTTTGAAAAAAATTGATTGTTTATTAATATCTTAAAAATCATTAAGCCAATTTGTTTGTAATTTGTCAGAGTTGTTCACTGCAAGTGATGCTAAGTCAGCACTGACTAGAAGATAATTATTATCATTTCCAGTGGCGTCTCGGGAGGCAGGTCCATAAATAATATTAGCAAATATGTGCACCACTGACCTTAAACAAGATAATGTTGATTTTCACATTAAACAGAGAAAAACACATCTTTTTTTCTTTTGTTGGCTTCGTATCTGACTTTGCTTCCGGGAAAAATAATAGAAACCACTTCATTGTCTGTCGAAAAGAAGTTAACTCTGTTCTTCTTATCGACAGGCCGAAATTCAAATAGAAAAGTTCGTATGAAAATGTGGCCTAGAGGGTCTGCTTTATCTAGTAAGTGCTGGCTTACCGTACTATTGCAGTGAATAACGCTGCTAAATTACAAAAAAATTGCTCAATAATCTTTAATAAATTAATAAGGAACCACTTTTTTAGCTCTCATTGAAGAGAGCTTATGCAGAGCCTCTGTCTGTGAGTATCGGGCCCTCAATTTACGGTCAAAGCGCCCCAGCTTTTTTCACAATCATATTTTAAAAATTATTTTCAACTTTTTGTTTCTGAGTTTTTCAAAAGCGTGTTTTTTAAGCTACATTTATTGCCGGGGAGGATCGGACACAGGTAATCCTTTCCGTCGCCGTTTTCACCGTGACGTGACATGCCTGGCATTTATTTGCATTGTTTTTATCCTTTCCGTATTTGGACGGAACGGTCCGGGACGATTTGTGATGGCCAAATGAGTGATATCCTCAAAACTTGTAGTTGGATCCCGAATGAGATGGGACATTGTCTCATCTTGCGGTTGCATTATTCACTTATAAGGAGCATCGTGATCTCAAGACGCTGATGAATTAATTGTTTGCATTTTGGATCTATCAACAACAGAAATGCAACAGTACGTACAGATTCCAGAATCATTGTTAGTCAATTAGGAAATTAGTTACCTCAAACAAAAGCTGTTACCTCCACAACTGTCACATAATCCAACTTACTCAGACTCATTTTTTGTCACTCTTTGTACTTTGAAAAGGACAGAGAGGTAACCTAAACATCATAGTTACGTTTATGTTACAGTATATGTGATTTTATATTTTCATCTTTTGTTATAAATTATCTGTCTCTAGCCACATGAACCGAATTTGCATTCGTTCAAACATGTTATTTAACTGGGCTTCATGGATAAGACCCCAAATGTAATACAAATCGTATGCAGGTGAGATATACAATTCTTCAGACGTAAAAAATTGTTCTTCTTCGCTTTTTAATAACATTTGCATTTCGGTGAACCTAACGATAAATTGTTTTAGTAAGCTCCTGTGGTTTTCTTATTCCTCTTGTATTTCAAATACTACAGTAGTCAATATCCGAGACCCTTTTGTATAAATCCCTTAATAGAAAACGTGATATAGTTATTAAAGAGGGATTTCTTTCATCCAAAGTATCTTTCTGGTAACAAAAAATTCGTCTGGTTTTTTGGTTCGGAGAAACTAATTTTAAGGGTAGCGAGAGAAAAAGTTTTTAATTCCTTATTTAGATTAATATAAGCGAGCGGTGTGGTTTCATAGGAAACTTTTAAAATTGAAGTTTACATCGTTACATATTTATACAATGGAAGTTGGAGAATTTCCCTTGAGTGAACAGAACTGTGATTTGATTTTTGATTTAAATCTTGCACACAACGAAACTTATACATATTTTAGAAGTAATTATTTCGATAAGTAGCCACCCGTCAATATAAATTTACTTTCAAAATGCAAATACAATATAACTCAGACACGCAACACTTTCAAGTTATCAGTAAAGTAGAGGTAAACTTTAGGCAATCTAACTTCTTCAAATAAGAATTGTTAAGCTGATTAGTGCAGCTCTGAGAAGGAAATTATAACGTCCACCACAATACCTTTTTGATGCCCCATGGTATCAAAAAATTAATAATTAATTAATACGAACGTTTTAAACTGTAGTTAGCCATCCTTGTAAGCGGTTTGGATAGTTACACATGTCTAGTCACGTCCAGACATATTCTGGAGAGCAGCAGTGGGGTATACTAAGTCTAATTTCAGGCATTCTAGATTTGTCGGATATGTTTAACAATGCAAAGAAAATTAAATTATGAACCAGGCATTCTAATCATTATAAATATAATAGCGAAGGATAATTTATTAATTTATAAGCAATTCTGTCGAGCCGTAAGTGAACATAAAGATAAAATTAAATTAATTAATTTTAATAATAATTAATTGATGGCGGTGGTAATTTAATCTTACTGCTTTTCACTGTACGTAAATTAGTTTTCTTAGAAACACTTTAAACCAATAACCTTAAATACACAGGTAACCCCTTTAGGGATCAAACGGATTTAAATGATTCACTCCTTGTAAATATTTTCGATTTCAGTGTTCGTAGAACAAGGGATCACCATTCCTTTTACCCTTTTATTGTTGTAAAAGTATCCAAGGTAGTTTAAGTTTATTTTCACCTTTAGATAAAAGAACTATGCGGCGAAATAATTTTTAATCGAAGAATACTTTGTGCATTGTGACTTTGCTTATTGCTGCTGCAAGTTTGACGTTTCTGGTCGAACTGTGTCACTAGCGATTGGCATTACTACTTATGCTGAGGCTGGCTCAAGTGGACATGCTGAAAGGGCGGAAGAATATGGAAAAATTCATCAGGCTTGCAAAGGAAGTGAAAGAAATCGTGTTTATCATGTTCACTTATTTGAGCAAGTCAGTGTACCAGGTCGGAGCTGTTGAAAATCCACCTTCCCACTATTTTACTAGAAGGGAAGAAAAGTTGCCAAATTGGACGACGATAGTAAAATTTCACTGAAGCGAACTGTATATCCAATATTTTTTAATAATTAGATACTAACACTCAAAAGACGATGTGAAGACAGCGACATTATACTCCAATGAGGCAATGAGCATTGATACACATTATAGAAACCTTTAGATTTCTAGGAAATATATTTCACGGTACATTAGAAATCAATAAGCTTAAATTATCACCACTGTCAATATTTTTCCAAGAATTGTTTACCAATAAATAAATTACTCTTCTCTATTATGAATATTTCCTACTACTCATACAACTGCTGTATGTGTCTAGCTCGGCTCGTGTAAGAATTGATGGTAACCTGTCTGGTCAAACAGCGATCAAAATAGGAGTTCGTCAGGGATGTGTATTATCTCCGATCTTATTTGACATTTACTCTGAATTTGTGATGAGAGGAATGGAGGTATAGCTATTGGCGGAAGCAAAACATCCAACTTAAGATTTATTGACGATACAACCCTTATTGCTGCTTCTCAGGAAGGACTAGTAGCTCTATTAAACATCTTATAACAACACAGTGCATAATATGGTCTTGGTATTAACTACAACAAGACAAAGGTTATGATCGTAGATAGAGAGCACGATAATCATCGAGAAGTAAAGTCAGTAGGCCGTCGTGAAGTAGTTCAAAATTTTGTGTACCCCGGTTCTTTGATCGACAATTTGGGTAGCTGTGAAGATGAGTTCGACGGCGCATTCAACGTGCCTACGTGTGGCCATGATTTAATGTCAAACCATAGATATTATTGTAGGAAGCAGCCAATCGACGTCAGAGTAAAGTAACTGGTGTACGTGACAAAAAAACTGAAAAATATGATGAACATGAAAATCTCGAATCGTTTTCAATGTCTTTCTGTTAAACATTTATTTGGCGTGGAAGAAGTTTTATCTTACAGTCCCGATTGTATCTTTTGTAGCTCCCTCAGTAGTTATGCAGACTTAAAGTTCTCTATTAGGTACTGAATAAGAAAATGGCATCAAGTGACTTGACAAATATTTTCCACCCATTGTCAGTGCTAAAATATTGGAGTTTTTCTATCCCTACACCATCCTCATCAAAACAGTAAACAACTATCAGGACCTTTAAAACGTCTAAAAAAGAAGTTTTTCTTTCTTTGTTGATTTCTCTTCCGCCACTTTCAAGAGTTCCAAAAAGGATACACTGTTACCATTTCCTCCACGGTAGTAATAAGACGTAGGTGTCAGAATTTCATCACAATTAAGTTCATATTTTCCAAATTACACGTTATAGGATTATAATATATGTATGTCTAATTATTCCACAGATATAAAGTTTAAAGGCAACATTCCGATAGATCTAAAGCCTCGTGTCCATTTGCAAGTAACTTGTGATGGTTTTTGCAGCAAGTACTTGCTTGTTTGTCTACACTATCTTTTAATTGTTCGCAAATTTAATCTCAATCTCACCTAGGCTTAATTGTTCTGATTCCGTGTACACTATAGATAAGATGACGTATGCAAAATCTGTAGCTGCTGCGGCAGTTGTGATATATTTAATTAAAAAAATTAAACAAGATAAATGTAGTAAAAGGCGGAGAAAATGTTGACTGAGAAAAACGATTCGGCGTAGAACTACTCTAGGGATACATGAACTTTAATGAGTCAAAGAACTCCCAAGTATCTTATATATTTCATTAGTCCCTTGTCTAATTTTTTTTAATTGTTCTCCACTCGTGGTTAACTTGAGTTCTCAAATAATGTATCTTCCTTTGAATCCGCTGGAGAAGTATTGAATAGGTCGGCCAATTTTTGTAATGCATTCTGATTTTTGACTCTCTCCTTAAATTCTGTAGTATAGACATTACATAATACCTACAGGATACAATTCAAAATTTTCAATTAAAAGACACTTGTTTTCTGTCGTCCAGTGGAACTTTTCCATATTTGATTTAGAACACTCCTTGCTGCAAGACTTTCGAAGCAGTCTCGAAATTTTTGTAGCAAACCAGTTTCCTGAGAGTAACCGCGTACACTACAAGCTCTCAGCAAGTCGCAAGTCCTGTATGTGCAAGTAATTTTGCTGCAATATTTTTCTAATGACGTCGTGCACACGCTACGCAAGTGACTTGTGAGAGAAACTCTAGCAATTTTACTTGCTAGTGTACACGAGGCTTAAGAAGCACACGTTGTCGCCAAGGACATTTTTTCAACGCAATGTAGAGTATCATGAGTTTTATGAATAAAACAGATTTTTGAGTTTTCACACACCAACCAATTTCTCCGTCGCCAATGTACTGACTTTCAACAAAAACCCCTAAACGAAGTTTAAGCTGTTGCTGTTAGTTAGTTTTGTTATTGTTGTCGTGATGTCACTGACATGACTTCTAAAACCATACGCGTTTCCCTTCCTCGCCACGGTAATAATACTGTGCCAAAATGTCATTGAAATGAATTCTATAATTTCCACGATACACATCATAGAACGGTCTAAGCAATAATTGTATGTATAAATAAGTCCGTTGGTTTCTGTAATGGGCAAGGCAATTTTCGCATACACCAAAAAGAGTATATTATGCCACTAGGCTCGCCACTAGGTCTTTCGTTCACAGGACAATGGACAGCCTATTATAAATACAACAAAATTGTCAGTTTTACAATCCCCCGTACCCCAATTTCACCCTTACTCAGAAAAACTACAGAATTATCAGGAACCCCTAAAATGCCTGAAGACGAAGCTTGAGGAATATTTGAAATTTTTCGTTTTTCGCTAATTACTACGTCGCCCATGCGCCGATTTTCCCAGTCGGACAGACAGACAGACCGACGGAAATAAGTAACGTGAATTCTGGTTATGTAGATATGTCATAAAACGAATGAATGAAACTAAGAGATGGAGCTAGAATCCGGCTCTTTACAACTGAGCACCCTCACAATAACAATTGTGGAAATGTCCAGCTGGGTACAATCTTCACAAGGACAAATTCAAGTTGATCTAATTTGAAGGAACAAGACAAAAAACAGACGCAACATTTGGTCAAACAGTCGACAGCGCAGCGTTGAATGGAGGGTCAATTCCAACTTTCCCAATTAGGCGGTACAAAGAAACAAAAGAACGTTTACAAATAGGGCAATGGATTTCCAGTTTTCTTTTGTTTCTGTAATTTAGGATGAATACAGGCTGGATTGGGGTTCATTGGGACAATAGAGCTATCGAATGCCTGCTATTGTTTGGCGTTTTGTTCTCTATCAAGATCGCTGATTGGTAGAACAATTGGAAAAATTGTGTCATGGGTACAATATGTCTGAATAGCTATTCACATCGCAATTTCGCACAGTTTTCTGATATTTTTAGGTTTCGCTGTAACTTCTGTATGCTGGAGGCTAGGACTTCATGAAGGTATGATTTGTTTTTCACTCTGCTGACATTGGCGTAAAGAGCAGAAAATCTGTCATACGCGGACAAAAATGGGCTATCCAGTATCCACAACAAAACTTACGGATCTAGCATTACTTGAACTGACAATGAGAAGATCATGGTAGAAATGTTCGAGATATACCCGATAGTAAATGTTTTGGCACCAATCTCTAAAAAAGTCGTTTTACTCTAATGGCTAGAAATATTTTATTAGATATACAAGCACAGTGTCTGATGCTGAAGACGGAAGCATCCATTAAAGAGGAAAACCAAATTTGTCCATTAGATTTTTAATAGATACTAACATTATAAAATGTACAATTAATACTACTCAAATATTCTAACGATATCATGCAAATGAAGAATATAGCACACAAGTCAAAAATCAGGTTCAGATGGGTCGCTATCATCCAGCTTGGCAAGTTATTTTCAAGACTTATTGTTAACGTTACTTCTGTTCTTTCTCTGCTTTGAAATTTGAGCGTCCAAGGTTAATTAGTAGCTCAACTAACTGCAAAATGCGATATAACATTCCCAATCTATAGAATGCACTGTCGATTTGTAAAATTTCATCTGAGCTGCATCATATTATGATGCAGACATTTTAGTTACAAATGACTACTATGCTTTAACAAACGCAATCGAGTCTTGTTCGAGAGCATCACCGCGATGTATACCTCTCCACTATTCCTATGGTGAAACCGGGGCCGAAGCTATGGTGGAAGCTCAAAGTAACAACTGAACATAGAGGTAGTAAACAACTAATTCTAATAGGCCGACATCTTTTCTTACGTTGTCATATTGACCACCAGATAAGGCAATCATAATTGTTTACTATCATCTTAATTGTATAGTATTCAGAAATATTCCATTCTACGTTAAAAAAGACGATATTTTGATGGTTCAGGAATGATTACAGCAAAATCAATAGATATGTTGACCTTTACTAACTGCGGTAGTGCATATTTCTTCACCACAAACGCAAAGTCTTACATAAATTTTGAGGAGCTGGCAACGCCGACATAATTTTCGGGCGACTTATTTACGGTAGAAGCTCGACTGTCAAACGTTTGTTTTGTTTGTGCTTCTTTAATGCTTGATCAGTAAAATCGAATTTGCTATTTGTTGGTAACTGTAGTTAAGCTTTACGGACTTGCTGTGCTATATTCAAGTGTAGTTTAACAGTTTTTCGAGATGGAACTCAAAAAGTGCAGTGTTTGCAACATGGGTGCATTGTTCACGCCGTAAATCATTATTAGGGAGGACTTCTATGTTAAGTAAAATATACACAGTGTGTTCTATTAAGAGAAATTGTTCGAAAATTTGGAAAACTTGGCAACGTCGCAAACGCGAAAAAAAAATTACAAGGTGAGATAGGGTATTAGTAAATATTTCCATTTAAAATAAAACATACAGGGTGTTACATTTGAAAAAACAATGTAAAATGAGCATCAACCGACCGATACCAGGAGGCGAAGAGTGTGATGACTTTCTAGAAAGTAGATCCTGGTATATTCCACATACTGTGTATACTAACAGTACCAATAAATGCTCATGTTATCTATCTACATATTTTTTAATAAATGGTGGAGAAAAATGATTTATTTGTTATTATGCTTCTTCTTCTCACATAATCAAATCGAAAATAATAATAATAATAATAATAATTATTTACTCAAAGTACAAAAAACAAATAATTGAAAAAAATGAGTAAATAAATATGTTAACATCCATAGAAGGACTAGGCCTGTGCATGGACGAATTCTGTGTTACAATGTATACGTACATAAATATTACAATCACATACTTACGTATGTATAAGATAAATATGGTAGAGATTAGATAACATGGCTATGAGTAATTTGAATGAAATTTGTTTATAAAATTATAAGATTACTTATGGATTTAGTTATAATATGATTTATTTATTAATTCATGTATTTCTTTCCTATCTAGTGTATTCAACCATTCTTTTAGATATATTTTAAATCGTTTAGTGGACTGTAGTTCCTTTATATCATTAGGTACTCTCTGATATAATTTTGGCGCTAAATAAGTGTATGATTTCTGCATAATCGATTTTCTTGTTTTGGGTATGCCTTTTGCATGTAATTTATATCTTGTGTTATGATCGTGTTTGATGCTGTCTTGCTCATTTGAATTTTTGTGATAACGAGAGATAGTATGTAAGAAATAAAGTTGCCTGACATCGTATATTAGAGCTTCCCTGAACAAATCGTCACTAGGATACAGTTTTGGTTTTTTAAACATAGATTTAAGAATTGCTTTTTGGAGAATATCTAAATCATTTATGTATGTTGTGCATGCAGCACCCCATGCCAATATACCGTAAATGTGATGGGTTTCAATTAATGCATAGTATACTGTACGTAGATGCTTTTCTGTTAAAATGTTTGTTAGTAATTTTACCTTGTATGAAATGAATCTAATTTTTTTTAATCGATTATTAATATGTACATCCCAACGTAAGTGTGTGTCTAAATAGATTCCTAGATACTTTATGCTGTTTAATCTGTCAATTTTGATTATTTTATTATTTCGTATAATTAGCTTATACCCACATTTATACTTTTTTTCCAAATATGTAACATGAAATGGTGTCTGGCTACAGCGAGGTGAAAATATGTATTTTAAATGGCACTTTGCTTAACATAGTGTGATTAATTTGTATCTTATCAAACAGGGTAACTATCTAAAAAACACTCATTGGGTGATTGTAAAGTTGCACACACCAGAAGCTAAAGGATTATTACTTGAATAAAAAACTATTAGTTATATTTTCCTATGTATTTATTATATATATTTTCCTTCGATGTATTAGGGCTTGTTCCGTGAAACACCATTCAGTGATGTGCTGCTGCAGTCCTCAGTCACACAGTATGGGCCAGTATTATTGATACTATTGAGTTTATGCCTATAAACATAAAGATGTTTCAGGCTTTGCTCAGTTCCTTAAAGTAGTTATTCACTTCCATCTGACATCCTGAAATAAATCATATTTTTAACAAAAATGAAAAATAGAAGAACGCTAACTGATAAGTCATGGAAATGCATTAAACATAGTGCAAGTAAGAACCTTTATTCTAATGTTTTAAATAATGATTACTACTGTGACAGCTATTCATATACCTATTATGCACCTTGTTAAATACAAAATAAAACTGACACAGCTCGATTGATGTTCTTGATCTGGTAAAGATTGAGTGAGAAAGATGCAGTATGACTATAACACCTGTCGCCCTAATGAATGAGAGAACTGTAATTTGCGAATAAACGTTTTCTTCTTTGCTGTTTTCAATATGCATTCAAGTTTTCATCATGCGTTATCTCATAAATTACATCATTTTAATTGACTTAGCTGCTTACCTGCCAAAAAGGTTCCTCGAAAAACACAACAGAACAACAATTGAGGTTTTGAATTAAGAAAAAAAGTACTTTTTTGTGATAAATGGAAATATCATATATAAGTTTTATAACAAAACTGTTTTGGTTTTCTTTTTTTTTCGCAATAATTCAAAAGTTATATCAAAATAAAAATGGGTTTTTGAATCGAGTACCGAAAACACGCCGACGGCTCCCGAACCCGTGTGACGTCACCATGGCGGTGAGGATGCTCCTTTGACCAACGACGTCCTACTCCGATACTAGATTCTAGATTCCCAGCCAATCGCGAAAATACGTACTGCTTAACTGGTGACTAGTGTATATTTGTTGCAACACAGTCCATGAATGAAGTTTGTAACTCGAGACGAAGTCTCCGAGCGAAATAAATATGTTTTTGAATGTTTGAAGTTGAAGTCAGATTACAGATTCCAGTAAGTAAGTACCTACTCAAATATGTTTCGTTGAAAGGACCTCCTCAACTGAAGGATGGCCCAGTGGTTAGAGAGTCCGCTAGTTGATCTCACGGTCTTTGGATCGAAACCCAGGCCTTCCAACTTTTTTTATTTTTTTTTTATCAAAAATTTCATTGATGTGCCTTTTGCACTTGTTACGCACATTTTTTCTACGATCAACATAAATATGTGTTTGAATCAAATTTTGTTAGACATATTACTTGCACTGCACAGTGCAAAAACTAAGTACAGGAGGCGGTGGACAATTCAAAAAATCAGTGGAAATGAGGTTTGTCCGTCAATATTAATCGCCATTAATTTCTTTTAATGTAATAGTTGGTTAATAAAACAAAATCCCTTCATCCATTCAATTCATTCATTTTTAAGTTTTTTAATGTAAAAAAAGTAACTCAAACTCGTAATCACATTCTGTTTATCACTTGGTATTATTATTTATTTAACTTTGGGCAATGAAGCTTAACAATATTACATTTTCATAAAAATTTAACAAGCACACACAACAAATAAAAGTCCTCAATTTTACATGGCGGTATACGGCAAACAAGCCATGTTTGCCCAAAATCAGCTGATCTAGACGTTTGAGGTTATGGTCGTGGAATTGCTGTATATGTAAGTACGAGCTAAGTTGGGACGTCTACCGACACCGTGCGAAGAGAGCGCGGCGGCTCGTAAGTGTTATTACTGGTCACGGTGAAACACACTCCGTCTCACGGATTATCTATCTGAATCTTACCTCTTAGCCTACCCCCACAGGATATCCATGTTATACACAGTAGCGCAACTCTCCAGAATTATGGAGGTTCGCACATCTCACCCAGCGCATCGTTCGTGAGATGTGTAGTTCGACGATCGCCTCAGTTGCGCTCAGGCTATGAGAGTGAAGATAGTGTCTTTGACAGAACTGGATTAATGAAATTTTGTGATACGTAGATAAATGGGCACCGGGACGCGTCGAGTTTTGACGCAACATTCGTGTTGCGCCGCCTTTAACTAATAAAAATATAATATTAAAACTGAATAAATTACGATGGCTTTCTATATCTAATTTATACGAATACAATCTTTGAGTTTTTACACAAAATTATTATATCACATCCCCTTCTTACCTCAAAGATAAATTGGATTTTAAGCGTGACATGAGGCCACTTATTTATTAGCTGTCCTAATAATTTCTCACTGTTCCCTCACAGTACCACAATGTTCAAAAGATTTTTCACGACATATAACAAAATTAATGTGATTATGCATTTCAACGTTATGAAATTTTAAGCAGAAAATGAATTCCATTCTAATGGATGCTCAAATGGAGCGTTCACAATAAAAAGCATCAACGTGCTAGTTCCAAAAGTATTTCACATTTCCTCTATAAACACGGATTATTTTCTTCAATATGCCTATGCATATGTAAGATACAAATACAGAAGGAAGGGTAGTATTGGTAAGCTAGATAAAATAACAGTGTTGCACTTTTTTATGAATAACTACCAGTTTAGTATATTACTTCGTTGTTATAAACATAAACATATTGATAATTGTTTTTCATGTATACCTAACAAGTTTTCATCGGTTATGCTGTTTGTCAAGTTTTCGTATCATAAACGTTTTCTTATATGATGATTGGTGAAGGGAAATTTAAGGTTGTGGGATAACTACACATAAATGTTATTTTCGACGCTACTTTGTTACAATTACCCATATTTGAATCATATTAGATACTATAGGGTTTTTATATTTATCTAGATGTTTAAGGTTAAGTAAGATAAGATAAAATAAATTTGGATAAATCTCACATTTTTGTAATTTACTTACAAATAATAAAGCCACCTATTTTCTCCGAGATAACAATTTTCTTTCATAAACCGACTATTTCTTGTCTTGCTTCTAAAAAACTGTGTATACCCCAATTATATGAAGAGGACCCGTGATGATTTATAAAAATCAGTAAAAAGCAATTTGACGTACAATAAGAATGAAATGAATGGATATAACTTACAAATTGTAATTCAGGATTCCAAAGACAACTGCCTAACCTTGATGAAGAATATCACAACATTATTACACTGCTCTCAAAATTTACTCTATTTACGAGATATATCGCGTCCGGTGAAGTTATTGCAACACAATTACGTTTCTCCATTCGATTGCTCATCAGTATGCTCAGCCGACCCTGTGCTCAAAACGTGAACGGCTAAACTCGCGGCTAGTGCTGAGGAACCGATGTGGGGTTATGAGAGGTAATGGGCTTGTATCATGGGTCTGAAAACAATGATTAAATCATTGTAACCCCTTAGTGTATACAAAAATAGGTGTATTGATGCATTTCATTACCCCCTGCATCATTTTCTTCACTAGTAATTTCGTTTTAAAGTTTAAAAGAACGAATTTAAATTTAACCAATGACAGCGAAAGGCGCCATACGTTAGCAGTGCATTGTTGCCACGATAACCCTCAAATTCCCAAATCGCGGTACTGACCCAATTTTCACGGAACAAACTACTGTTTTATGATCTGTCTGGCATCACTTGCGTAGGGGGGTGCCCTATGGGTTTCATCCGTTTCACCTTTTGGCTGTGCCACGTGAAAGAAGGTTTTGTGAAAGATTTGTTTTGTGCCATTGTTGTTTGACAACACGTTCTCAAGTGAAAGGAAACCTAACCCTATAATTTTATAAATTGCCTGTCATCGACGCGTCCACTTTTGTCTTTAGTTATTGTGCAGTGAATGTTTTTAAGAATTTCAGCATTAGTGTGCCTTACCTTTACCTGTGAAACACGAACCTTCCAAGTGGAAACGAAAAAAGTAATAAATAATACAATACAAAAGGAAACAAGTCCGATTATAAACAAAAAGCGAAAAACCAATACACACACTAAATACAGTCTACGACTCTACGACATACAACGCAGGTGCACAAAATAGATAGAATGCCATGTCAGATGTCAATAATGGATCACGAGCACAGATCACGAGCCTTAACCTAGATCATGGCCGACACTCCTGCCTAGATCATGGCCGACTCTACTACCCAGATCATGGCCGCTGGATCACGGAACACAAGGCGATAAACGTCAGCCGTATGTTCGTTCAGATCAGGTAGATCGTCAACACAGCACACGTATCCGTCTTCCGATTGGCTGTTCCCCTATAGGACCGTGACGTCACGGTCCCAGCGAAATTCAAATATTTTCCTCATTTTCTCGGCTTTCCCGTGCTCAAAAAAATCGCGGAAAAATTTGGGAAGGTTCTTATGCCATTCTCTATCATATGCAATCATAAAAAAAATTCATGATACTAGCCCATTGTTCCGGAAACAAATTGTCTGCATGATTTTTACTGAGTTGCTCTACTGCTACCGCCTCACTATGGACATGATCAAGATAGTCGTCTTTTTGGTAGAGGGCTGGTTAGATAAACTATTGGCATAGATTCATGAAAATAGCTAAAATAGTGTTTTGCTATACTCTTCGAGTTATCCTTTCATTGAGATACCAATTTAATATACAGAGTGCACCAAGATGATGTAACTAGACGCAGATTTGTAATGCAGTTTCGCCGAACCTGCTGTCACTGACGTGCTGTCATTTGGTTTCAATGCCTGCTGCAATCACCTGGATACTCCCAATTGGAATGCAATACGATTTTGACATATTGTTACTAATATGACAGTGATCAAAAGACCGCGTGATCAAATTAGTCAAACTAAAATGAAAAATTAAAAAATATCAACCTTATGCTTTTTGAATTGTTCGTGGTCCCTGATTATTACACAAAATGGTTTACAACGATAAGCAAAGTAGTAACTGACTGACTTAAGACTGACACCGTTCATGTCTTTAAAGACATCATGTGAACCTTCATTACAAGCATCTACTCTATTTCAGGTGACTGGAATAGTGGGAAGAGCAGATGTGCTAGCCTGCATTTTCTTTCTTCTTTCTCTCCTGGCATATCATGGGTAAGTACAGCGCATGAAGTAGTACTTCGGTTGTTATAATTTGGACAAAAGCTCATACAGGAATACATTACAATGAAGCAGTAGATGCCTTGGCGAAGTCAGCAGTCCAGAAACAAAACATCGCAGCAGATGCAGTCTGCTTGGGAGACTACATCAGCTCCACGAAGAAGCTCCTTCTAACATCATGGTCAAAATATTATCAGGGTTACTGCAGAAATAGTCCAACCCAATACACCTCAATATAAATACCAGAATCCCCTTGGTACTCAACTGTCAAAATATCCAGAAAACTTATTTCAATGTATAGTCGACTAAGGTTCGAGCATGGCTGCTATCCATCCTTGCAAGATTTGGAATTGTGGATGATCCTTTATATGACGAATGCCAAAGTGAATGCACTTTGGATCATATTTTCTTCGAACGCCGTAAATATCGTATCCAGAAAGACCAAATGCAAACAAAACTAATTCAGGGCAACTACTTTCCTCCTTATAATATCGTCCACCTTCTTTAGCTGAATTGTGGTAGAATAATGAACATCATCATGCTCTTCCTGAAAACAACGAACCTCCGTATTTAGACATCCTATATGAATTTAATACCGCTGATAGTCTCCATCGAATTTGGATTTAGTTCTTTTGTTACCTCATGTTTATCCTTCGTGTATATCCTTACCTTACCGTGGCCTGTGTTGTGTGTCTATGGAAAATGCCATGAAGGGTCCCTTGGCGAGAAGATCTGTGTCCCTGTTTTATCCCTTTGTTTCTTCAAACGACCTATTCTGTGGGTTTGCTAGGTAGTCTACATGAGTGTAGGAGTATAATACAAGAGATTTATTTTTTCCTTGAGCGGCAACCCTCTCATTTGAACCTTGTTCCGATAGCACTTACCAAAATGACGCCATTTTCC
This sequence comes from Callosobruchus maculatus, assembly GCA_951848785.1. Classification (NCBI taxonomy): domain Eukaryota; kingdom Metazoa; phylum Arthropoda; class Insecta; order Coleoptera; family Chrysomelidae; genus Callosobruchus; species Callosobruchus maculatus. The sequence goes on from CATOUR010000285.1 coordinate 311,633, forward strand.
GAAAATAGTCACGAAGCAGAGTTTTCATCCCCCACCCCTCGAGATACAACCCTCCGAGGTCGCAAACTTAGGGTACATTCAGGGGACCAATGTCTACCTTCCCACCAAATTCCATTCCTTTCTAACCTTTTGCACTCAAAAGACTTTTGTAGGGCTGATTGGCTAAAATCGGTAGTAGCTAGCGATGTGTTCCTAAATGTCGTACTTTTTTTAAGCCTAAATATCTTATTTAGGCAGCTGCATATGATAGAGATCTCCCGTGTGGGGGCGGGTTAGAATATCTCCCATCGTATATCCTGCGTGTCGTAAAAGACGACTAAAAGGAACCGAACTACTGTCGGTATGAGCAGTAACCTCTTTCTCAACCAACAGCTTTGGGTGGACGAGTTGAAAAGAGTCAGGACACCTTCTTATCCTTCGGGTGAGAATTTGCCCCTAAAGGCGGATGAAACAGTAGATACCATCTGGTCAACGGCATGAGGATGCAGAAAGCAAATGGGAAACTACTGCGTTAAAGATCTTAAACATATCCCAAGAGAAACTCGTAAAATAAGTAAATGCATTTTACGACTTCACAACACATCTGTTAAAACATTGTGACTATGATGATGATATGATCGAGATATGAGAAATTTGTGTAATTTTGTTATCTCCATATATTATTTGACTTTTTTTCGATATACCACAACGGCGCCATTTCTGGAAAATCCTCACTGAACAGATTTCACACCCCCCCCCCCCTCGTACGGCAACCCCCAGAAATTTAAAGGTATCTTAATTAGGAAACGCCGAGGTAGTATCATTTCTTCTAAAAGTATGCACAAATAAGATATTTTTCGCAACGGCACATATTGGTGGTATTATAGCGGTGTGTTCCTAAATGTTGTATTTTTAAACCAAATGCGTGAGTTTAGGCAGCTGCAGATAATAAAGAATTGAGAAGATATCACTCTTTTAGTGATACAAAAATGTTACATGACTTTCTTATACAGTTCATCATCTTAATCGGCGATTAAATTCTAATTGTAGTGAAAACCAGAAACCAACCCCTAACTTTGGCGCAATATAGGACGGAAACTATTGGTCGCACACGAAAAATATAAAGACCAAGAGTTATGCAGAATTTTGTTCTCTCCATAAATCATTTGAAGCTTTCTTCGATTTCACTTACCAAAACCACGCTATTTTTCGAAGATCGCGCGGCAGTCCCCTGAGGAACTTAGGCGTAGGTTCAGGAGACCAATTATCTACCATACCCCCAAATTTCATTTCTTTCCTACCTTTTGCTGTCCAAAAACCCCTACCGCCTGAACTAAACCGTCTGACTTGAAGTTTTGCGACCAAAGAACAGCCAGAACCGCAGCCAGAAATCTCGTGTAATAAAGAACACCTCGAGATGGATGCCTAGATAGTGATTGATTTTGTATCTCGCAACAAAGAAGCTAAGAACCAAGAGTAAAATGCTTAGAATATATGCACTGCTATGAGAAAGAAGTTATAAGAGGTTATTTCATACTTATTTTATCGACCTTCAGCAACACATGTACAAATTCATCAATTACTTAGGAATTCGAAAATCTTAATTTAATGAACTGCAATATATCTTTCCTTTGAGGTCACTCTTTGCATAGTCCTCACATCAGTCTCACTAGACCGGGTTAGTACAATGTGCCAGAGCGCTTAAATATCACCAAAACTGCCAAAGCTGAAAAGATAAAATTCAATACCTCGAGTTCCTTGCAGAATTCAAAAATGCTGACAGCAATGTTGCCAGATATAACACTTTTATGTTACATGTCATATTTTTGTTATTTTAAATGGAATGCCAATTTGTTTTTATTGCAATAAATTGCGCAGGTCGAATATAGTAACGTCTCATAATTTCAAACATTTTGTTTCTATTAATTACTAAACGCTACTGCAATACCCGGGGTTTTTGAACATGAAGAATTAGAAAATACATACAGCAGTGCTGTCAGGTTTATCGCTTTTACGTTACACGTCATAAATCCATTCCATTTAAAATAACGAAATGAAAATGCGTTGTTATCGTGAATAATAGTGATAGTTCATGTTAATTCTATGTGGCAATGCTAGCTCATCAAGCAAATCCAGAGTTTTTGGGGTACCAAACGCTGTTCCAAAATCTCACGTACTTTCCGGATGCCTATACAGAGACGACGTGTGAGGTCATTAAGTGATTACAAATCCTAATGGGACTGTACTAATATGTTCCTGAGCCGAACTAATAAATAACGGACGAACAAGCTTTCGTATAAGCAGTGCCTTATATAAAACGGTCCGCAATCTTTTTAAAATCTCATAAAACAGGCAGCCGTTATATAACTGGGAAAACATTGCGCTTTATTGGAGAAATAAAAGCAATAACTTGCCGCTATATTGAGAAAGTCGCGTAACACGGCTGGACTCAAAGTTTCAGTGGAGGTGCTTAATTGCAGTTACTTTTTGGGGAGCAGGTTGTTGCCTTTACAGACAGTTCTGGATTCGAAATAAAACGAAAGTACAGTATAGCCTTTTTTCTATGGTCAGCCTCCCGCAAAGGCTGAATGCCTATGGCGCTGTAGAAGCACTGCGAGAGGAGAGGAAGCAGTGCACATTAGATTTGAAACGATGCAGGTTGTTGTCGTCGGGAAACAAATTCCCCGACAGTCCATTCCACAGCGACGAAGTTCTCCATCAGAAGGAATGCTGGAGGAGACTGGTTCGGGAAGGAGGGACCTTCACATGGTAAGGATGAGCTCGCAGAGCCTCTCTAGTGCTCCTATTTCGGGCGGCCTTTAGTATTATTATCTGGTAGAGCTCACTCGAACATCTGCCGTGGTAGAATCTGTAAAACAGGGACAGGTCAGCCACCCTTCTTCGATGGTCCAAGTTGTGGAGGTCTTTTGTGAAGGTAGGCGTAACGATTAGTCTAATTGCTCTCTTCTGGATAGTGTTTAGAAGCTTCAGAGAGTGCTTCGGAGCGTATCCCCAGGAGCAATACTCCTGGTTGGATCTGAGCCTTGTAGAGCAACAGTAGTTGCTCTGGTGTATACAGCTTCCTACAGCGGAACAGAACTCCAAGATTCTGGGATACTGTTTTAGCAATACTGACGACGTAGTCGTACCAGGACATGTTATTGTCGGAAGGTGATTCGACTATTGGGTGACCCTCAGTTTCCAGAGTTGGTAAGCCAACGTGAGAATTCTTTGTCAGTGTTGTTTTATGTAAGTTAAACTGTACTTTATTTACTGATCCCCACTCGAGAATTATTTTGATATCTACGTTCATCTGTAAGGCATGTTACTGTCGCCAACGTACCCCCCCCCCCCCCGGGATGATACTGGCTGCCTGGTTCCATACACAATATCAATGCTACTGATGACTCGTCTTCGAATGCAACAAACAGAGGTCGGTGGTTCAAAACGCTATTCAGCCACTGGCACAAGCTAGTTGGTAGTCCATAAACAGCAAGCTTGACTAGAAGTCCCTCATGCCCGAGCTCATGCCACACCCTGGGTGTGGCTTTCGATATGTCAAGTGAAACAACACGGTCTACTATGAAAACGTTACGTGACAATAGGAGTCAAGTGTCCCGACTCAGTACTTCCCACATATTATCGGAGCTAATAAAAGAAAGCACAATGGACGAAGTATGTTCTGAAAAAGCTTGATAAGCCCCATTGCTTTAGATTTTTCAATGCTGTAGTACAAATGAGAAGATGTTAGGTAATTTAAAGTATAGTACAGTATGCATTAGTCCTTGTTGAAAGCTACTACAAAAAATTCGGAACATAGATTAAGCACTAACTGAATTATGAAAAAATAGGATCAAATGTCTTGACCCAGTACTTCCCACACATTATCGGTGCTAATAGCACAAAATTTGGAGTTCCTCTATCCCTACACCAGCCTCATAAAAAAGTAGACAATGATCAGGGACCTTTGAAACATCTAAAAACGAAGTTTGTGCGAATTTGAAATGTTTGGTCTTTTGTTGATTTCTCCTGCGCCACCGGCAAGGGTTCCAACAACTATACACTGTTACCATTTCCTCCAAGGTAGTAACACGGTGTCATCAATTTCATCACAATTAAGTTCACAGTTTCCAAGGTACACGTCATAGGATTATAGGATGATGTATACGTATCAAAGTATTCTATGAATAAAAAATTCGGATGAACCTAAAAAGCACATGATATCACCAATGTAATTTTTTTTAGCGCAATGAAGAATATTTCATGAATACAACAAATGATTGAGTTTTGAGTTCAATAGTTTCCAGGTTACACAATACAGGATGATCTGAAGCAATACTCGTATGTATACATCAGAGATTTCCATGTTTCTTGGTTTCTGTAATAGGCAAGGCTATGTTCGGATGAACATAAAAAAGTATATTATACTGCTAGGTCTTTCTTTCACAGGTCAATGGGCAGCTTATTATCCATTTTCACCGCTATGCAAAGAAGTAGTAAATGAACCTAAAACGAAGTTTGAGGGATATTTGAATTATTTTTGTTTTTTTTCTAATTACTCCGCCGCCCATGCATCGATTTTAAAAATTGCAGCAGTATTACCTACAAACCCACAGCATATCGCTATCCAAATTTCATGACAATCTATGCAGCGGTAACGGAGATCACGAGCCAGAAAGACAGACAGAAACAAACAGACAAACAGAGCGACGAAAATGAGTGACGATAACTTTCGTTATAATATAGATATCATAAAACACCTAAAAACGTATTATCTCAGAATTGAAAATTTTCGCGATCACATACCCCTAGGGGTCCATCAAGCCAAGTAGCTTGAGTTTTTTTCTTAAATACTTGACTTGACTTGAAAGCTTGAACTTTTGAAAATTTGATATTTGACTTGACTTGTTTTGATCTGAACCACTTGACTTGATATCATCAAGTAAAATCAAACTACTTGATATTACTTGATATCGATCTGTAAAATGCGAATCGAAGCGTTAAGATAGGGGAACCACCGAGGTTACGACAGCAATCAGGCATCCGATGACTTTAAAACTTATTATTTCCATCATTTTTGCATTAATATGCTGCTCGATAGACTAGATTCGTGTGCTATGGAACTTGACAATAAACCTGATCGAGATGAAACCGATGAACAGATTATAAATAGTATTCAAGCGGCAAGGGACAGTACTGAAGATATTTTAGAATGGTGGAAAAGACACGAATGTATTTTTCCAAACCTTGCCGCAATGGCCAAAGGCTTTTTGGCAGCTTCTTCAGCTCCAGTTGAAAGGCAGTTCTCTAGTGCTGCCTTAATTAACTCTTACCAAAACAAGAAAGTCTCAAATCATGGATGGCAAATTGATATTAAATTTTTTCTACCTCTGTGTCATCGGCATCGATTGCTCTGGTCATTAACCTCGTGTTCTGTGTAGGCTTTGTTACTGTTTCCCGGTGCCACCCTAGGAACAGCACTGTTAATTAGAAGCCAACAGTGAAGGCTCAGGTGGGGATTCTTCGCTGAGCTTTTTTATGGATACTTATTTTTGACTGAAAAAACCAGAAATAAATTTCCGCCTCGAACGAGAATCGAACCCGGGGACCTTCCGGCCACGAGCCCTTGACTCTAACCACTGAGCCAACCCACCCCCATTTGAGTTTGTTGTTGTTTTTCTATGTATTATTGTCAGAATTCAGAATATTTCTTAATTTGATTTCATGTTATTACATTTATTATTTAACTAAGTCTGTTGGAGTTTTCGTTTTTGGATGTTTTTGTTTTAAATAAAAGATTACACCTTTTTTTTATTTATGTTATTGGCGCTGATCTGAGATCAACTGGCCAGTTCTAGATTACATCTTTATATAAATAGATTTTTACTGTTATTGCGTTTTGGCAGTTAATCAGATTAATATCAAAAAAGAATTATTTTTCAAGAAAAATCAAGTAGCTTGAAAAACTTGATTTTCAAGTTGCTTGATGTGTAACTACTTGACTTAACTTGAAATTCGAAAACAAATACTTGACTTGAGTTTGACTTGATATCAAGTCAAGTCGTGAATCTCTACATACCCCTCACCTATCGGTGTGAGAGGGAAAAGAAAGGCTTTATAGGTAATTGTTTTGCCCCAGGCGCAAAATTTCAGAGTGTAGCACCTATTTTAACGTCAGATTTAGTTTTACGGTCAAAAAGTATAGTATCAGCGTTGTCGCAGCATCATGTCAGGGCGTTTTTTGTGGGGCTGTTATCTGGCAAATGTTTTGGAACATAAATGTATCTAAACCATTAAATCTGCATAAAAATTGCAGCGCGGCACATTCATGCCCAATCATCAAATAGCAAAAACGCAGAGCGTGGTAATAGTTCAGGCAAATCATAATCTAAAGGCTTCGTTGCTGGCTGCAGTGGGACTCCGTGTGGTATAGTATTCTACATATCGACTGTATTCTACGTAATAGGTACTCTGTTTACCATCGAGAGAGACCGACCAGACTCGACATTGACCCTCGCTTCGTCTCTATCGGCCTTGATATATCGAATTCTATTCAGAATGACATTGTTGACATTTGGTACATGTTTGGGCTGTCATTTATATGCCATGCGTCTTTATTTAGCTAAAATGTTATATTTACTTGTTAATATCTTCTTCTTCACTTTAGGTTTTAAGCACTTTGCCTGTTACGATACCCATCTTTTTCTTGGCCTTCCAATATCTCTTCTTCGAGAGCATTGATAAAATCTGGCTCTGGCTGGAATCCTATTTTCGTGCATTCATTCAACATGTTATTTCCATTTAGTTTTGTTTTCTTTTATTTTTCCGTGTATATTGAAGATGTTTAATTCCGCTCTTATATTTGTGTTTCGTAACCTGTCTAATTTTGTGCAACCTTCACTCTTCTTAGAAACGTCATTACTTGTGTTTGTATCCTATTTTCTTCTTTATTCGTTGTTGTCCATGTTTCACTACTGTATAAGAGGGTTGGAAGAGCTATCGTCTTATAGAATTTGATTTGAGTATCTTTTCTTGTTTTATTTTTTAATGTTCTGCTGATAGTTCCGCAAATATCTGTGGATTTATTAAGTTTTTGTTCTATATCTTTCCTTCTGTCATAAAATATATCGCAGCCTAAGTATTAGAAGTGTTTTTCCTGTTCCAGTACTTCATCGTTTACATTAATCTTTTTCCTAACTGGATATTTACCTAAGAAAGCCATGGTTTTAGTTTTGCTGGTTGATATTTTCATGTCATATTTTTGTGATGTTGTTTGTAGGATGTATATTTTTCTTTGAAGGTCGTCTTCCTTTTAGCCTAAAAGTACTAGGTTATCGGCATATAAAATAGAATTCAGGATAGTATTTTAATCTAGATGTGTAAATTCTGGGCACTTTGTTTTCCACTCTTTTATAATGGCGTCTATAATAATATATATGTATGTTCAATAATGTAGGAGAAATACAGCAGCCTTGTCTAACACCCGTATTCACTGATATTTCTCTAGTTAATTTCGCCCTCCTATGCTATAGCAGTTTTGTTGTCCGTGTATAAGCTTTGTGTTGCTCTAATTAAGTGTTTGGATACCGCTGTTGTTTCATAATATTCCATAATTTATATCTGTTAGCATTGTCAAAAGCCTTCTCAATGTCTACGAAGCTTATATGCGTTTCTCTGTTGTATTCTCTGCGTTTTTCTATAATTTTTTGTATTGTGAATATTCCAGTTATTGAAATCTGCCTTTTCTGAAACCCATTTGTTCTTCTTATATAAGTTGTTCTGTTATGATTTACTCGTACATTCTAATATTCAGTACTCTGGCATAAATTTTGTAGGCGATATCAATTAAGCTAATTCTTCGATAATTTTGAAGGTTATTTTTGTTCCCTTTTTTGAACAGTGAGATTACTTTTGCTTTTTTCCAATCGTCAGGAATTGTGCGATTTCTCCAGCATTTATTAAATAAGTGTGGTAGTCTTAGGTGTAATATGGGCCCCCGTATTTCCAAAGTTCTGTATTGATGCCATCCATACCAGTCGCTTTTGTGTTTTTTGTAGCCTTAAAGACTTCTGTCAGTTCAGTTACATCTATATCACCTAAAACTCATCTATATCATCCAAATGGGATCTCAAAAGGGTGTATGACGTCGAATAAACACACTCCACAAAATCCTGGGAAATATCTCCTGAAAAAAACCGGACTTTTCGGCTAAGGGAGATAATCGCGATAGAAAAACCTGGCCCTGACTGTAAGGAGGTTGAGCAGATGGGTAGTAACTAGCTCTCATAAAAATTTAAGATTAATTGCAGTCCCCAAAGTAGCCTCGGACGCAGGACGGATATACAGATGACTACAGACTCAAAGAAAAAGGATAAGCGATCGATTGATAAAACTATAAAAGTTGCAGCATGGCATGTGAGGGGATTGGCACAGAAGGAAGCAGGATTAGCCAAACATTTAGCAAGTATGAAAATTGACTTCGCAGCTATACCCGAACAAAGAAAAAATGAAAAGGGTCAACATATGTAGACGAATACGTAACGATTTACAGTGGAGTACGGCAAGAACAAAGAGCAAGTAAGGGCATAGCACTATACATACACAGAAAGTTGGAAGGGAGCATAAAACATTACGAATATATTAACGAACGTAACTATTATTATCACAGAAAGAATAAAGTTTACAAGGGGAAATGTAATATTAATTGGCATCTATGCTTCGGAGGAAGGACTAGTGCGGCTATTCTCAACCGCTGGTCCGGCGGACCATTGGTGGTCCGCGGAGAAATTTTACTGGTCTGCGGACATATCCCCTATCCACGAAAAAAAATCACTTAATTTACCATGTGTGAAAGAAATGTGTGGATAACATAACATATGACAATACAGTAAGCTAAATTTGAATGAGAGAGAATATGGGTCCCTTCTTGAGATTAGTGCAGATATTATCTTAAAAGCTAGTTTTTCAATGTCCATGGATGAATTTTGGATCAAATTGAAAAATGAATATCCATCTCGATACGAGAGAGCAATGAAAATTTCATTCCCCCTCGCAACTACATATTTATGTGAATCGGGATTTTCCATCTATGACGGTAATAAAAAATAAATTTAGAAATCGTCTTTTGGTTATTTCACCGCTCCAACTTAGCTTGTCGAATTTGGAACCAACAATTGACAAGTTGATTGAAGAAGAGCAGCAGCAATCTTCTCACTAAAAAAATGCTCATATGGAATGAGTTTTTGATTATTTCTATAATTTCTGTTATTTTGTTCTAATTTTTCTTAAAAATTTGGTCCCATTGATTTAATTTTTTGGTAATCGTAAGAACGATATTTTTGTTGCGTTCCTACATCCATGAGTTTGTGATTTTTTTAGAATTTTCTGCCATTTTTGTTAAAGGTTTATATACTTACTTATATTATATGTATGTATAATTATATATCTTTACATTGAAATATTATTGTAGGCAAATGAAAATAAAAATGTTACAAGTAACTTACGTAGCAGTTCTTTACAAATACTTAGTCAAACTTGTTGTTAAGAGAATATCGTTAGTCTGTATTTTTTGTTTCAACAAATCTACTGGTCCGGGGGCCAAAAAAGGTTGAGAAACGCTGGACTAGTGGACGAATCTAAAACCTATTACAAACAACTACAGTCTTTAATGGATAAATTCAATAAAACCGACCAAATATTATTGATAGGAGATTTTAACGCCCGTATAGGAAATATATTGTCACGACGGCCTCTTTTTCTTCACCAAAGAATCAAACTGGACGTAACTTTCACCGTTTTACTTCACAACTCAATACAATATCTCTTAACCTTATCTCAACTAGAACTGAACTCAACTGAACTGAACTACTCCACGCTACCCGTGCCGCCTTATATAATAAGAAACGGAGGGCTTCATGCTAGCTATCCAGGACCAAGTCATTGCGACACGAAATTACAAGAAGTATATAATTAAAGATCCATCTATCACCGACGATAGTTGCAGAAAATGCCATCAACAGAAGGAAACAATAGAACACATAACAAGTGGATGTAAAACTCTCGCTGGAACTGAGTACACAGCAAGACACAACTCTGCAGCTAAAGTCATACATCAGGCACTTGCCACAACAAACAAACTAACTGAAAACACAGATCCATATTATAATTACACACCGACCTCAGTACTCGAAAACAATAAATTCAAACTATACTGGGACATTGAAATACACACAGACAAAACCATACCAGCCAATAGACCAGATATTGTTTTTCAGTCAAAGGCAGATAAAGTGACCTATTTGATAGATATTGCGATTCCCAATGATATGAATATCCAAAACACCTACACTGGGAAGATATCTAAATACACAGATCTTGCCATAGAAATAAAACGGCTCTGGAAACAAAACAAAGTTATTATTGTCCCTCTCATAATGTCGGTCTCAGGCCTTACACCAAATACATTTACACCACACCTGCAACAGCTGGGCCTGGACGAAAAGTTACACAAAACCTTCCAAAAGTCTGTAATCCTCAAGACCTGTAGCATTGTACGCTCGTTCCTGAATTCCGAATAAGAATAGGTCAGGTGTTGACTTGGCACAGCCCGTCAATACTTGTTACTACCGCAACTATGCGAGAAAAAATAGAAAAATATATATAATAATAATAATATGCCTTTATTTAACCTGGCGAGCATTCAGCAACAGCTGTTCTTACATGCTATACATGCTATATATACTTTATCGGAGCATCTAGAGATTTCGATGAGATTCGAGAATGCCAATCCGTCATTCTAGAAAACTCTAGACGATTCGATGACGTTTACACTTCAAAGACCTAACCTAACACTTTGACTTTACATCATGCATAACAACTAATACACAATACACATACCATAATATACAGTATGTTACAATATCTATTCCACATGTAATTGAATGTTATGGTGAACATATATTTATCTAAAATGGAAAATTACCTATATGTTTAGTAATAATCATAATCGGGTTCTCTAGAAGCTCAAAATGAAAGCGCAATTCTCCCGCACTATAGAAAGGAATGACAATGCGGCGCGGCGTGTAAAAACGCCCTCTAAACGGGAAATATGCAAATATTAACGACCGGGCGCCGGAACATCCAAAACCGACACATCGTCCTCACTAATGATTCTTTTAATTATTGCGCGAAGAGCGATCGTTTCGCGCGTATCCTTCGCGCTTTTATTCAGGCCTGATTTGCAATGCATATTCGCCGGAGATATAAAAGCGATATTACGGTGGCGGCAGTCCTTCATTTACTCAATCCCTGCCCACGGTGCACCGTCTCCTCTCCATAAAATATGTATTACTCTAGTGGAATCGTGTACAGAGATTGTAGCGGCTGATACTTACAAAGTATAACTGACAGGCGTGTGAAAGAGGATCTTTGGAACAGACTAAATAGTGTCTGCTACTCTTTCTCGGTAGCGTTTAAGTATATTAGAAATACTAAAGTTATCATCAGCTATAAATTACTTAATAAATCAGTTTGCAGGAAAAAAACGTAAGGAGAGTATATTTAACCTGAATTGTTTGTAAAAATTTTGAAAAATGTGACAGATAGGTAATAGGCTCGTTCAGCATATTTTTTTTATTGCATTTTCTAAAAGGGCGTATTGAGTTTAGCAGCTGTGCAAAATTTCAAAATTTTCTGAGCTCGATTTCATATTCTAATAAATTATCAAAGTGCTGCAAACTGAAAACGCGCGGCACTTGCGAGTGTGCGACGGTGACGTCACTACACCTCTCCGACTGGCGCGGCGCCGCATCTTGGCCACGTATTGTACGGGTGCTTGGTAAATAATAACGGTGCAGCGCATCCTACTTGCTATGCAAGCTTTGCGAACTGCATACGCGTGTATTGGATAATTTATTTAATTGTTTCATCGACACTGAATACTTACCAAGCTATTTGAATTCGTTGATACTGAGTATAATAATGGAAGGAGGACAGATGAAGAAAAAGTATAAATATTGTATGGTTCCCCAATGTGAAAATACGACAGTGACCACTCCTGATGAATTTTTTATTGGTTTGCCACGAAATATAAAGATCAGGAAATTGTGGCAGAGAGCTATGCGTAGGAATGAATTTGTGAGCGATAAGTCAACAAAGTATTACTCTGTGAGGACCATTTTAATATAAGTATTTTTATAACTAAGTGAATTGTATTATTATCAAGAATCCGCATTTGTGCATGCCATTCTAAAGGTATGTTGACGTCAGTTGTTAGCAGATTTTGCTGGTACTGGTACACTAAAACGTAAGAAATACAAGTAGATTTTTTTAATCCAAATACTGAACTAATCATATACCTAACAATTATAAAAGCATTGGAGAAATCAGTTCTCATTGATATGTGGAACGAGTAAAAGGCTGTTTTCAGTCCTTTGATGTAACCAAAATTCATATGTATTTTGATTATGTAGAAAAAACTGTTTTATATTATATTATCTAGTGCTTTGTCTCACATTTCTGTATTTTGGGTAGAAAATCGTGGACACTTAGCCTACAAAATATCCCTACTTCAAATGTGTATCTCAGTCTTGTATATTTTGTTTAAATTTGAGGAAGATGTTGAAAATTACATGTGTTACAAATTAATGAAAGATGTAAAACTCAAGATGAAACCGGAAGTAGTTCCGCACATTTTTGTTTGTCAAAAAGACCAACAAGCCTTACACGCTAGAGATCCTCGGAATGTATTCCTTAAGACAACGAAAATGAGATTTAGATGAACCTAGTACCAGCACAAAAGAAATTCGATGTTCGTCACCAAGCAGCGAATCTATTATAGCACCAATGTTTCGCAAGTAGAACTAGAATGTACTGAAGATAACGAGAGAGGGAACGTTGGAAGACAGATAAGTGAGTCCAAGTCAATATAAAGGCCAAAGTTATATCAAAATATGTTAAGTGCAATATAGTAAGGCAGCCACTAAGGGAAGGCAGAAACAAATGCCATTAAAACATATCCCACAATAATGTTACTCCTTAACCAGTGGTTCGAGTTCGGATCATCCAACAAGGAACTTGTAGAAAAGCGAACTGTTTTTCTTATACAAAATAATCCGAAAATTTATATCGGGATACCCAGTCACTCATTTTGAATTTTGAGAACTACCGATAAAATGACTGTAGAAGAATCTGGATTTTTGAATGTGTTAGAAAAAACCACCCGATCAAACAAAACATAGCGTCAACCAAAGCACTTGAACGTATTATAAACGTATGCTGGGCGCTGTCACTGTACAGCCGCCAGCCGGTCTGGGCTCGCCGACAGACCCAATGACGTCACAACGATGAATTTTGAGCGCATGAAATATTTTAATCTTTGAAGGCGCGTAACTTTTTCAATTCTCATCCAATTAAGTTGAAATTTTTTTTGTATGTTATATGTAAGTAATACTTCATGAAAATGCGCATAAATATAGTTATTGGAATTTCACTGAACGACCCTATTATGATGAATAAATATTTCTCTTAACTTTATGCTTTCTTTTTCTTTTGTGAGAAATCTTTACCCTTCCCAAGAACCCCCAAAGATTTTTTATACGTGGCCCCGCCAAGCACGCTACGCTTCTGCTTTGTAACCACAAAGTGAAAACTATACTGAGCTTATCAAACATTTATTAGAAACTTTTAAAGAAATTGGATGCTGCATGTCTTTGAAAGTACACTATTTGCATTCAGATCTTGACTTTTTGCGTGAAAATTTGGCAGATGTCAGCGACGAGCATGGACAAAGATTCCATCAAGATATTAGGGCAATGAAAGAGCGATACTAAAAGGGCTGATACACGTACGAGCAAGTACGCGTACTTATGGCTCGACGACCTTTTTCGCCCGTGTGTCACCGTAAGTACGCGTACTTTAAAACCGTCGCGCAAACCGCCGGCGAGCCAACTGGTTTGAAATGTTGCTCGTAGCTGGTCTCAGCTCGTACTGCGAGCCGCGAGCCACCACTTTGTTTTGGCAGGCCATCGATGCGCAACGCTTGTTGTGTTTGGCGTTTGTTAAAAGTTTTGTTTATTTAGGAAAATTATGAAAATGAGTAATTCCAGCTTCACGTGTGTCACCGCGTCGAGCCGAGTAAGTTCGCGAACTTAAAAACCGCGTACTTAAAGTTCGTACGTGTATCACCCCTTTAAGGGATGTAAGATTTACAGTGATGGGTGACTATGTTCGGAATCCACTTCGAGAAGAAAATTCGCTATATAAAAGAAGGAGCTGCTTTAATAATAATTTTGGGCCAAAATTTAATATCCATATGTGAGGGAAATATTTTTGGACTGTTTGTTTTGCTAAAATAATAATTGCTTGTCATTAATTTTTTCGTTTTTGATAAAACTGTGTTTGATTTGTATTTTGTTTATGATCAGCGTCCCCCTGTAAAAGCGCTGCGAGAGGATAAGTCTCGGTGCACTTTAGATCTAAAACGCTGCAGGTTGTAGCTGTTGGGAAACAAATTCCCCAGCAGCTCAGTCCACAGCGTTGAAGTCCTCTAAAAGAAGCAATGCTGGAGGAGACTGGTTCGGGGAGTAGAGACCTCGACCTGGTAAGGATGGGCTTGCAGAGCCTCTCTAGTGTTCCTCGTTCGGACGGCCTTTGCTGTTATAATCTGGGAAAGCTCACTCGAACATCTTCCGTGATAGAATCTGTAAAACACATGTTTGATCTTGATGTTTCCGGCTGAGGAGGTCCTTTGTCAGATTAGGCGTATCGATTAGTCTAATTGCTCTCTCCTGGATAGTGTCCAGAAACTCTAGAGAGTGCTTCGGGGCGCATCCACGCACATGGGAGTAATACTCCAACGATGGTCGGATGTGTGCCTCAAGAGCTGCTCTGATGTATACAGCTTCCTACAGCAGAACAAAACTCCAAGCTCCTGGGATGCCGTTTTAGCAATACTGAGGTGGTCGTGCCAGGACATGTTATTGTTGATATTGATCCCTAAAAGCTTGACGGAAGGTGACTCAACTATTGGGTGACCAGCCAATTCCACAGCTGGCAAGCCAACGTGAGACTTCTTTGCCAGTGTTGTTGCGTGAGTTTTTTGTACGTTGAACTGTATTTGTTAATCCCCACTCGACAACTGTTTTGATACCTACGTTGATCTGAAAGGCACTTTACTGTCGCCGATGTACCGTCTCCTTAGTGGCTTGCCTGGTTCCATGCACAATATTAATGTACTGTCGTCTGAGATGCTGCAGATTGGATTGGATGTTATTTTCAGCAGCTCGTTGATATACAGTAGGGGATAGAACGCATCCCTGAGGAACACCGGCGTTTATTGAAAACTACAACAAGAGATTGGTCGATCAAAAAGCTATTCAGCCACTGGCGCAGGCCAGGTGGTAGTCAATGAGCAGCAATCTTGACCAGAAGTTCCTCATGCCACATTCTATCGAAGGCCTTCAATATGTCAAATGCCACAACATGGGATTCGCCATGACTTTCAATTGCTTTATTCCACAAGTGAGTTACGTACATCAGGAGGTAACCCGTAGCCCTATGCTTACGGAAGCCATACTGGCGATCAGTTACGATGTTATTGTTGTCCATGTATTTTAGGAGCTGTGTGTTAGTCTCCATAATTGTAGACATAATGCTGACAAGAGAGCCATCGAAAAAATTTAAAGAACCGAAAACTTAACATTACAAATTTCAAATTAGGTTATTATAGTCCTTTGGCGCACAAATAATGATAATATAACAAAAAGATTCAATAAAACAAGAGAAAAGTCAAAATTTGTTGTAAAGTGTTATCGGTTATTTAAGCCGGCGCCACATACGCGGGTATTTGCCGAATATCAATATTCGCCGTCTTTTCAACCTTGCTCGCCGAATAGTTCGTTGCTTGCCGAATACCGCATGTGTGGCACCGGCTTTATTAGCCAGATAGCAAATAATCGGGGTTCGTTGCTCGCCGAATACCGCATATGTGGCGCCGGCTTTATGATAACACCTCCCTGAGTTCCCGAGTAGGTCGCTTGACCAAGAATTGAATGCCGGTATGTACCGTATACTTTAAGCTCGGTCACCCTTTGATCTCTCTGCCCTGCTAACAGTGCTAACCATCATTGCACCGACATCGTCGGTATTCATTTCCACCCGCTCCATCGCATAACAAATGAACTGGCATGATTTATGGTAGTGCCTAGGCGTTTTTGCGAAGTTGCCGCGCTGGAAAAGCCGATTTCCATCTTGGAAATGTTGTAGTCGGAGGCAGGCGGCTCGTCCATGCACCTTGCCGCTGCCGCTGCCGCTGCCGCGCTCCACATGCATGAACCTGAATAAAACATCGTCGTTTTTTATTTATGCCGACGATGGAGAGGTGCGGAACGAAATTGAAAAATACCTTGTTATATGCCCTTCAGAATAACACTCTCCGATAACGCAAGCTACTGAAATATCCGGAATGCTGCCACAAATCATCATCGTAGTCACAAGAAGACGGAAGACCGAGAAGACATGGAGTATTATGTTGACCAAACTTATAGAAGAATACAGTAAATGGGGCTTAGAGGTTAACACGGAAAAGACACAGTACATGGTAATAGGAGGAAGGGGACAAGATTTAAAACTAGATAGTGGTACGATAAAGAACGTAAAGTAATACGAATATCTCGGGGTCATATTTTGTGAAGATGGAAGGGATGACAAAGATATAATAAAAAAAGTTGGGAAAGCAAAAAATATGACCAAGGTGCTGCATCCAATACTGTCGAATCATAACATTACAAAAAAAAACAAAAAAAGGATATATTTAAGACATTAATAGAGTCAGTAATAACGTATGGGTCAGAGGTATGGGTAATGGGCAAAAATATGAGCCAACGAATATTATCAACAGAAATGTCGGAGAAGACGTTGTAGATCAACGTTGTTTGATCACGTCAGAAATGAGCTTATTAGAGAAAGGATGGGGGCTGCAAACACTTCCTTATGTACCATAAGCACTAAGCAATTGAAATAGTATGGACATTTGCGCCGTATAAGTGAAGAAAGGATACCAAAGAAGATATGGAACTGGACTCCGCCCCAAAGGAATAAACGTGGAAGACCACGAAAGAAGTGGGTGCAAAACATAAACACGGAAATGGAAAAAAAGGGGCTATAAGACGGAGACTGGAATGATAAAATCCGATGGCGATTAGGATACGAGAAGTGGCATTGAGGTTGCAAAACCTCGCTATATATGTATATGTAGTCACAATGACCTAACAGACATGTTGTGAACTCGTAAAATGCATTAAGTCGGAGCTAGAGCATTGCCGACAAGAATATCATCAACAATTTTGGGAACTGTAGCTCGCCATCGTTCGCGACTAGCGCCCCATACACGAGCGGATTACTTGTCACGGACGAATCAAACCTTTCATACTACACTAACCAAAATACCAAGCACGCGAGTCAGGTCTTCGTGAATGATACGACGTATCAAATTCGTTCGTTAGTGCACTTCAATCTTACATTTTAGACAGATATGTTCTGGCTCGCAGTATTTTAGGCCAACCAAGATATCTGAGTGCGGACTGTCCAAATATTCACCACCAAAGTGTAGGTACATATACGTCTTCGGTAGCGGTGCCACTTCTTTTGGAGTCTTTCACTTTATTTGCCTCTTTTAGGAATGCAGCTCGAATAATTTGAATTTTTTTGTTACAAGAGCATGATCAGCATTTGGGAGGGGGGCTACCAACTCATCGTATGCCCGATTTTTCAAGTTTTTGTTCGTATATTCTTTAGCTTTAATTTGCCATAAACAAGTATGACTCCTATATAATTCGATGAAGTTGCTTGAAATTTCCCTTGTCCAGGAAGTCATGATGTAAACAAACAAACAGTATTTTTATACAATGTCCGCGCGATCCTACGGGCAGACTAACGGCAGATTTGGAGCACAAGTCAACCTGCAAAAAATTTGTGCGAAATTCTTATCGCGCCATACCTGGCTCGTGGTTAACCATTGACAGGCGGAGATCTGTACGAATTTTACTCACCACGCTTTGGATATGACGGATTATTCGCTTGTGTATGGGGCGCTTATGTTTTTACCCGAGGGTGACTCACAACAGTCTTTAAACTTCTTATGCCACTAAAGCACTCTACATTAGAGATTAATGTAAGAGTAGCTTTAGCTAAACTTCGCCGCCATAGCACTCTCTTTAAGGTGTTTTACTAATGAAATAAAGGCAAATTAGTATTAATGTTATTATTAATAATTATCATCTGGATATGCAGGTTTGATCATTTTAAAAGTTTCAGTCAGTGTGTTTCCAACCGAACACAAAACTTTATCGCATATATTTGCTCGACATTCATTTTTTCGGTGAATACGCAAAACACTGACTTCTCAATAATTAATTTCTAACAAACACCAAACGTTAAATCAAAGCCTACGTAAGCAAAAGCACATTTAAGTTAAGCCTTTCATATCTCGTTTTGTGTGTTATAAAATTCCACCTTTGAAAGAATGTTACAACACATACTAGAATACATGATTAACGCTCCAAACTGTGTCACATAATTGAAGACAATAGTGTTAAAATTGGAAAGATATATTACAATAGAAAATTACGACTTAGGCCGAAAACTTCACGAAGAGGCCACATTTAAATACAGCACGTGGATCATGTAAGCAGCAAAGAAGACTTTTAGCAAGTCCAAAACTTAGATAAGGAAAGAGAAGGGATGCTATATGAATTAGCTGTGACCGAAAATAAATAGCTGTTTGACAGCTCTCAAAATATTTTTTATAATGTTTAGCGTTTTTAAGACCAATCATTGCAAAATATTGTGGTGTGCATAATGGTAGGGTGTGCAGCTTACGGTTGTAAAAGCCACAGCGGCAGAAAGGTGCCGTGAATCACTTATCACAGGTAAATTTAATAGTGCTTTGGTACATTTTTCGTGCCATTTGGTAACAGAAAAGTCAGTCGCGGTTTCGTCCTCACTCTTTCCTTGTCTAAGGTCCAAAAGCTCAAAGCTGTTTGACTGATGACAAACGACATGACACTTGACACATGACACGCATGTTAGTGAAAAAGTTCGAGATATATACCCGGCATTAAATGCTGTGGCACTAATATCTCAAAAAGTTAAAAATGAAATCCAAACGTCGTTGCCTGTTAGATTTTTAATAGATACTCAGATTATAAGATGTACAACAATTAACACCACTTAAACTTACATTCTAACAATATCATTTAAGAATACAGATGAAAAATGAGGAAATAAAAAGGAATGAACGCAAATTAGAATCATATTCTGATGAGTCGCTATCATTCAGGATGATTATAGTATCATTCGGCTGTGTATTTAAAAATGATGACTAGTTTCATTACATGCTCAATGCATTTTCGCCATTTTACTTGAGTTATTGAATGTTCCTGATCTCTAATAAGATTTATAACCACTGATGAGCTTTTGGGGTGATTATTGTACTTACTTTCTGACATTTTATTCAAATCGCTCCATATTAATTCAATCTTATTAAAAATATAAAAATAGGGTGGAGATCCTAAGACTTATCACCAGCTAATTCGAGTCATTTTATCGACGATATGGTTTTCATCAAAGTTAAAACTTTCTACTAATTCTAATAACGGACTTTTTTAATTTCTGGCGATATTGTGATATTTTATTTTATAAGAAATTCAATAACCTCATCTTTTCCAAATAAACTGTTAGGTATTTTTTCCTATAATCTCGAATGTGGCTGAGCATTATCCATAACAATTACTGTACCCGTAGGAATATTTGGTAAAAGTTGATCTTGAAACCACTCCTCAAATAAACTTCCAGACATACCTTCGTGGTAGTTAGCCTGAACTGGCGAGATACACCAGGGCTACTGCATTCATAGGCGTTTATAAGATACCCATCGAGTCAGGCCCCCCCGAGGATCATGGAATGTAACAGGTACGATCTCCGCATTCCGGTCGGTCTGCTGACGGGACATGGTCGTCTAAGGAACCATATGCGGAAGTTGGGTCTTGAACAAACTTCAGACTGTCGCTTCTGCTACGTGGAGGACGAAACAGCGGATTCTTTGCTCCTGTCCAGTACTAGGTAATGCTAGATTCCAGACATCATTCCGATTTGCCCAACTGGAACCTCATGACTTCAAGGAAGTTTCACCATTCACGCTGATCGCCTTCGTAAAGAGGTGCGGACTGTACGGTGAACTCTAAAAAGGTGTGAGCCACAATAAACACAATTGAGTCGCAGTGGAAGGAGGCAGCGCTACCCCACTCACTTTCAACCTAACCTAACCTAGCATTGCAATCCCAACTACCGTGAAGCTAGTCGTCACTTTTCTCTGAAGGCCTTTACGGACACACTGATCTGGATCCGGATAAATCAGTTATACGTCAAACAGCTGTTGAGGGCTGTTCCAAATTACGGTTCTATCACCGTCCCAGAACTGATTTCACCATGCCCCGCCCATTTTACAGTTCTAAAAACACACAAAATGGGCGGAGGATGATGAAAACACTTCTGGGACGGTGATAGTACCGTAATTTGGAACAGCCCTCAACAGCTGTTTGACGTATAACTGATCTATCCGGATTCAGATCAGTGTTTCCGTAAAGGCCTTGAATCACATTTGTAGAAAAAGTGTTTAGATACAAATAAATCAGTTAATGACAATACGCATTAACGATATAGGCAATACAATCGGGGAAACGTATAAACAAAGCTTACGCGGCAATTAAAATTGATTTATGGATTTTCTGCTTCCAATAAAGAATGTATGAAATGAGCGCCATTGATCAAATGATAAGTAGGAATAAAAGAAGTAGCCTATTATACCTGAATGAAAAAAATGGAAAATATGATCAGTGGGGTAATTTATACTCGTGTACACTCGCTTTATTGCTTTATGGCATGTCTGTTGTGGGTGTTACGGAAATTTACATTACATTAACGTGCTTTTTAAAAGCTACAACAAATCGTAAATTGGTCGGTGTACATAGTAGAAAATACGACGGCGATAAACCCCAGCCCAACGTTTCATCATATAACCACAAAATAAAAAGCGTAACTACATTTCCAGGCTTTACGCTTATAATCCAAATGTAAATATAATTTAAATTTAAAGCTGCATTTATGGACATAATATAGGAAAGTTAAAAGTATTAGAATACTGTATATACATGCAGGGTGTTCATTTGAAAACTTCTCACCACGGACTTACCGAAAACCACTCATTAAAAGAAATAACGCCGAGACACGTCAAAACATTTCTTAATGGGGACAACTTTTTAACCAAAAACTACTTCCTCCCCTTGTACCCTCTGCCCCCTATGGTCTTCCCCTTCATAATTTTAAGTGACAAAGGGTATTGAGTAATAGCTTGTTTCAAGTATATGGAAGTCCTTTGTTTTGATGTTTGACCCTTAAAAGTTCTTCGATTCGTTTTTGAGAAAATTAAAAAATCTTTATGTATCTTAATTTGTTCAGTTGGGAAACAAAAACACACAAAAATACCACTTTTTATTGGAATGAGTGTTAAAAATGTTGGCCGTTATTGGCCAACCAATGGTATAGGCGACGTTCAAATTCCTGATGGAGAGTTGCAAAGAAATGATTCCAATTTATGGTGCCCAAAATCAATGTGCTCGGCAATGTGCCGTTCTGTTTAACGCCAGACATCCGGGAAGTTGACATAAATCCTAATACTTCAGGCATAATTTGTGGATCCGACAGACATTTTGTTTCTATTCACACAGTTACTAAACTGCATAAGTGTTATCCATTCAAAATAAAAATAGTGCAGGAGATAACCAAACAAAAAACAAATGGCTATGGCGATTAATGGTAATACCTTCTATGTAAAGAATATTTGCCTCACTCGTGAATGCACATTTTATCTAACTAGATTTGGTAATAAACATAACTGCAGGTATTGGAGCAATAAAAATCCTCATGCTGTTGTATAAGAACATATCCAGTACCTCTAAAAAATTCATGTATAGGCAAACAAAATGATTGGGTCATTGTTTATTAATGAAGATTTAAATAGAGACATTTATTCGGATATGCTGAGAAATACTATCAATTCGCTTGTCACTGAAACCATTGACAACTAAATCGAAGAGAATTAAAACCCTATATTTATGGAGACTGAAATCTATTTTCAGCAAGCGCTCTTTCTCACTACGTTCTTACGGTTCGGCAATGGTTAGACGATAAATGGATAGGACGAAAAATGCCTATAGAATGACCCACTAGAGCTCCTGATTTGACGCCATTAGACTTTTTTATTTAGGGCCATTTAAAATCTATTGTGTTTAGTCCCCAACCTGAAAGTTTTGGATAACCTTCATCGACGCATCGTTGAAAGCAGTCATGATATCCCACAACATGTTTTTGCAACTGTCCGTCAGGCATTTAAACATCGCCCATATCACTGTTCGGGCAATAATGTGCAGCATTTTATACACTTGCTCATTTTAACCACTCCAAAAAGATATATACATCTAAATGTATATCGCACTGTTTCTCCTTTAATTTATATTCACTGCTACTAACACAATTTTCAAAAACCATAGGCTTTATCGTTCTCTATCATGGCCCACGATACGGTTTTAAAATGTCACTGCTATCAGTTTAATTTGTTGTTGTTGTTGTTGTTGTTGTTGTTGTTGTTGTTGTTTGGCCAGATGAATGGTGCACATCAATTTTTGTTCCACTTCATAAAAAGGGATATCCAACAAATCCAGACAATTATCGCCTACTTTCGTTAATCTCTCATGCAAGTAAGGTTCTACTGTATATTTTACAATCTCGTTTGGAGGGTTTTATTGGCTGGCATATTTCTCAAGCGCAGGCAGGTTTCGTGAAAGGACGCGGTACGCGTGAACCGATCTTAAACTTAAGACAAATTATTGAAAAAGCCAGAAACCATTATTTTCCGGTTTTTATCTGCTTTGTGGACTATTCTAAGGCGTCTGATAACGTAAAGTGGCCTAAACTGTGGGAAATCCTCATCTCTATGGGAGTTCCTTATCACCTAGTGTTTCTCATACAGCAACTCTACGAGTCTAATTCGGCTCGTGTAAGAATTGATGGTAACCTGTCTAGTCAAACTGCAACCAGAAAAGGAGCTCGTCAGGGATGTGTATTATCTCCGATGTTGTTTAACATTTACTCTGAATTTGTGATGAGACAGGTATTAGACAACTGGAATAGCGGTGTAACTATTGGCGGAAGCAAAATATCCAACTTAAGATTTGCTGATGATACAACCCTTATTGCAGCTAGAACTAGTAGCTCTATTAGACATCTTAGAACAACGTAGTGCAGAGTATGGGCTTGGTAATAACTACAATAAGACCAAGGTTATCATCGTAGATAGAGAGCATGATAATTATCGAGAAATAAAGTCAATAGGCCGTTGTGAAGTAGTTCAAAGTTCTATATACCTCGGTTCTTTGATCGATAGTTCGGGTAGCTGTGAAAATGAGACTCGACGGCGCACTCAACAGGCACGTGTGGCCATGACAAAGCTTACTCAAATATGGCGTGACCATAACATCACTAAAGCTACAAAAATGTCGCTGGTTCAGTCTCTTGTGTTCTCCATATTTTTGTATGCCTCGGAAACTTGGACTGTTAAAAAGGCAGATCGAGCTCGCATAGACGCTTTTGAAATGTGGACATGGAGGAGAATGCTGAGAGTTCCTTATACCGCCCATCGAACTAACGTCTCCATACTGGATGAGGTCGGTAATCCAAAGAGACTATCCTCCATTGTGTCGACGAGAATGCTTACATTCTTCGGACATATACACAGAAGCGATAATATGGAGAAAATTGTAGTTCAGGGTCATGCTCCGAGTGGGCGGCGCCGTGGCCGTCCCCCTACACGCTGGGTGGATACGATGAAACAGTTGCTGGATATGAGTGTCAAGAGCGCCACTAAACTGACAACAAATCGCGAACAATGGCGAGCTACAGTGCTCAAAACTATTGATAATATTCGTGTCGGTAATAATCTAGCTCCGACCTAATGCATTTTACGAGTTCACAACATATCTGTTAAGACATTGTGACTATGATGATGATGATCAGTTTAATGATGAGCTGTATAGATTTACAGAATTATGTACAACAGTATAAGTTCCAAAATTATTTTTGTCTTAGGTAGGGCAGCATATAGCTGAAAAGTACCTATATTATTGTCGTTCTTACAGTATATGCGTATATGTGTACATCAGAAAATTCTTCCTTTGGTTACTATAACAGGCAAGGCAATGTTCGGATGGACCTAAAAGACTGTATCCCGTCGCTAGATCTTTCTTTGACAAATCAATGTTCAGAATATTATGAATACAAGAAAGGTTTCATTATTACAACCGCCCCCCCCCCCCCAACCCTAAACCCACATGTAGAGTGTAGAGTCATAACAGGTAAAGCTGCTATATTTTTGAAAATTGTTGAATTGGTGGCGGAATAATTAGCAAAAAATCAAAATTCTCATAACCGGGTAAACTTCGTTTCAGGATTCATATTTTCCTTGTCCTGGAAGATGACCTTGAGGGGAGGAATGGGAATATCGTCTTTGAAGGGTATATGTGTCGAATTTCTCCGATATATTATTAAAATTCATATTCTTGTAATTTACGAAATCTTCGCAGTTGTACAGTTTGGTGGCGATCTAATAATCGAAATATTAGTATTTTGAAACCGCTTACACTTTGTTTTTAGGTACTTTTAACTTACCAGACATTTTTCCTCTGTTTAGATATTTTGAAGGTTCTGTATTTTTAACAACTTTATCGTATTCATTTAATAAAACGTTTTACTTGCGTATGCGTGGTCTAGCCGATAAGAAAATAGTCCAATGAAGACTGCATTAAAATTATTTTTCTATAGTGATTTTTTTTTGATAAACTTAAGAATTATATTTTTCGACAACAATAAAAATACTGATATTTTATTTCAGGCAGCCGAAGTGTCACATATGGATAAGCATCACCGTCGGTGCTCTAAGCATGTTTGCCAAAGAAACTGGAGTGACAGTTTTATTGCTGAACCTGGCGTATGACTTTTACCTGCACTGGTCCAGCATACGATGGTAAGTTTACTGGATTTTGTTGTAGATATATAGAACATCTCACAAGTTTCTAGACTCTAATCTTTATGCGTACCATTTTTCTGGATACTTTGTGCTGTCAGCAAACAGCTAGTGATAACTAAATGTATCCCAGAATGAGTCTTGACACATGCTTTGACGGAATACAGGGCTATATTCTGTGCTAATACTGCTAATGACGAGTAACAAATTGACGTATGGTGACGGTTTGTAACAATATACAAACCAACAAAATGCATTTGTTTCGGCCAACTATTTTTGCTGTGAATTTTTAGGCATTATTGAAGCAATTTCTGTTCTCAGAAATAGCAAATATTTTTTAGCAATGAAATATTTAGTACAAATATTACTAAAATGGTTCTGACTTCCAGAATTGTCAACTCATTTCATTACATGAGTAGCGATATAGTCTGAGATGCACTTCTTAGTAAGCTGATATCTATTGAACAGACATCAAACCAGTATAAAGTATCCGGAATAATGGTTTAAACACAGCTTTCTCTAGCTGCTGCTGAAGTACAAAAGTTTTTTGGCCTTGAATAGTCGTTTCAGTAGAGGTGGAGTCATAATTAAAAGTATTTTCTACATAGTCTTAATTTCAACCGATTTCGTTTGCTAAGACACCGTCCCGTGGAATGAAGATATATTATGACGTTCCCTCGTAATGGGCCTGTACCACATTTTTGATTTATTGGCTTAAACGAACCGTGACACCACGTAAATGCCATAAATAATTTTACAAAATTTTTATGTCGTATTTATAACCGAAAAAAATTGCTCTAAATGTTGAATTTTTTGAATCCACACACTTCCCGCCCAGGTCGTGACGTCACGTGTAGGGAACCAATAAGAGCTCACTGGTACAAAACAATAGCATCCGCTCGTATCATCGGACCACGAAAGAACGCTTCTCATTGGTTCCCTACAGAAAGGACGCTTCTCATTGGTTCCCTACAGGTGATGTCATCATCGGCTATTTCAAATTACAGTACAATTTTCTTTTTAGTGTTATTCTCATTTGGATCAAGTTTTCTGCTGACTTTTTACAGTAAACGGTCCTATGTATCATCAAAAATAATACCGCAGTAAATAAATTGATCGATTTGAGATCACGGTATAGGCCCATTGCCCACTACAAGCAACTATACTAAAATATCGAGCAAAAATTACAGTTGATGTATGCGTCGTTTTGATGGAGATACATTCACACAGGTACAGAAAACGATCTAGCTTTAACATCTTTCAATCATGCAGTAAATTTAAATCCGTAATTTGCTTAAATACCATTAAGTGGTATAATGAGGCTATTTATAATCAGTCGTTCACGCATTGTTTTCAAAAACAAACACCTATTTCTTCTTGTCATAGTTTACAAGTTAGTAGCTTCCTCGCTAGCCTCAATATAAAGAGCCTAAAACAACTAATCTGCACTATGTTTATACAGGGTGGCGCACTCTATTTGCGACGGTCTTTTCATGAAAATGTATTGTATATGCTGTGGGGTCGTAGTAGGTAATGCTCTTATAGTTTTGAAAATCGGTGCATGGGTGGCGAAGTAATTAGCAAAAAACCAAAAATTTCAAATATTCCCCAAACTTCGTTTTTAGGCGTTTTAGGTGTTCCTGATCATTTTGTGCGTGCGGGCGGGTGATGCTTTGGTTGCAAGGGTATCTCAAACTATAGCTTCATGGTATAGGAAAATAATAAACTGACATCAACGCAACGTTTAAAGTACTGAGCCAATCAACTTGACTTCATTTTTTATGTAAATTGGGGTATTATAACCTAACGAACTAGCTTGTCTCCAAAATCTAATCTAATTTGCGATTCATAGCAGCCAAGTTCGAGAACCCCGACATTGTATCAAAATCGTTACCCTTCAGTTTTTAACTGACAACTTGGAAATTGAGCTTCAGTGATGCTCGTAGAAAAAATGTACATATCGCCACACCACGCGGTATGCGTTGACATTTCGGTATATTCTCGTTTGTATTTCGTAGATTATACGTTTCCAGTATGTCACACACAGAGGCCATAACAGTATAAAGCTCGACATGAAGACTTCAGAGGAAACAAGAAAAGAAAATGAAATTTTCTCAGATCTTGTTCCAAAAATGCGCCACTAGGAGCCTCTGCTACCCGTCCGTTAAATAAATATGAACATAATAAAAACACGTTCCACGCAATTTTCGAGATTCGCCCCGTCATGCCATATTGCCCATATGGTGTTCCACAGTGGCGCGCCAGCTGCTCTTTAAATACAATTGGAGGTGTATTCAAAAAAAAAAAATAGGTATATATTTCCAGCTCAATAAAAATATAATTTAGGGCCGGTTTCTCAATGTCCAGTTAAATATTTATCTGGAAGTTAACGGGCAACTGGTAGATAAATTGTTTAAGCAATTGAAGGTTAAACTTACGAGTTCACGTACATCGTATCTGACAGTAGTTGTATCCATAGAAACGCTAACTGGCAGCTACTTATCTGACACTTTTAACGCGACATTGAGAAACCGGTCCTTTGGCAGCTGGATCGATGAGACGAATGACCAGAAACTGCATCATGTCGGGGACTGATTTACAGTGACACTCAGAGCATTTCATCGTGAATCGCTCAACTGCACCTCATTTATTTTTTACCTCACAATGCGACACCTGTTGTAGTTATAGGTACATATTATTCCGTATCAGAAAGGGTCAGCACACAAGAGCACTCAAACACAAATGCCCACCAAACGATGTTCCGTAATCAATCTAACCAGCGCTACTGACGACAATTTGGATAGCAACTGAGTACGCCGCGCATCTACGTCACCACGATGTCAATGGCCTGTTTTTAGTTGGAATTACGTGTATATGTAACGGTTAAAGTGTTTACTTTGACAGTTTGTATACTAGCTGGATAGTACTAACTATCCAAATGTCTCGTTATTTTGATGGAAAATCATATCTCTACTAAAATAGCTATGAATATTGGTTGGTTTGTATACTATCCAGCTAGTTTATAAACTATACAAGATATGCCGCTAAAGTATTATACCACAAAGATATCACACATATTAACCAGTGTTTCTGGTCAGTTTACAAACCATCCACATCATTTGGATAAAGTATGCACCTAATATCTCTAGTACTACATAATATCCAACTGGTTGGTTAGTATGTAAACTAACCAATCCTCTGGGCAGCTTTAATGGCATCATAGGTTACATTCAAACGTAAAATAATCTTTTCAGATCTTTTATACAAGTTTACATAAGATGATTCGATTCTCTGTAAATTATAAGTATTCATTACATGATAATCAATCTTGTTATTAGTGTTAGGTCCTTGTTCTCTTTATATGTTGCAGAAGTATATTGTAATCACTGTCGTTCATTAATTTTGAATTTTGGGACTTTTTCTCGTAACATTCTAATAGTAACTTTTCAAATTGGTGTTGGTGATCCATTTTTGGTAACTAGATCCCTGTTCTTAAACTAATTTTACAAGGCACGACAGTAAACAATACCAACACGTAATTCATGCACTTGCCATAAACATAACCTCACTTTTCTGTTAAATTGACCAAAGAAAATTAGTTAGTTTACATACTAACCAAAGAGGATTGGTTAGTTTACATACTAATCAAAGAGGATTGGTTAGTTTACATACTAACCAACGAGTTGGTTGTTATGTATTACTAGAGATATTAAGTGCATACCTTATCCAAATGATGTGGATAGTTTGTAAACTGATCAGAAACACTGGGTTAATATGTGTGATATCTTTGTGGTGTATACTTTAGCGGCATATCTTGTATAGTTTATAAACTAGCTGGTTGGTATACAAACCAACGAATATTTATAGCTATTGTAGTTGAAATATGAGTTTCCATAAAAATAAAGGAACATTTGAATGGTTTGTATACTATCCAGCTAGTATATAAACTATCAAAGTAAACACTTTTACCGTAACATATATACTTTCGGAAAGAGTGTAACATATTTCTAATTATTTTTGATAGATGACACCAGGAAAACGATGTGTACTCGCAGTTCACCCATTCTCCTATACATCGCGTCTCAGGACGAATCCCAAAATCTTTAAAAAATGATTGCTGACACCGACTTACGTTATAGTATGTTTAAATTATATGTTTATCCACAATAGTTAAAAAGTTGAAATGTCTTTAATTAGATCGCGAAATAGTAATGTGTAGCCGCTTTAATGATCGAAGCACACTATTTGTACGTAATGAGCATCGTAGTAGTTGAAGTAAATAATCAAGAAACACATTAAAAAGGCCTGTTAGCGTAACTCTACTAAATGACATTCCCTTCTTGCTGTAAATTCAAAAGTGAATTTCCCTTTTTTGAAGGTAGCCACACACGTTTCTATCATCTCTACAACAAACCGGCAAACGTTGATTTCTCTGTAACAAATGCGAATTTGAGAATAATTCCTTTTGATATACAGGGTGGCCAATCGGGTGACGATAATAATTTTTTTTTAGATAGCCCGTACCGAGACCTATCCAAAACACCCCCATGTTTGTGTACCGATTATTGATAGTTTTCGAGTTGATTTTTTTTTCGAAAACTTAGAGATTTTCCAGTTTTTCCAAGAAATCGTAAAAAACAAAAACAAGAATGCTTTTTGGCTTTTATTTTTTTCTGCAGTTATACTCAGTATTAAGCCTATTTTAATATCCAATAAAGAGAACCTGTACATCCGAACAATAATTAAGTACATTTTGGGGCCAAAGTTTTAAAGCTCTGTTTTTAGTTGGGAGACCAAAACCTTCAAAATAAGATTAAAAATACTTATGCCTGGTTCTGGAGCTTCAAACTAATCGTAAAAACCTTGCAAGACATTGCACTTTCGAATTAATGATGAAAAAGTAGCACTTAATGGGACATTTTGCGCCGTACGTGAGTGTTAAATGTAAAAATGTGATAATTCACGAATTTCCAAAATGATTTAAAAAACTATTATTTTGCTTTATTGTGACAAATTAAAGAAAAAAAAACTCGTAAAAACTAATAAACCCGATAATGAATGATGTTTTGATGACTTTTAATAAAAAAAACTAATACCCAAATTGTGATTTTTGAAGTGTTTTTGCTATGTACTATCGAACTTCTGCTAAATTAAGTTGTATGGAAAGTTAACAAACGAAAGGAATAGTCAACAATAATCTGACTTCCAATTTCATGGCAGAATTACCTGGGAGGCGATATCGTAGCATACGCCATCCTTTCTTTCAGAGTAGCTTTTTGCGAGCTCATGTCGGCGAAGCGCAGTTGTGTTAATTAATTTTCGGTAATAGGCAAGGCAATGTTCGGATGGACCTAAAAAGGTGATTTATATCGCTAGGTCTTCCTTGACAGGTCAGTAGACAGCCTATCATGAATACAACAAGTTTTTTAGTTTTTCAACCTACCACCCCCCCCCCCCCCCAAAGGTACCCAAATTCCACCACTACCCAAAAGAACGCAGAAAATGATCAAGAACCTCTAAAACGCCTAAAAACGAAGTTTAAGGAATATTTGAAATTTTTGTTTTAAATACTCCGCCGCCCATGTACCAATTTCCAAAATTATAGCACACACGACGACACGGCATATTGATGCACAAATTTCATCATAATCCATGCAGCGGTTACTGAGATTACGAGGACAGAAAAACGCGTACAGACAGACCGACAGACAGACAGAACGACGGAAATGAGTGACGCGGATTTTCGTTTTGTAGACATTATAAAACGCCCAAAAAACCTTATTTCAAAATCGAAAATTTTCACGATCACAATCCTCCCCTCACCTATCGGTGTGGGAAATAAGGGGGATATGCTACGATAACGCTTCCCAGGTAATTCTGGCATGGAATTAAAAGTCAGATTGTTGTTTTATTATTCTTTTCCTTTGTTAACTTTCCATACAACTTAATTTAGCAGAAGCTCAATAGTACCTACACAGCAAAAAGCACAGGTATTAATTTTTTTATTAAAAGTGATTAAAACACCAATTTTTATCATGTTTGTTATTTGTTATGAGTTTGTTTTCTTTAATTTGTCATAATAAAGTGAAATAATAGTTTTTTAAATCATTTTGGAAATTCGTGAGTTATAACCTTTTTACCTTTAACAGTCACGTGCGGCGCCAAATGCCCCCATAAGTGCTATTTTTTCATTATTATTTCGAAAGTGCAATATCTTGCAGAGTTTTTAAGATTAGATTGGAGCTCCAGAACCAGACAAAAATAGGCTTAATACTGAGTATAATTGCTGAAAAAAATAAAAGCCAAAAAGCATTCTTTTTTTTGTTTTTGACGATTTCTTGGAAAAACTGGAAAATCTCTAAGTTTTCAAAAAAAAATCATAACTCTAAAACTATCAATAATCGGTACACATACATGAGGGTGTTTTGGATAGGTCTCTGTACGGGCTATCTAAAAAAAATATTATCGTCACCCGATTGGCCACCCTGTATACATCGATATATGTATGTACATAATTGTCATACGCTAGTTTAATCCTTTACTGATGGGCTGCCACTGGTTTGCAGTCAGAGATGAAACGGCTAAAGGAAAATTACATCTGTTGCGTCAGACTTGGAGGATTTTCCGTAAAAGAAGCGCGTTTAGGTCTACAGACAGGAACGGATGGATCCAATGCTTTTCTTGTTGATATTCTGCTCGCATGGGCAGGTGGATGCAATAGATCAATACCTGAGCATCGGCGTTGGTAACATATTTCAAGCGGTAATACCCTTGAGATACTGGCTAATGTAATTCAGTTTTGTTTGTAATGTTTATAAGAAGTTTTATTATTATCACTCAGAGGGGATCTGGCAGAGGGTAAGCCAAACTTCGTAGGCGTACCTATAGATAAACCCATTTTAAAGATATTTTATTAATAGGCCTGTGCCTCCCCGGTTTTTTATATCATTGCTTTTGTAGTATTTTGAAAAACGCCCCTATTCATTTTCACACCAGTGTTCGTGATTTCTCGCAAATTGATCTCGTAGACATTGTAAGATAATAAAGCGATCATCATGAGCGTTAGTCCTTCGTTAGGGGTCAGTGCCAAGTCGTCTAGTGTAACATCCAGTTTCCAAAAAAATGTAAATAAATACGATGGACAGTGCTATTTGGTACGGGATGATTGTGCAACATACCGCTCACTTCGTCCGTCTTGAAACAACACATCAATAGCAGCTGCGGTTTGGGGACTAACAGCAGGCATTTTTAGCTCAAATAAGCGCAGCAAAACTTGTAAACGACCTGCTAAATACAGCAAAGCTTTGACTGTCAAATTTATTAAAAACAATAAAAAATGCATGGCCAACTATGAAGTTTTGAGTGATGCAATTATACAATTTTCATTTTAGTACACTTTTTATTGAATCCAGTTTTCTTTTTAAAATAAACGGTTGGTTGCTATTCGAAATGAGTTAAAAATTGATGCTTTGCTTGTGGGTAAGTATTTAGGACAATGAAACATTACAAAAAGTATATTTTAAAAATGAATAATAAAATCCCGAGTTCTCCGTTTTCCGTGCCGATGAGTGTATATTGAAAGATACACTTTTTATTAACATTTTGCCTACCTTTGTTCCCTTTATCAAGATTTAGAACAGTCTATAAAAGAAAATATTTGGAATCGGTGATTGATTTTTTGATAACTCCAACTAAATCGGTGATCTTGAAAGCCTAAAGAATACAAAGTGCATTGTTATTAAATCCAGAATCAGAGCAACTAATAATAGTAAATACTGCTTGTCTCAGACTCTTTGGTATGGAAAATAAGCTTTAGGCAAATCTGAACTAAGATACTGTTTTCTTTTTGTTGTTACGGGACTGAGGTACAGTTGCCCTAATAATTACCGCTCAGCCTTAACGTTTATTGTGCACCCCCAGTCAAGGATATCAAACGGAGTCCCATACCAAGTTCTTTGCGATTTTGAAACGCATTGGACTATGATCCTTGTCTTCCCTCCTGGCCTACATTCAGATAGGAGTTCCTGCTTTCACTCAGGGCAGGACAATCGAAGATAAAATGCTGAGCTTACTCCTCTGTCTCGCCGCACATCCTGCAAAATCGGTTTGCCACTCCAATTCTTAGCTTTTGCAGGAGTGCACTGAACGTCCAATGACCAGTTACAAATGCAACCACCTTTCGTAGTTCGTTGCGGTATTAGAACACGAGGGTTCCCTCAGCATCCTTTTAGACAAAACGTTCCCCACCACTCTGTCTCAGCGCTTCTGATACTCTTTTGACACCGATCTGCTGACAGATGTCCATACCATGCTGTCCGATATACCACATGCTGGTTCTGGCCTGATGAGAGGGAGTTCTGCAACTTCCTTGGCACACCTGTCGGTCCTCTCATTATCACCTACATCTATATGACTAGGCACCCAACATAATGTTACCTTGTTGGTCTTCGCCAGTGTCTTCAGGTTATTAAGGCAGCCCACACTATTGTTGAAGTATAGTGTTTACTTGCTAAGATAGTATTTTTGCTGTATCTTTTATCTATGCATATTCTGCCGCATTCAAAAATTGCAGCTATTTGTGTTTGGAAAACGGTATCCGGTTTAAAAGGCGGATACTTAGCTCCGCCCAGGCCTACCACCGTATATATTTATATGCCTCCTGTTGTACCTAATGAATTTTAAGAGCCATCTGGTGTACTGTTAATTTTCATTTTAGATTTAACAGCAAAGCAGTTGCATTATTATTATGTCCTTTGAGATGCCAGAATCAATAAGTTAGGATAAAACAAGTTACTTCGGTGGCAGAGCAAAGACGTTAGTATAACGTTTACCTTTTGTCTTGTGTACTTTTAATGATGGGTTAGTAAAGCGCAACGAGTCGGGACAAATGAACTACTGCTCAGTGCCACTATGTTGATAATATTCTTTTAAAAGGTATACCTACCAACAGTTCGTTTATATTAGTTATACAGTTCTAACATCTGGTATCTGAGTTGACTGAGTTTAACTTTATCTTTATGGATAGTACCCTGAACTATTTCTTGAACAATAAATTGACTAAATGTAACACATAGAATAATCTCTCAAATTATTTTCATTCTAATTCTCATTTAGAAAGTAGCAAGCAAAATAAATCCATTTGAAGCCAAAACTCCCTACACTGCTGTCAACAAAAAACCAATTTAGCCAATACTGCCAAAGTTTCAGCAATGCCATTCGGTGACTAAACGTGGTTTATTTGCCCTCTGATCGACCCTTCACCCTCGTAATTCGACTCACATGGGGCGCCGAAGGGGGAACGAATCGAAACGAGACAACTTTTAAAATTATGTCTGTTGAGTTGGTCAAAAAGTTCTTTATTTGTTTTCCCGTTAACGCCCATCCAGCACAGATAAAAATTGGATTTATGGCAGGAGAGGCACTTTCGATATTTTACGGCGTTAATATGTCGATAATTTTCCGCTCTTCTACACGGGGGAGCTTTAGTATTAATCGGCTTAAAAATGAGGAATCACTTGATTTGTTATTGGAGATTATCTCTCGTACGTGCCTGTATCACTGGCAGGGTGTCAATTCGCATGCGATGTGGTAAGTACAGTCGCGCATTACTGACCCATCAGTAAAACATCAGGTACTGGAAAATAAAGTTTGAATGACGTTTTGGATTTGTTTGTAGCTTTATCAAAGTGCGCGTTGTGAAAAAAACTAATTTGGAATATGTGGCTTTTGCTCCGTTTAAACGTTTTTTTAAAAGCTGTCACTATACAAATGCTGATTAAACGATTTAAGGCGTTAAAACGGTTTCATTCAAAGCAATGCTAAGATGACCTGATGTGATATCACGCATGCAATTTTGGATATGAATTACGTTTTGACATGCTGACCTATCGACATGGCTTGCTGCAACTAAATTTCATCGCCAAATTGACATCCAAGCGGCATCAAGTTGTTTATTGTGAATTGCTAGTTCAACAAACGCCTACTGGGGGATGGAACGCAGCCTTAAACTGGTTTCGCATACCTTATAAACAGAGAAAACAACCTGTTTTAGATGCAGTAATGCCAACGCCCACTCACAAATTCAGAATCTCTTTTCAAGGTTGAGGTTTCTGACAGATAACCCTACTTCTAACGTCTAATACCCGTTTTACATTAACAACAAAGCCATGGTTTTATTTCGTGGCTTCAGTTCGTGGTCAAAATTGACAAGGGTAAAACAGGATTTTGACGTCAAATAAGTCAGTGGATTTCTTCTTGAATTTCTTGACTGATTTAGAACCTGTTCTAATCTGTAGTCAAGTTTGACGTGAAATTCGGAAGTGCCAACCCTAAAAATCATATGATGCATGTTATGCAGGTTGCGTACCCATCTCTGTATATTATTAAACATTTTTTAAGTAAAAATTCTCAATCAAATTAAGTTTTACTGTCAAAAGGCCACAAAAACAATAAATAATCTTGCGAAAACCGCGAAATCATATCACAGCAACAATGTTGGCAGCACAGCAGCACTGCATGCTGTCATAAAATGCTCGGTTTTATCCACAGATGTAAAACACAATCAGTTTGACCTTGAAGACGACCATGGATAAATTCGCGAAGAAAGTGTTGATGTAATACGGGTATAACCGTTTACAATGACATCTTTAATAAAATATGATGAGAACGAACTTTAGCGCCTCGAAAATCGAAAATTTGATTCAAAAACGTATTTACGTGCAAAAAGCATAGGTATCACTAAATTTTTTGGTACAATAAAAAAATAAAAAAGAAGAGAGGCAAAGCCTTTCGAACCAAAACCCGCTCGAGATTGGCAGATTGGCCGTCTGACACTCTGAGACACTGCGCCACAAGGGCGTTGCGGAAGGGACTGTTTCAACGAAACATATTTGATTACATTACAGTACATTATTACTGAAATTTGTAATCCAATTTCAAACAATCAAAAGGATATTTATTTCATTCGTAGACTTCATCTCAAGCTGCAAGCTTCATTCATCGTCACTAGTTACATTACAAGTGATTATTGCCACAATTGGCTGGGAATCTAGAACCTACTGTGGGAGTAGGACGTCTCAGGTGAAAGAAACGGTATTATTATTATTATTATTATTTAATCTTTCAGTACCTAGTTTCTTGTTGCCTTAGTTTCTAAGTTTAGTGTTCGTTTAATATCAAATATCTATTAAAACAACTTTTTACCAAAAATAATCTGTTTGATGCATCGCATCAGAAATAAGTTATACCGGCCTGAAAGAAAATGACTTATTTAAAAAAAAAACGAGCGTCGGACGAAAAAAATTAAGGGACTGAAATTGTTGAAAAATGAAAGGCGAATTCAGTAAGCTTTTAACTCAAAATCAAACAGTGGCGTACTACTTTTTTTTGTTAAAAATTTTGCAATCCTGTCCCGCATGAAAACCGCTGATAGAAATAAAGAAGTTTCTTAATCAAAAAGGACCCTTTGGCACATGGACACAATATACCAAGTTTCATAAAGAAAACTAAAGTGCTACCAAAGTTATTACAAGAAGAATTTTTTATGATTAGAACTTTAACACCGTGTAGCACGAAAGTTGTGACGCTTAGGACATATAGTACGTTCGTATGAAACTGAGAATCATCCAGGAAATCACCTCCTGAAATATTTGTACATCAATATGAAGCACCCTGTTTTTAATATGGTCAGCCTCCCGCAAAGGCTGAAAGCCTATGGCGCTGTAGAAGCGCTGCGAGAGAATAAGTGTCGGTTCACGTTAGATTTAAAACGCTGCAGGTTGTAGCCGTCGGGAAACAAATTCCCTGGCAGCTGATTCCATAGCATCGAAGTTCTCCAAAAGAAGGAATGCTGGAGGAGACTGGTTCGGGGAGTAAGGACCTCGACCTGGTAAGGATAAGCTCGCAGAGCTTCTCTAGTGTTCCTGGTTCGGACGGCCTTTGGTGTTATTATCTGAGAGAGCTCACTCGAACATCTTCCGTGATAGAATCTGTAAAACAGGGATAGGTCAGCCACTCTCTTTCGATTTTCCAGGCTGTGGAGGTCCTTTGTGAGGTTAGGCGTATCGATTAATCTAACTGCTCTTTTCTGGATAGTGTCCAGAAGCTTTAGAGAGTGTTTCGGAGCGCATCCCCACACATGGGAGCAATACTCCAGCGATGGTCGTATCTGTGCCTTGTAGAGCAGCAGCAGATGCTCTGATTCGACTATGGGGTGACCCTCCATTTCCACGGTAGGTAAGCCATCGTGAGACTTCTTTGTAAGTGTTGTTGCCTGAGTTTTTTGTACGTTGAACTGTACTTTATTTGCCAATACCCACTCGACAGTTGTTTTGATATCTACGTTGATCTGTGAGGCATGCTGCTGAGGCCGACGTACAGTTTCCTTGGATGATAGTGGCTTGCCTGGTTCCATGCACGACACTAATGTATTGTCATCTGCGAAGCTGTAGATTGGATTGGATGTTATTTCCAGCAGCTCGTTGATGTACAGCAGAAACAGTGTAGGGGATAGGACAGATCCCTGAGGAACACCAGCGTTTATTGAAAATACGTCTGATGAACAGCCCTCGACTACAACAAACAGAGATCGGTCGTTCAAAAAACTATTCAGCCACTGGCCCGTCACCCTGTATATGATCTTTACATTTATCACAAGAAACATTTTATTCAAACCCCCAATTGTGGATGTTCTCGCAAACTAAGAACTGTAGCCGTTGAAAAATCTCCTGACAAAGTTTCCCACGTCCACTTCATGGTAGGGATGAATAACAGTTATTGGATGCTCCATTGGGCTAGCAGCCCATCACTAGCACTGTGCAGTTGCCGGTGCCAGGCGACCGCATCGAGGAGCCAGAGGAACATCGTGCCCCATCAATTTCATACCCAGACAAATAGACTGAGTAGGCGACTCGGTGGAATACCTCCAGACTCGTGAGGTTTGTGGCTATGTTTATGTTACGCCTTAGGCTGCTACGGTTATAAATTGCCAACTGGTAGGCGGTGAGAATGGTGCCACACCAGATTCATGTACCAGCAGCGGGACTCTGTAATTGTTACGTATACTATCAGTGACAGTTGACGCCCTGTATAGAGAACTGACTTAAACGTCAAAAAGGTTCGTTCCAAAAGAAAGATTGTATTTAGCGAGAAAGTAGACTACTTAAATGTGGAGGAAGACTCAGGAGATACAAGTAAAGGTTCCTCGACCGCCACCGATACAGCAGCCAAACCGAGCAACGACCTTTGGAAGGAGAAATGCTTGAAACGCGAGGAGGAGCTGTCACGCCAGCTGGCACGTCTAGATGAAGAGCGGTCAGCTGCTGAGGAAACTATCCATGGACTAATCCAGCTAGTCGCAGCTCAAAAAAATAAATTGCAGAGCTAATGGTGAAAATAGACCGCCTAGTTGAAATCCGGGTACTGCTTATCAATAATTCTTCCAAACAAATATCTGATATTAAAAATACTCAAAATTATGGCAGAGTTGTCAATCTGAAAAGACCGCTAGAAAATTACCCAAACAACGAAAAAATGAATACCACTGACGATGGCGCCTCTAATGGCGGTTTTATTAATGCAAAAACAAGAAAAAGACGGTCTAATACTGACAACACAAACAAGACTGAAATGACAGAAGAATGTCCACCGCTACCAACACCTAAGTCATTAGTTCCCAAGGGCACTACCTGTTCGACCAATATAAAGCTTGTACCTTCGCTACCGACTACTAATACGCCACCTATTAATACGCCTGAGACGTCAGCCAGCGAAGCAAATACAGTATCACAACCAGCAAATGCTTCGCTGACTGATGTTGATGGTCAGGCATCTTCGCAGGCAGCCCAGGAAACGACTGACCCACGGACATTGCGTGTAACTCAGGTTGTTCTTCGGAATGCGTCGAACTGGCGTACGGTAAAACACAAATTAATTTCCTTGTGCATTAAAGTTCAACGCGCGGTTGCTGTCGATGTAGAAATTAGGATAATTCCTATGTCCAAGGATGATTACCGCAAGATTGTGCACCTCTTGAGAGAGGAGGATGTGCTGCTTGACCACACATTCCCTCCATCTTCGGAGAGAAATATTTATGCGGTAATCAGAGGAGTTATGCAACCATATCGGAAGTAGACATCAAGGAAGAGTTGCAACAGAGGGGATATACCCCCCTACGCATTATGTGTTTAAAATGTGCTTCTGACCACATGGCCCTATGACCTAAAGCAAGACTAGAGGATCGAAAGTGCGCAAACTGTGGAGAGGGGGATCCTGCTGATAGCCCAACTTGCAGATTCGCCCCTCGGAAGAATTTGCAAGTGATATCGCAAAGGCGTAGTGTCACATACGCGGATGAAGCAAAAGACGCAACCTTGACTGCTCCGTCTTTGAACTCTTCTGCGATCCCGCGGAACGTAGACCTGGCAACCACACCAAAGTCCTTACAACAGATCATGAGTCCATTGCAACTCAGCCGTTGCAAGTGATCTTTCCCACAAATGGCTAAGTGCAATAGACGTCAGCCTGCATTTATCAAAATTCTTTTTTGAAATTGTTTGGGCCTAAGGTATATCCCTAAAAGACGCGACTCTCCACAGAAAGCTTGATATCCCTTATTAAGGAGACTTTATTAAGCAACAGTCGCAGCGTCGCTGTAGTTGAGCAGAATCGCACAGCAACTCTTTGTTGCGCGAATCAATGCACTACACGGTCGAGCATATTCGCAAGCATGCAAGGCCGCGGCTTGCTCCCTGTAAATAACAAAATTGTGTCATGAATTTAGTATAGTGAAATTTAAAGCATTCCATAAAAACAACCAAAATTAAACTCTCGACTATTTTAAAAAATTTTGAAACAAAAAAAATGCGTAAGCGCCTCCTGTTCTAAAACATCCTCTTTGCTCTCCACCTTTCTTCCTTACTTTCCTCTACTCTTCTTTGTTTGACGTTGTCTGGTTTGTGAATTCCCAGACCAGACGGACTTACGAACTGATACTAAGATCCCACCGACCGCACTGATAATCGACAATAACTTGATTTGACTATTCGTGGCCTAAAACGAAGCTACACAGGCTGCTTCAATGTCTCTGCATATACGTTTCGGGACAGGGTCGGGTTCGATATATTCATGACTATAATTGGATCAACGCATTCGAATAAGCTGTAAGAAGTAAACAAAGATTTTATTTGTTAGAACCGTCCTACTTGATGATGGTGGATGGCGGCACAGGACATTGCCAGATCTCCTCGAGGTAAATTCATTGTGTTTTCCTTATATACTAGTCCATAATGTAAATGTCAAAGCTTATTTGACGATATATTCCAGTCACTACATTAATGGTAGAATGGCTACAAAATTATGTGAGGGAGATCCCAAATTAGCATATTGTCAAATAAAGATACTAATCCCATGTGTTGTTATTATATAGAAAATTGAGAAAGAAGGCTCTTGTTAGTTGGATGAAAACTACGCTACCTTAGAACGTACTATTTTAAAATTTCAAAAATAATTATTTGGGCAGTGGTTATATAATATCACAGCATAATAAACAACCAGCATAATATCTCTGAGGATTTCCTATACAAAAATGGTTCCCACAAAATTTGACCTTGGGAGGGTTTATGGATGATTTTACGGCTGTGAAGTTTGGGCAGAGATGCGAAAATGAAAATATCGATACCGGTACCAACTCGACATTTTCTAGCCAAATAGGCGCGTTTGGTTCATACAGAGCATTTTGTGCAACTGATTACACCCCTCAATAGTTATATAATTATTTTCGACACCGATACAAAGCTTGGAATGCCTCAAAAAGTATCGATGACAAAAATACTCGATATTAGTGCAGAAGTATCGAAGTACTGTTACCATCCCTACAAAAAAATCATCCAAAAGTGGGCATGCGCATGTAATTTCCGCCAACTTGAGTTATTGTGATGGTTGTTTATTATGCTGTGTATAATACGAGTACCTATGTCCTAGATATAATTATTTCTCACGTAACGTAACGTGAAAATGTCGGGTCGACCTCCTACCTTGGGCGAACAGGTATAAACAACAGATGGTGGCAACGCTTTGTCTAGGTTTGATCGTTTCTTCCTTATTGAGCGATTTTAAGGTGATTGTTGGATTATCAGTGCATAAGCGAAAAATAGACTATTTTAGACGATCCCAAAATATGGTGCAGTTCTGTAGGATTAGCAAGATATGATTTGGACATAATGAGTATAGATGTTATCATCGGTAAAAACGTAAAAACATGGTAAATAATGAGACCATGATCTTGCATACATGCCCGTTATAGCCTGAATTTTGCTTCTTGCAAGCTACTTAAATTCGTTGAATAGGGTCCTTGCACCCAAAAAAAATATTGCTTTAAAGCATTCATTATAACGTATCAAACATCATAAAATAGAAGTTTTTGATTTTTTAAGTTGCTTGTGAAACTTATTCCAAATGTAAAGTTGAACTAGTAAAAACGGCGCGAAAACGACCTCTGACGTATAAGACATTACAGTGATGGAATTTGAGGTATCATGAACACGTTTTGGTCGATAATTTTGGTTACGACACTTGACGACTTTGGCGTCAACAAGCAACAAGTCCAAATCACAAATGAAAATGGAAGATTGACACATTGACACAAGATTGGCGTAAACAAAACTTACCTTATGGTTATGTGTCACAGAACAAGATATTGTTTTGTACTTTTTGGGGTTGTCGTTTATAGTCAACGATGGGTTTAATAATGTCGATTATCATACTGTCTTGTGACGTCAGCACCCGTTTTCAGTCACGTGGAAAAATTTGAAAAATCCGTAAATTATAATTTCAAATTTCTTCATCTGAACAGCATCAAGAGTGGAAGCTTTGTTATAGACAATCTTTGAATACGTTTTTCTTTTGTCTAAACATATCCTTAATCCAAAATTACGATCACTGCAAGTACCCTATTGAACGAAGAAGTGGATTTGACTTTGCTTTGAAAGTAATCTAGCAAACTCATTCAATAGGTTGTCATTGTAGGTCTTTCTTTCAAATGTCAATGGACAGCCTATTATGAAAAAACCATTTTTTTTTAAATTTTACTATCGCCCAACCTCCAACCATCCCAATTTCGCTCCATCCAAAAAAATTTGTAAAATGAACCCCAAAATGCCTTAAAACGAAGTTTGAGGAATATTTGAAATGTTTTGTTTTTTGCTAATTAAATTGAATAAAAATTATATCCACAGTTTTTGGAATAGTTTGTACACCGTAGAACACCGCATCAATTCACGCCACATACTCTGGTATCCACACATGTGTATTGTGTGTATCATAAAAAAATTTCTTGTCAAAGCAATTGTATTCTTACACACAGTCTGCACCAGAGTGGAGCAGTCGTGATGCTCTGCATCAAAATAAAAATCCTTGTGATGCGATACGTGAACCCCCACCATTGTATAGAGTTGCGATGCTAGTACATTTATATGCTAGGATAGGATGAAGGGACGATTGCAGCTGTAATGGAGAGTGGGGGAGGGGAATGTTGCTTAAAACTTACATGGTTGCCTTGGAGGTTGCCTTTAATAAATTGCAGTACAGTAAAGTTGACCACAATTTACGAGCAGAAGCTGCTCTTGTTGATTCTTACAGGAAGGTCCAATCAAGTTTGATGATACTAGGTGTCACTTATTTTCATTTGTTGATTCATCGCCAGCTTTGTTACCACATAATCGCAGTAACCACTACACCGACTCGCACAAAATTTTTGGCGCGATATGCTGAGAGGTCGTACTAGTGTTGTTGTTGGAAATCAGTGTACCAGCGCCACTGGGTAGAGTAACTAGCAAACAACGAAGAATTACCAAAAATTCAATTTTATTAATTATTATTAAAGGTACATTAATGTTCAATTGAGACTTTGTATGTAATAGGATATCGGAACAGTGCGACATGCCTAGGCACAGCTGCCCATCTTGCTGTAGCACTTTCCCAATATTCCAGACAAACGTGTACACATATACATATGTTTCAGCAGTAACAAGCTAAATAATGAAAACATTAAAGCAACATTGAATACTTATTTTCTAGTTTAACACTTAAAAGATCACATAAGCTAGAGAAAAAAAGCAACGTTGAAATTCGAGACAGCAGGAAGGCGAAATATCAGTACAAAATTTACATGATTTACACATAATATACGACACTTACTAATTTATTGGGGTGCTTTATAATGTAGTCTTTTATTTCCTGTTTAAATTTTTTTATTGAGGTAATTAGTTTCAATTGTTTGGGAATTTCGTTGTACAATTTAAGACCCAGGAAGAAAAAGGATCCTTGAGTGACTGTTTTTCTAAAATGTTGTATGTTCAGATTCATGTTAGCTACCGCTCTTGTCATCCTATCATTCTCTACGTTAAATTTACGAGTACTGGTATGTATTT
Organism: Callosobruchus maculatus; assembly: GCA_951848785.1. NCBI lineage: Eukaryota > Metazoa > Arthropoda > Insecta > Coleoptera > Chrysomelidae > Callosobruchus > Callosobruchus maculatus. The sequence continues at coordinate 355,169 of CATOUR010000285.1, forward strand.
TAATTAGTGTTTGATAAATGTAAAGTGACCTCATGTTTAACACTTCTGTTTCTTGATATAAAGCAACTGTAGGGTATAGTCTCGTTCTTTTAGTTGTGATTTTTAAATCTGCATTTTGTGACTTTTGTAAAATTTGAATTGAAGTGTTAAATGCTCCTCCCCAGACTGTTATGCAATAGCGTAATATAGATTCAGCAAGTGACCTGTAAATCATCATCAAATGTTTTTTCCTGAGGATGGATCTTAGCACATAAAATTTATGCATTAAAACTCGCAAACGCTTGCTAACATACAAAATGTGTTCTGTCCATCTCATATGTTGGTCGATAATGATTCCGAGATATTTTATGGAAGATACTTTAGAGATTGTCGGACAAAGGCAGTCATCAGTATGACAATTTTTAATATGCAGCTTGATACTATAGTCCTTGGGCTGAAGTACTATTGTTGGTGAAAAAGCTATAAACTTAGTTTTCTTCAAATTAAGGGTCAATATGTTTTGACACAACCAAACATTAATCTTTTGAAGTTCAGTTTCCGCTTTAATCTTAACACTATCCCAGGATTTATCTACAAATACTAACACCATATCATCAGCATAACAAACTAGATGTCCCTCAAAATTCCCAGGATTTATCTACAAATACTAACACCATATCATCAGCATAACAAACTAGATGTCCCTCAAAATTATTTATTTTCGTGACATCATTTATATATATCAGGAATAATAATGGCCCTAATATTGTTCCTTGTGGTATGCCAGTATTTACTTCGGAAGACTCACTCAATACATTTCCAATTTTCACTCGTTGTGTTCTATTATTTAAATAGTTTTTCATTAAGTCAAACGCAATACCACGGACGCCAATGGTGTTTAACTTATTTATGAGTATTTTGTGCGAAACTGTGTCGAAGGCCTTGGCGAGATCAAGAAAAATGGCCAAGCATCTTTCTGATTCATCCAGCGCCCGCACAGTTTGCTCTACGAAATTAAGCACCGCATCCTCGGTACTCAGACCCTTAAGGAATCTATACTGCTCATTTGAAAGTATATTGTTAGCACTAATAAAATCACTGAGCCTTTCTCTTAATGCCTGTTCAAATATTTTAGCAAAAGTGTTTATTATTGAAATAGGTCTGTAGTTATTTATTAAACTGGGATCGTCGGATTTATAAATAGGAGTAATTACTGATTCCTTCCAGTGTGATGGCATAGTTCCTGTAGAAAAGCTTAAATTCATGATATGAATTAAGGGATTAATTATAAATTCATGAATATTTTTTATAACTATAGCGGAAAGTGAATCTGGACCTGGAGAACAATTTGTTTTCAGTTTTGATATGTACGATATGACTTCATTTCTCGTTACTGGCCTTAAAAATAGAGACGACGTTATTGTTTTATTTTTTAGAAAATTCTCAGGCACTGCAACTATTGGTACTTTCTTAGCCATATTGCTCCCCAAGGTTGTAAAAAATGTGTTAAATGCATTCGCTTTGTCTATATCCTTATTAATAAAATGATTATTTTCGGCAACAATTGTCATATCTGTTAAGTTATTTGATCTTTTATTACACCCTGATGCATTGTTTATAACTTCCCAAATTTTCTTATTATTTAACCCGGCTTCTACAATTTTAAGTCGATAATACTCATTTTTTGTTGTTTTGATCAAAGCATTCAACTTGTTTCTATATTGTTTATATTTTGTTTCTAGCGTTTCAGAAAAATTTCGCAATGGTTTTTTTTTCATATCATCCCTATGATTAATAGAAGCTACCAATCCCGCCGTAATCCAAGGTTTAATTTTTTTTAGAGGTCTTATACTTATATTCTTCGTTTCGGTTGACTTTGAGATGTAATCATTCAATTTTTCAATAAAAATGTCGTAGGCGGTCTGTGCATTATTTATACTTTGTACATCTTGCCATTTTTCTTTGACTAACAATTTTTCCAGTTTTATATAGTTAATTTTGTTAACAATTTTTTCTCTCCCATATTGTGTATTTCTGTTTACAGGGTATTTATAAAGATAAATGTGCTATAGTGATCAGTCATACTGGTATGAAACACTGCCGAATTTATATCGTAGTTCTTATTTATGTCTGGTTTATTTTTGACAAATATATGATCAATGTCTGTCGCGGTTGTATCCGTCTTCCTTGTGGGTGTATTAGTAAATGAAACAAACCCCCTACTGTTTAAAATATTCAAATACTCATTAGTTTTACTATTATCTTGCTTTAATAAATCTATATTTATGTCCCCAAGGTATATTTCCATATCTTCTGTTTTTAAGTCATTTAAATATTCATCTAAACTATTGATGTAATCATCTACACCCATTGACGGAGATCTGTAAATTGCAGAAATTCCTATTTTAATACCGTTTTCAAATAATGTCACCCTTAAGAATTTATAATTGTCTACATTTGTTATTTTCACATTTGCGGAAATACATGTTTTTATGTAAATCAACGTTCCATCACATTTATTGTGGCATGACTCATTATAGTATATGTTGTACCCAGGTATTTGAAAATCATGTAAATTTTCTATTTTCCCGGTTTCAGATAGGACAATGACATTTAGTATTTCTTTAGCACTCTGCACGTACACAAGTAGTTCACCATAATGTCTTTGGAGACTCCTTATATTGAAATGTATCACTCCCAGCCCGCATATATCACCTTCCCGCTGCTCTGCTAAATAATCTTCAATACACCGATAATTTTTAGTTTCTTTCTCTACACTCTCATCAACTAAATCTAAAAAATCCAACATCAAAAAAAAAACAAAAGAAATCAGCTGCGCACTCCCTATAACAACAATTAGTTTAATGATCCAAATATACAATTAAGACCAAAATATAATAAATATAACAATTAGTTTAATGATCCAAATATACGATTAAGACCAAAATATAATAGTTAGGAAAACAAATAAAAAAAACAATTACAGTCTATTCAGATATGTCATTCATCGATACACCCATGAATAAACAGAACAATTTATAAAATAATATTCTATATGCATTCAACTACCGAACAAATTTAAAACAGCACAGAGGAAGAAGTATGAAAAAGAAATAAAAACAAACCAGTTCATATAATTAATAATTATACACCTTATTACGAGAAAAAAATTATGACAATTGAGCGATATCATCTCTGTTTCTGATAACAACTATTTTCCTACCAGCACCTATAGCATATATTTTGCTATTATCCGTCCACACATTTTTCAGTCCAATTTTTTCTATGGCATAATTTAACAGTTGAAGCCGCACCTTTGTGAGATCTTCTCTAACCACAATCCCGGTCCCCTTAAATAGTTTCTTCTTTCTATAAATCGCCTCCTTGATATTTTGATCTTTGACTTTCAAAAAAACTCCTCGAGGTTTGTTTTGCTCTTTTTTCCCTACTCTGTAGCATATCTGAATATCATCGTTTTCTAACTTCAACGCCAATTGTTTATTTAAAATTTGCCTAATGTGTTCCCTTGTATTTTCATTGGGGATTTCTTTTAAATTAAATAACCTTAGGTTACGAGCTCTATTGGCTTGATCTAGCTGGTCCACCTGTTTTTCTAATGCAGTTTTATCGTGCTCTAACTGTTTCGCATGATCCTCTAAATTTTTGATCTTAGTTACAAATTGTTCTTCCAGGGAAGCCATCGATGTTTCTAATTTAGTAATCTTGGTAAATTTAATTTCCAATCGGTTTAGGAGTTCTGATTATTATCTTTGACCTTTAATGTGGGGAGTGATACAGGGTGTGGTTGCAGATTCGTTGTTAAGATTTTTTATACCCAGTGTCCAGAATAGAATTGACCCTATACTTTTCAGACCAATTCAAGAAGTGAAGGCATACTTGTGAAGTGTGTTTGTACATGATACTTAATAACGCATTCAGATATAATCAACTTTATTTATTCAGATTTTGAACTTGTCGCTATAATTTTAAGTTGGAATTTACAAGTATCTCACACCAGTGTATAACATAACATTGCTGATTAGAATGCCAAGTCGGTATATCGAGGAAGTCTTTCTATAAGCCACAAATTGTATAATATAATTATATTTTTTGTATCTTGGTGAATGCACGTCAATTAGCAGATGTAAAAAATGTATTTTGTAGTACAATAACCAGAATGAAGGACAAGGATGTGTGCGAAATACTGAACCAATCCAATCTGTCCCCGCCTTTCTTATACGTATATTGGAGATGTAATATTTAGACATTACACATTCCATTTCCTCGCACTTTTCACCTATCCATTTCTTGGCCATCTTTATTTCTTGATTTTCTTTTATATATGACCATGTGTGATTTTTTGTGAATTTTTAGGAGCCTGACAGAGATGAAGTGCAACCGAGAGGCAGTTGGGTTCGCAAGTAGGGCTGCCAAGATCCTCACTTCGGTAAGTGTCATGTGCTACAACCATCCCAACCTAGTACCAATTTTTCCTAGTTATAATAAGGTTCCATAAAAGCACACAAACAGAAAAAGAAACTCTCAGTTCAAGAATTCTGATAATTTGCGTTACGGGCCTTGTTCACAATACCTAAATGGTCGAAAACATTGTTTTACGATTAACCACCACAAATCCGATATTAATCTTGATAATCGACATTGCAATAGGCAGTAAACAAAACATAAAATAAATATATAATATCCACAGGTGGCCTAACATGCCTATGCAAAAGGTAAGGTTTACGTTTCAATATGTAAGCGTTCACTGACAATTGATATATGCTCTTCCGCTCAACTTGAACCTACACATTTTCTACTATTTACCTTAATTTTATGAAATACAAAAAAAAAATTGATGTAGTTAGTTATAACATAAAATAATAATTCCAGAAACCAAACAACTTTTTTACAAATTGAAATATTATGAACAACTTGATTGCGTTCGTTAAAACAAACCTAATACCAGTTATTCCTAGTTATAGGGTTCGATAAATGCACATCAAGAATATATCTGAAATTGTGAATTACATCAAAAAAATACATATTTATGCATTCTGACCGGCTACACAAAAGCACGAATACACATAAAAGTCTTACTTAATTACAAGTGATCTGGATCCAGAAATGCATCTTTTAACTATTTCTGAAACGTTACGTATCCCAGCTCCTTTTACATTTACTGGCTATTTCAAATACTTGGAATATCGAACTTTCCATACAGAGTTGAAAAGAGAAGTTTTGTGTGTCGGTATGGACTATAAATGTTTTCCTCTAATATTTACATCATGCATATCTTGACAGAACTTCTTTATCTTGTCATACAAGTACGGAAGTATTTTTAAAATGATTAATTTATGTAATAACACACATAAATGTAACAATTGTCTAGCTTTCATATCAAATTTGTTGAAGCGCATGAGAAATATGTTCAAGTCTTTTTCTTCCACATATTCGTGAAAGTGAGGCAGGAATACTACAGAGTTCTGTTTTAGGTGCATTGCTCTATATTATTTTTGTGAACGATTTTAATAACGCAAATCTCGTTACGTATGCAGATTATACTTCTGTTGATTAGTGATTGTAATATTGCATCACTAATAACAAATACCACTCAGGAACCAAGAAAAGTGCAGCAATGGTTTCAAGGCAATGGGCTAACAAAACTAAATGCATACATTTCTGTCATGCAGATCGATATTTTGTCTACTGTATATTAGTAAAATAACTTGACAGTTGAACAAAACACACTGATAATATTTCCAAAAGGGTTGCCTCGTAGATCCACTGCATTAGTCAACTGCTTTACTTTATATCGTTATTTATGTACTTATTACTTTGGGTTTGATTGTTTTTATATAATATCATAATAATACATCATATTATCTAAGAGCCTGGGCTTAATCTTAGTTTTTGTGTTTTGCGTATGTTTTTTACATAACTTGACCCACACTACCGATACTTGAATGAGTGTATGTGTGTGTCTTCCATTGTAAGCGTTTGGGGTGACTGTTAAGGCGCATTAAGCCTAGGCAACAGGTTTTAAAACAACGTATTTCAAAACAGTGTTTTGAAAAAGTTGTAAGTCTGACATACTGATCTTCGTATTTTATAAACATGTTTTCATAGTCGCCTCAATGTTTTGCAACATGTTTTAAAACAATGTCTCAATAAATTTGGTTTGAAACAAAAGTTCATGAAACTTATTACATAGTTTGAATGACATGGAATTCATGATTGATTTTTTGTTCATTTTAGCATAAATATTATCATATCCTATATCACTCTGTCATTATTGGACCTATCTATATATTACTATCGATCTATGGATCTGCTATAGCGTGGCGAGTTGCGACTTTGCTACCATGAATAAGGAATTATTATCGGTTTCATTTATCGATCATCACTTTTGAAAATCAGTATTATGACAAATTATTTTTTGTGCCAATCTGGCCAACATTTTGTACCAAGTCATAAATTTCTGCAATTTTTGTGGTAGTTCGCGCAACTTGTGGTTGACTGGGATGAGGTTCATCTTGAAATGATTCACAACCGCAATTATTCTTATGCCACTCAAACAATGTACATTATCACATAAAATGTCACCTGTATATGCACTTCTAGCCATGTGAAAAGCTTTAGTTGCTGTTTTGCTCAGCTGAAAATTTTGTCGCATATCTTCATAGAGCGGGCGCTAGAGGTAGTTGAGTATGCAACATCCGAGTACCGCATTTTGGCAACGGGGATTTAGGTAAAGAACTGATTAAAGATTGAGAATGTGGATCTTACTGGTCAAGCTTTTGGTCCAATTTTTTTTATCCCCTATACACTTATTCGTAAAGGTAATGTATTGAGTACATAAGAGAAAATATTTTTTATGAATATTATCGTAATAATTCATAGTTTATTCTAATGGTAACGTCAGGATGGATTCTTAAGTAATGAAAAAAAAATGAAAGTGACAATCCTTTCAATTAATAAAAATATATGAGTTACACATTAAAATCCAGCAAATTCAAACAATTACTCATTTTTATTTTGACATTCGTTATTGATATATTTACATAATGAAATACAATATAGATCTGTTTTTTACAACTACAAGACATTGCTAGACAATATACAATACATCTATATGGTGTAATTAATGACTCTGGTAAAGTCGGCTTCGTCGTTTGTCGTGGAAGTAATAGAGCGGGCGGTAGAGGTACTTGAGTATGCAAAATCCGAGTACCGCATTTTGGCAACAGATTTGGGTAAAGAACTGATTAAAGATTAAGAATGTGGATCTTGCACGTCAAGTTTTTGGTCCAATTTTTTTATCCCCTCTACACTTATTCGTAAAGGTAATGTATCGAGTACATACGAGAAAATATTTTTTATGAATATTATCGTAATAATTCATAGTTTATTCTAATTGTAAAGTCAGGGCGGATTTTTAAATAATGGAAAAAAAAGAAAATGAAAGTAACGATTCTTTTAATTGATAAAAATATATCAGCTATGCATGAAAATGCAGAAAATTCAAACAATTACTCATTTTTACTTTGATATTCGTTACTGATATATTTACATAATGAACTATAAGACATTGTGCGACAATTTGCAATACATTTACAGGGTGTAATTAATGACTCTGAGCCGGCTTCGTCGTTTGTCGTGGACGTAAGTCACCATCCATCTTTTCTTACCCAAATGAACAATAATTAATAGGTAGTAATTGTGTGAGAATTTCTCCATATAAATGCTTGTACTGTAGCCCTTAATAAATGCAAATGCAAAGCATCTGATATGCATATCACTTTCATCAAATTGAAATCAAAACCTATATTTTGAGATACTTATTAGTTTATGTCTAAGTTCATCAGCAGATACTTTTTTTGAAAATAGATATGTGCAAACTATTTCCAACCGCTTCAATTGGTCATTATTTAGGTCAAGGTTATGAATTTAAGCTTAATGTTCGGTTTTTCACGTCATTTTCGTTGAAAATTTTTAACCGAACATTAAGCTCAAATTTCTTATAACCTGCTAAGCAGAAACGAATTATTATTTGTTTTTTGTTATCTACAGAGAAACAAAGAATTATGCATCAAATTCCGTCCGGTTTCGTCGTGATTTTTTTAGTTTAGATTTTAAAATGATCGGTACGGGCAAACCACCCGTAGAGTTCGGGTGTCGATTTTTTGGAACATTACCTCGGTAAGTGTACTAAAATGTTACCGCATTTTCATTTGGTTACTTAACGATTTCTTTTCACGTTCAACACCCACCCCCCTCTATCTCCGATCCCTCTCATTTTGAGGTTATGGTTAGATGACAAAAAAGTTTCCAAACGACCTCTAGAACTCAAATACCAAGCGACATCCGGTTTCTTTCTAGACACTAAAACTACAAGCCATTGCTCTGAGTCCACTGTCTGGGTGGAGAGGGGCATGTGCTGGGAGGGGGAAGGGACCATATCACCTGCTGGCAAGATGTGTTTTGATATTACTTAGGGTCTTAGGTATAAGAATCCGGTCATAGTTGCCGGTACTCGGATTTTGCATACTCAACTACCTCTATATCGCCTGCACTATTACGTCACTTCGGTTCTTTCGATGGGTACGCAGAACACTGATACATATTTCAACATAGTAAATTTCTAACAAACCTCAAGCGTCAAATCAAGGCCTACTTGAGCGAAGGTACTTCAAAGATAACAACTTTGTGTTTCGGTTTGTGTGTTATGATATTCTGCCTTTGAAAAATCTTACCGCAACCGTCTCGTTTTTATGTATAATGATATAATATACCCCTAGATCTTTGTTTTTCTAGTTAATCAGTATATGTAACAAGCTCTGAAGCCTGCAGCACAGAACGTTGCGTCTACCACTAGCAAGCCACTACCACTATTCTATCAAGGGGTCGGCAGACGGGATACATCCCGAGAGAGGGCGCCACTTACCGGCCTTCGCGCATTCACACGAATTATTCATGGTTAAGTCGAGTCGAGATGCGCCGAGACTCCCAACCGTGTTACAGCCGTGCACTGCGGCCAAATTCGACTATTTGTATCTCCAGGATTCTTCCTTGTATGATTTTCGATGTACAAGGTGCTCAAAGTTCGAGTAATCCATGATATAATGCTTCAATACTACCAGATCCCTTATAGATCAAAATAATCCCTCTAGCTTCAGAACGTGTGTATGAAACACATTCTAAAAATATATTAAAGCAGTATAATAACATAAAGTGATAATGTAAAACAAATTAGCTTTTTATTTATTGCTATAGTTGCAAAATGAAAAAATGACTCAACTATCCCGATTTATAATCCTGGCTATCTCCTTGTACGTAGTTTCACCATTTCATTATGGCTAAGCTAGTACTGCTAGCAGTTTTCAATAATACATAAAAATTAAAACAGCTACTACCCGCCCCTCTCTAATCTCCAGTTTCACCCCTTCCCAGAAAAATAGTCACCAGAACTCTTATTTGTCTAAAAACGAGATGTGAGGTAGTTATGAGGATTTTAGGTGTAGCGATCTTTAAAAACACAGTGCAGCATTATTTACTACGATGCCACGTTATGTCACACTCACACCTCAAAAAATGTAGTACTTCCTACACATTATCTGTGCGAAGTTTCAGCGTTTTTGAAATTTTCCGTTTTTTGTTGACTCCTCCAACGATACACTGTTGCTAATTCCTCTATGGTAGTAACACCCTTTCACAATTTCACCACATCAAGTAACAGTGTAAAGGATTATAATACTATGTATCAAATTATTCCATAGATATAAAATTCGAAGGCAAAATTTGAATAGGTCTAAAAACCACGCAATGTCACCAAAGTCAACTTTCTCTGCGCAATGAATATAACATATGAATATAACAAATTTTTGGGTATTCAAATACCCCACCCGCCCCATCAACCAGATTTCACCCCCTCCAAAAAAATGGAAAAGGATCAAATTTCATCGAAACCCAAGCAGCAATTACTAAGACTACACGGTTATAGAAACGCGAATAGACAGACAGACCGACAGAAATGAGTGACGTGAATTATTGTTGTATGGATATCATAAACTGCCCAAAAATCGTATAATCTGGAAATCTAAATTTTTCGCGATCACAATACTTCCCTATCCCCTACTAGTATGGAAAGTAAAATCTCTAAAGCGATCGGGAGTCGCCTAAAAACGAAGTTTGAGATGTGTTTTAATTATTGCTGCACCGGCACTGATACGGTTTCTAAAAACCATACAAGTTCACCATCCTCGCCAGGGTAACATTACTGTATCAAGGTTTCATCAAAACCAATTCAGTAATTTTCACGTTACACAGTATAGAACGATCTAAAGCAATACGCGTATTTATGCTTCAGAAAATTCTATGATTTATTCAATATAATGCAAGAAATGTTCGAATAGACCTAAAATACAAAAGTGTATTATGCCGTTAGGTCCTTTTTTCACAAGTCAAAAAATAGCCTATATAAAACACAACAATTTTTTTAGTTCTACAACCACCCCAATCTTATCCCCATCTAAAAAACGTAGAAAATTATCAGGAATTTCTAAAACGCCTAAATGAAATTTGAGGAATACTGGAAATATTTTGATGTTTGCTAATTACTCCGCTGCCCAAGCACCGATTTTAAAAATTATTATAGCAGCATTATCTACTACGATCCCACAGCGCATCGCTACCCTCATTTCATCGCAATCCATACTGAGACTACTGGGCTATAAAAACGGTAACAGACAGACTGACAGACAGATAGACCGACGGAAATGAGTCACGTGCATTTTATATAGATATCATAATACGCCCAAAAATCGTGTTATCTCAAAATCGAAAATTCTCGCGATCATAATACTTCCTATAGATGTAGGAAGTAACGTCACGTCGCGTCGTCAAAATTCAGCAGGGTAATTTTTCAATCCACTCTACCCACCTCCCCGATTTTACACTATTCATGAAAAATGGAAATTAGTCAAGAATCCGCAAACAAAAAGACATAAAACTAATTTTGGAGCAACTCAGAAATTTTCATGTTTGCTTATTACTGCGACGCAGTTTCAGCGAATTAGAAAAAAATGGATCATCTGCTATGTCCTTACAACATATCGCTACTCAAATTTCATCAAAATCGGTGAAACGACAACGACATTACGCTATCAGAAAGATCGCGATAGACCGACGAACAGACAGATAGTTAAATGGATATGGCATAGATTTTAGTGATATAGACATCATGAAATTCACACAATTCAATCAAAAATCTTCGCGATTAAAATACTCCTTCATTCCTACCGTGGAAGGAAGTAAAAGAGAACTATACTCATAATATTGTCCATTCCAGACTTGAATAATTAAAGAGGCAACTTGTGTGGCTCGCCAAAGCATCAATATAATTTTAGTAAAAAATCAACAAACTTAAAGCGCCAGCGTGTCGAAATCAGAAAAAGTTTGCAAAATCAATTACTCGTATCTTTTCGAGCACATATTTATGCGACCAAACATTTTCAAGAATGAATTTCATAAACCCAAATTATAGAATAAAGTTGACGGATGAAAATTTACTAAACTTGTTGGGATCTCAGTATGCCAAACACAACCGGACCTAAATGAATTATTATTGAAAAATATTCAAGAACAAAAAGGTGCATTGAATTTTAATGGAGAAATAAAATGCAAGATGAATTGTTTTGCTTAATATTCCGTATATTTACGTGTTTATTATTCTTTGACATAGCAGGTCAATAAGAAATATTCTATTGTATATTTATTTTAAATAACATTTATACTGGTGAATGATATAAAAGAACTATTAAGTTACATTTGATTGTGCGACCCGCATAAAAAAATAAATTTTGAAAACGGCCCGCCGTCCGAAAAACGTTGCCGACCCCTGATGTAAAACACGATAAGAAAAATTGTCTCACTGTACCTTTTCGTCTGAGTGTAGCTCTGGATAGGTATTGTCCCTTTTTAAAATTAAATCAGCATCTGGTAAAGAACGCGCTCATCCCTTTTTCATTTTCCCATTTTCCTTTATTTTTCCGACTCATCCACATCGTGAACCCCGTGGGATAGGACGTAACCGGGCCCCATCCCGAACAAGAAGCGAATCTATGTAGTAAATAATTTATGCAAATAAATGAGATACCAAAGGAACCCAGCAAAAACGACCGAGTGAGAGATTGAGAAGGGAATTGAGTCCTTTGTGTATATATTGCGTAAACACATACTATTTCTTACTTCGCACACCAATAGGTGGAGGGGGGTACTGTGATCGCAAACATTTTCGACTTTGAGTTGATAGGCTTTTTGGGCGTTTCATGACATCGATATTTCCATCTTAGGCATTTTAGGGGGACCATTTTCTACTCTTTTTTGGGTTGGGGTGAAATTGAAGTGGTTAGGTGGTGGGGTTTGCAAAATTTGATAAATTTGTTGTATTCATGATAGGCTGTCCTTCAAAAGATGAAAGAGAGAACTAGCGGCATAATCCACATTTTTAGGCCACCAGAACATTGGCTTATCTATTATAGAAGCCAAGAGACTATTTTCTGATGTATACATACTGTATTAGTTACTTGTCACTTTAAATAATTGATTTTAATGAAATGCCGACACATTATTGTTACCGTGTAAAATAAGGAACATACCTAAGGTTTTATAAATCGTGTCGGTGGCGGCGCAGCAAGAATAAAAAAAGTCAAAACATATAAATAGCACAAACATCGATTATAAGCAATTTGAGGGGTTCCTGATCGTTTCGTTGCAAAAAACTATTTACGGGAGTTTTTGAGCGGGATCGGCGATGATTTTAAAGGATGTCAAACTATAGCTTCATGCAATGGGAAACTAATAAAATCATTTCACCGCTATGTGTAGGAAGTACTGAGTCAATCAATCTGACTACATTTTTTTTCTCTGGTATGTCAATTATACTCAATAATAATTGAAGAGTTAGGTCTATAATGGTTCGTGAAAGGCCCTCTAGCTCTATATACATACACCTTGTCCCAGGACGAATCCAGAAAAATGAATCGCACGTAGGTTTCTGAGTGTGAAGCCCGTATCGAAAGGAATCATTTTTAAATACGCATATGTTATCGAGAAATCGGCGTCTTATTTCACTTTCACCTTTATGTAAGTACTTTCGATGATTCTACAGCAAAAAAGGGCAAACTAGTTGTAGTTAAAGTATATCTTAAACTTATCTCTAGCCTAATTTACTTATAACGACTTATCATCAACTTTGATACTACCTTTTTTTGTATGCAATTTTATTGAGCCAGTAAAGCGCAATGGATAGAATAGATAACTATACTAAACCATCAAACTATGTTTCAGCTGGCCGTTCTACTGGCTCTACGGCTCGCCATCCTACAGGGGTCACTGCCGCGCTTCTCCCAGCAGGACAACCCTGCTGCCTTCCATCCCTCATTCTACGTCAGGTAAATCAACCCTGCTTCTACAGATAGCGCCGGCTTGGCCCATTTCGTCTCCCATGGGCCATTAGCTGATATACGGATACTGTTACAAAAATTTTTGATCCGCAATATTTTTTTATTCGAGTTCTATGCACGTTTACACCGCACACACAGGGTGAGTTTTTAGTAGCGGATCGGTTCATAACTCCACTACTGCAGAAGATAGCGAAAAAAGATGTATATAAAAGTTATAGCCAAGGATATGCTCCTTGCTCAGAAAATATTTTGATTTATACAGGGCGATTCATAACTACGTAGTGATGCCAACATGCATTCTTTTAAATGAGACAACTTATATATTATTCCATATTTAGATCCTACTTATGATAACCGTTCTTAAAATATAAGATGTAACATTATACGGAGTATTCCAAAAGTTATGAACATTTTTATATCCAATTCGCTGTCAAATGAACATACGCAAAAAGACAAAAAATATTCTCGGCTTTTAGCACAGGCTGTAAAAAAGTTGCTGGTGTATATTCAAGTACAGCGTTAGGTGGAATGCTAAAACTAGGTTTTCCATTTTTTTTTTCAAATGTGACCCCCATATATTATTATATATACAAAAAATTGCTTTCATATGCTCTTTGATATTTGTTTAGCATCTCATATACCCACAATCATCTAATTCAGTTTCCGAGATATTCCGATTTTTCTGAAAGTTTTGAATCTACTTTCTGCTTATGTACTGAAATTTATTTTGAGAAAGTACTATCTTATTTTATTTAACAACCAGCTCAATTATGAGGGCATAATAGTATTTGATGAAGACGACACCCTGAATTATTGAGATAATATAAGACAAGTATGTTAAGAAAACAATTATATAGACGTGATCCATTATTTATCAAGCAGATCTGTCAGGTAGGCTTTGAAATATTGGCACTTTTCATAACCGGCCCAGTAATTTCGTTGTGTGTGAAAACCCAGCTTTAAAAATGGATTTTTCCAGGGAAGAACAAATAGAGGGTATCTCGGAGAATCTTTAAGATATTGCCTACTTGCCGCTAGAATGTATCAACTAACAACAGCGGTATCCAGAACGGAGGCATTCTAAAACTGATGCATTTGAAAGATCAAAGACTCGTTTTACTCGGACTGAGTCAGTTAATGTTTCATAGCCTACCTGATAGATCTGCTTGAAAATTATTCACCACGTCTATAAAATTGTTTTCTAGGTATACTTGACTTATATCATCTCGATAATTCAGGGTTTTGACATCGTCAAATACTATCATGGCCTTATATTTTAGTTGTTTGTTAAACACAAATAAAATTCGATAGCAGTTTCTCAAAATAAATTAATAAATTTCAGCACACGAATAGAAGGTATATTTGAAATTTGCAGAAAAACGAAATACCACAGAAACTGATGAATGTAAGTATATGAAATGCTATGCAGATGTGAAAGAGCATATTGAAAGCATTTTTTTGGTATAATAAAATATGGGGATTACATTAAAAAACAAGAGAGAATATCTAGTTTTTGCATTCTACCTCATCCTGCAAATAAACATGAGTCATCGACTTTTTTTGATAAATAACTTTTGTTTCTTTAATTTTCAATATTAGATTTGGTTATTTATGAAATACTTGATGTTTATTCTTTATCTATTCAATACACTGTCCTGTAGATAGTTCATACGGGCAAGTGAAGCATATGGTTGTTATTATAAAAAGAATATGTCATATCAGTTCATTTTGTAGCGATTCGGATATAAAAATGGTCATAAATTGTATAATAGGAGTATTAAAATACCTTATATTGTAAGAACGGCAATTATTAGTAGAATCTAAATATGGAATAGTGTATAGGGGGTCTCATTTAAAACAATATATGTTTGCATCACCACGTAGTTATGGATCACCCTGTATAAATCAAAATATTTTCTGAGCAAGGAGCATATCATTGGCTACAACCGTATAAATGTGTGAATCAATGCTACAACTGTAAATACAACTTTTTTCAATATTTCGCCCTGTATTATAAAACTACAAGTAAGTTAAAATAAAAATCGGATCGGATTTTGGGCATTTTCTGATATCTGTCGGTTCGCTTGTCGGGCTGTCCGTCAGTCTGTCTGTCGGCCTGTTGGCGTAATCTCAGTAACTGCTGCATGGATGCTGATGGCACTTGGGTAGCGATATGCTGTGGGGTCGTACTAGGTAATGCTGTAATAATTTTTTTGGGTGGAAGGAGATGTAAACTTGAAAAATTTGTTGTATTCATAATAGGCTGTCCATTGACCTGTGAAAGAAAGACGTAACATCATAACACACTTATTTAGGTCCATTGGAACATTGCCTGGCCTGTTACTGAAACCAAGGGACTTAGCGTTTTCTGATGTATACATACGAGTATTGCTTTAGATCGATCTGCATTCCGTGAGACGTCGATTTTTATTTCGAGGGGACTTTTCTACCAAGTACGTCATTATTGTGCCATTAACCCCCTTACGTCCAGCAAACCTACTGTATGTATCACAAAGTACGGTGGTCTCATTTAAGATTCTGAAGTAGGAGTTGCTTGGGGGTGAGGGAGTTGATGGAACAATAATGACGTACTCGGTGGAAGAGTTCCACCTTGAAATAAAAACGGACGTGTCACGACGATATTTATTTATCTTTTATCATTTCGGAGATAAGGCGGGCGGAAAATTCTAGCTTAGACACACTGTATACTATACTCCATACACAGTGACCACCCCGTATACTAAAAACTGAACGCATATGTTCTATATAGATCTTGACTATTCCATCCCTTAGGGCCGGTTTCTCAATGTCCAGTTAAATATTTATCTGCAAGATAACAGCAACTGTTAGATAAATTGTTTAATTGAAGGCGAAGTCACGTAAATCTTATCTGACAGTTGTATCCAAAGCAACGCTATCTGGCAGATACCTATCTGACACTTTAACTGGAGATTGAGAAACCGGCCCTTAGAAAACAATAGATAACATATACATATATTCAAACAAAAAATGTGCACACTTATATGATAATACTGAGGAATCGGGTTAGGACAAAAAGCACTCCTCAGTCGCATCTCATAGGTTCCTTGAAACTTAAAACAGATCATTCACACTGTTTCCCAAATTGCATGTATCATCGTATGGCTGTCGAATGCATAGATTGTATATTTCTCCATCGAGAAGCTCTGTAGGTACCCGAAATCTAGTAGGTCAGCATGTTTTGGATACTATGATAGATGTGTGTTTGAGGTAAAACGGTAGCCAGAGGACTAAAGCGGCAGACATTCCGTAAAACGGTAGATCTGGCAACAAGGACTGAGGCGCCAACAACGAGCAGAAGCACAGCGGTCGCTGACAGTCTGAAAAGAGCCCGCTACACATCCTCGCAACGCTCGTCTGAACACCGTTTCATAGCTTCACCACACATATTCGTACCGCCCATCTTCCTAGCACATTTCTGGTGGAAACACTCACACCGTTTCACAGCTCCGCTACTCATCCTCGCTACGCTTATTTTCCTAGCACATCTCTGGTCGAAACGCAACCTACAGTGGATACTAATCACACGTTACACTTACTGCCGTCATTGATTAAAGTATTTAGGGGAAGATGGGCCACCACACAGTAAAATCGCGCGCTCGCAGTCTATCTCACTCACTCTAGTTCTATCTCACTCACTCTTTCATCCTTTAGCGACCACCGTCACCTGGCGCCCTCTGAAATAAATTTCGCAAATTCTTGAATCCTTTATAAATATGCCCAATAGATGGAGCAATGGAGCATCCAGCTATAAAAATACGACCTTGAAGTGCCAATGACCTAACTACCGACAATAAAAAATACGTTTCGTCGGTGGACCTAACATTCGAAATATGTTTTGTGTTCGGAACTTTGGGATGAAATGATCAGCGATCAGCTGACAGCGGTTGTTGACATTGTTGTCCGTATTGTATTTGTTTTTTACAATTTCTTGGGCATTTTCACCATAATTGTTGTTGTGATGTGTTTTTTAAGGAACCTTTTTTGTCAGGTAAGCACATCTGTCAATTAAAATGATGTAATTCATGAGATAATGCATGATGAAAACTTGAATGCATATGGAAAACAGCAAAGAAAAAAAAAACGTTTATTCGCCAATTACAGTTATCCCATGAGTTATCACATTCACTAGAGCGATAGTTGTTATAGTCATACTGCCTTTTTGTCACTTGATACTCCAAAATAATGCATTTCTTACTTGAAATTTTATCTGTGAAGTATATAGAAGTAATGAAGTTGTAGTGGCCAACCTTTGGTGGATTATGTTAAAGTAGCAAAAACATCCATCCGTAGGTAATAACTGCTAGTTGTATACCTATGTATATATAGGCAAGTTCAAAAAATGGATCATTTAATACATTCATCTTTTGACATAACCTAAAAGTTGAGTCTCTGGATTAAGAATATTAATTATGTAAATATGCACCAAAAAAAAAATAGGTACATTATGACTATTCACTTCTCTATTCGAATAATTTGCGCACTATTTCAAAATGCTTCCTTTTTGTCATTATAGGTGTGGAAAAAATTCTCCTGCTTCCCAAGCATTCGAGACAGAAGAGGCACACCGATACCAGGAGGCGAAGAGTTTGGTGACTTTATTCCACATACTGTGTACACTAACAGCACCAATAAATGCTCATGTTATCTATCCATATATTTTTTAATAAATGGTGGAGTTAAAATGAATTATTTATTATAGGGTATGCTTCTCACATAATCAAAATGAAAATATTTCATATCATTAGCTTATACCCACATTCATACTTTTTTTCCAAATATGTAACATGAAATGGTGTCTAGCTACAGAGAGGTGAAAACATGTATTTCAAATGGCACTTTGCTTAACATAGTGTGATTAATTTGTATCTTATCAATCAGGGTGACTATCTAAAAAACACTCATTGGATGATTGTTAAGTTGCACACACCAGAAGCTAAAGGATTATTGAATAAAAAACTATTAGTGATATTTACCTATGTATTTATTATATATATATATATTTCTTCGATGTATTAAGGCTTGTTCCGAACAGTATATAATTCAGTGTATCGAAGGGCAATGAGTGAAACACCATTCAGTGATGTCAAAATCCCTCTATAATTTACATAAGAGTAATTGTCTGTGCACATATTTTAGTTATGTTTATTCAAAACAAATTTCATGTCTGATGTTGCTAACAAATTTGATTTTAAATGATGTTCTTAATAATCACATTACTTCATAATTTTAAACGTTATTATTATAATTAACCGTAAACGTATCGATGAAGTAATGAAACAGGATACATTTCAAAAATTTTATTATTCTAAATGATAAACAGTTGAATCTTTCTTTACAATTTTTGTTTCATTTTTAACAAACACAGATAATACAATACATCTCGGGACTGACATGCTGAGTTCATCATTTGCCTTAAAAGCTGTCTGCCAGTTGTTATTTCATTGAAGTGTCATTAAAAGCCTGTGTCCTTCATGTGACACCATAATTATGTCACCTTGTTTTCGCCCATTTATTTTGAGCATGTCTCACTCACTCTCAAAATTAATATTGAAGTGCAAACTGATTTCAACATGGATTATATGAACAAATTACACTCAGACCTTAATTTTTGTACAGAAAAAATAGAAAACCTACAAAAAAGATTGAATGTTGTGGACATCTCTGAGGAATCATTCAAAGAAAATGATTCAAAAGCTTTGTATTTTACTGGATTTCCAAAATCATTTATGTTGTTTCGAATATTCGATATTGTAAGGCCTCATTTATCTACAAAAAGTTTGTTATGTCCTTTCAAACAATTTTTGTGTTTCACCAGCAACAGCTTCAGATACTTTTTACAAATGCATTGATATATTGTATCAAAAATTTAAAAAGCTAGTCATCTGGCCAGACAGAGAGATATAATTTTGGTAATCGTCTAGCAGTGACAATAGATTGTTTTGAAATTTTCACAGAAAAACCATCTGGTTTAGTTAATATGGCTCGTTGCTGGTCTAACTACAAACATCATCAAACTGTGAAATTTTTGATTGGAATCACACCACAAGGTACCATAAATTACATTTCCGATGGTTATGGTGGAAGGACAAGTGACAAGCATCTAACAGAAAATTGTGGCTTTTTAAATTTAATTATACCTGGTGACATAATATTAGCAGATAGAGGTTTTTTAATTAGAGACTCAGTTGAAGTTCTAGGAGGTCGCTTACATATTCCAGCATTTACAAAAGGTAAGACGCAACTTCACCCAGTAGAGATAGAAAGCACTCATAGTATTGCTAGAGTTAGAATTCATGTAGAACGGGTTATTGGTTTTCTTAAGAAGAAATACAAAATACTTCAAGGTCCGATACCTATTAGCATGTTGTCTGTGTTTACTGATGATAAATGTGCTCTTGACAAAGTTTTAGTTGTATGCAGTGCTTTAATAAATTTATGTCCATCTCAAATTCCACTTGATTGGTCTCAATATTTTTTACACAACTGTACATCATATTCAAATGCATTTATATTGTTCACATAAGTTTATACTAGATATATGTAAATTATATCCTCACAATTACTAGGAATTCTGTGAAACTAACAATGCCTAAACAAAAATGCAGTTTTTGATAGATGATTCTCATATAATGTAGCTAAATCATACAATACCATCCCTAATTATGTTAGAAGTAGCTATATGCTATAACAATGTTTTTAATGTCGCAGAAATTATTGTCATTTTGTTATGTATAATAATATAATACTTCAACTCTGTGTATGCCAACTTTTTTTTAGAATACGTATATATAGCTTTCTTGTTGGCAGACACTTTTAGGACATTCTTTAAGGAAGAAAAGAACTCCTGCTACGTGGCTGCAAACTTCACTTAATCCTGCCATACAAGTGCAATGAGCACATGATATAGCACCATCTGACAGTACGATAATCGATACCTGTAGTGGTTTATCATTTCTTCTTTGTGAGTGCATAACCTGTAACAAAATAGGGGCTGGTTTAGTAGGTATAGTTTGCTTTTATGGGCGAAAACAGGATGGATGGTTCTTTCTAATCTCTAAAACTATTTTTTTTTGATAGATTAAAATATTTTAAGCAATATTCTGTACATGATAGCTTTCAACTCTCCTCAACATAGTGATGATGAAACCAAATCTTGTGAACATGTATTTCAGCAGGTAGGTATATAAAAAAATAATCAACATGCTAATCATCTCACATACACTAGAATCTACAGTGAATTTTACAGCAGTTAGTACACGTGAAAGAAACAGTTAAATATGCAAACTAGCTTACCTTGCCCATGACAACATAGCAGTTTGTGTTCATCATGTTTGCCATCGTTTGTTGGACATACCCTCATAATATTGGAAAGCCTGCAAAGATTTGTATGCCTTCATCTGCTGTCCAGTATAAAAACAATGCGTTAGCACCAAGTAATTCATCAGATCCACGATTTTCACTGCTGGTAAAAAGCTAACATCTTCCGAAAGTTCATCAATCCTCAGAGCATAGGGATCAACAACATCCCTTAATTTCATTTTTTCATCACAACGAAGTTTGATGTCGCCACTAAGCGATGAATAATACTCACTACGAGACATTATCACCAGAAATTAAAAGAAAATAGCTCAAAAATCACTTTACAAGTACAACGTGCAACGAAATCGTATGCAAAACAGGTAATAAACAAAAGCCTGTTTGCCCCTCAGGCTAAACATAACAGCCGATCTGTCAAAACCACGTGACACGAAACGAATGGCGACACCTGTAGGAAATTTTAGCAAGTAGCGTTTATAGATGGTGGATTAAATAGTAGCAAGTAGGGTACTTTGTAGACTTAAAAGTCGATCTATCAAAGTTGTATTGGTAGAGGTACATTTGTGCTCATATAGATGGCCGCAGTCCAGGAGAAACAAAAGCCGTGCCGTGCCTTTTTTCAATGGGGTTGTCCATCTTTCCGTAAATGTGTTAATCAATGCTGCCGTATTATCTCTACCAGATAAACACAAGCCTTCCACAAGTATCAACCAGGGTAGCGATTCTGTAACTTTCGCTATAGTAACGAAAGCAGACGAAAGCGATGCTTATCATTTACGAAAACGATTTTTGACGGCATTCAATAACCAAAGTTTAACGCTTCGTTACGCTTTCGCCATGAAGCTCGATGACGCACGAGCATTCACGAGTTGGCTTAAATATCTCTGGATGAGACTTTGCAAAATCCAGCAATGCCTACCATTGCGAAGGATTAGTTTTTTCTCTTCGATTCATTGCTGGTAATTAACTATACAAATAAATTTAAGCGAATTGTCACTCTGACACACAGTAATAATAACGTCAAAAGTTGGCAAACGAGATCCAAATTCTTTCGCGATCGCTTATAACGTTCGTCTGCGTCCGTTATATCCGAGTCGGAACGAAGACATTTATGGAATACCGAAACGAGCAAAAGCGTTGGAAGAATGTCGCTATCGCTTCGCTGTCGCTTCGCTTAGAGTTACAGAATCGCCACACTGGTTAGTGAAGGCTGCTTCACTGGCTGCATATATAAAATTATGTTTTTTTCCAATGTGTAGATTGTAGAGGATCCCATAAAGGCAAGCATTGAATATTGGATAATCAAGTTACAACGGCAGGATGGCACACATACTCGTCATCTGATTGGCTGTTCCTCTATAGAACCGTGACGTCACGGGGTTCAAATATTTTCCTCATTTTTTCGGCTTTCCCATGCCCAAATAATCGCGAAAAAATATGAGAAGGTTCTGATACTGTACTCTATCATTTGCAGTCATAAAAAAATTCAGGATACTAGCCCACTGTATTTCGTTTTTGTAGCCCGTTCCTGCATTTAACCCCTTGAGCGCAGTTAATTTTTCCCCAGACGTTCGTCTGGTTGATGGGGTAGTTTTTAGAGTAGCCTCGCTACAATTTGGGCTTTGTTTTACTTGTTTTCTTTTTGCGAAGTGAGTTGGGAGTGAGAATTATTTCAGCGGCCTCAGAAAATATGGAGAATCCGTGTAAACTTTCGTCCGGGACTTATGAGTGTACAGCGGGCTGTTCCTCTATAGAACCGTGACGTCACGGGGTTCAAATATTTTCCTCATTTTTTCGGCTTTCCCATGCCCAAATAATCGCGAAAAAATATGAGAAGGTTCTGATACTGTACTCTATCATTTGCAGTCATAAAAAAATTCAGGATACTAGCCCACTGTATTTCGTTTTTGTAGCCCGTTCCTGCATTTAACCCCTTGAGCGCAGTTAATTTTTCCCCAGACGTTCGTCTGGTTGATGGGGTAGTTTTTAGAGTAGCCTCGCTACAATTTGGGCTTTGTATTACTTGTTTTCTTTTTGCGAAGTGAGTTGGGAGTGAGAATTATTTCAGCGGCCTCAGAAAATATGGAGAATCCGTGTAAACTTTCGTCCGGGACTTATGAGTGTACAGCGGGCCAATAGCAATATTCTCTTTCGTATTTTCTGGGCAATGCCGGAGAAATGATTTATTGGAAACTGAACCATTTAACCATCTTTCCGTAAAAAACTTAAAAAACTGGCTAAGTATTGGTTTTTCTATATCATGTGTTAGGCGGAAGGTTGTGTTGCGTACAAATTTTAGATTTTGATAATTCTAGTTATTATTTTTTTAATTATGAACGTTCCAGTGTAAACTATTGAACCTGGAAAAACCAAACAAGTTTCCACTAATTATCTCAAGAGGAAGTTCTTACTGTTTTATTATTGCTTTTTTTTATGATCGGGCTCCCGCAAAGGCTGATGTAGCCTATGGCGCTGTAGAAACGCTGCGAGAGGATAAGTATCGGTCCACGTTAGATTTGAAACGCTGCAGGTTGTAGCTGTCGGGAAACAAATTCCCCGGCAGCTGATTCCACAGCGTCAAAGTTCTCCAAAAGAAGAAATGCTGGAGGAGGCTAGTTCGGGGAGTAAGGACCTCGACCTGGTAAGGATGAGCTCGCAGAGCTTCTCTAGTTTTCCTGGTTCGGACGGCCTGTGGTGTTATTATCTGAGAGAGCTCACTCGAACATCTTCCGTGATAGAATCTGTAAAACAGGGATAGGTCAGCCACCCTCCTGCGATGTTCCAGGCTGTGGAGGTCCTTTGTGAGGTTAGGCGTATCGATTAGTCTAATCGCTCTTTTCTGGATAGTGTCCAGAAGCTTTAGAGAGTGCTTCGGAGCGCATCCCCACACATGGAAGCAATACTCCAGCGATGCGATGGTCGTATCTGTGCCTTGTAGAGCAGCAGTTGCTCTGGTGTACACAACTTCCTACAGCGGAACAAAACTCCAAGCTTCTGGGATGCGGTTTTAGCAATACTGACGACGCGGTCATGCCAGGACGTGTTATTGTTGATGTTGATTCCCAAAAGCTTGACGGAAGGTGATTCGACTATGGGGTGACCCTCCATTTCCACGGTTGGCAAGCCATCGTGAGACTTCTTTGTAAGTGTTGTTGCCTGAGTTTTTTGTACGTTGAACTGTACTTTATTTGCTAATCCCCACTCGACAATTGTTTTGATATCAGCGTTGATCTGTGAGGCATGCTGCTGTCGCCGACGTACCGTCTCCTGGGATGATAGTGGCTTGCCTGGTTCCATGCACGACACTAATGTACTGTCATCTGCGAAGCTGTAGATTGGATTGGATGTTATTTCCAGCAGCTCGTTGATGTACAGCAGAAACAGTGTAGGGGATAGGACAGATCCCTGAGGAACACCGGCGTTTATGTCTGATGAACAGCCCTCGACTACAACAAACAGAGACCGGTCGTTCAAAAAGCTATTCAGCCACTCGCGCAGGCGAGGTGGTAGTCCATAAGCAGCAAGCTTGGCCAGAAGTCCGTCGTGCTATACTCTATCGAAAGCTTTCGATATATCAAGTGCAACAACACGGGATTCGCCATGATTGTCTATTGCTCTGTTCTACAAGTGAGTGACGTAGGCAAGGAGGTCACCTGTAGACCTGTGCTTACGGAAGCCATACTGGCGATCATTTATGATGTCATTGTTGTCCAGGTATTTCAGGAGCTGTGTGTTAATGACAGTCTCCATCACCTTAGACATGATGCTGAGAAGAGCCACAGGTCTATAATGGACTAGTATCATGATTTTTTTTATGGTTGCATATGACAGAGTACGTCATAAAAATCATCCTGTTTTTTTCCCCGATTTTTTTGGACACGGGAAAGCCAAGAAAATAAGGAAAATATTTGAATTTTCCTAGGGCCGTGACGTCACGGCCCTATAGGCGAACAGCCAATCAAAAGACAGATATGTGTGCTGTGTTGCCGCATTCTGATGGCGCGCGAAATGCCGGACCTGTACGCGGGCTGGCTCATCTATCTTGTCTTCTGTTCCCGTCTGATATGTTTTGTGGTTTTAATGTCCCGTGATCCGAAATTCCAGGGCTGTTCCAAATTACGGTTCTATCACCGTCCTAGAACGGTTTTCATCGTGCCCCGCCCATTTTGTGATTCTAGAGTCGATGATTGGTTGGTACGCTGGTGGACCAACCAATCACCGTTTTTAGAACTGTAAAATGGGCGGGGTTTGATGAAAACAGTTCTAGGACGGTGATAGAACCATAATTTGGAACAACTCTTCCGAAAGCTAAGTTAAGGTTCGATCCGTCAATCCTGTCAATCAATCGTCATTCGGTCATTGTCACTTCCAAATTCCATTGGGCTTTGGCTGTAATTTCCAACAATCTTAAAGTTATTATTAAGTTATTATTATTTGTTTGCGTTTATTTGTACAGGATATCCTTTTATTCCATTTTACTGGGTTTCAAGTTATTTTATCATAACATAACCAACAAGTATGAGTAAAATCGATAGTGGATTCACAAAAGCCGATTCAGATAACCTGCCTAAAGTTGATATGGCTATGGTGAACGACTTTTATGTGGATAATATGCAGTTCTTCAATACGGAGATGAGAAATGTGAAAGCTAAGAAGTGAGTTTCAAAATATTTATAACAGTTGGGATAGCATATAACATGTTTATGTGAAATGTAAATGTTTTGCGAGTCGGAGCTGTTCTTGGCAACAATGCACTGCTGATAATTCGCGCGGTTGGCAGTGATTGGCTGAATTTGAATTCCGTTCTTTAAACTTTAGAATGGAATTACTAAAAAACAAAATGATGTAGAAAGTAACGAAATGCAGCAGAACGTTTATTTTTGTATGCACTAAGCGGTCATAATAATTAAATCATTGTTCTTAACCTCGTGATACTAGTCCATTGGTGGGATCAGTTTTTTTGCCTTTCTTAGGGATGGGTTGTACGCAGCCAATCTTCCACGAAGAGGGAAACACGCCTCGCTGATACGAAAGTTTGAAGAGCTTGCAGAGAATAGGTGCAAGCTCAACGGCACAGCGTTTAAGGACAATGGCTGGAATTTGGTCAGGACCAGAAGCTTTATTGGTGTTCAGTTTTTGGAGGATGCTTTTTACATCTCGATGTTGAAATTTGACCTCTGCCATTCTCGAGTTCACGCTTATGGTGGTGGTCAAGGGTGGTATTGACGAATAGGAAAAATTCTGACTAACAGCCTTAGCTACAGACCAGAATGTTCTGGACGAACTAGGACATGAGAGGAGCTTGTTCTTAATTTTTTGGTTGTGTTTCTCCTGCTGCTGTCAATCACGCGTGTACAGTGGCTTCTGGCGTCGATAAAACTGCGGTGGCTCTCAGCATTTGGATTTTTCCTCCATTCTCTGTAATGTTGGTTTTTAGAGGTCACTGCATCTCTGCAACGCTGATTGAACCATGGCTTGTTTTTTGAGGGATGCTTGACGACGTGAGGAATATAGGCTTCCATGCCGGATATTAATACCTCTGTTATTTCTTGGGCGCAAGCTGATGGGTCCCGTGACTTGAAGCAGACGTCGTTCCAGGGAAAGGACTGGTAGTATTCCCTTAGGTCGTCCCACTTCGCTGATCCGTAATGCCAGACCCGACGAGGCTTTGCATGGTAGAGATCTGGAGAATGCATTCTGCATAGCGTCGAGACGGTGTTGTGGTCAGACGATCCCAGTGGGGCGGTTACCTTCACTGTGTAGACAGTTGGAGCTCGTTGGAGTAGTTGTGAGTTACCTTCACTGTGTAGACCGTTGGAGTAGTTGTGAGAACTTTCCTTTGAACTTTCCTTTGTTAACATTCCATTCAACTTAATTTAACAGAAGTTCAATAGTACATAGCAAAAACACGTCAAAAATCACAAATTGGGTACCTATTCGGTTTTTTTATTAAAAGTCATTAAAACATCAATGACTATCGGGTTTATCAGTTGTTACGAGTTTTTTTTTTCTTTAATTTGTCATAATAAAGTAAAATAATAGTTTTTTAAATCATTTTGGAAATTCGTGGATTAGGGCCTTTTTACCTTTAACATAACCAACAAGTATGAGTAAAATCGATAAAATGTCCCCATAAGTGCTACTTTTTCATTATTATTTCGAAAGTGCAATGCCTTGCAAAGTTTAGGATTAGTTTGAAGCTCCAGAACCAGGCATAGGTATTTTTAATCTTATTTTGAAGGTTTTGGTCTCCTGACTAAAAACAGATATTTCAGACTGTGGCCCCGAAATGTACTTAATTATTGTTCGGATGTACAGGTTCTCTTTATTGGATATTAAAATAGGCTTAATACTGAGTATAACTGCAGAAAAAAATAAAAGCCAAAAAGCATCCTTGTTTTTGTTTTTTACGATTTCTTCGAAAAAGTGGAAAATCAAGATAAAAAAAAAAACTCGAAAACTATCAATAACCGGCACACAACCATGGGGGTGTTTTGGATAGGTCTCGGTACGAGCTATCTAAAAAACAAATATTATCGTCACCCGATTGGCCACCCTGTATATCAAAAGGAATTATTCTCAAATTCGCATTTGTTACAGAGAAACCAACGTTTGCGGTTTTGTTGTAGAGATGATAGAAACGTGTGTGGTTACCTTCAAAAAAGGGAAATTCACTTTCGAATCTACAGCAAGAAGGGAATGTCATTTAGTAGAGTTACGCTAACAGGCCTTTTTAATGTGTGCTACTTTTCCATTATTACTTCCAAAGTATAATGTCTTGCAAAGTTTGCAAGACTAGTTTAAAGCTTGAGAATCAGGCATACGTATTTTTAATTTTATTTTGAAGGTTTTGGTCTCCTGCCCCCTACCCCCCTACCCCTACCATCTTTAAAGGGCAATGAGAAGTTTTCCGGGACTTCCCAGCCACCCTATCCGACACCGAGCTCGATTTGACCACTCAGAAAGTAAGTGATCCCTACAGTACCCAAACCCTAGGTCCCCCAGTACCCCAGTTCAAACATAGTTTGAACGGCTTTTATATTGTATCGTTTCTTTTTTAATTTACCGCCACTAACACATATTTCAAAAACCATAGACTTTATCGATGTATACCACTGCCTACGTAACGGTTTAGAAATTTCATTGCTATCAGTTTAACAATGAGCTACATACATTACAGAATTGTATACGTATTTGTATTCAAGCTTAATATTTGTAATCTTTTGCATTTAGTTCAAAACATAATCCAAGCAGTAAATAGTTGTTTGGGACAAAATAAACTCTGCGCATGACAGCGTAAGCAGCGAATTTAAATAATTATAAAGGACATTATCTTAGACACAGTTTGTAGGTTTATGTCAAGGCTCGTTCTGCAATGTTGAAATGTCTTTTTCCGTAAAAAACAGACTTGTCCATTATGTGCAGTAGCAAATTTATTATGTGCCCATATCATATGGATTAACTTATAGAGTTTGCTGATCTTATGGAATGCCGCTTTGTAATTCGTTAGAGCACTAGTTGAAAAAACGATTCCAAAATAAGAGTAAATAATATGGTGATGTTCCAATTTGCTAAAAGCTTTTAGAGTTATCGTCATTCGTCATGTTTCTATTGAATGGTCTATACGTGGTATTTTAATATTTGCTTTTCCAATTATGTTTTTTGCCGCTAGAGGTTCACTTTTTGTATGCACCAGTTTGAAGTAAACCTTCTATTAAAAGTGTCAACTGATTATTGGAACACATTAATAGCATATTAACTAATGAAAAACACTACATAGTAATTAGATAATCGTTCATCATCGTAATTGGTGCATATATCAACTATTTAATAATTCATGTCCAAACGCTGCTATATTTTGTTCTTTTTTTATTGAAGCTAACTACTGTAATGTCTTTTAATATTCTGTAGAGAAACTTATAATTCGAAAGATTGATTCAGGACGGGACACTGAGAAAGAATTTTCAGTTTCAAATCACCACCTTATTCAATTCTTCTCTTTCCTCCTCCTTTTGCTCCCCCTTCCTCCTCCTCGTCGTCTTCATATTTTCTTACTTTCTCTTCCCCTTCCTCTTCCTCTTCCTCTTCCTCTTCCTCTTCCTCTTCCTCTTCCTCTTCCTCTTCCTCTTCCTCTTCCTCTTCCTCTTCCTCTTCCTCTTCCTCTTCCTCTTCCTCTTCCTCTTCCTCTTCCTCTTCCTCTTCCTCTTCCTCTTCCTCTTCCTCTTCCTCTTCCTCTTCCTCTTCCTCTTCCTCTTCCTCTTCCTCTTCCTCTTCCTCTTCCTCTTCCTCTTCCTCTTCCTCTTCCTCTTCCTCTTCCTCTTCCTCTTCCTCTTCCTCTTCCTCTTCCTCTTCCTCTTCCTCTTCCTCTTCCTCTTCCTCTTCCTCTTCCTCTTCCTCTTCCTCTTCCTCTTCCTCTTCCTCTTCCTCTTCCTCTTCCTCTTCCTCTTCCTCTTCCTCTTCCTCTTCCTCTTCCTCTTCCTCTTCCTCTTCCTCTTCCTCTTCCTCTTCCTCTTCCTCTTCCTTTTCACATTCGTCCTCCTCTTCTTTTCTTCTGCTTCTGCGTCACAAAGGGCTGTTTCATTATTAATGATTTAATTTGGTACTTGCTAAACTTAATATTATTTTATTATTAATATTTTATGCAGTTTCTAATTTACAGATGCGTACAAAACTTTCTAAGCGAACTATATTAAGCGTATAATATACAGGATATATTTAAATTTTGATATGTTTTAAAAGGTTTAATTTACCTGAGGTATTGGCGAGATTTGGTACAGTTTTACAACTAATTCTACCATAACGCCATACTTGTTTGAGAACAAAATTGAGTCGATGCACTTATAATCGCAAATGTTGTGCGATCACGTTATTGAAATTGAAAACGTGATTACCGGATGGAACACTGCCTATCGACAACTGTTTTCCAAGATAGGCAGACGTTTTATAAGTGCATTATCTCAAGAATCAAATTACTGGCTGTGATGCGTACGAAACGAGAGTTTTCGGTTCGAAACAATAACAAAACTGCAGAACATTACCCCTTGCTCTGAAATAATAGACAATGCTTCGGTGAGAGCGTATTTCCATTATATTCTTACATGCATAGATGTATTTTGTAATATGTTTTCCTCGGGGCAAACATGTAGCGCATGTTAATTACTCAAGATAATCAGCGTCTGTGATACGTATGCGCTTATTTACATCTGAAATAACAAACACGGGGTCCTTTGTTTCTCTTCATAACATTGCAAATATTAACAGCATACGTATTTACAGACAGGTACGGACAACCTCGTTCAAATTTATCATTTCTAGTCAGGCACGTATTTAGGGGCTCGGGACTCCCCCCTCCGGAACATTATATACAGGGTGGCCAATCGGGTGAGTGACGATAATAATTTTTTTAGATAGCCCGTACCGAGACCTATCCAAAACATCCCCATATATGTGTACCGATTATTGATAGTTTTCGAGTTATGATTTTTTTTTTGAAAACTTAGAGATTTTCCAGTTTTCCCAAGAAATCGTCAAAAACAAAAACAAGAATGCTTTTTGGCTTTTATTTTTTTCAGCAATTGTACTCAGTATTAATCCTATTTTAATATCCAATAAAGAGAACCTGTAAATCCGAACAATAATTGAGCACGTTTTGGGGTCAAAGTTTGAAATCTCTGTTTTTAGTCAGGAGACCAAAACCTTCAAAATGGGATTAAAAATACTTATGCCTGGTTCTGGAGCTTCAAATTAATCTTAAAAACTTTGCAAGACATTGCATTTTCGAAATAATAATGAAAAAGTAGCACTTATGGGGACATTTTGCGACGTACGTGAGTGTTAAAGGTAAAAAGGTGATAATTCACGAATTTCCAAAATGAAAAGAAAAAAACTCGTAACAACTAATAGACCCAATAATCATTGATGTTTTGATGACTTTTAATAAAAAACTAATACCCAAATTGTGATTTTTGAAGTGTTTTTGCTATGTACTATTGAACTTCTGCTAAATTAAGTTGTATGGAAAGTTAACAAAGGAAAGGAATAATAAACAATAATCTGACTTGCAATTTAATGGCAGAATTACCTGGGAAGCGTTGTCTTCTTCTTTGACAGTAGCTTTTTGCGAGCTCATGTCGGCGAAGCGCAGTTGTGTTAATTAATTTTCGGTAATAGGCAAGGCAATGTTCGGATGGACCTAAAAAGGTGATTTATATCGCTAGGTCTTCCTTGACAGGTTAGTAGACAGCCTACCATGAATACAACAAGTTTTTCAGTTTTTCAACCCCCCACCCCCCAAACACCCAAATTCCACCCCCAGCAAAAAAAAACGCAGAAAATGATCAAAAACCTCTAAAACTCCTAATAACGAAGTTTGATTAATATTTGAGTTTTAATTACTCCGCCGCCCATATGCCTATTTCCAAAGTTATAGCAGCATATTACCTACTAAGACCCAACAGCATATTGCTGCCCAAATTTCATCACAGTCCATGCAGCGGTTACTGAGATTACGAGGCTAGAAAAACGCGTACAGACAGACAGACCGACAGGCAGACCGACAGGGAGACCGACAGGCAGAACGACGGAAATGAGTGACTCGGATTTTCGTTATGTAGACATTACAAAACGCCCAAAAAACCTATTATCTCAAAATCGAAAATTTTCACGATCACAATCCTCCCCTCACCTATCGGTGTGGGAAGTAAAAGGGATGGCGTATGCTACGATAACGCTTCCCAGGTAATTCCACCATGGAATGCAAAGTCAGATTGTTGTTTTATTATTCTTTTCCTTTGTTAACTTTCCATACAACTTAATCTAGCAGAAGTTAATAGTACACAGCAAAAAGCAGGGGTATTAATTTTTTTTATTAAAAGTGATTAAAACATCAATGACTATCATGTTTATTAGTTGTTATGAGTTTTTTCTTTAATTTGTCATAATAAAATAAAATAATAGTTTTTTAAATCATTTTGGAAATTCGTGAATTATCACCTTTTTACCTTTAACAGTCACGTACTGCGCAAAATGCCCCCATACGTGCTATTTTTTCATTATTATTTGGAATGTGCAATGTCTTGCAGAGTTTTTAAGATTAGATTGGAGCTCCAGAACCAGGCATGAGTATTTTTAATTTTATTTTGAAGGCTTTGGTCTCCTGACTAAAAACAGAGATTTCAAACTTTGGGCACAAAATGTACTTAATTATTGTTCGGATGTACAGGTTCTCTTTATTGGATATTTAAATAGGCTTAATACTGAGTACAATTGCTGAAAAAAATAAAAGCCAAAAAGCATTCTTGTTTTTGCTTTTGACGATTTCTTGGAAAAACTGGAAAATCTCTAAGTTTTCAAAAAAAAAATCATAACTCGAAAACTATCAATAATCGGTATACATACATGGGAGTATTTTGGATAGGTCTCGGTACGGGCTACCTAAAAAAAATATTATCTTCACCCGATTGGCCACCCTGTATAATATATATGTTAGGGTTAAAGTGTCTACTTGGATAGTTTGTATACTAGCTGGACAGTGTCCAAACTATTCACATCCCTGGTTAATTTAGTGGAAAGTTACCTTTCAGCGAGTTTGTAAACTAATAAAGAATTGCCATTAAAGTACAAACCACAAAAGAATATTACACAAATTGGCCGGGGTTTTTGGCTAGTTTACAAACCGTTTATAGTATTTGGATAAAGTGTGAACTGAATATTTCTAGTAATGCATAACTTCCAACTTGTTGGTAAACCCTACTTTTTGCTAGAATTATTTGATTTAAATTAACCAGAGGAAATGGCTTAGTTTTCATGCCAACCAATGAGTTAGTTATTACATATTACTAGGAATATTTCATTCGCACTTGATCCAAATACTGTGGTGAGTTTGTAAAAGCTAAAACCTCCGGTTAACTTTTAGAATCCTTTTGTGGTTTGTACTTTAGCTACATTCGTGGTTAGTTCACAAGCTCAATATAAAATAATAATAATATAAAAAAAGATGAAACATAACTTTCCACTAAAATAACCAGGCGTTTGGATAGTTTGTATACTGTCCAGCTAGTTTATAAAGTAGCCACGTAAGCACTTTAACGGTAACATATATAATGTAATATCCATCCAATCCACAAAAACACAAAAATGCGTCCCTCCTCAGCGACGAATATTTTGTTACTGATTGATTCAGTCTCCAGGCCAAGCAAAATTAAAAGGCGGCAACCCTAATCTGCAGCCACCCCCCCCCCAAACTAAATCCTGAATGCAGGGTGTCCCAGGACGATTAAGACAAGCAACATATCGAACCTGGTCACTAGTAGGCAATTATAATTTTGGGGGTGTAAATTAGAGCAAATATAGTATCTTTTCTTATTATTGTATCACCCAATGAGGTATTTGTTTTTGATCACGCGACGTCCGATTCAAATTCTTTAATGGAACACCCTGGATATTTGTGACTTTTTGTGCTCCTTCCGATAAAGCAATTCCAACAAACTGCACACTTGGGGTCCAAAGTGATTAATTCAAGAGCTACAGGTACTTGAAGGATGGTACCACTACCTTGATTATAACGTGTACCCCTACAGTTAAATTATTTTGGTAGTGTTTCATAATGGTGGTGGTACAGTCCTTTAAGTACCTGTAGCTCTTGAATTAATCACAATTAATCACATTAGACCCCAAGTGTGCCAGTTTGTTGGAATTGTTTTATCGGGAGGAGCACAAAAAGTCACAAATATACAGGATATCCCATTAAAATTGTTGAATCGGACGTCACGTGACCAAAAACAAATACCTCATTGGGTGACACAATAATAAGGAAAGATATTATATTTGCTCTAATTTACACCCTCAAAATTATAATTCGCTACTACTGCCCAGTTCCGATATATTGCTTGTCGTCGTGGGACACCCTGTATATGTATGATTATAGTGCGTTGTCTGAATTAATTAAAAATTAATTAATGGTTTCATAAAAGCTATGCCTCAGTATACAAAGATGGAAACAGTGCATACTATTATTTGCATTTGTTGTGGGCATGGCTAGCTAAGGGCCGGTTGCTCAATGTCCAGTTAAAGTGTCAGATAGGTATCTGCCAGATAGCGTTGCTATGGATACAGCTATCAGATAAGATTTACGTGACACCGTAAGTTTAGCCTTCAATTGTTTAAACAAGTAATCTAACAGTTGCTGTTATCTTGCAGATAAATATTTAACTGGCCATTGAGAAACCAGTCCTTAGAGCTGTATTAATACATTTTTTGCTGTATTAACGGACAACGTAAATTTCTTCATGCTGTGGATTCACAGTTTAATGTCATTAACCTAGAATCATAAATAATTGCAGCAGTCACCAATTCGTGTTCAAAATTGATGGCGATGATTAATATTAGAACTATGTTCGAAATATTCTTTTGAGTATGACCGCTTCCAAGTTTCAACATCGATGAAAACTTTATGAAACGTCGAAGAAATCGAAAATATTCACGATGAATGTGCTTCCATGATGTGACAGGCAAACAGTTACCTTTTCGTCAGTCAACCTATGCCTCACAAACGTATTATATCGAACTCATAGATAGTTGCTTCGTTCCCAGACATTAACAACAAGGTAAAAAAATTAAGCCAAGTTGATTGACTTAGTATTTTCCCATTGCATGAAGCTACAGTTTGAGATTTGAAGAAAAACTCTCGTAAATAGTTTCTTGCATCTCCCTTCGTAGGAACTAGGATAACATAGTTTTAAAGTTTTTATTCTGCAATCATCAACTGACATTCTAATTGCATTGCATGCAATTTTAAAGGGCAGATAAATGTTTCGGGGTCTCCCAACCACCCTATCCGGAACCCCATCCTTCCTCGGCTCATTTTAACCTCTCTAAAAAGAACAGAGGGAATGATCAGGGATCACTTGGTATCCAAAAATGTATATTGTACTGTTTTTTTTTTTAATTTAGTTTCACAGCTACTAATACAATTTAAAAAACCATAGACTTTATCGAACTACCACCGCCGATGGTACGGTTTAGAAATTTGCTATCAGCTTAGTAATGAGATACACATGTTACAGAATTATCTACAACGATCTAATATCAAAATTTATGTTTAGTCGGTAGGGAGCATTCGGATAAAACTCAAGATTATATTATGTCATTATTTTACAGTGTAACGAAGAGCCTACTATCAATACAACAAACATTTCACTTTCATAACTCCTCGCCCACACATTACCCCGATTTAACCCCCTCTAAAGAAATGCGAAAAACGATCGGAAACCCACAAATCGCCTAAGTACGATATTTAAAAACCATACACGTTTTACATCCTCGCCACGGTTTAGGCTTTCCATTGCTGTCAGATTAGTAAGTATTATTAAAACGCTATAATATCAAAAATTATGCTTTGTCTATTAAGGTTCATTCAAACAAAGCCGAAAAGTATATTATGACGTTCCTTTACAGGGCAACGGAGAGCCCAGTAGGAACACAATAAATATTTCATTCATACAATCCCCACCCACAAATTACCCGAATTTAACCCCGTCTAAAAAAATGTGGAAAACGATCAGGAACCCGCAGATCGCCTAAGAGCTTTAAGCTGTTTTTATACTTTTAGTCATTTTTATTATTACTGCGGCGCCACTGACACGATTTCTGTACGAAACAAAACGAAACGCGTTTTCCATTCTCGCCACGGTAGTAATAGTGTGTAAAAATTTCATTGAAATCAATTCAATAATTACCAGATTACACAATACAGAATGATCTAAAGCAAAATACTCGTATGTATACGAATACGTCAGAAAATTTTAAATCCCTTAGTTTCTCCAATAGGCAAGGTAATGCTCGGATGGACTTAAAGAGGTGTATTATGTCGCTAGGTCTTTACAGGTCAATAACTACAAACATTTTTTCCGAGTTTCCAGCACGCCACCCCCACCCCCCACCCACCCCAGTTTCACCACCACCCAAAGAAAAAGTAGAAAATGATCTGTAACCCCCAAAACGCCTAAAAATGAAGTTTGAGACGTTCGGTTTTCAAAACCAATGAATACCCGATACACGTAATTATTTATTATCGAAATAAACGTGCCACTCAACTTTACATTAAATCTCTAGGCGAGTTCTGCGGAAACCGAAAATCACTTCCAAGGGCTTTCACTGCGCGGTTACCACGTCCCAGAAGTCGACCGTCACAAGTTTGAGAAATATTTGAAATTTTTAGTTTTTTTGATAAACACTCCGCCGCCCCTGCACCAATTTCTAAAATTATAGCAGCATTACCTACTACGATCCTACAGCGTATCGGTACCCAAATTTCATCACAGTTCAAACAGCTGTTACTGATATTACGCCAAGAGACAGACAGACCGAAACACAGACCGACAGAGAGACAGAGGAGAAATGTGGTGACGTGAATTTTTGTTATGTAGATACCTACCAGAAAACGGTCCAAAGCCGAAAATTTTCATGATAACATCGGGGTGGGAGGTAGAACACCTACACTACTAAATCTAGCTCAGATTTCATATGCTAAACGCCGCATAAGAAATGGAACGGAGATCCACCCCAAAAAGGTACTTTTAATAAAAACCCAAAAATTAAAAACCATTATTTCTCGTTCCACCGAGTAATATGTAAGACAAAGAACGCATTCCCAACATTCTGTACAACAGGGCGCAATAAGGCGGTCAGAGCCCCAACGGCATCACGCAGGGACTGCTTCATTACACCTGAAGGACGGCTTGGGGGAAAGCCGTGTTGGGTGTTTCCAACTAATTTATTGGTTTTCAAAATGTATCTGGCTTTTATTCAGTGACGGGTATGCGATACTTTCCTACACCAATTTATAAAAATGCACGTATATGATTCTTCAAAATCATAACTATAGTCAAAAAAATGTGAACGTACAGTGCAGGACCTTAAAAAAAATGTAGTCAAGCTGATTAACTCAGTACTTTCCACATATTCCGAGGATACCAGTTTTATTATTTTCCCATAGCATGAAGCTATAGTCTAGATCCCCTGGCAACCGAATCATCGCTCGCCCGACCGCAAAGAAAGTGTTATTCTGCTAGGTACTTCTTCCACAGGTCAATGGACAATCTATCATGAATACAATAAATTTTTGAGTTTTATAACCCCTCACCCCCGAACCACCCCAATTTCACCCGCATCAAAAAAAATTTGAAAATGATCAGGAACCCTAAAATGTCTATAAACGAAATTTGACGTGTTTTTATACTTTTAGCTTCTTTATTATTGCCGCGCCGCCACTGAAACGATTCCTAAAAACCAAGCTTTCCATCCTCGTCACGGTAATAGGTCTGTGTCAAAATGTCATTAAAGTCAATTCAAAAGTGTCCACGTTACACGATACAGAACGATCTAAAGTAATACTTGTATGTATTTCGTATACACCAGAAAATTCTCGTTCCTTGGTTTCTGTAATCGGCAAGGCAATGTTCGGATGGACCTAAAAAAGTGTATTATACCGCTAGGTCTTTCTCTCTCAGGTCAATGGACAGCCATGAATACAACAAATTTTTCAAAACTACTTACTAACTTTTTAAAACTATCCCACGATACATAATTATATACTGAGAACTATCCCGTGTATTAACAAAGGACACATGCATAGCAGCTGCGTGTAGCTCGCCCATTGAATGAAAGTCATGTCCGTGAAATTGAAGTGATTTATTTGAATGAAACAATCAAAAGTTAAAAAAATTTAAAAGATGTATTTACTAAGAAAGTTTTGAAGGTTAAAAAGGTTAAATTATTATGCACTTACCGTATTCTCACCAAGAAAGTTATTAAACTCTTCATTATATTTTTTACCCAAAGCAGTCACTTTTTTGTAGCACGTGGTATGATAACCTACAAAATCGAGTGATGCATTGGTTAACTCAACGCCACTGTATTTAAAATTTTTCTTTTTACGAAAATTTAATTTCAACGAACAGTTTTTTTACATTTCATCGTTAAAATTAAGAACATCATCGTCCGAATTGCATAGAAAACACTTTTTAGCCATTTTTTATCACAATTTAATGTTTATGAATAACATCAACAATCAGTATAGTGGCAGTAGCACGCTTTTTCAATTCAGAAGAATAAGGCAAACTGTCCAATACAATGATGCACAGCATTTACGAGTGTATCGCTATCCTTTTCAATTTCACGGACACATGACATGCGCACTTTGTTAATACACGGGATAGTTCGCTCGGACCTCTCTGGTGCACGTAATCACTGGCAGCATTATTTTATTCTTTAAAATTCGACAACCGGAATTCCAGACTGATTTTTTGCAGACAACCCTATGTCGACGTATTTGCAATAAAATTATCTTAATTTGGGTTTCATGCATTAACCACACCGGGGCAAATTACTATTATTGATTTATCTGTTTATACCTGCCTGCCCTATAGTTGGGACGGGAAAAACGTAGCCAACCTAACGTTTGCATATTCTACGGGCTTCATACTTTCGATTGGTATGTCATTTGTCTATTAACCAAGCCCGTGAAATGTTTAAAAAAATTAATTTTTTAATATTTAATTAGTCATATCCTGGGCTGAAATTTTTCAGCCAGCCCACTCGCGATATGTTTCTTAACATATTAAATTTAATATAAAATGCTTTTCATCCATTAACCAGTTCGGTGAAGGTCGTCTTATATTCGGATCTTCTACCCCAAATTCACCCCTACCCAAAAAAGCGTAGAAAGTGATCAGGAACCCCTAACACGCCTAAAAACAAAGTTTGAGCTGTTTTTATATTTTTGGTTTTTTTATTATTGCTGCACCGCCACTGACACGATTTTTCCAAAACATACGCCTTTTCCATCCTTGCTGCGTCAGCAATACTGTGTCAAAATTTCATTAAAATCAATCCAATGAGTCTTTCGTTACGCTATATAGAACGATCTAACACAATACTCGTATGTATACATCACAAA
The DNA here is from genome assembly GCA_951848785.1 of Callosobruchus maculatus. Taxonomy (NCBI): domain Eukaryota; kingdom Metazoa; phylum Arthropoda; class Insecta; order Coleoptera; family Chrysomelidae; genus Callosobruchus; species Callosobruchus maculatus. The sequence continues at coordinate 393,926 of CATOUR010000285.1, forward strand.
TTCTAAGTCCCTTAGTTTTGCTTAGTTTCTACAATGAGCAAAGTAATGTTCGGATGGACCTAAAAAAGTCTATTCTGCCGCTAGGTTTTTCACTCACAGGTCAATGGACAGCCCATTAAGAATACAACAACTTTTTCAGTTTTATAACCCCCCACACTCCAACCTCCCCAAATTCACCCCCACCCAAAAAAATGGAGTCAAGTTGATTGACTCAGTACTTTCCACACATTACGATGATACCAGTTCATTATTTTCCCATAGCATGAAGCTATAGTCTGAAAACCCTTGCAGCCAAATCATCGCCCATTTGCCCGCAAAAAAACACCCAACACAAAAACTCTGGTAAATAGTTTCTTGCGTCTCCCTCCTTAGGAACTAGGACGCCACAGTTTTGATTCTGCATGCGATGCGAAATGCTCAGGAGCCTACAAACCGTCTAAAAACGAAGTGCTGTTTCTATATTTTTAGTTTTTTGATTATTGTTGCGCCGCCACTGGCACGATTTTCTAGAAACTGACGTGTTTACCATTCTCTCCGCCATAGTAATTCCTGTGTCGAAATTTCATTAAAATCAATTCATTTTCGCTTTGCGCAATATACATAGAACGAAATTAAGCAACACTTGTAATTGTAAACATCACAAAATTCTAAGTCCCATGGTTTCTGTAATAGACAAGCCAATGTTCACATGAACTTAAAAAAAGAATATGCCGCTAGGTATTTTTTCTATAGGTCAATGGACACACTATTATGAATACAACAAATTTTTCAGTTTTACAACCCCCCACCACCCAACCACCCCAAATGCACCCCTACCAAAAAAAAGTAGAAAATGATCAGAAACCCCTTAAACGCGTAAAAACAAAGTTTGAGCTGTTTTTATATTTTTGGTTTTTTTATTATTGCTGCGCCGCCACTGACACGATTTTCCCAAAACATACGCGTTTTCCATCCTCGCCGCGGTAGTAATACTGTTTCAACGTTTCGTTAAAATCCATTCAATCATTTTCGTGTTAAGCAATATAGAACGATCTAAAACAATACTCGTATGTATACATCACAAATTCTAAGTCCCTTGGTTTCTATTATAAGCGAGGCAATGTTTGGATCGACCCAAAAAGGTGAATTATGCCACTAGGTCTTTCATTCACAGGTCATTGGACAGCCCATTACGAATACAACAAATTTTTCAGTTTTACAACCCCCCACCCCCCCCCCCCAACCACCCCAAATTCACCCCCACCCAACAAAAAAAAGTAGAAATTGATCAGGAACTCCTGAAACGTCTAAAAACGGAGTTTGAGGAATATCTATTTTTTTTGTTTTTTGCTAATTACTGCGCCGCCAATGCACTGATTTTCAAAGTCTCAGCATTACCTACTAGGAAACCACAGCATATCGCTGCCCAAATTTCATCAACATCCATGCAGCGGTTACTGAGATTACGAGGGTAGAAAAACGCGACAGACAGACAAACAGACAGACCGACCGACACACCGACAGAGCGACAGACCGACAGACCGACAGAGCGACACAGCGACAGAGCGACAGAGCGACAGAGCGACAGAGCGACAGAGCGACAGAGCGACAGAGCGACAGAGCGACAGAGCGACAGACCGACAGACCGACAGACCGACAGACCGACGGACCGACGCACCGACGGACCGACAGACCGACAGACCGACAGACCGACAGACCGACAGACCGACAGACCGACAGACCGACAGACCGACAGACCGACAGACCGACAGACCGACAGACCGACAGAGCGACAGAGCGACAGACCGACAGACCGACAGACCGACAGACCGACAGACCGACAGACCGACAGACCGACAGACCGACAGACCGACAGACCGACAGACCGACAGACCGACAGACCGACAGACCGACAGACCGACAGACCGACAGACCGACAGACCGACAGACCGACAGACCGACAGACCGACAGACCGACAGACCGACAGACCGACAGACCGGCAGACCGACAGACCGACAGACCGACAGACCGACAGACCGACAGACCGACAGACCGACAGACCGACAGACCGACAGACCGACAGACCGACAGACCGACAGACCGACAGACCGACAGACCGACAGACCGACAGACCGACAGACCGACAGACCGACAGACCGACAGACCGACAGACGACAGACCGACAGACCGACAGACCGACAGACCGACAGACCGACAGACCGCCGCCCATGCACCGATTTTCAAAATTGTAGGAACATTATCTACTACGATCCCACAGCATATCGCTGCCCGAATTTCATCACAATCCATGCAGCGGTTGCTGAGATTACGAGGCTAGACAAAAGCGACAGACAGACAGACAGTCAGACCGACGGAAATGAGTGACGTGGATTTTCGTTATGTAGACATCATAAAACGCCCAAAAAGCGTATTATCTCAAAATCGAAAATTTTCAAGATCACAATACTCCCCTCATCTATCGGTGTGGGAAGTAAAAATCGGCCCTTAATCAATGCACACAAGGAAAAAATAGGGGTCAACTTCAGAATTCGAGTGAATATGCTGTATTTCTGCAAGGGCCTTTGTTTTGACCTTGTAACGCCGGCGCGGCGCGGCGCGGCGTCTTGAGATATTTAAAATCAAATCGGTTTTTTGCGAATATCTTCTTTGCTTTGCACTATATGACTGTTTCGGTTATCAGGAAAGTTAAATAGTATAATCGTAGTATTCTCTATAAATGTTGTCAAAAGCAATGTTCGATATCATACGCCGTTCTTAAGACAGACCTGGACAGTGGATGTGCCATTTGTTTTCGTCAAACCAACAATACTTAATAATCAATAGCATTTGATACGGTCGATGCGTCTTTTCTATGTGGAAAGTTGTACAATTTAGGTTTCCGAGGACCAATTAATAAATGGATTAGCTCTTTCTTGTCAGACCGTAAGATAACCGTCGTCACTGTAATGGCCAAATTGAACTAAAAAACGATATAACAACAAATTCATTATTAACTGTGTACTATGCATTTATGCCTATTCAGCTATGTCATATAACATTGCCGTGTGGGGACAGAGTTTTCATTCACCAGAAAAGGATTATTAGAAAGATATCTAATCTTGGTTATCTAGTCTTGTCGATCTACATTTAAACAATATAGATTATTCACCTTTTCTGCCATTTATTTGTATAAGCTTTTATGTTATGTGCATTCAACCAAAAATGTCTATGAAAAGAATAATTTTCACCACAACTATTTTACTTGGGGCCGTAATGAAGTTTGCTTACAAAAATACAATCATGCATTTTATAAGAAGTGACCTATAAATGCTCGCTGCAGATTGTATAACGTTCTTCCTTCAACGGTCAAGGCTAGCTGCCTAACAAAATTTAAATCAGGTCTCAAAAACCTTCTTATCGATGTCTCACCATACACGGTGGAGGAATTTACTACAAGTTTGTCTATACCAAGTTAGTGTCTGCGTTATATATTATAAACGTCTATATGTCTGGACATGCATATACTTCTCTATTTATAACTTTAATTTATGTGACGTTACCTATCTACTTATTGTAGCTAAAAGGTATAATATACATGAATGAATGAATGAATCGACTTTTTTCAGGATACTAACATTTTGCTACCTCGCAGCCTTCAACTGGTGGTTACTGCTGTGCCCTGTCACCTTATCACATGACTGGCAGATGGGATCCATTCCACTTGTCACCACTATCAATGACTCAAGAAACATGATGACTATACTCATGTTTGGAATTACCTTTCTTCTTACCCTCAGATGCTTACAGGACTTTGAGGTAAGTTCATGAAACACAAGAGCTTATGTTCACTCCTATTTGATGGTAATTGTTACTTACTTTTGCCGAAACGCATTTTTAATACGTAGATGCATACGGGGTGTCCCAGCATTTAGTGTACAAACGAAAATGGGTGAAACTAGGCCACAATTTATCAACAAAAATAAATATTCAAGATATCCTAACGAATGTTTGTCTTATATTGATAGAGTATCAATTTTTTTGTTCTTTTTACTTCAAGTCATCATAACTTTTGACCCCTTGCGTACATTTTGTTAAAATAAGATTAGTAATTCTTAATAATAGATGCTGTTTAGCAAATAAAAAAAAAAGATCGACAGCTTCACAAAACATGTTTTTTCAGAAATATTAGACCTTTTTTGAACTAAATTTCGAGCACCTCTGCATGACGTCAAGTCGAAGCATCGCAAGCGTGTGCGTGGCGATACTCTTTGATCATATATATGTCATCGTTCGAACACACACCTCTTTTGCATCATCACTGTTTGCACAGACGGCACAGGTATTTCAACTTAGCGTCTGATAGGAAAACAACGCTCATACCGATGTTTCAATGTAACGTTGTAGCATCATATCATAAAATCTTGTGTTAGAGATAGAACGTTGTAGTTTTTTTTATTAAACATGATATCAGATGAGAATCCATGTGATGAGACAAAAAAAAAGTTATGGTTATAGATATATGTCCTTAAAAATCTAAATTTAGTACAAAAAAAAGGTGTAAGCAACGCTTTTCTGCAAGAGCTTAAATTTAGGTATCGGTGTAAGCGACGCTTTTCTACCGGACGTTAAGTTGAAGTGCCTGTGTAAACAGAGATGTGGCAAAACAGGGTCTGTGCTTGAGCGATGATGAATGACCAATAAGTGATGCTACGCTCACGCAGACACACCGACTTAACGCCATGTAGAAAAGCGTGTGTAATAATAGCACGTTATAGTTTTTATTTAACAGAGAGTATGTTAAATGGAGATCAGTAGGACGAGACAAAAAAAGTGTGGTTATGAGACTCAAAAGAGTCTGACATTTCTAAAGAACTTATTTTTCGAAAGCTTACTTACTTTTCGTGTCTGACTTTTTATTCGCTAGTGTTAGGTATTTTTAGTGTTTCTATTTCGTCGGAATGCACGCAATGCTTCAAAAGTTGTGATGATTGCAAATAAAGATACCAAAAACAATTAACCAATATAGGGCACATAATATTGTTTTAATTTTTTAGGAATCTTTTTGGTGATCAATTGTGGTCAATTTTCACCGAGCTTCATTTGAGCATTTTATGCTGGAACACCGTGCATTTCCAAGACTAAATGTTCAATAACTGTAAAGTTTTCTGTACACATTATTGGAGATACTTTTCTTAAATGAACATAAAAAATACGAGTAGTAAAAAACCAATACTGTCACTGAACATAGAGATAACCAGAAGACCGTCCTCACAATGTTGTATTGTCCTCAGCAAACCCTAGAAAATTTCAGCTTGTATTATGTATTATCCAGGGTAGAAGTATGGGCCTTACATATCGGGTCCATCGGCGGCAGGATATATCGTTGCTCTTGATTTTATCGGTTATATTAACGTTGCGCACATTAAATATGATTAATGATTATGCTGTGTATATTCTAATTAAACGTGAAGTATCATAACAAAATGTGTAACGATTTCGACCTGCTGTGACGAACTTGATTGTTCGCAAATAACAAAATGTTCCTATAGTTAACCCTTCGACCGTGTGCTGCAAAAGAACGGCAACAACAGCTGTGTGGTGCGGTATGGTACACCAAATATTTCAAAAACTTCATAGACTGTAATTACTATGTTTTTCTTTATATCCTTTCAATACTTGCATTATGTTTAAACTGCGTGAAAAATGTAAAATCCATTTGTATCTCAACTAACACAAACTAAATTAGGGAAGTATCTGTAGATATCAAAATTTAACATTTTCACAGAAAGAACTATTTCGTTTATCCAACTGTAAGATACAAAAACTTAGTAGAATTCATAATAAACTTATAAAACTATAAGAAATGGAATGACGTATTGTGAAACAGAAGAGTTATGAGGTTTCTAACCAATTTTCAGATTAAAAACTGGCATGTTCCAGGCAAATGGTTGTGCTGTACGTGCTACAGAAGTAAAGGACTCTCGATCCTTTATTCTAGGACAAGAGATGGATGTTCTCTTGACACACAACAGTTTTAAGATTCTTTCCGGGGGTACAGCATGATTTTTGTACACGAATGCACGAAGAAATCGGGGATTTTCGGATCTTCTATTCGTGCGATCAGATACAATACATGCCCATCTCCTTCAAATATTCACGACGCTTGATTGTTTCAAGTTTCAACAAATTACTTGTGCATTAATACCTGCAGTACTTAATAAAGAACAAAAAATTAGTAGAGGCCACCTTTTGCTGTCCTGTTCATTGTTATTAGCAGAATGTTTGTCTAGGGTGCCTACACCACCCTTTGAGAAATTCTGTCGAAATTGTGTCGATATTTATCGCACTGTTGTGATATAACGTTGAAAACAAAATGACATTTTAATTTTTCTTTAACATATATGAAACTGCTGTAATAGTCTCTTGACACGCAAATAACGAGTTGTTAAGTTCTCGATTGCATACTTTCAGCAAAGATACAGGAATGTCTCTCTTCTTTTTGCGAATTGTTCCTAATGATGTGAGTTTATGGTACATCTGACACTAGTAGAACTATAGAGATTCAGAAATACGATATTTACTCTAAACTTAACGACTTGGTTCTGCTACAGCAACTGTGTGGTGCGGCATGTGATTTCCTAACGTATGTTGTAAGGTAAGTTTTCAGAAGTTTTTCAAAAAATAAAAAAAAAATATCTCACAATAATATATTTGAACTGTAACAAGAACTACAAAAAATAACAATATTTCTCAATATAAAAATGATATCAAAGTACTGCTAATGGGCCATGATCTTCCACGACTCGCAACTTCCTATTAATGTTCCTCATTAGGTTTTGGACAGATTCTAAATCAACTTCTCTGATCTTTAGCATTATTCTTCTTCTTAACTGCTGTTTCTTTTGAGCTTCCCAGCCATTCTTATAAACTTTGGCACTCAGTTGAGCCAAAAAGTTTTGATAGGTCTTGCTTGAGGAAGATTGTCGTTTCGTGGTACAAAAGATATTCCGTGTTGTTCTAGTCAGCAAAGCATACTGACTTGAAGCCAGATCTGGCCAAAATATTATATTGTCATTAGCATGGTGGGTATTAATACAATTGAGTAGTTTAGGCAAACATCTTTGGCTTCGGCTCTAACTCGTCCAATGTACGGCTGTGAAATACCGTTGTCTGGTATAGCGCGCCACACTAACACTTTGTTTTCAAACTTTTCTTTTCGTTTAAATTTTACATTATCTGGAAAGGCTGCAAAGTCTCTTGTATACAAACCATCATTACCTTTGATTTCTGAGTTCGAAAATGTGAAATACTTTTCATCGTCAAGAATAATTTTTATGTTGCCAGCAAAATGAGTACGACGTAGATTGCGACAGTATTGTGGAATAATTTCTAACTGATTTGGGGAATACTTTGGACATTTTCTTCTTTTTCGGAATTTTAAGTTACTTCTCTTCATTTCCCTACAGATTGTGCTAGCATTGACGTGAAAAATTCGTCCAAATTTTCGTGCTGAATTTCCAACTCGATGTTCACTTCTGTTGACCATTCCGTAGCAGCATTCAACGCTCTTGGACGTCCACTTTTTGGTATATTTATACAAGGAATACCTTCTTCGCATTCACGGATCGCTCGATAAATTGAGGCAACAGAAATATTTTGATCTTAATAAGACGAACTACTTCTTTTTTTTTCAAGTCGTCCAACCAGACTGTAAATACCCTTCCGAATATCTAATTTGTACAACATTTTGACAACTTATATCATAACCAAAATGGTTTTATCGTTACGTTTAGATGTTGACTGGTTACCATGGTAACGATTTCTCAATAAATTGTTTCCAACGGTGAAACTACCTCCCGAGTTTCGAAAACAATGCTCAAAACTTTTGCAACATACGTTATACAAATTCACAATCATATAACTTGCCAACGGATCACAGCACAATGACATGTCTATTAGATTATTCTAAAATACAATAAATTAAAGCAGAAAAAACTTTGAAAAAGCTTTTACTTAAATGCTTTAAAAATAAGAAAATAAAATTTTCCTTTAAAATGTTAACTATCAACCGAGCTATCAACTTATAGCCTCATCATACAGAATTTATATGATCATAAAATTCTGTCGCGAGGTTTACGTAAGTACTATAGGTATTTAATTAAAGTTAGGCAATTAAATCTAGTTCGCTTACATAAGTAAATCACGCGAAAAGCTTTTATGATCATATAAATTTGTATATAATGGGGCTATAATTTGACAGTCAACATTTTAAAAGAAAATTTAATTCACTTCTTCTTAGAGCGCCCAAAATAAAAGTTATTTTTTTTGTTTTATATTATTTCTTACTTTTTATAATTAACTTGCATTTATATTCTCTCGAGTATTCTCCATGCGAAAGAAAAAGCATAAACAATGGAGTCATGTTGATGTACTTCCCACACATAGTCGTAATGTCATTTTATTATTTTCCCGTTGCATGACTCTATAGTCTGAGATCCCCTTGCAACCAAATCATTGCCCGCTCGCCCTCAAAAAAATATCCAACACAAAAACTCTCGTAAATAGGAACTGGAGAGACACAGCTTTTACTCAGCTGGATGAACCGTAACGGTCACGAACCCCCGAATCGCCTAAAAGCGAAGTTCGAGCTATTGTTATAATTTTAGTTTTTTTATTATTGCTGCGTCGCCACCGACACGAGTTTTAAAAACCATAAGCATTTTCCATCCTCGAACTTTCATTCAAATAAATTTCACGTTACACAATACAGAACGATTTAAAGCAGTAGCAATCTAAAAAAAGAAAATCAGAAGTCCCCTGGTTTCTGTAATAGGCAATAAGGCAATGTTCCGATGAACCTAAAAAAGTGTATTATGCCGCTAGGTCAGGCTTACTTGTACAACCCCTTCACCCCCCCCACCCCAATTTCCACCTCACCAAAAAAAATGGAAAATAATCAGGAACCCCTAAAACACCTAAAAACGAAGTTTGAGCTGTTCTTATATTTTTAGTTTTTGTATTGTTGTTGGGCCGCCACTGAAAATATTTCTAGAAACCATACGCGTCTTCCATCCTCGCGACGGTAAAAATACTGTGGCAAAGTTTCATCAAACTCAATTCCATAATTTCCGCGTTACTCAATACACAACGACCTAAAGCATTACAAGATTCAAAGTCTCTTGGTTTCTGTAATAGGCAAAACAATGTTTGGATGGACTGAAAAAAGGGTATTATGCCGCTAGGTCATGGACAGCCTATTATGGATACCACAAATTTTTGAGATTTACAACCCCCCCTCCCTGACCACCCCAATTTCACCACCACCCAAAAAAATATAAAATGATCAGGAACCCCTAAAACGCCTAAAAGCGAAGTTTGAGGAACAATGTATTTTTTTGTCTTTTGCTAATTACTCCGCCATCAATGTACCGATTTTCAAAATTATAGCATTATTAGCCAGGATCTCACAACACATCGGTACTCAAATTTCATTACAACCATGCAGCGGTTACTGAGATTACGAGGCTAGAACAACGCCAACAGACAGACAGACCAATAGACCGACAGACAGACCGACAGACCGACAGACCGACGGAAATTAGTTACGTGGATTTTCGTTATGTAGACGCCCAAAAAGCCTGTTATCTCAAAATTGAAAATTGTGGCGATCACAATTCTCCCCTCACCTATCGGTGTGGGAAGTAAAAACTTCAAACCTTCGCTATATTGTGCAAGCAGACAGAAAGAATTCTGCCGGTGCGCCATCTAGTACCCGAAGGTAACGGCAAACCAAGGAAATCTCTACTTGGCAGTAGTAGACTTCTTGGTGGGACGCCAAGGTGCATCCGCTTAACCACTAGAGAGCGCGGGTTCTATACGCGCTGCGTATGAAAGCCGATATACGAGGGCTGCTCTATACCTCCGTGAATCCACCAGTACGCAGACAGCTGTTTCATGCTTATTAGCGATCATCAGTGCGCCATAGGTCGATTGACGGAAATAGAGAGCATCAATTTTTCCATGTTTAATAAACATGTGAAAGATGTGCAAGCAGACGGCAGAATTCTTTCTGTCTGCTTGCACATCTTTCACATGTTTATTAAACATGGAAAAATTGATGCTCTCTATTTCCGTCAATCGACCTATGGCGCACTGATGATCGCTAATAAGCGTGAAACAGCTGTCTGCGTACTGGTGGATTGACGGAGGTATAGAGCAGCCCTCGTACTTCGCTATATTGGATTAAGAGTGAATATTTTTTTAGTCCCGGTAGGCCCTTTTATTTGATATCCATATTACAGAATAGCATAAAAATAACTAATCCGCTATCTTGGATGGTCCGCTATGTTGGATTTAGGTCACATTATTTTTTGAGTTACTTTCAACAAGCCCTTACATTGGACACCCATATAGTAGAAGTGTTGTTTAGAATAGTCCGCCATGTTGGATTTAGAATGACTTGACATTATTTTTCGAGCTACTCTTAACAAGCAATTTCATGGGATACCCATATTCTAGACATGCATTAAAAATAACTATGTCGCCATCTTGGATGGTCCGCCATATTGGGTTTAGGATGACGTCACATTATTTTTCGAATTACCATCAACAAGCCCTTTCGTTTGATACCCATATTACAGAAGTGAATTGGAAATAACTATTCCGCCATCTTGAGTAGTCCGCCGTATTGGATTTAGAATGACGTCACGTTATTTTTAGAATTACTTTCAACTAGCCTTTTCATTTGATACCCATATTCCAGAGGTGAATTGAAAATAACTGCTTCGCCATCTTGAATAGTCCACCATATTGGATTTAGAATGACTTCACATTATTTTTCGAGGTATTCTCAACAAGCAATTTCATTGGATACCCATATTGTAGAATTTCGCCATCTTGGATGGTGCGCCATATTGGATTTAGAATGATGTTGCACTATTTTTCAAGTTACTTTCAACAAGTCCTTTCATTTAATACGCATATTGTAGAAGTGCATAAAAAATAACTATTCCGTCATCTTGGATGGTCCGCCATATTGGATTTAGAACAACGCCACATAGCTTACCGTGCATTGTTATCCAAACTAAAAGTGTATACAAAATTTCAGCTCAATCGGTTGAAGATATCTGCTTTACAATTGAGTAGCAGGATTCCTCCCGAACATCAAAGATACATAATGGAGATACATACATGCATAGATACATACATTGCAAGTTAAATAAAAGCAAGTTAATTGAACAGCTACAACCCTCTATGGGGCATAACATTTTCAAAAATGATAGCTGCAATAGTAAATTAACGTCGCTAGGGTATGTCATACCCCATCACACGATTGAAGGGTTAAACAAGGCGTCACGTCAGCATATGATCAGTTATGCGATGGCTTGTTAATTTGGGAATACAAGCACCTTGACTCTTTCGAACCTACTTCGCGGCGTCCTGTACAATTTGTTAAATTCATTCAAATGTATTATAAAAACTGTGTATAGGTACATAGGAAATTTTAATTAATTGTTCACGATTTGTTTTTGTCATCGCAAATGGGTATGCATGTCAATATGCTTGCACACATACAATAAAATATATTTATATTTTTTCACAAATTGCCTTGGAGGCAAAGCGATCAAATACTTCAATGGTCAATACACTCATGTTATGGATAAATGGAATATAAAATAATTATTAGTTGATGCTGTTTACTAATAAACAAGAACCATTTTATTTTTAAATATATTTGCTTGATAGAAACTATACGCCATAGTGTATAAATTTTTTGTGCGTTATAAATTCATTCTGCTAGAAATACAAGCCCCATCAAATGGGATTATGAATATATTACTGCAGATATATCAACACTACGATCTAAATAAATATGGTTCTTCAAATATGAAATTAGATCATACATTCCAGTAATAAAATGCCTAATCAAACATCAAGCATTCCATCCCACAATGTCCAGGTTCGACCACAGGGCTTGACAACTTTTTTTTAATTTTTTTCTGCCAAAAAATTTATTGATATGCTTTGTGCACATATTACACACATTTTTTCCAATGATCGAAATAAATATGGTTTTGAGGCAAATGTTATTATAGTGCATTTCAGAAATGTATGTATAGAGCAAATTAAGTTGAAATCTCCTACCTGCTTCAGTGTCGGTCATAGACGTAGGTAAACCTGATCATATTACTTGATATATTGTCCCTCATTATTAATTTATGACGGAATAAAGGACATAGATGACACCTTAGTGATAAAGTAATTAAGACATACTTACGGTAGCACCTGTATAAGTATATTTGTCTTCAGTTTAGTGATTCAGTTTTTTCTGTTAAGCCGTAGTTAAGCTGATTGAGTGGTAGTGGTAGGATAACGCAAGCTATCATTCACGACGCATAGAGAATCTTCATCTTGGAGGAGACAAGAAATCAGCAACTGGTTAACCTCTAAAGGTATTGAATTTGAAGATAATTTGATAAAGAAGGAACTTTTATATATATAGCAAATTTACACAAACGTCGTTTTATGAAATACGCCGTAGAAGATATAGCAGCAAAAGCGTGGTGTAACTGTGGTGCACACACCGCTATCCTATAGAACTTATATGAGCGCTAGTGAAAGGATCTGTAGCAAGACACCATCACCAGAGAACTGGCGAAAAGCATTCCAGTATGTCGTTATACAATAAATACAAATAAATACAAATACAATAAAAATGTGGAATCTTGACTATTACGATTTTTTATAATTTTATTTCGGTATAATATATTTTATGTAAGTTAAATAAAAAATAAGGGCACCTAATACTAAGTAAAATTCCTTCCCTTTTACAAGTATTCTACCTGCACGTATTTGGCACACCATTTTCAGTGCTTTAAATTCGTTCCAGAAATTGAAAAAACCACATGCGGATGTAAGCATGATACTAACAATTTTCAGTGCTATTAAATAGATAATAATAGCCAAAAACCCCTTAATTGCCTCAAACCCGGGTGATGCTACCTGTAATTGATAAAAGGAAACAATTTTGCAAAGAAATCAATGACGAACAATGAAAAATGGCTCAAGTACTGGCTGGGTCACTCTGTAGTCGCTTTGCATACGTAATGAGATTCTATTGCTCTATACGTTTCTGAAATGTACTATAGACATTTCACAAGTACAACAAAAATTACTAGTAATTTTACTTTTTTGAATTAAGTTCAATTTTTGTGTCGCAATCAGAGCAAATGGCGATTGATATTGACGCACAAACTTCATTTCCACTGATTTTTTAAATTATTTTGCCTCTGTACCTACTACTAAAGAAAAATATCTATTAAAGCTTGATTCAAAAACATATTTGTCTGGATGGTAGAAAAAAATGTGTGTAACATGAGCATTATAAAAGAATAATGCAAGTGGCTCGTAACGCATGAAAGATATTCCAAATTTTATTTTGGGCACCTAGTGACACTACTCTCTGCAAGTCTTAGCAGTAGCATATTTTACCCTATCGCGATGCAATTTACACTACCGTTTAAAGCCAACTCGGGGTTACATTCAAATTTAAACCGTAATTTGATTGAGGACAAGTGGAGAAGAAAGTATTCGAAAAAGTATTCCATTAAGTTGAGCAGTTTATTTCAGATGTATGAATGAAAGTTATATAAATTTGTATGTTTTGCATCGTTTTGTACTCAAAAATTAACAAAATTGGTAAGCGTTCAGCATTCAGTTTTAGATATTGAAGAATCAACTCATGAAGACAACATTCCAAGAGATTGGGGAATGGCATATATTAGCTCAATACACAAGAAAGGATGTAAAAAGATGTGCAGCAATTACAGAGGCATCAGTGTTACAAGCTCTATGGGAAGGCTGTATGGCAAAATCTTGAAAGCGAGAATCGAAACATACTTTCAAGATATGGAAAAGCAAAGCGGTTTTCGTGCGGGTCGATCATGCTTGGACAATACATTCGTCTAACAACAATTAATAGAGAAAAGATGTGAAAGTAATATGGAAACCCACTTGATGTTTATAGACCTCGAAAAGGCTTACGACAATGTACCAATTAATAAAATAGTTGAAATATTGAACGAATCGTCCCTGAACAACATTTATGTAAAAGCAATTAGAAATATCTATAAAAATTCCATAAGTTCTGTAAGGATGCAAGAAAGTATTTCAAAGCCTTTCAAAATTACAAAAGGATTAAGACAAGGATGTTCTCTATCTCCAACCCTCTTCAAAATATACGCTCAGAAAGCTCTCAATACGTAGATAAAAAAATGCTCAAAAATGGGAATTGAAATTGGAGGAAAGTGCCTGTATACTTTACTATTCGCAGACGATCAGGTACTAATTGCGAAGGACGAACAAGATATCGCATACATGACAAAAAAATTAATTTTGAAGAATACTCAAAATGGGGTTTAAAAATAAATATTAATAAAACAGAGTATCTGGTAGTTGGAGGAGAACCAGGAAACGTACAAACTGACATAGGTACCATAAATACTTGTAAAGAATACAAATACCTGGGAAGTTATATTACTCATGATGGAAGCAGTGAAAGGGATATACAGGCACGAATCTCCCAAGGGAAAGTGGCCATTCAGAAACTAAATTCTATCTTGTGGTCAAAAACCATCAGTATGAAAACAAAAACCAACATCTATCACGCTTTAGTAGAACCAATCACAACGTATGGAGTAGAAGTGGCAGCTAACAAACAGGAATAAAGAAAAATTAAGAGTTGTAGAGATGGACTATTTTAGAAGAGCTTGTAGAATATCCCGATTAGAGCACATTAGAAATGAAACCATACGACAGAGAGCGAATATAAAGATTAATATAACGGATAGAATCCAAACCCGACAGCTGATCTGGTACGGTCATGTAAGACGTATGAACAACGAACGGTGGCCTAGAAGGATAATAGATTATGTACCAGTAAATAGAAGAAGAAGAGGTAGACCCCGAAGATCCTGGACAAAGGGCATAGAAGATGCCATGAGGTTAAATGAAATGGAAGACGATGATTGGTGGGATAGAGAAGAATGGAGACTAAAGTGCGGGAAGCGGTTAAGACCGTAGGACCCCCGCTATATACAGGGCTATTCACGCTATTCGACACGGAGCATTATGGCTAAAGTATTTGATTAAAAAGAAAATAGTAATTTCGGATGGATAGAGACCCATGAAATGAAAATATTTTCATGTTATACAGGGTGTCCCAAAAACACGAAATGTATCAAAGTTATGTTTTTTTAAATGGAACACCCCGTATATTAGTGCATATTCAGACTCCTTGGTGAATTCTAGTGTGTTTTTATGTATCGTACATGGGACCTAAAGTAAACCATTTAGGTGTAAATCACCATTTTCGGTTTAAGTAGATATCACGAAAAAATTGAATATCGCAGGGATTATAAAATATGGAAGGCTGTGACTTTGCCGTGTTACTAAGCATAAAATGCGTCAGCTTTGATGAGACTGTCAAATTTAAATTACGTTTATGCTTGGAGACATCGGTCGATCAATTAAGGAAACTTCGATCAGCGATCACTTGATTTTTTCAAATGGGAATGCCTAATTTTTTTTATACGGTTAAACGTAAAATTTGATAGCCTTTCTAACGATATAAGGTTGTGGATATCAATCTCTGGTAGTTTTTATTTAATTTTAAATTTTCAAACAAATCGCCGATTTTCAGTTTTCCTACCTATAAGCAACGTAGCAGGCCATGAAATATAAACAAAAACCTGCTCAGGTAGAAGGAAACAACTAACTTAGCTGGAAAATACACACTAACTAGACTAAAGGGACAAGATTATAAAAATTCATTACAACAAATCAACTCTCCCAGAAACAACTGCGATAACATCTCTAAGATCAAAGAGAAGCTGGAGTATGGCAGTAATAGATATTTTTTACAGTCTACTGGCTACCGCAATTTACTAGAGGTTAAAAATTTCCAAGAAAATTGAAAACCCTGATATGAAACAAAAACAACCAGCGACTGTTGCTCCAGCACGCAACTATCAAATCATATGTAATGGTGTAAAAAAGTACTAATTTGCGTTGAAGTCGATACCTCTGACTGGAGTCCTTCTATTTTTCAATATCTATTAGCAATATTGCAAAAAAGAAATACTGATAAATCAGATTTAAATTTTCTGCCATTTGAGTTTTGCTTTATAATTTGAACAAATTTTAGTTCATTTTTCATTTTCTGCGATCTTGCTAATAGGTACTGAAGAATTTTCAGAACTCCAGTCAGAGGTACTTTGGCTTGAGTTTTGATAGAATTGCATACTTTTCTATACATTAAATGTGAAATTTTATTATTAAAATAATAAGCTGCTTACAACATTCCTTAGTAGTTTTATTTTATTTCAAAATTTTTAATGGTTTTGGTAATTGCCAATCTCTAGTACATTGCAGTAGCTAGTAGGCCGTGAAAAAATCCATTTCTGCCATACTCCAGCTTCTCTTTGTCCAAAGATATGTTACCGCCGTTGTTTCTGGTTAGACTTTGTATGTTGTGGGTAATTTTTATAATCTTGTCCCTTTAGTCTAGTTCGTGTGTATTTTTCAGCTAAGTTACTTGTTGTCTTCTACCTGAACAGGTTTTTGTTAATATTTCATGGCCTGCTATGTTGCTTATAGGTAGGAAAATTGAAAAACGCCGATTTGTTTGAAAATTTAAAATTAAATGAAAACTACCAGAGATTGATATTCACAACCTTATATCATTAGAAAGATTATCAAATTCTACGTTTAACCGTATAAAAAAAATTAGCCATTCCCATTTGAAAAAATCAAGTTATCGCTGATCGAAGTTTCCTTAATTAATCGACCGATTTCTCCAAGCATAGACGTAATTTAAATTTGACAGTCTCGTCAAAGCTGACGAATTTTATGCTTAGTAAGAAAGCAAAGTCACAGCCTTCCAAATTTTATAATCTCTGCGATATTCAATTTTTTCCTGATATCTACTTATACCGAAAATGGTGATTTACACCTAACCGGTTCGCTTTGAGTCCCATGTATGATACATAAAGTCACACTAGAATTCACCAAGGAATCTGAATATTCAATAATATACGGGGTATGCCATTTAAAAAACATAATTTTGATACATTTCGGGCTTTTGGGACACCCTGTATAACATGAAAATTTTTTTAAAATGTAGCCTTTATAGGTCTCTATCCATCCGAAATTATTATTTTCTTTTTTATCAAATACTTTAGCCATAATGCTCCGTGTCGAATAACGTGAATAACCCTGTATATATAAGAATCAACTCATAACTCTTTATTAACATTAAGATAATACATATATTAGTAAATCGTTATAAATATTATAGGAATACTTATTGGAATACCTATTTCAAAGCGCTTAAAAGATTTTTTTAGTAGGTAATGTATTTTTGCCCGAAAGTTTTTCAATTTTTCGGGGAAAAACCCTGTTTTTTAGGCAGTCAGTACCTCCTTATATTTTAATG
Organism: Callosobruchus maculatus; assembly: GCA_951848785.1. Taxonomy (NCBI): domain Eukaryota; kingdom Metazoa; phylum Arthropoda; class Insecta; order Coleoptera; family Chrysomelidae; genus Callosobruchus; species Callosobruchus maculatus. The sequence continues at coordinate 411,400 of CATOUR010000285.1, forward strand.
TTTGCACGCAGCCAAATACTTATATCCTCAACTGGTGCGTGAAAGAGATTTCAAAGCGACAACCCACTACTCGCGAAGTTATCCAAACTTAGTCAAGTGCGAGAGTGTGGATGGTAGCTCGAGCTACATTGCTCAGGTTCGAGCCATTTCCAGTCGTTGTAATTCTTTGCGTCGAAGCAAAGGATAATAAGTCATGAGGCGTCCACGCTGCTCAAGCTTACTTATTGAAGAAAATTTTCTGTGAATCTGTTTTGTGGTAAAAATGAGGAACTAATTGAAATATATGTATGAGAGAGCACAATGCAAGTGCAGTTGCCTCTTGCACACCATTAATTTCGCCGTTGTCAGCTGACTTCATTATTAACAAAATAAGGTTAGGTTTTTGCCTGCCGATCATAATTCCTTCTGAAGTTAAGAGAACAGTGTGGATGGGGCTCATGGATGAAAGACAATCAATCAAACAATCTTTTCACTAATTGTTGTCTAGAATCATCTGAAGACACGTATTATATAGTATATATATAGTAGTTGAAAAAGAAGTCGCTTCTATAGTTATGCTCTTATTCCAGAGTCAGAAACATACTCCCATGGTGCTGGGGCTAATGCTACTGATCATACCATTCTTACCAGCTGCAAACCTTCTAGTAACCGTTGGGTTCGTAGTAGCTGAAAGAGTATTATATATACCAAGGTAGGTAAACAATTCATGCGATTAAAAATTTTTAAAGTTTGGAAAGTTTGATCTACGGATAGACAAAAATTTCAAATATTTAAAATTTGTTGTAATTTTCGAAATCTTCAAAATTTTCTAATTTACTATATTCATGATTTTTCAGAATTATAAGAATAATACATAGTATTCATATATCGTTATTTTTCAGCTTAGGCAGTATAGTGCTTACAGTATACGGAATACAAATTCTGTGGTATTCTTGGACAAGCCAACGCCAAACTATAGCTTGCTTTGTTGTACTTCTACTTGCAACTGGATGTATGAGAACGATAGCTAGAAATAGAGACTGGAGGTCACGAGAATCTCTCTTAAGGTGAGTGCGAAGAAGAAAAATCATAAAACGCATCAAAAACCTTTTCGGTATTATAATACTTCCTTGACCTACGGTGTTGGAGGGTAAATGGACGAACTGTTCCTTCAATTCTAACTCGATTTGACAGATCGACATATTTGTCTACGAGGTATGGTGTTTTGAAAAGACATAATGAATGTTTTTGATATCGTTTATATTTACTCTAATAATATTTTCCTCAACCCCGAAAGGATTTTGTCGTCGGCGCCGTTGGTCCTGAAATATACCCCAACCTCAATAGTAAGTCAATATATGCTGCCTCTTTCACACAGTATTACTATCACGTTAATATATTCAAAAACAGAAACTGAAAATTCCGCTCAAAAAGATCGAGCGTCTAAACAGCAGAAACTGACTGATTTATTTCACATAAATTAAGCAAAACGAGCCAGCTCTATATTAGTGTCTCATAAGTACATCCCTTTATACAGGGTTGGGATAGAGTATGGAACCAAGCAAATAACTTTGGAACGGAAAGAGTGATGTTGCTGAAAATTTGCAGGCAAGTGAAGTGACGTCTAATGCATCCGAAGACACTATGTTAGCTATTAATGTACTTCCGGTTTAACCGGAAGTACCGTCAACTTTTTTAACTTAAATGGGACATCCTGTATATTTTTGCAGATTTTAATTCATTTTTTTTCCGAATACGTCCATAGTGGGTTTAGTATTTGTTTCTTGAAAAATTTGTCTCACAAATTCGTCCGTGGCGGTCTGCGGTCTTCCTGTTTGAAGTAATTTTTTTGTATTTTTTTTTTAGTCACCGTCAAACGTGTTATAGGACCCCTGTCGGGACGTAAATCATTAAAAGTTGACACACTTCTTTGTTAGTTCTCACGCGATCGCCAAAGCCGACTTTGAATGACCGGCATTTTAAACACCTGAAATGATAAAGAAGCTTTATCTTTGCCGTTTTTACAGAAACTAATGCTAAACCCACTATGGACGTATTCGGAAAAAAAAGATGAATTAAAATCTGTGAAAATATACAGGGTATCCCATTTAAATTAAAAAAGTTGACGGTACTTCCGGTTAAACCGGAAGTACATTAATAGCTAACATAATGTCTTCGGATGCACTAGACGTCACTACATTTGCCTGCAAATTTTCAGTAATATCACTCTTTCCGTTACAAAGTTATTTGCTTGGTTCCATACTTTATCCCAACCCTGTATATAAAGATACATGGAAACGAGAAATTCGAAGGCGTTGAATAAAACCTCTTATAAACAACTTAGCATCAACTTTACAACTTTATAATAAACGGTGCGATGATTTGATTCTCGGTCTCGACAATCTCAGTATGTGAAGAACATCGTGACATGTGACGAATTTTGGATGAATTGTAGAACGTGTCATTTTTTTACTCGGATTCACAGAAGACGATCTCAGCTAAGTCATATACAGAACAGGTCCTGCCTATAAGAACCTGTGGTCAAAGTCAAGAATGGACAGCTGATTCCTACATCCCGATAATGCTTCTGAAACTGAAACTTCTTGTGCACCCTATCTACAATCCAGGCCTTGCTTTCTGTGGCTTTGCTTAGTCCCTGCAACTGAAAATGAAGCTAACACGTATGCGATTTTCTAGTGATAAGGACCACTACTGTGCTTAATTCCTAAGCGTCATTTGGCAGCTAAATAGTGATTTCAGAGAATGGAGAGGTCAGAAATGTATTTATTGAATGTAGATGTAGAATGTATCTACTTTAAAAGAATAAAATAAATAAAGCTGTATTGCATATTATTATAATGAATTCAAAATAAGGAAGATCAAACCGTTCAAATTATTTGGCATATATTTAATATTACTATAATTATTATTATTATTATTATTATTACTATATTAAAGAGAGTTGAGCCAACAATGGCTATAAACTCAGAAACTGTGAGAAAAAAAAATTAAGGTACGGTGTACAACATTAAGAAAAAAAGCAACTTAAGAGCTAAGGGCCTTATCTAGGTTGTTCTTAAAACAGTTCACACTCCCGGAGTTCACTACATAGTCTGGCAAACTGTTCCAGTGTTCAAAAATTCTGTTTGACAGAAAATGCTGTCGCACGGTGGTCCTGAAGGCTTCTTTCTGCAGTTTGTAGTTATGTCCTCGAAGATTGTTAGTGCTCAGTTTGTAAAGATGGGACAGATCTATGCCAAAGAGACCACGAATGGCTCGGAACGTGATAATCAGGTCACCGCGACGGCGTCGGTCAGAAAATGAAGTTAGACCGAATATTCTGAGCCTCTCGCTATAGTCCGGGCGAGTTGCGCCATACGGGATACGAGTCGCTCTGCGTTGCAGAGATTCCAGGAGGTCTTGATCGCGAACAAGGATTGGACACCAAACTGGCCCAGCAAATTCCAACAGAGGTCTGACATATGTTTTATAGAGTAGGCCACACGTCGAGGTGTCGCAACCATTAAACGACTTCTCAAGTAGGTAGATGAACCTTTTGGTTTTGGAGCATATGTGGTTCACATGGTCAGACCAAGTTAAAGTAGTGTTAATAATTACTCCAAGATCGCAATGACTAGTGACAGCGGGAATAGTCTCATTAAGGAGCGAGAAACTCATCATTGGGTTGTTCTTACCAATATGTAGAACGCAGCATTTAGATGCGTTCATGGGTAGGTTCCAATCCCTTGACCAATTTGCGATACAGTTGAGGTCGTTTTGCAAAGATTGTGCACAGGTTAAAGGGCTGACAAAAAGTTTGGTATCGTCAGCATAACAGGAATAGGTCGAATTGAAGACGCTAGAGAGGTCGCAAGTGTAGAGGATGAACAACATTGGTCCGAGGACAGAGCCCTGCGGCACACCACTAATGACAGGTCTTCTAGAGGAATTACTATTGCCAACTTTAACAACAAAATCTCTGTTGGACAGGAAAGCCTCGATCCATCTCAAAAGGTTACCGCGAAATCCCAAGTGCTCCAGTTTTTTGACAAGCAGAACATGAGGTACTTTATCGAACGCTGCAGAGAAATCTAAGTAAACGATGTCAACGGGAATATTAGAGTCGAAAGACTTTGTCCAGCTATCGACGCACTGCAGAAGGTTAGTGATAATAGAACGTCCTGGTAGAAAACCATGCTGGTTAGGAGGGATAATATTATTATCAGCAGCGAAAGATAGCATGTTTCTCAGGATTATACGTTCAGCTATTTTGCAGGCGATGGAGACAAGACTAATCGGCCGGTAGTTTTTAACGTTGTATTTATCGCCCTTTTTGAATATGGGGGTCACACGTGCAGAAAGCCAGGATTGAGGGAGTGTATGAGACTGAAACGATGACGTGAAGATGAGAGTTAGCGGGACAGCGATAGATGAGGCACAGAATTTCAGTGTCGCAGCGGATATACCATCTTCGCCAGGAGAGGATGACGTCTTCAAGCTGCGCAGCAACTCTTCCACATCACCAGTTGTAAACACAATATCACATAAGGCGCTAGTTGTACGTGGCAGGTTCACATCATGAGGAGATGAAACTTGGCTGTTCGAGAAATTTTCATTGAAGGAATCTGCGAATAGGTTAGCTGCCACTGACGAACTGCTGCAAATCTCGCCACTTGCGTCTCTAATAATAGGTGAGGATACTTTGGAGTTGAGTGTATTCCTGAGGTATTTATATAGTTTCTTCCTATTGTTGGACGTAGCAAGTGATCGTTCGTAAGATGATCTAGCATGCCTCAACGCTTTTGAAACGTATAAAGAGAAGGAACGATGAAGATCGTAGTTGGCACGGCTATTGTGTCTTGTGTAGCGCTGCCAAAGTGATTTCTTACGACGTAATAAGCGGCGAATATTGTCATCAATCCAGGGTTTCGAGGGATTCCAGGTGATGGTTTTAACTGAGGAATATAGAAATGTCAAGGCGTCGAGTCGGCTAGAAAATATGTCCCACATACACTGAGTGTCTTTGTTGCGGAATAAAGATGCCCAGTCAACTTCAGAAAGAGCGGTATTCAGTCGAGCGTAGTCAATGCATTTAATGGTTTTAGATACTTTTGATGAATAAGTGGAGGAGGTAAGTTGCAGACTAGATACTATCGTGCAGTGATCAGATTTTCCGAAGGGTGGCAAGTAGGACAAATCAGAAACAAGATCTTCATCATTAACGAACACCAAATCGAGACAACGGGGCACTTGGTCGTTCTTAAACCTAGTAGGACGCTCAACTAATTGTTTCAGGCAGGTGCGATTTACCAAATCGATGTAGGGCGCAGAAGGAGAGTTACATACAAGTGTGGCAGACAGTGGCCAAGAAATGTCCCTTAGGTTGAAATCGCCTGTAATGTAAAGACTGTTGGTGCGAGTCAGGAGTAGCTCTAGATACTTGCATAGATCAACATCAGAGGCGGACGGGCGAGGTCTATATATGCAGCCAATAATCATATTGAACGAATTAAGTTTCAGTTCTAGGAATAAATTGTCTATGCCAGTCAATTGAGAAGAGAATGGGGAAAGAGTAAAAGTATCAGCAACTTCATCCGCGACATAAACACAAACACCGCCATATCCTGGTGTGGCAGTAGAGTCACTTCGGAAAAGTGTGTAACCTGGTATCGCTACGACGCTGTCTGGAATCTGGGGACTAAGCCAAGTCTCCGTTAGGCAAATGAATGTGGGTGACGTAGAATCAGCAAAAGCAAGTAGCTCGAGTAACTTGGAGTTAAGTGACTGTATATTTGTATAACATACGGTCCAGTCTAGGGTAGCAAGTGTCGGAGAGTCTAGTTTTTTGGAGCATGAGCCGCAGAAGACGGTACAATTCTGGGAACACCTTTAACATACTTGATCGTGAGATCTCTGTCACCATCATTCTGCCTGCGCCTCAACTCCGCCCGTAGGTTATTCAGCTCTGCTATTTGTAATGGAGTTTTATCGTCTTGAATAGATATGGTTTTGAAACTTTCATGGGCACGAAGCTTACTCTTATTGCGCAGGATGGATTTAGCTGTGTAGAGACTGGAAAAAGTGACCTTTATGGCGCGAGGCGCCGAGCTAGCGGCCCCAATCCGCATGAACGCCACTCGTTGAGAATCAGCGAGGGGGTCTATAGCGTTTAGCACATCCGCGATAAAAGCAGAGTCAGTAGGGACATTGTTTTCAGGAACACCTCGAATTATGATATTGCGTGCTCTATTAAAACGTTCAAAGGTTTCCATTTGAGATGGGATATCAACGGTGGGGACTTCATTACGAGAAGAGGTGGTAGGAGTATTAGTAAGTTTGAACTCTATGTCATTTAATCTGTTTGTCACAGATTGAATATTGGCAGACATATTATTCTGATCAACCTGTAAAGATGCAATATTGGATTCCAGGTTGTTTAAAGTAACGTTGTGACGAGAAATGGTTTCAGCATGTTGGCTTAGCAGAGTTTTACAGTGAACCATGTCCTCCGCCAAGCGAGATTGGTTGTCTTTTATGTCTTTGATATCCTTAGCCACGGTCAGTAAAGTTTCCATAATGCAAGATATTTGGTCAGACGTCGTAGGTTCTCTAGAGGTGGAGAGACTCTCTACTTTAGAGGAAGACATGGAAGATGTTGATGAGCTGCGGGTATATCGCCCATGTTTGCTACATAAGGAACAAGTCCACTTCTCGTTATTGTCATTGAGAAATGTTATGTCGGCAGAAGTCATGTTGACGCAAGTTGCGTGATAGTTTTTGCGACAATTAGCACAGACAATAGACAGGTGGGAGCCGTTTATGTTTTTAGAACATGAAGAACAAGATGGAGCCATGTTTAAAATAAAAATATGTCCGAAGGTTGTTTTACTGGCTTACACGACTCTGCTAGAGGAAGGAGAAGGAAGACGCGCTTCACTCCACTTGGGTCCGTAAGGGAGACTTTAACACAGATAAGGCAGACCACGGTAGGGATCAAGGATGATGTGGGGTGGGATGCAGAACGTGTGTACAGCGCTTAACAGAACGCGAGTCGTACTCCAGCTGCCAGTTTACAGAGTTGCTACCTGCACAGATAGCAGCGATAAGCGGACTGATCGAGCGCGAACGAGTCTACAGGTAGTACCGGTGGATATGAATAACAGTGGTACCACTGGTTGCCTACTATAGGTGAGATATGGTACAATTTTGAAGCAAAGTAAGCCAGACGAAGCGGTTAAGTAAACAATGAAACGATTAGAAAAAAAAAACAAAAGGATCAAGCGCATAAACACAAAAGATTAGGACTCCTCTTACCAACAGGCACAAAACACACCGCTCACAAAAATGTACGAGAGAAATAACGAAATTATGAGCCGAAACAAAGACTGAATTATGCGATATTAGTGACACACGTCCGACCGCTGCGACGACGTACACCGTATGCTATCTATTTAATCAAATATTTATTCAGCTGCATCAACAGTATTAATTTAACCAGATCCTTATACTTGCAATCATCATCATAGTCACAATGTCTTAACAGACATGTTGTGAACTCGTAAAATGCATTTACACATTTTACGAGTTTCTCTTGAGATATCTTTAAGATCTTTAATGCAGTAGTTTCCCATTTGCTTTCTGCATCCCAATGCCGTTGACCAGATGGTATCTACTGGTTCATCCGCCTTTAGGGGCAATTTCTCACCCCAAGGACAAGAAGATGTCCTGACTCTTCTCAACTCGTCCACCCGAAGCTGTTGGTTGAGAAGAGGTTACTGTTTATACTGACAGTAGTTCGGTGTTCCTTTTAGTCACCTTTTACGACACGCAGGATATACGATGGGAGATATTCTAACCCGCCCCCACACGGGCAATAGGGCTCGGTATCTTCACCTTAATAGCCGCTTTACTCACAATGATGCTTCTATACTTAATACAAATACAGAGTGTAAGGCAAACTAAAAATTATCAGAGAGCTCTCAAATATCTAAAGACGAAGCTTGAGCATTTTTCATTTTCAAATTATTTTTTGGGTTCCGAAAGCTGAACGTATTTTATTTTTCAGGGCTGGACTCACAACTCTACCTCAAAATGCCAAAATGCATTACAACTACGGCAATTTTCTGAGAGACACCAACAAGTTTGAGCTGGCAAAAGCTCACTACTACACTGCCTTAAAGTAAGTACCAGTAACGCAATTTTGTCAGACACAAAACATGTTAGTTTTTGCTTTTATTTTCATGCTTACATCCGCATGTGAACTTCTCAATTTAAATTTTTACAAGAAAATGTCGGAAAAGGTCAGTAGCCGGCGGGACTCGAACCCGCGACCTCCAGATCGGTACTACGGCACTGGTTGGGCTTATTGTGGCGACTATAGCTCAAGGGGCGAGAGCGCTGGAGTATCGGCAAACAGATCGTGGGCTCGAATTCCCAGGCCCTCGACATTTTCTGGTACGAATTTAAATTAAGTTAGTTTTTCACAGCAATGTGTAGAATGAACCAAAAAATGTGTTCCCCCAACTTTATTCCGCTGTTTTGCACATTTACGTCACCTTGTTTCATCAATCACTTCTACGTTATATTGCTAAAGAGTAAAAAGACCTTGGTACACATGAAAAGTGACATATCAAAATATGCTGTTTTTCAGGGGAGCTATTTAAATATCTCCTGTTTCTTTAATGCTCAACGACGAACAATGTTTCATTCTTGGATTTTCACGATAATTCTATCATGTTTTCAAAATATTAGCTACTGGGCCCAATATTTACCAAGTTTTTGATATAAGCCACTTGTCTTGAAAGGAAAGTGAACAGAACCCTAGAACCAGTCCGATGACGGCAAAGGAGTATTTTTCTAGACAACTGCTGATGCATATCTGTTGCTCAATTCCAAAAGGGTCACTTTTCTTTAAAGCGTGCGTGCAAGCACCTTTGACTACCCGAGCCGACACCCGACACAACTCAAAATACGTCACTCGTCACGATACCGGCCAACAGAAAAACGACAATAGTATGCCATCTGTGAGTCAATGTAAGAAATATCTCTGTGACAATTTTTCTCATAAAGCTAGACGTAAAAGCCTGTCTATGTTTCCTTTTGCCTGTGCAATGAGGATGAAGAATTGCTCAATTCTAGCTAAGTATCATGACGCTAGGTTGACAATTGGGTTTTTGGAAACAAAATTTTTCGCAGTAATTGTAAAGATCGTATATTAGTTTTATATCAAAACTATTCTTTCCCACAATAATTCAAAAGTATCAAAATAAAAATTTATTTTTGACTCCAGTACCGAAGACACGCCGACAGCTCCGGAGCAAAGTCGCAGTTTTTTTTTAAACAGAGATAATAAGTACAGTGATTTTCCCTCATGATGAATGCATTAGGTGCAAAATGTCTGGAATACAATCTAGTGGCTTTGGCAACACATGATTCTACAATCGTTCAAACCCACAAACCCAGGCGTTGAAAGCTATTTCTAGTACCACTATCAGAAGTAGTCAGTAGCAGTCTATTAAACAGCACTAGTCTACGCAACAATAAAAACATGCAACAACAGTAACGTATAGTAAGCTAAACAACAAACACTAACAAAAATTTCGAAAAAGCAGCTTTTTCAATAAAAAAATTGCACTGAATTATGGTTGAAGTAGCTGAGGAAGTAGCTGGTTTACTGCTATTTTTCACTGTGTTCTCATATAATCTGTTACAGAAAAGACAAGGTTCCTATAAACCATCCAAATGATCACACGAAATACAAAGATAATGAGATAAAATGGTTTAAAATTATTTAAAAGGAAGTTCTATTAAGGCTTTCGCAATGCCTAACATAAAAGACATTTTTTCAACCTACCGGTGACAGGATAAATAACCATATATTTCTTAGATATGACACTGATAAACCATGTTTTATATTTTTCATCACTAAATACACACAACATTTGAACAACAGTACATCATTGTAGTGCCGGTGTTGCCGCATGTGTTGCATTGCAATTTAGGGAATTTTGTGGGATATGCAGAGGTGGTTTGCTTTAGTTCTTCTGACCTGAAAGTCAACATCGCAATACCTAAAAGGGGGATTTGTGCTGTTATAAAATAGCTTTAACATTATGACGTACAACGACACAATCGTGGCGCGTTCGTAGTTTTACTTCAGACTAATTGAAAAAAATATGTCTTAGATTATCGCATTAAAACTCATTTACATTTACATTTCTCAGGTTATGGCCATCTTATGCAAGCGCTCACAACAACCTGGGCACTTTACTGAACTACTCGCATGAAGCTGAACATCACTTTTTGGAGGCTATCAAGCACTCTTCAGACCACGTCAATGCTCATTACAATCTTGGCCAGCTCTACAGGTAAAGTGAAGCTTTTTCTGCATTGGGATAGGTTGTCTCATTTTGGAATCTCTCTTCTCAAACAAAATCTCTTAACTGATTCGATTTTATTCAAATAAAATTATCACTATTTCAGAAAAATGAATCGAACTGCAGATTCTGAAGTGATGTTGAGGAGGTGCATCAGTTTAGAGCCAACATTTACACCTGCATATATAGAACTAGCAAAATTGCAAGACAATGACCTGCGTATCATCAAACTTCTGAAAAGGGTGTTGGAGCTGAACCCAAATGATCCTTACTTTTGTACTGCTTTTGGGTATTGGCTATTCAAGAAAGGTAGGTATTTGTAGAAAATGAATTACTAAGATGTTAGAGGTACCGTACAAATGAGATGTTTTTGGGAAAAAAAAGTTACGGCAAAGAGGTGAAATTCTGAACAATTTAAAATATACTGATGCTTCGTTACTTGACACTCTGTCGCTCTATGATTATTTATGCCCAATACTACAATGGATGCAAAAAAGGACCACATAGCTTCAAAGTTTATGTTCAACAAGAAATTCGGAACTACAATTGAAGGGCTCGATGCTAAAAGTCCGTAAGCGACGTTTGTAAATTTCGAGAATTCTCTGACTTTTAGATAATAGAATAAAGAATTGTGTTATGTGTTACTAACATAATATACCAATGCCTTTATTAAACTCTAGTTTTTAGGCAATAGGGAGTTTTACATTGTCAGTTGAATGAATTATCAAACAACACTTACACCCGTATGCACCGTTTGGGGATTCTAATCCTAGTTCTGTAATCGCGTTTTACTAATCTTTGGCATCTAGCCATGCACCGTCAAGAGATTAACTAACCTAGATTGGAGATACGGCAAGGTTGTGTTCGCAACATTATTTTGACAGTGACAGTGTCAAAATTGTCAGTTTGCGGTGCATAGTAAACAAGTAATCTAATCCAGGTTTACGTAACTAATCGCGCAACTGACTTACGGTGCATACGGGTGTCAAAGACTCTATGCCACTATTATTCCACACCTTTTGCTTCAACTAATTTTATCAAAAATCCAGTACCGACAACACGCCGACAGTTCCCGAGCAAAGCCGAGCGTGTGTGACCTCATAATGTTAGTTTTCACTCATTACAGTTTTTTTAAACGAGATGTTTTGCCGTCAGGCGCAAAATGTCTAGAACACAATCTAGTGCCTGTGGGCAATATGTCATTCTCTGAACGTCCAAACTCATGTACTAAAAGCTGATATCTAGTACTATTATTCGTAGTAGTAATCTACAAAACAACATTAGTCAACAACAACAAATACCCTATATAGAAAATTTTCAAGAAACCAGCTTACTCAATTAAAAAAGTTGCACTAAATTGAGGTTGAAGTAGCCGACAAAATAGCTAGCTTACTGCTGTTTTTATTTGCGCTCTGATACTATTTGTAACAGCAAAGGTAACACTTCTTGATAGTCGTCATAAATATGGAAATAAACAAACAAAATAAAAAAATAATGAAATAAAACTGTTCACTTTTATCGAAATCGAAGTTCTATAGTCTGTCCACCGAAGAAAAGGAGTAAAAATTATTTCAAACCCATATTTTGGGACTTTACTCAGATAAATCGAACTTAATTTTTCTGTTTATAAATAACATCACTGCTCTCAGTATGCAGTTTTGTAGACGGTGTGCATATAACCCTTGACCATACAGTAAAAATTTACATATATTGTGCATGGTTACTCCGTTTGTTCGGTGGATAAGGTATAGTAACGTTTTCGCAACACCCATAAGTAAGTAAACATGCTATACATCTTTTCAACTTATCGGTGATAGAAATAATCACCGTACTGAGTTTTATGAGATTTCTCACAGATATAACGCTGATGAACCATTTTTAACCACTTTTCATCACTAAATACTCACGACTATATTTGAGCAACTACAGTAGATGTGCTTCGTCAAGCTCATTGTTGTCAGTGGTCAAGCTGCCAACTGGTATCTGTCACTTACCTTTGATTTCTTCTTCTTCTTCTATCCCTTTATGGTTTCTGCGATTTTGACTTCCGCATTTCTCAAATGCATTCAAATTTGGGGAATTTTGTGGGCTATGCAGAGATGGTTTTCTTCAGTTCCAAGATGTTTAAAGTCATCATCGCAATACCTACGAGGGGAGATTTGTTCTGTTGTAGAATAGCTTTAACGTTATGATGTCACAGCACAATCGTACGTGATTTTGCTTCAAGTTTTATTTAGTTTCAATTATTTATAATTAATCGAGAAAATATATTTAATAAGTATTATAAGTTTTTCGCATTAAATATCAATATTATTAATAATAACTTTTCAGAACACATGAAATAAAAATCAAAAATTTATTTTAAAAATCCCAATTTCTAGGTACTCTGAGGGAGTTACAATGCAACAACCCTTATGGCTTCAATATTAACGGGGACAGTTCTGTCCGACGGTTCCTAGAAGAAAAACATATGTATTTATGCTCATAGTACGATTGAATAGTACAAAGGCCACCTGCCAGAAAGTCATGATATCCAATCCAATTTTTTTTAAGTATTGGGTGTCATGTGGGCTTCGAAGACATGACTTCTTGGGCTTCATCCGAACGTCATACCAATTCGACGTTTTCTGTTCTCATTCAATTTTCAAACATAATTGTTCTTTGTTTTTCAGGCCTCTATGAGGAGTCGCTAAGGCATTACTATAGATCACTGCAGCTTTCACCTACTTATAAAGAGGCATTTATAGGAGTAGCAAGAGTGTTACGAAAACTTGGACAAAGCTCAAGACTCTTTCAACTCATCACTCGATGGCAACTGATTCATAGAAACAGTAGCAATGAGATAAAGCTCAGCCACGTTTATTTGCTAGGCTGGTCGCTTAGGAGCGAACTTACCAGCAAAGCAAAGGCCTACGATGTTTACTACGAATTTGTAAGTATATAACTTGCAGATTTTTCAATATACCTAGAGACGTATTGTGTAAAGCTTTCGCGGCCATGGTCCGATGAACTACTGATTTTTGGGCTGTTCGGTCATAGTCTAAACGCTCCGCCGCCTGGGCGCCGGCGCACTCCGCTGCCTAATGTTTAGCCAACACGAGTGGTTGACATCCTCAGAAGCTGTTACCTGTTCCGCGTGTTCCGAGAAGAAGTGGGAGTGGCTGCACTGTGCACCGCCTATCCCTGCACATCTTATAGAGGGAGAGCTCGCTACGTAAAAAAAGGTCACTGTAAAAATTTTATCATTTACAGGTTCGGTAGGTATCAGCATAAGGATAGGTGGGTCGTCAGAACGTGCCGTGGATATATTGAGTAAGGGTGGGGGGTTAAAATTGCAATTCTTTTCGCATAATAAATGATGAAGTACAGCTCTGAAAATTTTCAATACAAACGGAAACATTACAAGAAAGTAGGGAAAAAATGTCAGAAGTGTACTCGAAAGGTTAAGAGCCGTTAGAGGGCGCTTAAGTAGCGAAACATTTTTCAACAATATATTTTAATGAATACCAATAAATAATAAATCCCCAACTGAGGCTGGTTTAAATGTTTATTTGATTGTGTGAGCATCAAATTGGCTTGTGCTCTCAAACCTCTTTTTGCGTTTTCATGATTCGTACTTATATTGCAGGAACGTTGGCAAATAAACCTAACCTAATCTAAACGATAGGTTTTTGCTGGTTTTTGACACACAGTGCATAACGGATACTCACTTTGGTTGTCATTCCGTACCACAGAACTAGTTCTGTGCATTTCAAATTGCGCAAAACCAGTTCTGTGCATTTAAAGATGCGCAAAACTAGTTCTGCCTATTTGGTAATGCTCAATAGCCATATAAAATTCATATTTCGGGTTTGGGAAATATTCCTTGCTCAAAACTAGTTCTGCGTATTTTTTCGGGCACTGCCCGAATTCGGCTATTGAGTGTAACACATACACTCCAGAAAAGCGGTGGCCACAATATAAAATTTGCTGAGACACCTATACAGGTGCTCGTATTTGCTGTGACATCCATGAATTATCCTCAATTGTGGCCTCATCCAAAACATACCGACTGTTAGAGTGAGATAAATTTTATCATCACGTGACTCTTTCCCGTTTCTTTTTACACTCCGTGGTTAGGTAGCTGTGTTCGCATGCAAGAACCTGACTTGTGACATCGATGTCACAGCAACTATAAAATTCACGTGTGTAACTTTCTGCTTCTGTATTTGTTGTGACATCTTTAAAGGGATGCCACAGCAAATACGGAATTGAAGTGTGTATAACGAGCTGCATAAAAGCTGTGTTAATAATATGACTTCAGACAATAACCACTTGTTTATTTTTGTAAATTTTATATCATTAAAGATGGAGCAATGAAATTCGGATTCTAGCAAATATCAAAATAAACTGCTGAAACCAGAAATAAAGTAAAGCTTTATTTAAAAACCGTACAACATACAACACAAAACAAACAGTCAAATCTGTTTTCTAAGCAATCATTAGATCTAGTCTAACACTTTTTTCCTCTGCAACCTTTTTTTCGGGTCTCGGAGGGCTTTGTTTGGAGACACTTTATTGACTAGGGTATCGAACAACTAGGACCACTCGGCTATTAACATCTTTATCTCTTTATCCTGAAAATCTTATGTCATAATAAAGTTGTTACCTAGCAAAGTTGTAATGACATGACCTGCTTTAGCATCTCACAACTAATTGCTGCAGAGTAAATAAAGATTTTATGCCAGTTCGGCCCTGTCCGCCATCTCGCGTTAGTCGCTCGAGCGATTGAATTCGCAAAAACGGGCCGACTTCCAGAAACCTGCTTGCTGTGGCCGCCAGCGTCGAGAACGCGGGAGCAGCGCAACCGGACAGCAGAGTTAAGCAGCGAGTCGCAATCCGTGGTCTACCAGTCGCGTGCGTAAAATAAATGGTCAGTGAAATAAAAAAGTATAGTGAGGGACAAGCATAAATTAGTATAGTGACTGTAAATAAATTAGACTGATAGGTGACAGGTTAAGCGTAGGCATACCAGTGAATAAAGTTAGTGTAAATAAATAGTTTAATCCGTACCTGCCCAATCAAATCAAAGACTTGTAACAGTGGTGTCAGGTGTGGGATAGACTGATTGATTGGTCAACATGGTACGGACAACTAATTGAATAAACTGTCAAAATGGCAGAATTCGAGAGCTCGACGAACGTGGTGCTAATAGCAGTAGGTTGCAGGCCGTTCTCCAGGATCGACTTCGGCATATAATGATGGAAGGGGGCGAGGATCCAGATACCTTCATATTCGAATCACCTGAATTCGAGTGCGCCAAACAGCTCCAATCAAAAAACGAAGCAAGCTCCAAACAGATTACTGCTGTAGCAAAGAACATCGAAAAAAGGATTGGAGCCAGAATCGACATCTTAGAATCGATAATGGAGAAACAAAAAGAAGATCTGCGAGACAACATCCTGCGAATGCAGCTTCAGGCTGCAAGCGTAATCACACTAAGTGATCTGAAGGCAGGAGATTCGAGCAAGCTGAGATTAGAACTTCCTCAGTATGATGGTAACACGTCCTGGCAGAATTAACTCCACTAATTCGAAGCGGCCGCAAACGCTAATGGTTGGTTATCTGGTGAAAAGGCGACAGCACTGAGAGGCGAAGCTACAGATGTGCTTCAGACGCTATCACTGACAGAACGAGAGGACTACGTACAGCTAGTCAGACATCTGGACATGAGTTTTGGTCAAGTCAGATTCTGTCACGTCTTCCACGCTCAGCTGAAGAATCGCTCCCAACGATTAAACGAGACGTTGCAGGAATTTGAAGCAGATGTGGCCTGCTTTGTTCAACTGATATATCCGACGCGACGGCTCCAGAAGATCTAATGGAGCGACTAGCTGTGTAGGGCATTAGTGGGTGGCCTGCGTGATGGCGAAATGCGTCAAGCTGTAGCTCTGGCACATTCGGAACGTCTGGTGGTCGCACTAGCCAGAGATTTAGAATATGAGGCTGTAGGTTATGAAAAAGCAAGCCCGGCCCCAGTTCTGGAATGGGAAGGTGAGGCAGAAG
This sequence comes from Callosobruchus maculatus, assembly GCA_951848785.1. Lineage (NCBI taxonomy): Eukaryota > Metazoa > Arthropoda > Insecta > Coleoptera > Chrysomelidae > Callosobruchus > Callosobruchus maculatus. The sequence continues at coordinate 427,800 of CATOUR010000285.1, forward strand.
TGCTGTCCCTAGTTGAGGAACTGCGGCGGGTAATTATCGAGGCCCGTCCCAAGAAGAAAAGAAAGATCCGATTCTGGAACTGCGGCGAGCTGGGTTATGTTAGAAGCCGCTGCAAGTTAGAGAAAAAGGCACTGTCGAAACCGGAAAAACTATGTCGGGTCGAAGATAAGAGGCAATCCTCAACCCGCGTCCAGAAGGCCGGAGGAAGAACTGCTCGTATGGCCTACGTTGGGCAGCAGATGAAAGACGCCATGACAAGAAGAACCACCGTGGTGGATGATCTCTGGCAGCCTATCGAACTCCAGAAAGACCAGGAGGAGGATTCTAGCCTGCAAATGATCAATCATCGAGTGGAAGAGGGAGGACCAACGACCAAGTTCTTCACCTAAAGTTTCACTTTACTCGCCCACCGTCAAGTCCTACTGGGCTCAGTGGGACACTCTGGTTATGGAGGATGGAATCCTGAAGCCAATGGATGGTACTAAGGGAGATTCGCAGCGGAACCAGTGGAGCTCATCTGGGCGTGGCCAAGATCCTGGAGAAGGTTCGGAAACGGTTCTACTGGTTTAAGTGCAAGGAAGACGTTAGAAAATGGTACAGGAATTGTACAGTTTGTGCCGCCAGCAATGGTCCAGAGAGATGTACGAAGGCTCCCACGCACCAATACAATGTTGGAAGTCCCTTCGAGAAGATCGCTATCGACTACTAGCAAATGGGTCGAAGCTTATGCTCTGCCAAACCAGGAGGCCGCAACCCTTGCCGAGGCTCTGGTTTAGGACTGGATTTGCCGTTTTGAAGTCCCGCTCGAGCTGCATTCGGACCAGGGAAGGAACTTCGGGTCTGCGCCCTTCCGGAACCTGTGCAAAACTTTGGAGATTAGGAAAACTCGGACCACGGCATTACTTCCTCAGTCGGACGGCATGGTGGAGAGGATGAACAGAACGGTGAATCGCTACTTGGCCGAGGTTGTCTCGGACCGCCAACGAGACTGGGATAGCTGGCTTCATGTGTTCCTATTGGCGTACCGCTCGGCAGTTCATGATACCATGGGAGAGACACCAGCCAGTATTGTGTTTGGGCGAGAACTCCGGCTAGGATATCATGTATGACCTCATGTTTGGCCGCAAATCAGGGGACGATGTGGCAGGCGAAGGCTACGTTGCCAACCTTCACTTCCGCCGAGGTCCATGAGTAAGTTCGGCACAATACTCGCACCGCAAGCGATCGGATGAAGGTGACGTACGACATAGGGTCCAGCGAAACAGCATACCAATCCGGAGTCCTGGTCTGGCTGTACAACCCTCAGAAAGACCGAAGCCTGTCACCGAAACTCCAGAGCTTCTGGGTGGAAAAACCAATGTCGTGCACTGCAACAGATTGGCACTGAACCCGGAGATGAGCTTCGAAGATTTCATCTCATGGTCACTCACACTCTAGATTTGACCCAAAACCAACAACATCAATAACAATCAGCGCCCATGTGAAACAAAAAATAAAAACGCTAAAATAAGGAATTATCGTTACTATTATTACTATCGCTGCTAAAAGTAAGACCGTTTACCTATCTTTGGCTGAAATACGTGCTCTGCTCCAATGCTTCTCCCTTGGGCACCAAAGTGATGCTGATAGCAGAAGATACGGTTACACACTTTTACGCTCATAGTGAAATGTGTATTCTGTAGAGGGCGCTTCAGAACAGACTTTATAAATGATGTTACAATTCAGGATGAAACCTGTGTGCTACAAACCGAATTGTGACATCACATACACAATCGAGGAAAATATTAAGCACTGAGCGTAGACCAACATCGATGAACTCATCGGCGGCGTTGCCAAATGGTCGTCCCGAAACAGTAGAAAGGATGGATTTAAATGATAAATTAAGAGAGTTATCGCATGTGTTGCTGTGACATCGGGGTGTAAGATGCCACAGCTAAGGCAGAGGTCACAGTCCACGATTATTCACGCACACGATGTCACAGCAAATGCAGTACATAAACACAGGTTCTTGCTACGACCTCCTCTTATTACGTGTGATTGTACATAAACACAAAAACAATAAGCATTCTAAGATGTACAGGAGCTACAGGGATCAGCGCTGCACAGGTGACGCGGTCTCAGTTTGGTGGTACACGCAGAACAGGCAATAGCTTCTGAGGATGCCAATCACTCGTGTTGGCGAAACGTCAAGCAGCGAAGCTTGCAGACGCCAAGGCCGTGAAAGCCTTACACAATACATATCTAGGAATTTTCTTTTCACAAACCACTGCCCTTGAGATGAAAAAAACAATATGCGATGAAACAATGGGAACCAATTAGACAAAAGAAGTATTTCCATTTATTGTGACGCTGGATACTTGGGCGAAGCAACAACGTGCATTCAGGGCAAGCTTAAAATAAAATTTAACTTGTAATGACTACCTTATATACCTATAATGTGCAACCAACTGTTACATGATCTATCTACGAGTATCTGAGCGTCTATTACATATTAAATAGACACGTCAGATAACCACGTTGCCTTCAAGAAACCAAAGCAAATTGCAAGCTATTCACAATCAAACCTGCAATCTTATTCATGACATTGTTTGACTTATTTTCCTATTCGTGTAACTTCTCAAATATTTACTACACTACGAACCAATTTTCAATTTAACTATCCCGTATGTACATTTATGTAACATTAGTAGTTATAATTACAATCACTGCAAATAGTGTTCCATATATTCCATATCAATTTGGTTTGTTAACGTTTTGCGTTGGCTAAGTTCAAGATCAGACATTGTCAATCATTAACTTCTAAAATCATTTTCAAAACCCTTTGTATACAGGGTGTCCATTTAGTGTGTAATTCTAAAATATCTTGCAAGGAGTACCTGGTAGAAGAAAATGTCAAATATAAAAGTTATTTGGTTACTTAGGACGCATATCCCAAAAATATTTAGAAATATACAGGGTGTTGCGGGAAAGTAGGACAGTGATCAACTTGATTTTTTTAAATGGAATCATAACATTTTTTACCTCGTTTAGCGTCTATCATTAATCTCTATTTAATTCGAAGATATTTCTGGGATCGATTGCGACTTTGCCAAGTGATAATTTATTCTCCATTAATTTCTGGATTTGTAAGGTCGAGAGTAATACGTCCAAATTGATATACTGCTTCAACCTTTCTCAATAATATTATACAGCTAGTTACTTAAATGTCAGGTGAATATTATTTTGGATGTTACTAACTAGATGCGTTTACAGGGTGTTTTCGGGAGAATTTTGAATTATGGTAATTTGAAAGTCATCTTACTTTGTTTTTTTTAAGTGTAACATCCTGCATGTTTTATTTTGAAGTATCCACGAATATCCTGTCTTGCCTTGTAACATTTTTTTTGAGTTTGCGACGTTGCCAAGTTATAAATTATTTTTCCAAAATATCAAACAAACATATTCCCGATTTTAATTAATGGAACACACTGTACATCTTATTTAACATGAAAGAACTTCCTAGTAAATGTTACGGCGTGAACAAGTTTTAACCTATGTCCCTCAAATAATAAATCCGTTTTCGATGCTGATATACCTAGTACCCATTTCGAATACCGAGTTAGTAAAAAGTACAAGAACTCTTGAATATCTCCAAAATTTGCAGAGTTGGAACGATAAAATTTAATACCTGGGGGTTTTCCAACACAGAATTCGAAAATTGTAACAGCAATGTTGTCAGATTTACCAGTTTTACGTTCGCTTCATAACCTTGTATTTTATTTAGAATGCTATGCTTATTTTTGATGGAATGAATTAATGAATTGCGAATGTTGAATTTAGTAAGCTTCCAAAATTTCATAATTGTGTATCTATTAATTAATGAGACAAGGCAATACCGCTTTTTCAGTTAACAGTACCGGAATGGTTAAATATCACGAAAACTGCTATAGCTGGAACTAAAAAGTTCAACATCGGGAACTTTTTCAACATTCAGAGTTACAAATGCTAACATCAGCGTTGTCAGATTTACCATTAGGGCATTTCATTCAAAGTTATGACATGGAACGTAAAAGTAGTTAATCCGACAACACTGATGTTAGCATTTTTTAATTTAATTCATGTTAAAACCCCAAGTATTGAATTTTATCGCTCCAGCTGTGGCAGTTTTGCAGATATCCGGCACCTTTTACTGAAAAAACGCTTTTGCGGTATCTAAAAAATTATGAAATTAATAGGGCATCCCATTCAAAGTATCAAAATTATGACGTGTAACGTAAAAGTGGTAAATCTGGCAGCATCCCTGCTTACATTTTTGAATTCTGCGTATTCAAGAACTTAGAGGTATTGAATTTTATTGTTATACCTATAGCAGTTTTGGAGATATTTAAGCGTTCTTGTACTTTTTACTAACCCAGCATAAGAAATACATAGCATCTGAGCATGGAAAATGATTCTATTATCGTAGGAACAAAAGTTAAAACTCGTTCATGTCGTAAACCATTACTACCAGGTAGTTTTATGTTAAATAAGATATACAAATCAGCGATATGTTTGGTTGATACTTTGGAAAAATAATGTATAATTTGGCAAAGTCGCAATCTCGAAAAAAAGTGTTACAAGGCAAGATCAGTAAATACTCTGATTTGAAATAAAAATATAACACACTAGAACATACAGGGCGTTACATTTAAAAAACAAGTTGATCACTATCCTACTTTTCCGCAACACGCTGTATATTTCAAAATATTTTTAGGATATGCGTCTTAAGTAACCAAATAACTTTTGTATTTGAAGTTTTCTTCTACCAGGTACACTTTGCGAAACATTAAAAAATTACGCACTAAATGGACTATTTTGGACCGCATGGTATTGGTAATTTTTTAGATATTTCCGTTGACGTCCCCCCCCCTCCGATCTTTCTTTGTCAACTTAAGGCTTCTGGAATGGTGAACTGTTTGTTAGAGATATCGTTTCTAACCAACAAGAGTCTGTATTATACTCTGACAACTTGTTTTTATGATTTCTTCTTTCTGAAAATGTTCTAGGCCTAATGAAAAATTGATAACAAAAAAACAAAGCCGGTCACTTTCTGTTGATGGGCGTGGTTTGAGGCATTGGTTATGAACCGCATTGTGTTCGTGTCTTCCAGAAAGGGAAACTGAATTTCGAAAGCGAATCTAATTGAGCGAATTTATGTTTGTTCTTTAAACAAAATCTTTTATGTTGCCGAATCTTCTGTCAAAGGGCATAAGGTATTATCGTCAGATCTACGGAAGCAGAATTTTGTTTTGGAATCATTGTCTGATAATTATGAATTTCAGAGCATAATCCAAAATTGAGAATAATTGCCCCTTATGGTACATAAACAAAATTGCTTTTGCTATACACTTGCTCATTATTTTTCAGTCCCTAGATATATACTCCACTAACAAGCATTTTTTAGGGCAGCTCCTATGACGACACTGAAGGTACCGAGAACTGCTCATTGAAAACAAGGTGGTCAAAGCAAAAAAAGAACAAGACTTCAAGCAGAAGTTCCAAAGGAGAGGAAAGAATACGAACAACAAAATATGTTTCGCCTTTTATCGTTCACCATCTACTAGATAGCCTGTAGCTAAGAGAGAAACTTAGCCAACAAATCGTGATATCCCAAAGTATTAAAATAAAACTGTATTATGTGAAATAGGAGTTACTCAAAAAACCCAGCAAACACAAGAAATTCCAAAATGCATCGTCACTATGCCCTTGCTAAGGAATTAGTGGATAGCATTTCAATTTGTGGGCCCACATTCGACCGTATGTCAGTCGGCCAGCAATTCTAATAATTCTAAAAAGCGTTAAAAGTTTCGATGCGAAACTGAACAAATACCTATAAGAGCATTCCATTACCATAGACAGTTAAACCAGTATGAAAATAGTGTAACGGTTACAGTTGTTGGCGTCTTATGGATAGAATGTCAATACTTTTATGTCGTTTGTTTAGTTCATTCAAGGACCGTTGACAATTTTGATTTTTTTTATGGTCAGCCTCTCGCAAAGGCTGAAAGCCTATGGCGCTGTAGAAGCACTGCGAGAGGATAAGTATCGGTGCACGTTAGATTTGAAACGCTGCAGGTTGTATCCGTATTGTATGCTTCGGAGCGCATATCCTCGCACATGGGAGTAATACTGCGAACGGTGGTCGGATTTGTGCCTTGTAGGGCAGCAGTATTTGCTTCGGTTTATAGAGATTCCTACAGCGGAACAGAATTCCAAGCCTCTGGGATGCCATCTTAGCAATACCACCGTACATTAACAAAGACAAGTAGGGTCACTCGCCGTGCCGACTTTGATGTGAGTCTCACAAATACGAGCCGCCTCGATATGAGAGGGGTTCCCTTCGTGCGGTCTCGTTTCTTGCAGGGAATCCGACTGTGGGATATTGTCGACGTCAACGGTCGACGTTCACTTTACTTATGCGGGGGTCAATAGAAATGGTATAGATAGAATTTATTATTCAATAAACCATTCAACAGAATAACTGCAGATGCAGCTACTGGGATGGCAAATAGCTCAAGGAGTATTATATATCATGTTTTGTCAGATAGATGTGAAATGCACGATTCAAGTAGTAAAGTAACAGTAACAGTCTGATTATTCATAATTTGTTGACAATAACCTTAGGTGTAAACATAAAAGTACTTGCGACAAAATATAGAGAAGAAGTAAACAGAATAGATCATAAAAAATTAATCTCAAAATTTGAAAAGAATATTCAAACTACGGAAGTTTAATCATTTCAGGAACTAATTGACTTAATCAGTTCTTGTTGACAAGATTCGGAATTCAAAAAGATGTATAAGGTACGTGAAAATAACGACTTGATAGATCAAGAAATTCTCGAAATGATTGAAAACCGAGTCAAAATTTATAAACAGAAAGTTAAAGAAGCGGGAAACACGAATTTGGAAAATGAATTTAAAAAACTTAAGAATCAAGTCAGTAATAAAATTGAAGTATTAAAATCAGATATTTTAAAAATCAATGGGAATAAATAGGCACAAATATAAAAAAACAATGGGGCCATATACAGAGCATATCACCGGCATTTTTTTGTGAAATTTGCGCAAAACGCTCAATAACACACAAACACTACTTATTTAGGCACCCCGGTAAATCCGAACGATTGTATCCCGTGCACCGTGTCGCGTGTTAGGTGGTGTTAGGTTAGGTGGACTGACCCTGTTAACCACAGCTGTTAGCTTTCGGCTACTGCTCGAGATCGCCGGGTGCCAGAATCCGCCAGCTTGCGTAGTATTCGAGATCACAGCTGGAAAGACCACATTGGGGGCGGAGCTTATATTGACCCTACGTGTCTTTGTTAATGTACGGTGGCAATACTGACGACGTGGTCATGCCAGGACATGTTATTGTTGATATTGATCCCCAAAAGCCTGACGGAAGGTGGCACGACTATTGGGTGACCCTGCATTTCCGCAGTTGGTAAGCCAACATGAGACTTCTTTGTCAGTGTTGTTGCCCGAGTTTTCTGTATCTTAAACTGTACCTTATTTACTAATTTCCTCTCGATAGTTGTTTTGGTATCTACGTTGATCTCTGAGGCATATTGCTGTCGCCAACGTACCGTCTCCTGGGATGATGGTGGCTTGCCTGGTTGCATGCATACTGTATTTGCTTTTAAAATGCTTTCTCTTGGAAACGAGGTCCATGATAAGTTCAATTAAATGAAAGATGTGATTTGGGATAGTTATTGGCACCTTAGAGACAGTTAATGGCGATAATTAGACCACTTGTTAGCACCTATTGGCTTTCATTATAGAAATCATAATTAAAGTACTTTTTAACTGAACAGAGAGACATTTCTATCAAACAAGAAGTAAATTATCGTACAACGGATAGTGTAAGTTCGTGAAGAGTTAAATACCACTCTCTTGAGCTAATCAAACAATTATTCTAGCGAAATCCTATAACAAAAATGTAGCTGTCTATTGCACGTAGTTAAATCAATGAAAATGTAGCCCTGATGCCATACAGCAGATTATTTAGGTCAATTTTTTTGAAACTAAATTAAATTATTTTTGATCTATTATACTCTGTTCCTCGCTGTTTGTCAACTGAGGTGACAACTTCCGCTGGAAAACGCTTGTAAAGAAAGATATTAGAGGTGCTGGTTCATCTGCTGTCGAAAATGTGAGAAGTACAGTAAGTTATATTTGACTTTACTTGTCCCCTGTCTACCTTATAGGCGTTACGTGCTCCTTTTGGTTCTAGCACATTTTACTTCCCACGCCGATAGTACACTCTGTACGCGTTTTTCTAGCCACGGTAATGTCAGTAACCGCTACATGGATTGTGATGAAATTTAGACAGCGATACGCTGTGGGGTCGTAGTAAGTAATGTTCCTATAGTTCTGAAAATCGGTGCTTGTCGGCGGAGTAATTAGCAAAAAACAAAAAATTTTAAATATTCCTCTCGATATTCCTCAATCTTTGTTTTTAGGTGTTTTAAGGGTTCCTGATCATTTTCTACTTTTTTTCGGGTCGTGGTATAATTGGGGTGAATAGGAGACTTTGTTGTATTGTTACCGCGTCGAGGATGGAAGACGTTTATAATTTTTAGGAATCGTGTCAGTGGCGGCGTAACAATAATAAAAAAACTAAAAATATAAAAACAGCTCAAACTCCGTTTTCAGACGTTTTAGGGGTTCCTGATGAATTAGGGTGGTTGGGGAGTGGGGGTCGTAAAACTCAAAAATTTGTTGTATTCATAATAGGCTGTCCACTAACCTATGAAAGAAAGACCTAGCATCATAATACACTTTTTTAAGTTCATCAGAACATTGTGTTGCCTATTACAAAAACCAACGGACTTAAAATTTTCTGACGTATACATACGAATATTGCTTTAGCTCGTTCTGTATTATGTAACGTGGAAACTATTGGATTGATTTTAATGAAATGAAATAATACTGTGTTATTATTACCGTGGCGGGTATAAAAAAACGTTTATGGATTTTAGAAATTTTAGAAATAGAACTCAATTTTTTTGTATTCATACTAGGCTATCCATTGACCTGTGAAAGGAAGACCTAGTGGCATAACAAACTTTTTTTGGTCGGGCGGTCGATGATTTGGTTGAACGGGGATCTCAGAGTAGAGTTTCATGCTATGAGACCTTGAGCTTCAGAGATGCTTTTATTCGCCTTACAATTTGGAATGTCTTACTTTTTAAAGGGTCACTTGTCACTTCATTATAGTAATATCTTTCTAAATTTTACACCTGGTACACCTGTAACAGGATATACAGTTATTGGCATATATTTTTGATAATTGTTGGCATGGTGCCGATTACTGTTTGTAATTACATTCAAGATTTTTCAAGTTGTTTCATAAATGACTACTAATATTTAACCAAAATACTTCAAGAATAGAACTTTTCCGATTCATTAAAAAAACACAGTTATTGGTTCCCCAGTGTCATCAACTGAAATAGGGTGTTTTTTAGATTTGCAATCGTTGACACCCTAGTAAAACTAGTTTTCCGTGTATATTAGTTATTTCCATTAAAATTTTCTACTTTGCTGGCAGTTTTGGCAGCGTAGCAAATATATAATCACTTCGCATTTGGAATTTAATCAAAATTTATAAAATGTTTTGTAATATCGTAACCTGAATAAATTCTTCATTCTGACCGTGATATTTTAGGATGCACTGTCACGCCCCCTATAGTGCTTCACTCTTCCGCTTATGGCTAGGTGACTAGAGCTGCACTACAGGAGGTTGTGGTAATATTTTCGTATTTTAGGAAATTATTCAGTTTACAGGACAACTATCGGAATGCCAACAGCTGTAGCTCTTTCCCTAACATCATTAACCGAAATTAGTTCAAATAGATTAGGTGTTAATACATATCAATACAAATTTAATGACAGTAGTGTAAGGTATCCAGTTATGGCCCATGAATTTAGATCTCTTCGTACAAACGGTGAAATAATGCTGATGCTTCTACCACGAAATGGCCAGCAGAAGCATTGGCTTAAAAGCATAACGACTGTGTTTGCTGGGACTGTAACATAGTAAATTACATAAGAAGTGCCAACTAAGTGTAAATATACAGTTTGCCAAGGCAAATGACTGCTGTCGAGTATTCCAGAGCAATTTTTATATATAAGGGTGTAAATACATGTACATTTTAAGAAAACACAAAGCGATATTCTAATATGTACTTTATTTTTATAACATTCATTTGGTGGCGCATAATGATAGGTAGGGTTAATCACATAGTTATTAACTTTAAGTAAGGGTAAAATGTGTTTTGTTGACTGGATCTATATTATTCGTCATATAAGATCACAAAGGTGGAAATATAAAGTGTTTTCTTTTTATATTTGACAGCAGAACAAATGCTTCACATATTTGGAACATTCCAAAAAGGTATCGCCTGCTGCACACGACTGAACACGGAATTTTACAGCTATGTATCCTCATTTAGGGCCGGTTGTACAATGCAAGCTTAAGCTTCGGTTTAAGGTAAGCCAACGTTAAACCACGTCAGTTCTCTGGCTTAGCCCCCCACTCCAAGCTTAAACACGAGCTTACGTGGACTGAAGCTTAACGCGAGCTTAGCTGAGGTTTAAACCTAACCTGATACAAGTGACATGATATGTCAAGGAGGAACCTTCAAATTGCTTGTCACTTTATTAGGTCATATTTTTTGAAAGATTTGTGTCTAATTCAACAAAGAGAGCAAATGAAAGAACAGAGACAGAAACGATCGTTGCTCGAATTTGACACAAACTGTCATAAGTGCCTAACCAGAAGAGGTAATTTTTCAGATGATTATGTCAGTACGTATTGCTTCATTGATGCCAACTGTAGCGAATTTCATCATCAACCAGGTTTAACTAAGCCGACGATTGTACAACGGGTGTCGACTTTAAGACTGAGCTTAGCTAAGCTTAGGGTTAACAAAGCTCGTGTTAAACCTGCATTTGTACAACCGGCCCTTAATTACCTTTTTTAGACGCGAAAGCTTCTATAGCATTTATAGCCCGAGAAACTCCTGACGGAATTGTTTATCGGCCACTTCGGTCCCAGTTTTTCTCCTGCTATTCAACAGCATTATCATAGTAACCGCAATATCCTTTTTACGCATCATGTCTCCGCCAGCAAATAGATTGGTATAGTGTTTTTGCGTAATGTTCATTCTTGTCGTCCAGGCCCTAAAATTAAACCCTTTTGTAATCTTGCGAATGGTATAAGTTTGGTTGTTAGTTGCACTGAAGTTCTTTATCCTATATATGCAATGTTAGCTTCTAATTGGGGTTATTGAGGCTATCCCATATTTTTTATGTAAGATTAGAACCACTTGGTTTTCTCATATTTATAACATAACTTCGTTACGTTGATTGACCTGGATAGATATCATGGAAGTTTGGTTTAAAAAAAAGCCAGTATCGCCATACAATTGATCTGGCCGTACAAGGTACCGTAACCGAATATTTCCAAAATACTGTAGGTCAGCTTGTCTCCAGCCGGTACCGGAGTAATCCAAAGCTGATCCAACCAACTATAGACTCAGCATTCTGTGATCAGCAAAGTGAAGGATAAATCTGTCAATAAAGAGCTCATGAAATACCTGGAGCTCCATCACTTAATCAACGACTGGCAATATGGATTCCGACCTCAAATATCTCCTAGCTTACATCATACAAATGAGGAGCAAACTTATCCGTTCATTTGGCGAGGCTCACATCGTTGCTCTAGATATCTCAAAGGCATCCGATTGGCTGCAACTGTGATATGCAGCTCTTCTAAAAAAGCTTTCGTCTTACGGTATTCCCTTTAAAGTGTGCGGTTGGTTAGCAGACTTCCTCCCATGTCGCAAATCTCTGTTGCGGTCGACGACTAGTCCTCTTCCTTCCATAACATCAACGCAGGGATCGGTATTAACTCCAACATTGTTTCTGCTCCTCCTCAATAATCTATAAACCCAATCCGCAGCTTTGGGGAAAATAGTACTTTGCACGCAGGCATCATGAGCAATACACCGATCTCTGTGGTCGAGCTGGAACGCAGAAGACTGGCAGCGGTCAAAGGACCTGGAGACCGTTACCGTTTGGGGGCTCATTAAAATGGTAAAATTAAATGCTTCCAATACCCAATAGGGCTCAGCATTGGAGAAAACGTGATCTGTCGCCAACACGTTTCGTCAATTGCAATGGCTGCCGGGAAAAGGGTCAGATTCAGAGCTAGAAGGTACTTCTCATACAGGCTCTATCCCACCGTCATGTGGTTGGTGACATCTCTCATTTCTACCAGTATTCAAATGGAATCTGCTCCTCTGAGCTATCCTCTATATAACTCCACAGCACATCAAGCCTATTAGGTGCACCCGCGTGACTGCTGTGTCTCTTCCCAAGGCAGTCGTTCTTCATACATCAGGAACCGAGCGGTACCACCACATCTTTATTCCCAGAGTCTTCAGAGCCTATAAGTGTCCCGCTTCAACAAATCTCTCCTGCTGCGGTACTCTGATAGTTAGGCTTTGCATTTGCAATCTGCTCAGTCATAAAAACACCAAAGGTTACGTTTTGACATTCACTTTAATCACTGCCAATGGTACATACTGTTATTTTAGTGTGTTTCTGGCTAAGGTCGGTAGGTAAAATGGAAGGAACATTTAACTTATACAAAGTTTGCTTTCAAAAGATGAAAGATTTAGGTCCAGCATACAAATGACATTTTTCTCCTTTTTAGCTAGCCTGGAATGTTGTAAACATATTTATAAGTTTAATTTTTAACTCGTATTAGATTAGGTATAGGTAGGGAGATGATTAGTCTAAATTTTAAGTAAAATTTAAAAGGCCATAGTATTCCGCCTTCAATATTTGAGGGTTTGTTGTTTTTGCTTGCTCAAGCTGTAATGGATACCCAATCATTATATGTACTGTCTCCAACTATATATTAATTTACATAATAAGGTTTGCCAGCTGGTCGCGATTAAGTAATCACAACAGTAATAACGATTGCGACTTCGAGCTTCTAATCGCAGCGATTGTAATCTAAGGTTGCTTATTGATTCTACTGGTGATGGTGTTAATTATATAAAAATGATTTAAGAAACAAAATTGCACTATAGCTGGGATGCGGCAAAAATATATTAAAGCGAAGTGTACTCTTTAAACTGAATTGTGGTACCATTCCTCGAACGTAACAGTAATCTTATTTTATCTCTTCAATCTATAGATTTTTTAACCTAAATGTTGTGTGTGATGAATAAGTTGACGAGGATATTATTAAACATCGTAATATTATAAGTTAATTTTTGTGATAGTCTAACCAACATGTTCCATTTCGAACCTTCTGACCTAGGCAACAATCTCTCCGAAAGCTTGGAATTCAGTTTAAAGAGTACACTTCGCTTTAATATATTTTTGCCGCCTCCCAGTTATAGTACTGTTTTGTTTCTTAACAAGTCGGCAAACGACTTAATAGGCTTGCCTATAATGTCTACAGTAAAAATGATTTATCTACAGGGTGATTGGTAATTCGATACAGATATTTGTATTATATCATACCATCAAATTCCACGATAAAAACGTACATTTTCTACTACATTTCTGCATCTTTGTCATTGCTGTTACTAGCGTAGAGTTTAAAAAAATTAAGGGGGTTTATCCCGATATCTCTGGATCTAGATTATTAGCCTGAAAGCGATCCCAAAAATTGGAAACCCTAATGGCAGACGATCGCCCGTGATTTTACAATCACTGCGGTTAAATAGCAGTTCGCGATTTTTTTATTGTCTACTGTCAGCATAGATTGTAAACCTCACTGTACTGTACATACGTTTCGTAAAAATTATTCTTAAAAAGACCACAGCCAGCACTGCAAATATCCTGCCAATGTAGTTTCATTTCCGCTGGCTAAAAGGTGTATATAGTTGGAAGAAATTTTGTTGAACTCATCATCTTGTTAGCTCTTAATGCACTTTTGGGGGCCATCTATTCTACGTACTATAAGCTAATTCAAGATTAAATATTGAACTGTCTCAATTTTGAATCTCATACACATATTTGCTGTGAATAGTATTTTGATAAATATTAATAAATAACATGCAGTTTGAAATGTCCTTTTATTTTACCCCAAAGAATCAATGCCCAAAGGTGGTTATGTTCAATGTCTTCTTTCAGTATTGAGTGGCACCAAAACTACACAGATTGCTTAAATAGGTAAAGTTGTTTAACATTAGCCCGATAAGGAAAAGCAAATTGCCCAAAACCTCGAAATTGTATGGTAAATTATAATTTAAATTTAAAAATTATTCTAGAATTCTTTCTTTTACAATTTTTATAATCTTTCAATTTTAAGATTTTTTTATGAATAAGTTATTGTGTTAAATGAATCCGCTCTGTTATTATACAGGGTGTTCTATGATGAATGAAAAATACTTTAGGAGGAGACTGTACGGCTCATTTTCAACAAAAAAGTCATACAAGTGGGACCCAATTTTCAACTGTTTCAGAGTTGAATGGATTCTTAAACATTTTCATTAAAATGCAGACCTCTAAATGAAAACTCTAGTACAACAAAATGTTATTGTCGGATTTTGGAATTTTTGGTATTACTCCTTAGAAAATATGGTACCACGCCATTGTAGACTAAACGAAAGTGATCATGTATCAAACGCCGAGATAGTGCCAAATTCATCATGTGTGTTAAAAAGTGACTTCAGAAACGTTACAAATAAATCAAATATCCTAAAAAATCACCAAGTAATTAACCATGCACTTTACGCTAAAAAGATATATGCCTATCTTTCTAGTTATCTATTAGTAAGGCGAACTTGTAAATGAGGTAAATACAGGCAATAATATTCCATTTAAGCTGTAGAAGCGTAATGGATCTCAAAGAGTACAAAGTGTTAACAGAGCGTTCGGCAAAAGCTTGTCATCGGATTTATAATTTTTGTTATGGGTACTTAAATAATAACTAGTCATAAAAGTGATAGGTTAACCAAAACATCTTAAAACTGTATAATTTTGGAAGAAATATTCAAGTTATAATTTAAGATTGTGGATTTGTCTTGAAAAGTCTCTAGGTAGTCTCTTAAAAGTTGCTAGGTAATCAAGCAGAATATGCAAGCCAGGTTATAAAGTATTTTGTATCCGTAGATTTTCACTCATGTGTGAATAAGAGGTCGTAAAACATCCAAGACGAAGTAAGTCTAAAATTAAGCATGGTACCTTTGGTGAACAATCTATGGATCAAGATACGTACGCTAAAGCTGAAACTGTAGATTTTGTGCTGTAGATCGACAGTAGTGAATGCACGCCTGCGCAAATTAAGATCCAGTGGACTGTGACAGCTGCGTCTCTACTTTTAGAAGGGGCATCGGCGTCGGTGTTCACGTGTACACGGAAATCATCTACAGTTCCAGCTTTAGCAGAACTACGTTCATGATCGATCTACGGTGTGCTCACTAGTGTTTATTATGTTTAGAAACGAAGATATGCGGACAATGTATTCGTATACGGTTTATGCAGTGGAAGGGCGGCGACTGCTCGCGCGGAATACAAACGGCGATACCCTAATCGCAGCCAACCAAACAAAAGACTTTTCTGGGACTATTTGACGTTTACGGAAGACAGGAACCTTTGGACGACGTACCAGTGATACCGGTAGGCCTCATCTATATGATACCGAAGGTGTAGATCAAATTTTTCGAAATTATGAACAAGATCCTGCAACATCTACCTACGATATTGCTAATCACCTCAATACGGTATTTCGCAGTGGAAGGTGTGGTTCACTGCACAAACAACTGGTCTATAAGCCAGTACACATTTTGAAGAAAGGCAATCTTGTCAGAAGAATGGAATTTTGTCGATTTATGCTTCATGTGAACGCCGTTTATGCTACTTTTTTTAAGTAGGATCCCTTGGACGGATGAGTCCACACACAAGTCAAAATCTACGGATACAAGATACTTTATAACATGGCCTGAATATTCTGCTTGCTTGCATAGCGAGTTTTTAAGACGAACCCGTTTTAAATAACAACTTAAAGTTTTCTTCTAAAATTATACAGTTTTAAGACCCTATACCGAAGTTTTGTTTAAGCCATCACTGTTTATGACTAATCATGATGTAAAAGCACGTTATTCAAGTACCCATAACAAAAATTAAAAATGCGACAACAAGTTTTTGCCAAACGGTCTGTTGAAATTTTGTGCTCTCGGAGATCCATTATGCTTAAACGAAATCTTACTGCCTATTACCATATTTACAACAATTTTGTGGTACCAATGGATAACTAAGAAGACGGGCATGTTCATGGTTAAATATTTCGCAGCAGATGATTTTGACACCTTTTCCGACAACAAAATTTTATTAGGGTGTTCGTTTGTGGGTCTGCATTTTAATGAAAATCTCCATCAATCAATGTAAGTCTGGAACAGTTCAAAATGGGACCCTACTTTATATGGCTTTTTTTGTTAGAAATAAGCTATACAGTCTTCTCCTAAAATATCTTTTTTTCGTCACAGAACACCCTGTATAGAAGCTCTCTAAATACAAATGCATCTGCAACATGCCAAATTATGTTTTTATTTTGATGATTTTATCCGCATTGGATTTTTCAGTTTAAATTCGTACCAAAAAATGTCGGGAAATGTTGACGGCCGGCAGGACTCGAACCCACGACCTACAGATAGGAACTCCGGCGCTCTCACCAGTTCAGCTACAGCCAATTCCAGCTAGAGAGCTGGACATCGGTAGAGACTGATTCACTTCCAGGTACAAAGTCTCCAAGGATCACATTAATTTAGGTTGATAGTGAATGGGCCGATTATTTCTCCTTCCACTGCGACTTGTGTCTATTGTGGCTCATACCTATTTAGAGTTCACCGTACAATCCACAACTTTTAAAGGTCGTGTTGTGTGAAACCTGAAGTCAGCAGGTTTTACATGGGTGAATCCGAAAGTTTGAAACCTAGCTATTTTGAGTACTGGACAGGAGCACAATAAGTGCTCCGCTGTTTTGTCCTGCATACAGCAGAAACGATAGTCCGAGTTTGCTCTAGACCTATTTTCCGCAAATAGTTCCTCAGACGGCAATATCCTGCAAGCCGACAGACCAGAATGCGCACATCGTTCCTACTCCATTTGAGGGTCCTCGGAGGGGCCTGACTAGAGCCGTAAAGTCACATTGAAGACGCGTCATAGTTTTACGCCATCCTAAGATGGAAGCGGATACTAAAGGTAATGTATTATCAGAGGCGGCTCGTCCATGAGAGCAGATGAGCTCGTGCACGTTAAAAAAATTTAAAAAATAAAAAATCTCAATTTTTATCGTGTCTGAACCTCCCCAATATTCTTTTTGTACGCTTATGGCAATTAGGGTTCGTTGGGATGCCGGGAATCGCAGGCTACAACCTCGGGTCAAACATGTCGTTTGGCAGTCGAACGTGCGGTATTGAGGGCGTGGTTTACCCATATCCTAGGTATATAATCGTACCAGCAGGAAAAGGGGGTATCCTAAATTTTAATAGGATGAGGCACACACTTGTCTTGTGCTCCGTTGTCTGCTTTTCAAGTAACCTCAGTGCCGTTCGCAGGGTTTTACGTTGTATTAAGTATTCGAATAAGATTAAGAAGAATTCGATTATTGATTATGAAGCGTTTTACGGTGGCGTATTTACGAAACAATTTTAGCTCCATGAGTTTATAGCAAAAAATTGGAAAAATTGGATGGAATGGATGGATAGATGGAATTCCAAAACTTCCAAACCTAATAAGCCGA
This sequence comes from Callosobruchus maculatus, assembly GCA_951848785.1. Classification (NCBI taxonomy): domain Eukaryota; kingdom Metazoa; phylum Arthropoda; class Insecta; order Coleoptera; family Chrysomelidae; genus Callosobruchus; species Callosobruchus maculatus. The sequence goes on from CATOUR010000285.1 coordinate 445,584, forward strand.
AATTGACAAATTTGCTTCAAATAAAAACAGAAGAATGGACTTAAACAATGTTTAGACCGTTAAGCATTTAAACAATGTACACAGTAATGAAAAATCTATAAGATTTTATTTTATTTCAGATCGAAATATGCTTTCAATACAGGTGTCTGTCATATTCTTTTTCTCATTTTTGTGGGGAGGAGGTAGCTAGTGAACCCCCTTCTCCAATGACCACGAGCCGCCACTGTATATTATCTATATCTCTCGAAGAAATTATCATAATATTAATTGACTCAGATAGCGATTTCATCACGACGTTTAAGTGGGCTTATATCAACGAAATATGAGTGTTCACACTCTTTCTGATAAGAAGGAAATGGCAAGTTGTTTCAAGTGCCAACTCATTACGGTATGTTTATACTATAAGCGGAAGTTTACCCTCCACGCCAGATGTAATGTTATTATCTCTGCAGAGATTGCAAACAGAATATTCCATGATGATAACAACAAACTTCGGAAGGCGGAAGTATACCAGGAGATATCAGAAAATAACATGACCATTATACGACAAGGTAAGATATCAATGAAATATTTATTTAGAAATCTATCTACACCTATTCTACAAAATACTCTCTCCATTCTGTTCAGTAAACATATCCCATCACATTATCCACTTGTCATAAAATTAGAAATACACCTGTATGTTTGCGAGTTTGTTTGTTCGTAAGTTTGTGACTCTCCCTTTGGATTAAGAGCTAAAGACTTTGGAAAAGTTAATTGATAGGCACCTAAGAGATGGACCTCTGGAAGGATGTGCCATTTATGCCTATCAGTTTGCTCATCAGGCTGGCAAGTCAACCAAACTTGCCCTTCACCAGCTAGTTTGTAGACCGGAGAAGATGCTGGAACAAAAGGAAGTGGCCTCGGTAGCTTTCCTACATATTGAGGGTGCGTTTAATTGCATTACCTCCGATTCGATAAGGTATGCCTTAGAGAGGCATGGGGTGAGGTTCTCTCTCGTGGAATGGTTTCTCTCCATCTTAGAGTGTCGAGTGGCTACTGCTATGCTGAATGACATTTGAAAGTTGAAAAAGCGCGAGGCTGCCCGCAAGGTGGAGTCTTATCTCCCTTATTGTGGTGTCTGGTGGTGAATGAACTTCTGGTCAGGCTGAGCAATATAGGTGTTTACGTGCAGGCCTGAGCAGATGATCTCAACAACTTAAGAGGTTGATTCATGGGTACTGTTCCAGTGACAACGCAAGGCGCTTTGCGCATTGTGGAGTCTTGGTGCAACGAGGTAGATCTATCGGTCAATACCGAGAAGATCGAGCTAGTTATGTTCACTAGAAGAAGGAAACTGGATGGATATATCCGACCAACCTCCTTGGAACATTACTTGAACTTTCCCAATCAGTAAAATATCTAAGCGTAGTTCTAGACTCGAAGCTGAATTGGATACAACATGTAGAAAGTTTTGACTATGGGAGGCACGTAAGTCGTTATAGACATGCAGAAGGATTGTGGGAGCGAATTGGAGCTTGACTCCTAAGGTGATGTTCTGGCTCTATACCAGAATCGTTCATCATAGTCACAATGTCTTAATAGACATGTTGTGAACTCGTAAAATGCATTAAGTTGGAGCTAGAGTATTGCCGACACGAATATTATCAATAGTTTTGAGAACTGTAGCTCGCCATCGTTCGCGATTCACTGTCAGTTCAGTGGCGCTATTGATACTCATATCCAGCAACTGTTTCGTCGTATCCCCCCAGCGTGTAGGGGAACGGCCACGACGCCGCCCACTCGGGGCATGACCCTGAACTACAAGTTTCTCCATATTATCGCTTATGTGTATATGTCCGAAGAATGTAAGCATTCTCGTCGACACAATCGAGGATAGTCTCTTTGGATTACCGAGCTCATCCAGTATGGAAACGTTAGTTGGATGGGCGGCATAGGGAGCTCTCAGCATTCTTCTCCACTTCCACATTTCAAAAGCATCTTTGCCTTTTTGACAGTCCAAGTTTCCGAGGCATACAAAAATACCATATCTACAGCTACCTGAATTGTCGATCAAAGAACCGAGGTACGCAAAACTTTGAACTACTTCACAACGGCCTATCTATATATATTTTAGAATGCCTTACATACGTATATACTAACAAAGACACTTTCTTGACATATACTGGTCAGCACAACCATGATACAAGGCACAAAAATAATATCATCACTCCTTACTATCGACTCAAAAAAACCCAAAATGGCCCAAACCATCTAGCAATAAAAATGTTCAATAAGTTGCCAGAAGACTTGAAGAATCTATCAAACATCACACTTTTTAGGAGACAAATAAAAGGATTTCTATCGCAGAAGGCATTCTATCACTACAATGAGTTCTTTGATTGCGTGTTTACATAAATGTCTTAATGTTTGTGAACGATTTTTCTGTTAATTATTGTCTGTTGTATTATACTATTATATGTTATACGTTTGTCGACCTAAATACTTTTTAAATTGTTATTTTTATACTTCTCTTTTTTGACTTGTGAAAGTACAATGTCCATATCACCAATAAATTATCTATCTATCTATCTATCTATCTATCTATCTATCTATCTATCTATCTATCTATCTATCTATCTATCTATCTACTGACTTTATTTCTCCATGATTATCGTGCTCTCTATCTACGATCATAGCCTTGGTCTTGTTGTAGTTAATACCAAGATCATATGCTGCACTGTGTTGTTCTAAGATGTTTAATAGAGCTACTAGTTCTTCCTGAGAAGCAGCAATAAGGGTTGCATTGTCAGCAAATCTTAAGTTGGATATTTTGCTTCCGCCAATAGTTATACCGCGATTCCAGTTGTCCATTACCTCTCTCATCACAAAATTCAGACTAAATGTTAAATAACATCGGAGATAATACACATACCTGACGAACTCTTTTTTTTTTGGTAGCACTTTGACCAGACAGGTTACCATCAATTCTTACACGAGCCGAATTAGACTCATAGGGTTGCTGTATGAGAAACACTAGGTTATAAGGAATTCCCATAGAGATAAGGATTTCCCACAGCTTAGGCCACCTTACGTCATCATTAGAATAGTCCACAAAACAGATAAAAACTGGAAAATAGTGCTCTCTGGCTTTTTCAATAATTTGTCTTAAGTTTAAGATCTGTTCACGCATACCGCGTCCTTTCACAAAACCTGCCTGTGCCTGAGAAATTTGCCAGCCAATAAAACCCTCCAAACGAAATTGTAAAATATATAGTAGAACCTTACTTGCATGAGAGATTAACAAAAGTAGGCGATAATTGTCTGGATTTGTTGGAGACCCCTTTTTATGAAGTGGAACAAAAATTAATGTGCACCATTCATCTGGCCAAACACCGGAGGACCAGACATTTTTACAAATATTATGTAAAAGAGAGATGCCGTCGTCACCCAAGCATTTTAACGTTTCGGTGGAAATAGAATAATGCCTGTAGCTTTATTAGTTTTTAACTTGTTGAGGGCATGTTCCACCACAGACAAAAAAATATCTGGTTATTGTTCAAAATCCAATGAGAGGGCCTGAAGGCTATCCTCATGGATAGCAATAATTTCGCAATATCTCAATAACCTCATGCGAGTTGGTTATTAGCTCTCCCTTAGGATTTTTAACAGCCCAAGATTTGGGTTTAAAATCCCGACTGAGGCATTTGACCTTAAAAAACATCTCTTTCGGATGGTTGGTATTGGCATGCATCTCTATTTCCCTGCAAAATTGCTGTAGATAAGAGTTCTTATCTTTTCGGCATAATCTTTGTATCTCGTTCGAGAGCTGCCTATATGCGTTTTGCTGTGTATATAGATCCAGACCTGAGATCTTAAGGCTTGTATGTGCCTCAATAACGGACAGTGTGTGGCCACTAATCCATTGTTGTTTTGGTTGAGTACTACTCTTTGGTTGACTTATCTGGGCAGCATGTAAAAGCACATTTTTGAATGATAGCCACATGTCGTTTGAATTTGACATATCTGTTATAAAGGCATATTGAAAAAGCTCTGAACATCTTGACCGAAAATAAGCAGGGTCAGCGATCTCCGTCCGTACTATTCGCTTAGAACGTCGAGAGAGGTATACAAGCACCGTGGATGTTGTGAAAACATAGTGTTGGCAATTGAGAAATTATAGTCAATACAGAATTGAAGCAGACGTAGACACCCTTTCATTTCTGACACCAAGACCGAATTTACCAATATGTGCTCTAAGATGTTCATCATGTATGGTTTGACCAACCTTCGGGCTAAAATCGCCCAAAATAAGGACCATTTCCCGATTCGAACAAGATTCAAGTGCAAATTCCTCATCCGAATTTGACGTGGGTGCATAGATTAGCGCAATGTTGATCGGCTTAGGTTGTTGATGCGTATTGTTATTATTCTGTCACTAATACACTTTTAATCAAGAATGGTCCTTGCGTGGGCTTTCGCCACCCAAAAGCCAACACCGTTAACACTTTCATCTGATTTACCTGAAAAGCAAATAAAATTCCCCTTGCTAGAATTAAAATGACCTGTACCTCCATAATGAGTCTCAGATAATCCAGCAATGGCTATTTTATTTGCTGTAAGCTCTTGTTCGACGATGATGAGCTTTCCTATAGCTTGAAGACCTCTAACATTCCAAGTTGCCAGGCGATGTTTTCGGCGCGTTTTAAAAATGACATCAGTACTTAATTTCGCACAAGAAGCCTGATGATCGCACTTCTTGTGCCCGGTGACCACGTTTACACTGACTTCCCCGAACGAGGAACAGCGCCGATTGCCAGTCGGACCGCGAGGCATCACATCCGAGGCCTCACTGATTCTCACGTTACTCATTTTACGAGTTTCTCTTGGGATGTCGTAGAGATCTTTAATGCAGTAGCTTCCCATTTGCTTTCTGCATCCTCATGCCGTTGACCAGATGTGTCTACTGGTTCATCCGCCTTTAGGGACAATTTCTCACCTCCAAGGCAAGAAGGTGTCCTGACACTTGTCAACTCGTCCACCCAAAGCTGTTGGTTGTGAAGAGGTTACTGCTTACACCGACAGTAGTTCGGTTCCTTTTAGTCTCCTTTCACGACACGCAAGATATACGATGGGAGATATTCTAATCTAACCAGCCCCCACACTAGTAGACTGTGAAAGAAAACACTTTTTGAGATGGCGGTGAGATATCTCTAATGAGATATCTCACCGCTGTTGTCTCCGGTTAGAGTTGATGTGTTGTAAGGAATTTTCATAACCATGCCTCGTTGCTCTAGTTTGTTTGTATCTTAGTAGGATACTAAGTTAATTGGTTTCTTCCATCCTTACGGGTTTTTGATTATTTTTCATGACCACTAGATTGCTTACACGTAGGAAAATTTAAAACCACCGATTTGACTGAACTTTGAAATTAAACGAAAACTAAAAAAGATTGATATTGCCAATCCTATATTGTTGGAAAGGTTATCACATTTTACACTTGATATTTGATGGTCTACAAAGATTAGGCATTCCCATCAGAAATAATCAAGTTACCTGTGACTGAGATATCCTTAATTAATCTACCGATTTCTCCAAGTACAGAAAGAATTCAACTTTGACCGTATGATCTAAGGTGATGCATTTCATGCTTAGTTGCGTCACAACTCGCGTCACAAAGTCACGGCCTTCTAGGTTTTATAATCGCTGCGATATTCATTTTTTTCTGATAGCTACTTATACCAAAAATGGTAATTTATGCCTAAATGGTTCGTTTAAAGGTGCATATATGATACATAAAGTCACAACTAGAATTCACCAAGGAATCCAGATATACAGTAATATATAGGGGGTTCTATCCAAAAAAAAGAATTTGATAGGAATCACCCTGTATAAACGTCAAAAGTTAAGTAAAAGTATTTTAAGGTTATAGCATTCAAGGCGCCTTACCACGATCAGGTGACAGATTTTTGAAGTTCTTTTTAGTAAACTTACAATAGGGTACTTGCAGAAAAAATATTATGTCGTTTACGCGTTCCTTAGAGCCTAGTACACATGATAAAATCACTTGTTTGGTTTTTTGGAATCGGCTGTGAGAGATATTCCAAAAATTATTTCAAATGCCGGAAAATGCCGCGCAATCTCTGATGTCAGTGATATCGTATAGTGATGGGATGTAAAGTATTGATATTCAATATCGATAGCCAGTGCTAACCTAACATTTTGACATTGATCATTATAACCACAAAACACAGTCAAACACAAAAGTATAAAAAAGTCAAAAAAATAAAAGTTAGGCTAGATTACTAATTCACTTTGTAGGGATGGGCTTGAATTAGATTCTATCTTTGGATTCATTCATAATGGGATGCGCCGAAATAAAATGATGGCTTCGATTAGTTACGAATCTCGGTCACAAACAGGATGAACTGTGATACCTATCAGATATAAAAATGTATTGCAACCAAAATGCTGGTGGGTTAATTGCCTGTTTCAAATATGTTTAAGTATCAATAAATTGAGTCGCATTGTTAAAGAATTCAGATCATCCCTAGTTTGCAGTTGAATCTCACTGACCTGCGCTGTAGCAGTATCGATTGTCGATATCGATAAGATACCTGTGATGTCAGCCTTTGTTTTAAGTCACGTGGAAAAATTTGAATATATCCTTATTTTATTTTGCAAATATCTTTTTTTGGGCGTCAGTAAAATCATGTTTCTTGTCTCCAACTGCTTCTTGATATGGTATGTATACTATATGTATACGCTATGTATCCTCCCGAGGCGATTTCACGACCTCTGCAAGTACCCTCCCCCGTCCACTCACTATTGGCCCAGCCTGTATTGTCTTACTACCGAGGCTGAGGCGGGAAAGACGTATAATTTTTGGTACTCGGTGCATTTGCGGAAAAACCAATTTAGTATCAGGATCCCTCGAAACTTCGGCTTTTTGCGGTCCTGATCATTTTATAAATGTTCAATATACCAGGAATAGGTTAGATGAATTACATTTCTATAATGCATAAATGCATCACGATGAACAGCAGATGCAACTCTCAATCATGTTACGAGGGGATTTAGAAATATATATTTTCACTACTCGGATAATGAGGTTTTAGTGAATATGTGTGATCGTACGAGAAATACCAAGTCAATCAACTTATCTCTTGATAGGTTATAAATTTACGTTACCGTTCCTCTGTTTCTGAATGGTGTGGAATCTGGAAGTGATGTTGATTGTATTTACTGGTCACTTACCTATACTATAGCGGAATGAGTATGGTAACGAATTAAAAGATGTATCTCATTTTAAGATATATTAACCATTCTTCCAATAAATATAATTTTGTGAACATCAACATTCTCATTCCATAATCACAACTATCTCATAATATTCAATATCGTAACAAGTAGGTATACAATTTAAAAGGTACAAAATCCTACAAACTACTGGTCATGAAAATATTTGGGTATCTTTTCTACAAATTACACACAAAACTAAACACTTTTTGGTGTAGAGGATTGCATAATTTCAGAAACAAAAAAGGATTTTTTGGGAATAAATCTTACAAAATACATATCTTTTTTACATTACGTTCTACGAAGTAGCTCACTGTAATCTTATACAGGCACAACATGAATCTTATTATTATTAGTTAGTTACTTAGCGTCTTTAATAGTAATAATAGTAAATGCATGCCAATACTCAACTAAGAAAGCAAAGATCACAAACAGAGAGAAAGGAGAGTGTTTATAATGATGCCCAAGAATCTTTTGTCGATGAGAAACTGTCTGTCAGACACCTTGAACAAATGTTTTTCCTTATTTTATGATTAAAAAAGTGACATCGAATGGTAGTTCTATCACAAAGCAGCATTTGTTTGTTTTTTAATCCAAATCAAGTTTTTGTCGAACTTTGTACTTTGATAAGGGCTCAGATCTGACTGAGACGTTAACGAAGAGTTTATATTTCAAATATGTACTTCTAATGATGGGCCAGTGATGTGCATTGAGAGCAGATTCTTGTTAAAGTGAAAGTATAGTTATAATTTCAGAAAACAAGCACTTTCATCGAAGCAAAATATCTTTACATATCACTTGTTCGGACAATAATTGTACCGGATTACTCTGTTCCTGTATGTGAATGTCTTTCTTAGTTGTGTATCCAATATATCTTGACATCATGAATCATAAATGATCTGAAGAATACTGAGAAATCCAGGAACCAGTGCAACCAGTCGTTTGCTGTATTATCAACAATATTGAATACTTGCCATAGTTTTGTCGCTAAGAGTTTGTAATTACTTGAAAATGACACTTTAATGTTAGCGACCATGTCAACAATAACAAATATCAACCGTCGCAGGCTTGTTCATAGCTAACTCGAAAAAGCTAAAAGAAATATTATTTGATTAAGGATGGGACGTAACCTTTAAGAGATCTTGAGGATATTCAGACCTCCCTAATAATGGTCCACGTGCCAAAATGCTTCAAAAAAAAAAACCAAAGCTCCGATGCTCTTGTTAGAAAACAAGAAGGTGATTTTGTGTCCTCATGGTAAAAAATGCTAATAACTGAATATTACTTTGGGTTCAATTTGAACAACCTATAGTAAAGAACTATACTGCAATTTTAGTAGTTTGATAAAAGACGACATTGCTGTTCATGGATTTTTTCAATAATCAGGCATTCAATAATTAGATACATATCCCTTTTAAAAACCATCTTATATATGATACTTCTATACATTTTTCACGATACGCGTACTTATATGAATCATACAATCAAAATTATAAAATCGCTATTACAAACTATTAATACGCTTGGAGTTTAGAAGTGATTGGTATAGAATATACACAGTCATATAAATGATTGTTGTAGATCTAGAAATTTCACAGTTGCGACCTAAAAACTACTCATCTAAAATAGATAGAAATATTTACACGAGATAAAAGGAAGATTAGCAGGACACTTATTTTAAGAGACTTATGCCATTAAGTATGCAAGATCCTAATCATGACCTAATACGAATACGGAAAAAAACAAATACTTTCATTCTCATGCACTTTTAGGTCCAAGTGACGCCTAGAGACACCAATCCGATAAAGTATTACAAATAGAAGCCTTAGAAAATGTTTTTCCTATCTGGTGGTAACTTTGCGAGGGATATGTGCTATAAATGTGGGCGAGAGATACGTGCTGTGAATGCGGGCGACCAAATAACGGGCAGATTCACTACGCTTGCTGGCAATTTGAAAAGAGTCCGCTACACATCTTCGCGGTGCTCATCTGCACACCGTTTGACAGCTCCGTCACAAATCTTCGCAGCGCTCATCTTCCTAGCACGTCCTCGCTGCGCTCATTCTCCTAGCACATCTCTGGTGGAAACGCAGCCTAAGCGGTGTTGCAAGTCCTGTGCTTAGTATTCCATTCAGTCTAATGACGGGTAATTTTAGTGTCGAGAAAGAAACCGAATAACGGTTGGTATTTGAGTTGTAAGGGCAGTTTGGAAACTTTTTTGTCACTGCATCATAACCCCAAAATAGGAGGGGTCAAAGATAGAAGGAGTTAGAAGTGATAAAAAAATCGTTAAGTAACCGAATGAAAATTCGGTAGCATTTTACTTACCAACTAATATTCCAAAAAATCGTTATTCGTATTTTTTGTGTTATCTGCAAAAAAAGACAAAGAATTTTCCATCAAGCTCCGACCCATTTGGTCACGATTATTTGATTTTCATTTTAAAGAAATCGGTACGCGCAAACCGCCCGTAGATTTCGGATGACAATTTTTTGGAACTCTTGCTGCTAGGAGTGCTAGGTGTACTAAAATGCTATCGCATTTTTATTCGGTTATTTAACAATTTTTATTTTCACGTTTTAACGCTCCTCCTCTATCTCCGATCCCTCCCATTGTGGGATTATGGTGCAATGACAATAAAGTTTCCAAACTGCCTCTAGAACTCAAATACCAAGCATCGCGTCAGTCGGTTTTATTCTCAACACTAAAATTACGCGTCATTGCCTTAACTATTCGGACACCCCTTCCGTGCATCATTGCAAATAATGCTGCTGCATAGAGATTGATGATATGTGCTCCGTAAAAACCTATACATTAACGTTTATTTACTTTCCCGCGTACCCCTTTATTGTACAGGGTGTCCCATCTTGGGCACTTTTACTGGGTATCTCGGTTATTTTTGACGATAGAGAGTTGCGGTTTTTACGACAGTGTGCTAATTTTTGTGAAAATAAAGATGCCGCTAACAAAATTATCATGGCCCTCTTGGTTTTTGAGATATAGAGTGAAATCTAAAACTATCGATGTTGTGTCTATCTTATTGAAAAGTTTAAAAAAGGATCTTATAGAATTTTTTCTGTAGGATCCAGTAGTGTAGTTTTGTTTTTTCTTGCTCTAAGCATTTTTCAGTTATGACGTAAACAAGTATTTTTTTAAAAATGGAACATCCTGTATATTATTTGTGAAGTCAATCGGAAATAATTCAGGCTTTCGAAAAATATATATAAGTATTAAGTTATTTTAAAAATTGCGCTCAAAGTGTGATTTTTTTCATTTTTTACTTTATTTATAGCAGGAGGTCATGGTTAATCAACCATAAATTAATAAGCATCTCTAAGCGGTTATTTCTCTACAAGAGACTTTCTACTCAAATTCGAAAAAACAGAATCAAAATACCTCTTTTTTATATAATAATGTCTCATTAAAATGATGATTGTGTTATTATAATTTGCGAGACTGTCAGTTTTGATTTATACTTTTTTTTATTAAATATAGCTTTGTTTTTTCTGTGTTTTTATTTTAATTACTGTCAATTTTCTATGATAAGGGCAGCTTAGATACCCAGAGAGACAGCAACCGTTTCCAGATATTTGATCGTCTGAAAATAAATATAGTTAAGTACGGATCCTTTATTCAACCACGTCCTAAAACTTATTTCAAGAAGAATAGGGAGCAAAGGGAAACAAACGTATTAGGTTACCTATAGAAGCAACGCCTTCATTATCTTGTAAGCACATAGAAGAAGCTGTAGTATCAACTGCAGAAAGAATTCTAAAAAAATACAGTTACCATCCATACAAGTTTAAGATACAACAACATTTGCACAGGATCCAAGTTTGGGAATATTTAGTCGCCATAACACAAAGGAGACTAATAATTCTTTTAAATGCCATTAAAGGAATAAGTAGTTGTGCCAGATTTGCATTCGAGAAAATAGTCTCCAACTTGAACCAGCATCTCTAAAAGCTCCTCAATGTTTTTAGTTTTTATTTTGATTCAAATTCAAATTTAATAATGTGTTGGTATTCTTCAGATATAGCGATGTTTGGTTTTGAGTAATATAATAATGGTGCTAAGTAATATTTATTGAACATTATCGCAAATAGTAATAGTGTATAAATATAAAATACAATTAAATAATTAAGTTTAAAAGTATTCAGCATCTTGTATGTTAATAATTGTTCACTTGGATATTGTTTTTATATAGATTAGTCATGGCTTACTGCGACAAATAAAGCAAAAAATGAAAAAATCAAATTTCGAACGTAATTTTTAAAATAACTTAATACTAATATGTATTTTTGAAAAGCTTGAATTATTTCAGATTGACTTCAAAAATAATATACAGGGTATTCCATTTAAAAAAATATATGTTTGATTCATAACTGAAAAATGGTTAGAGTAAGAAAAAATCAAACTACACCTCTTAATTCTAGAGAAAAAATTCTATCTGACTGTTTTTAGAAGTTTTAAATAACATAATAGACAACCGAGTTACGAAGGTGGTCCCAAAATCGATAGTTTTCGATTTCACCCTGTATCTCAAAAACCAAGAGGGCCATGATAATTTTGTTGACGGCATCTTTAGCTTCACAAAAAAGGAGCACAGTGTTGCGAAAACCGCAACTCTCTATGTTCAAAAATAACCGAGATACCCTGTAAAAGTGCCCAAAATGGGACACCCTGTACACTATACATAAATTGCATTACACGCAAATTGTCCAATAACCTTTGGTTATTTATTATAAATAGTGTAGGCAGTTATAGGGTTCTGTTGGGCTGGTAGAAAGAGCAGCCATTTGGAAATTTTGGTATTACAGAGAATATATGGGAAGTGAGTCAAGCTTGGTAACGCCATTGTTTAGTCTTCCGAAACCTCTGAAATAAGTTGCTTATTATACACCGTGTCCCAGGACAAATGTCGAAAACTTAAACAATGGATAGTTCCAACCAATCGACAAAAACATTAAAAAGGCCTGTGATCTTAACCCTACCAAATGGCCGCTTTGTTGCTATAGGTATAGGTAATAAATTCAGATTCATTAAAGTGGGCCACACACGTTTCAATTATCTATTCAACAAAGAAATGGATTTCTCTGTAACAAATGCAAATTTGAGAATAGTTCCTTTTGGTATCGACCTAAGATGATAAATTTACATTTAGAACTCTAAAATGGATGCAGATTGGTGTCCAAAGATTCATATTAATAAAAGTACGAAATGAAATCAGTCAAATTCTAGGACTAAACGTTATTCAACCCAGGCGCCAGCCTTGATCATTCTAAAGAAATTGGACGTGTATGTACACGTTGAAATGCAATAATTATCCCAAAAAAAGTTGTTCAACAAGGTGTCTCCTTAAAAAGTATTCAGGGTGAATAGTTTTCATCGAAATGCAATCTATACAGCTGTTTATTGGTAACAGAGGAGATGTAGGGTCTTTAGCTTTCCGTTCTCGTTATCTTGTGTAGTAATTTTATGTGGAAAAGATTCTTAGATATGTCCTGCTAATCCCCCCTTTTGGTTCACACTTAAAATATACATATAGGAATACGATAAGATCATCGATATCTACCGAATTTTAAAAATTTAAACAACTGACTCGTGTATAAAACCTGCCGTACGAACTCAACTATGAATAGGGATGGCAGTTTTGAGAAATATATCAATATATCGTATGAAACGATATTTCTCAACGTATACATATATCGATACAGTATGTAAAAAAGGAATTTATATTCAAAATAAAACTGCAATCAATTAATTTCTATTAATCACTTACTCAAGAAAGAAAGATTTATATTCAAAATAAAACTGCAATCAATTAATTTCTATTAATCACTTACTCAAGAAAGATAAAAAACAAGTAAAAGTCAACACTAATATATACATATTTCTCTGGTAGAGGACTTCAAAATTTAATTTTTTAGACATGTTCACCGGTTAAGCGGCTCCTATTTTTTGTCAGTGTGGCAAATATGCTTTAATGGCAACGAAATATAATTTTGTGCTAGGCAAAATTGATTCGGATAAACAACAGATTTCATTCCATCCCAGACAATCAACGTATTTTCTTTTGGGTTTCTCCTTTTTGATTTTTGCCTTACTGCAGTCTGAGCATCTCCTGAAGTGCTGCATGTGGCTTATTTTGGAATGGTACACTCAAAACCAAGTGATCATTTACTCGCCTGGGGACATATTTTCTAGATATTTAAACACGGAAGAAAAGCAGTAAGGGAAGTTCCAAACATACCATACAGTGGTGATTGGAAGGAAGCATTCATCAACTTAGAAACTCCAACTCTCCCGTCAGTATGCGCTGAAATGGTTATTGTGTATTCAGAAACATCAGGATAAGTACCAAACTCATACTCATCGGTACAGTACTAGAGGCAAACATACTTTAAAGTTGCCATTCAGAAGACAAAATCGCGGAATAGAGTCCAAAACTATTTAATAAACTGAAACCTGAAGTTAAAAGCTCCCACAGTTTAGGAGTACAGTTAGAAATTTTTTGGTGTCTGGTGCATTATTTTCAATGGAAAACATCATGTAACATATCAGAATTTGAAAATTGTAAATGTGTTTTATTAACATAGCTTTTAATACTTCTATTACTACTTGTATTGACCAGTATCTTTTATGCAATATTGCTCTTGTATATTATTATGTGTTATATCCGTTTTTCTAGTTTATTTTATTTACTCTGTTTATTTCATTATAAATGACAAGTGCATTCTTGTGCAGAACACAAATAAATTAGCTTTCTAGCTTTCTTGAATATTGAAGATAATATATGCAATCTGTAGGTATATGTGATATATCGGCGTTGACGTATCGATATAAATATACGACTGTATTCTAATATTTATCGATAATTAAAAAAACAACGATATATCGCTGCCATTCCTAACTCTAAAGCGTAAACATAAAAAAACGATTACTGACTAATTTTCGGGTGTACTTAATTAGCTATTACCGCACTATACAGAGTTACTTAATTATAAGACATAATTCCAAGGTTACATTTCTGATGAAAACTCATGTAGAAAAGTTCATATGAACATGTCTCCTAAAAGATCTGGTTTTCAAGATACAGGGTGTTAAAGTTCGAGAAAAACGGATTCTTTGTTAATTTCTTGAAGAGCATTGCGCCGATATTTTTGTAATTTGGGAGTGCTGTTTACCACAATATGATGCTGTGTCAGCACTGACAAGAAGATAATTACCATTGTAAGCGTACTTTATTTTGACCATTATTCTGCATGACCCTGTAAGTACTTGCTCATGGTTACGAAAGTTCGGAGGAAACCATAAGTTTATTTTCTTTGGCAAGCACTTCATAAAGATGTGACCGAGGGTTCATGAGAGGTTTTAATGTAAGGGACGTTAATGGCCGTATCCCTTTTGCCTACGTGAAAAATACATAAAAACAAGCGAGTTTACGGTTAACTATCGAAGCACGTAGTGCTTCAGGATTGTGATTTTGATTGCAATTAATTTGTGAGTTTTCACTAAGTGTCTCTCTATGTTTACCGCCGTAGTTCATTCATGTGCATGATTTAGTCCTTACATTATGATTTGAGTTTAGTAAGCGAACAATCACTGAAAGATAGAGATAAAAGGTAGCTAACGAGAATCTCTGCGGAGGACCTCATAATTAGACCTGGGGATAAGGTTAAAACAGTTAAGTTACTAGAGAAGGAGGAGAAGGAGGTTACCTATATCCACAACACTGTATAGTAATCACTAGAAATTATGTCATGGGTAATATTTGATGGCAGATGCATTTTGACGAGATATATACACACGAGTTACAAATCTGATGCTGTAGATAAGGTTTTTTTTGTGCCATTTTGCTTGTTTTCTGATTTTAAAGCATATATTGTTTTAGTGTAAATTATATATTTTCTTTATTGAAGGGATATTTGGTGCTTATTTTCCACTTCAGTTTCAACTTCGGTATTATCTAATATATTTATTGATTTGCTGCCTATATCTGAGCTGATAATTTTGATTCATTTAAAGAAATTATATCACAATTTCTTCAATCTGCTTCCCATGTAGGGTCATCATCATCATAGTCACAATGTCTTAACAGACATGTTGTGAACTCGTAAATTGCATTTACTCATTTTACGAGTTTCTCTTGGGATATCTTTAAGGTCTTTAATGCAGTAGTTTCCCATTTGCTTTCTGCGTCCTCATGCCGATCTACTGGTTCATCCGCCTTTAGGGGCAATTTCTCACCCCAACGACAAGAAGGTGTCCTGACTCTTCTCAACTCGTCCACCCAAAACTGTTGGTTGAGAAGAGGTTACTGCTTATACCGACAGTAGTTCGGTTCCTTTTAGTCACCTTTTACGACACGCAGGATATACGATGGGAGATATTCTAACCCGCCCCCATGCGGGTGATGTAGGGTCAAGAGATGTAGAAATGAACAGATAAAACAAAACCTAGACTTTATCAAAACAAACTACAGCTCTATGATCGAAGGTAACTACAAAACTCGAAAACAAGGATCTTCCCTTAGTAAGTGCAGTGGGAATCGTTGAGAAATTTAAAATAGAGTTCTCAAAAGTGCGTGGCATCTCAGGAACTATAATTTTTAATAAATTGACTGAAGTTTTAAATATGAATATATGGTATCAACTTTTAAGTCACATACCAAATGTTTTTCAAGGAAACATTATTGAAGATCTCACTATTAATGCCAGCTTAAGGCTGCGTTTCCACCAGAGATGTGCTAGGAAGATGAGCGCAGCGAGGATGTGTAGCGGAGCTGTGAAACGGTGTGGGTGATTCCACCAGAGATCTGCTAGCGATGCGAAGATGTGTTACGGAGCTGTGAAAAGGTGTGTAGATGAGCGTTGCGAGGATGTGTAACGAGCCCTTTTCAGATTTGTCTTTTTGCTCGCCTTCACAGCACACATCCCTCGCCCGCATCCATAGCACACATCCCTCGCAACGCATTTCTAGCACAAATCTCTCGAAACCCATTTCTCGCTATACATGCCTTGTTTTGTATGTACAAATACCTCGCTCCGCTAAGCCGTTTCCATCAGAGCTGAGCTGAGGTAATTCAAGCGGTTCTTTTGGTTCGTTAAAAAGACATTCTCCGTAACACATCCTCTCATATCTTTGGTGAAAACGCAGCCTAATTCCGAAATTTAAATACGCCACGATTACCAGTGTAGACGTTCAACGATGTTTTTCCCACTTGAAATATGTCCTTAATGAATGAAATTTTCTGTAGAAAATTTAGAGAACGTTAGTTATTAGTTTATTCAAAAACGATTATATTTAGGTTAGGTCACAATTTCCTTTGTTTTTGTTATTTAAACATTTTTATTATAAAAGATCAGGTATGTATATTATATTTCCATCAAAAATTCAAATTTACGTGCATACTGATGTGCTTATTTCCGAAGAATTTTGGGCTTTTTTAAGCGCTTATTTAGGTTTTTTAATGCTTATAAATCCGCGCCCTAGTAATCACTAGTATTAGCGTACCTGTCTGACTCCAACCTATATTTATTAAGGGACCCCCTAATCAGACCTGGGGTGATGTTTAGGTCTGTTTATGACCTAATCAGACACGGAAAAATAGCTTAAACTGTTAGGTACAATCACATGGTTCCTGAGGAGCACGGTAGAAGTACTTATTTATATAAACAGCTCACTGTCTCCCCTCTCCGCAGTAATCACTAGCTGGCACACTTGTCCTGCCTGGGAACAAGGTATGTTAGACAATTCATGAAGGTAAGATGTAGTCCGCCCATTGCACCCATGGATCCATATCTTGGAATAATTCAATGCAGTAGGAAGCTACCGTTCTCCTTGATATGGAAGGTAGATTGCGCTAATTCTGCCTGTGTCACTTATAGGGTATGTTGCCAGGTCAAAGTCTTCACTCATTTGTACACACATTTGCTGTCCATGTGGCACCTTTGGGTTTACGCTCTCCTCTGATGTGCACATATAACGGGCGAGTACCAAACTGGCGGTACTGAGGGATTGGGCCTTATATCTTTAAAAATACTGAGATCATCCTCAAGCTATGTTCGCAGCCTCTGATGGGGATTGGGAGATGACATCAGTATCGTAGCAGACTAACATAAAAGTAATAATGTGCATGTAATGTAGCGCTTATGTGGAAGGTACTCATAAGCGTTTTCAAAATACAGGCTCGACTCCGACTGATGATTCCAGCAGATCTTTTCGCCAAGTAAGTGGCCTCTTCAGTACCAGAGTTATTTCCGTGTCACCCTCGTAAAACACATTTTATGGTACAGGGTGTTATGTTTTTATTTTTATGAATCTTTAATTATTCTATTCTATTATTCTACATCATCATAGTTGCACATTATTTCCAGTGGCGTGTCGGGGAGCAGTCCCACGATTATTATTAGCACAAGAATGTACAGGGTGACCTAATAAGAATGGACGCCGACAATATCTCGGTAACCGTTAATCGTATAACTTTGAGCAAAAAATATTATTAGGTAAATCGGCTAAGAGAAATCGCTGGAAATTGTTTTCAAGTTCCGCAAGTAGCCGCTAGGGGGCGTAACTGTTACGGTCAATCAGAAAAACGGCTTTTTCTCAAAAAATACGCAAATAAAGGTATATTATAAATTCTACCGTCATGTAGACTGAACAATTCTCGATTTTTTTTGTTAATCGTTTTTTGCTCTATCTTGTAAGATGTAGTGGTGGGGGAATGTCATAGAGATTATTATTTAAATGGCCATAACTTTGGCATAAGTTAACGGAATTAAACAAGCTAGGTCTAGTTTGAAAGAGCTGTTCTTACCAAATAATCTGTTATATAAAAATTGTCCAAGTTTATGTTGACTTAGTAGCTACAGGCCGATATGTGACATAATAACAATTATTACGCATTATTACGAAAATTTTAAATGGTATGCTATATATCTTTTAACATAGGTATATAGAGGACAAAATTCTTAAACAGTCAGCTAAAGATTCAACCTCGTAGCTATATTCAAACCGGAGATATCAGTAAAACAAGTATTCTGACAAGTGTGCTGTGAGTTTCAGGAACAATTGCCGCCCTATAGGGGTATAGCCTCCGTATAATAGTTTTTGTAATCATTTTATAGATAATACTCAAGTGAAAACACTAAAAATTTTATTTTGACTTTCTGAAACAACCACCAGGTGGCGTAGTATGCGCCGATAAGTGCTGTATACAATTTTCATGATAATGGAACTTCTAAAAGAAACAAACAAAAATAAATTACAGTATAAAATTGATTATTAGTTTAGTCATTATTAAAAGTCAATTCAAGTCAAAAAGTGTTATTATGAACTCAACAAGCAAGGATACTAAGAAAAAATCAATGTGAATAGATCTTAGAAAATAAGACCAACTAACAGCAAAATAAAGTGGCATAATAACAAGGGTAACAAACAAATGATACACAAGTGTAATTCACATGCGCATACCATACCTATTTTGTCAGTGTTGCCAGTGTTTGATGGCGTCTATCGTGTTAGATGCACTTAAGCATCCATTCTAGCGTAGATAAACCTGCCAGTTTAGGCATCTAGAGCAACACTGAAAATAGGTATGGTATACGCATGTAACTTAGGCTTATGTATTTTATCTATTAAAATTGTATTTATACCACGTTATTTTGCTTTATTTTGCTGCTAATTGGCCTTAATTTTTAAGACGTCTTCATATTGATTTTTTCTTACTACCTTTGTTATCGAATTCATATAATACCTTGTGATCAGCTCAAATTGACGTTTATTAATGATAAAAATAACAATCAATTTTAAGTTAAGTTGTTTTTGATTGCTTCTTTAAAAAGTTCCAGTATTATGAAAATTGAATACAGCAGCTATTGGCGCCTACTACGCCACCTGGTGGTTGCTTCAGAAAGTCAAAATATGACTTGTAGTGTTTTACTTGAATATTATCTATAAAATGATTACAAAAACTATTATACGGAGGCTATATCCCTATAGGGCGGCAATTGTTTCTGAAACTCACAGCACACTTGTCAGAATACTTGTTTTACCGATATTTTCGGTTTGAAAATAGCTAGGAAGTTGAATTTTTTGCTGACTTTTTAAGAATTTTGTCCTCTATATACCTATGTCGAAAGATATATAGCATACCATTGAAAATTTTCGTAATAATGCGTAATAATTGTTATTATGTCAAATATCACCCTGTAGCTACTAAGTCAGAATAAACTTGGACAATTTTTATATAACAGATTATTAGGTAAGAACAGCTCTTTCAAACGAGACCTAGCTTGTTTAATTCCGTTAACTTATGCCAAAGCTATGGCCATTTAAATAATAATCTCTATGACATTTCCCCACCACTATATCTTACAAGATAGAGCAAAAAACGATTAACAAAAAAATCAAGAATTGTTCAGACTACATGACGGTAGAATTTATAATATACCTTTATTTGCGTATTTTTTGAGAAAAAGTCGTTTTTCTGATTGACCGTAACAGTTACGCCCCCTAGCGGCTACTTGCGGAACTTGAAAATAATTTCCAGCGATTTCTCTTAGCCGATTTACCTAATAATATTTTTTGCTCGAAGTTATACGATTAACGGTTACCGAGATATTGCCGGCGTCCATTCTTATTAGGTCACCCTGTACATTATGATAAATAAATAAAAACCACTTCATAGACTGTCAAAAAAATCTTAAAGCAAAAGTAGTCAACTTTGTCCTTTGCATGATATTTACTTAATAAGCCAAGCTTATGATCTAACGAACAAATGAAAAGTAATAACAGTTTAACCAAATAGGACTTATTTTCACAAAAAAAGTTGGAAGTAGCTAGATTCTGCTTCTGGCTTTATGCTGAAAACCAGAGTTATTAGGACACATGTTCATATGAACAATTCTACTTGAATTTAGGTTAGAAATGTGTGTTTGGAATTACGGCATATTATTGAGTAACACCCTGTATCACATAATAAAAAACTGTTTGGCACTAGTCAAGCTGTAGATGGAAGATTTTGTTTAAGTTTTTCATAAACTTCGTCTTCGTTATAGGGAAAACTCCTGGTTTGGTACAAATTGAATGATAAACTATTTAAGAAAGTGATTTCCCCCTTACCCAAAGTAAGTTCAAGGATATCACAATCCTTGATTGGAACATGTCCTGAATCGCATCAGGCACGATGTTCCTAGGTCACGTCAGTGCTGTTTCGATCTCATCAGGTGGACCTAGGTAAAGCCCGATATCAGCCTGATAACGGACTACTCTCATATAAACACTTAAAAATAAATTGATTTTAAATGATGTATGAACGAAGCTATGCTTTGAGCAACATCGTGCTTGAAAAAAGTATACTAAACCGAAGCAAATGTGTCGTTTTGAAGAGCATGTTAAACATGCCATTTTATGAGCATGTGTATCACTTCTTTACGCTTTTGACACCATTTTTATGAAAAATGACTCTCTGGTATTTTTATTTCCCTACTTCTGCTTTATTTTCCATACCAGGATGGGTAAACATCAACATATAAGTTTTACTATGGAAGTTAATTCCTACAGGAATTATCAGTTACTTAAGAATTATTTCTTTCTCATTTCTTCAAATATACCGCAGGTATAATATGAATTATGAATTTAAACAAAACCTCCCAGCTTAAATATACAATTCTGAGTTACTGTACCGTTTACTGTTATGCAGATTGTATATGATTACGCTACTTACCTGTAATAACTTAATTTATACTGACTTACTGATTCAAACTTCATGTTCTGCACATTCATTAAATATAGTGAGGTGGATGTTTTCTGACTCGGTATCGATATGCACATATCATCTATATATGAGGCGCTGAGAGCTAGAGTGGCCTATCCCAGAAAAATGAGAAATGTGGAATACTGAACACTCACCTATTATAGTGAAGTCGCTACACATATTATTATATAGCATTAATATAGTTTCTGTTATTCGCAGATCTTTACCAGCACCCATCTTCTTCTGAATTTAGGGAATAGGCGACTCTAGCTCTCAACGCCTTATATCTTGCGAAAACTTTTAGGAGGCAATGGAAAAACAGAAAAAAATGTATGTATATACTTTTCGTTTCACGCTTACTTCAAGAAAATAGATAAAAATGAGCTTCCCTACAATTTCGAACCTGCACATATAAATATCCTCATTATCATCATAATGAGAATTATTCATTTATTTGTTCAAATTTTGAGTAAATTTCATTCGCTTGTGGCAGGAAGTTCTCAGTAAAAACAGTACAAAAGACACTATATTAGCTCCAAAATAAAACTGAATACTCAGTAAACATGTGTTTGTAATTAACGAGTGCTTTACATGAACTTAATCTCTTAACATGGTTATATATGTATACGAGCTTCTCTGCTTTTCTAATCGTGTAACGGCCTCCTTATTGCTGAGATATCGAAGCAGTTTTAGAATAAGTGGCGTTTACTTCTTTTTTTAATAATGCTGCTCATGAAATCCGTATACATATCGTTTGAGGTATAACGCAGAATAACATAATCTTCCCATGAATTACTTGTCAAAAATCCCAAAACGAGCTGGGCTTTTTTGGGAAAATTTCGGTTGTCATACGTATAATACGGTTTTTTGGTTTCCTTATTAAAGCACTTATAATACCAAACTATACTTTCCATAAAAACGAGTAAGAATGTATCGCCGAGTATTGAGAATCGCTAACTTTATCAGATATAACATAATTTCTCTTTCATGTTCTTGTTCTAGCGTATGTCTGCTCGCGTTTCTAGGAGACTCTTTTACAGCATATTTATTAAGCTTAGTGGTGTAAGTTCAACCTTTTTCTTTCACTGATTGATTTTTTAACACAACGTAAGAAACTCAGTTCTACCGTACCTGTTCTTGGCTTTCTTTCTACTTGTTCATCGATACTTACGATGTTGGATCAACTCACAGATCTTTAATCCACCTCCGATCCCCCCTCTTTATTGGTGTTCATCCTTAATACTCATCAAGTCCCAGTCTAACATCGGTTCTTGTAATTTTCCTCCTCTTCATACGTTCTTTTTTCTTGCTGTTGCATCACTTCTTCTTGTCCTTATTCTATTTTCTTGTTCGTCATGGTAGAAGCAGCATTAGAAGAAAGGCTCTACGATTTTTCTGAGCAGAACTTACTTTTTAAGTCCTGTGCTGTTATATGGCTCGTCCGGCTATCCTTTTTTTCTTTAGTTCTCCCCTACCTGTTCTTTCTTTTTATTACTATGCTAACAGAGCCAAAACTGATAGCCAAAACTGATATCACTATACGACTACTTTATTTCATCTTTGGGCAGTATTGTCTCATATTTGATGAAAATCAGACGTTCATCTTCTGTCTTCTTACCGTCATCATCCACTTCTCTACTCATTTTCTGAATCTATTTTCGAAACACAGCTTCCTCTCAAAGAAGAGCAAAAAAGATACATCTCACTGTTGGTGTTAATAGTAAGAAAACAAATAACCAGTTGCATTAATAATGTTCTTGCCACCCTCATTCTATTTTCTCGTCTGATGTAACCGAAGAAGTAGTAGATCAAGAGATCTACAAACTTGCTGAACAGACCTTGCTTTCAATTCTGTTGATGTTTGGCTGGTCTTACTGTCTTTTTCCAACTCTAATCAATCTCTCCTTATGCTTCCTCGTCCATACTATTCTAGAGAAACAAAATAGATACGGCGGTGCATATGGGACATATCATTTTTGGTCAGTTTTTTCTCAGTTGCTAAGAAAGAAATGTATCGCTAGTAATTATTTTTCTTTTTTCAAATTTCCTAACATTTTTGATACTTATAGTGAGACAACATGCAGCCAGATGCATCGATTATTTATCTCTTCCTCTTTCCTTCTCTAGTCTGATGAAGAAATGGGCCAAGAGTTGTTTTCTGTGCAGACCTTAACAATTATTCTAACGCTATATTGGCGTATTTTTATTCTACAATCATTCCTTCATTGTTCTTCCTCTTTATTACTATAATAGAAGAGCTAAAAATGATACCATGATGTGACTGGGACACCCTTCATCTTTGGTTGTTATATTCCAAGGAAAAGAGTTGCATCAGTTGTCCATGTTTTTCTTCTTTCTTTAATCATCGACTACTCTTCGTGTCATCTCAGAAGAACTATTGTGCAGCAATAGTCGTTTTGATTTTTTTTTTAATTTTCTTAATAGCGCTTGCGATTTCTGAAAAGAAAAATGGCACCACTGTTATTTTGTTAACATCACCTCACATTCAATGTTGCTAGTTGCAGCAGTTGCTTTTATCTGCCTCATTCTATCTTCTAAGCAGATTGTATTCCCTAACCTGTTGCTATTTGACCTGCCATACCGCATCAAATGCATCAGATGTCTCA
This sequence comes from Callosobruchus maculatus, assembly GCA_951848785.1. NCBI lineage: Eukaryota > Metazoa > Arthropoda > Insecta > Coleoptera > Chrysomelidae > Callosobruchus > Callosobruchus maculatus. Next base: position 469,248 of record CATOUR010000285.1, read on the forward strand.
TTGTCTCATTTTATTTCCTTGTCGATTGTGGTGGAATCAGCATTCACCAAGAGCTGTACGGATCTTATGAGCAAATCTTGTCCTCGGTCCTGTTGCTGTATGGTTCATCCCATTTGCTTTTTCACTCCTCCCCTCCGTGTACTTTTTACTTATACTCCAGAGAAAGAACACTTCCTTCACCGAATGAGGCCAAACAAGCTGAATTTTTGCGGAGACGTTTTGATGTTCTAACAAAGCACAAAAAAATCTCTTATGCCTACCCTTTGGCATCTTGAGATATCACGAACATCCTGCATCCAGTTCATTTGATGTCTTAACAGCCTATAGCAAAATTTGCGTGAAATGGTGTTTTCTACAAAAATGATTATATACATTTCTTTCGTAGAACCAACAGTTTTTTCAGATATAGCGCGATAAAGCGTACTGCACATAAATATGCTGTTTTACTGGTAGGTGGAAAGGGTGACTGTCCGTGTGGGGGCGGGTTAGAATATCTCCCAACGTATACCCTGCGTATCGTAAAAGGCGACTAAAAGGAACCGAACTACTGTCGGTATAAGCAGTACCCTCTTCTCAACCAACAGCTTTGGGTGGACGAGTTGACAAGAGTCAGGACACCTTCTTGTCCTTGGGGTGAGAAATTGACCCTAAAGGCGGATGAACCAGTAGATCTGGTCAACGGCATGAGGATGCAGAAAACAAATGGGAAACTACTGCATTAAAGATCTTAAAGATATCCCAAGAGAAACTCATAAAATGAGTAAATGCATTTTACGAGTTCACAACATGTCTGTTAAGACATTGTGCCTATGATGATGATGGAAAGGGTGACATTTTAACAGATCTATTAAATCGTGTAGCCTTAATGAATAAGGTGTATATCTAGGTCTGTCAAGATTCATTTCCTGCTTGAAATAAGTGACGGATTTAGAGGGGGGGCTAGGGGTCCCTTGAAATTTCTGGAGCTGAGTGAGTCAAATCGGGATGTTTCTCAGCCATTGTTAACCTGACGTTTTCATTTGTTAAATTATACCAAGGGCATGCAAAACCACAATATGACCTTCGCAAAGACGATATTTGTCGAAACCTTTGGACGAAAAAATTTATGTTGATATATTCCCCTTGTCAATTTTGTTTAAGAAAGGAGAACAAACAAGTCAATGCCTTCTCCAATGATGATAGCGGTTTTTTCTTATTCCGACACTTCCATGACTGTTTCGATGATTGGAATAAAGAAATATTTTTGTTTGCATTACAACATATACAGGGTTATTCACTTTATTCGACACGGAGCATTATGGTTAAAGTATTTGATAAAAAAGAAAATAATAATTTCGGATGGATAGAGACCTATAAAGGCTACATTTTAAAAATATTTTCATATTATGCAGGGTGTCCCAAAAACACAAAATGTATCAAAGTTATGTTTTTTTAAATGGAACACCCCGTCTATTATTGCATATTCAAATTGCTTGGTGAATTCTAGTGTGACTTTATGTATCATACATGGGGCTTAAAGCGAACCGTTTAGGTGTCAATCACCATTTTCGGTATAAGTAGATATCAGGAAAAAATTGAATATCGCAGAGATTATAAAATTTGGAAGGCTGTGACTTTGCCGTATTACCATTGTATTACTAAGCATAAAATGCGCCAGCTTTGATGAGACTGTCAAATTTAAATTACGTTTATGCTTGGAGAAATCGGTCGACTAATTAAGGAAACTTCGATCAGCGATAACTTGATTTTTTTCAAATGGGAATGCCTAATCTCTTTTATGCGGTTACGTAGAATTTAATAATCGTCCTTATGATATAAGGTTGTGAATATCAATCTCTGGTAGTTTTCATTTAATTTTAAAGTTTCAAACAAATCGGCGTTTTTCAGTTTTCCTACCTATAAGCAGGCCATAAAATATAAACAAAAACCTGTTCAGGTAGAAGAAAACAACTAACTTAGCAGAAAAATACACACGAACTAGACTAAAGGGACAGAATTATAAAAATTCCTTACAACAAATCAACTCCCCCAGAAACAACTGTGATAACATCTCTAAGATCAAAGCTGGGGTATAGCAGTAATAGATATTTTTTATAGTCTACTGGCTATCGCAGTTAAAAATTTCCAAGACAATTAAAAGCCCTGATATGAATCAAAAACAGCCAGCGAATGTTGCTTCAGCACGCAATTGTCACTCATATGTAATGGTGTAAAAAAGTAGTAGTTTTCGTCGAAGTCGACACCTCTGACTGGAGCCCTTCTATTTTTCAATATCTATGAGCAATATTGCAAAAATGGAATACTGACAAATCAGATTTAAATTGTCTGCCATTAAAGTTATGTTTTATAATTTGAACAAATTTTAATTCATTCTTCGTTTTCTGCGATCTTGCTAATAGGTACTGAAGAATTTTCAGAACTCCAGTCAGAGGTACTTTTGACTTGAATTTTGACAGAAAATTTAAAGTGAAATGGAAACTACCAGAGATTGATATTCACAACCTTATATCATTAGAAAGGTTATCAAATTCTACTTTTAACCGTATAAAAAAAATTAGGCATTCCCATTTGAAAAAATCAAGTTATCGTTGATCGAAGTTTCCTTAATTGATCGACCGATTTCTCAAAGCATAAACATAATTTAAATTTGACAGCTTCATCAAAGGTGACACATTTGATGCTTAGTAATACGGCAAAGTCACAGCCTTCCAAATTTCATAATCTCTGCGATATTCAATTTTTTCCTGATCTACACCTAAACGGTTCGCTTTAAGTCCCATGTATGATACATAAAGTCACACTAGAATTCACCAACGAATCCAAATATGCAACAATATATAGGGAGTTCCACTCTGAAAAATGTAGGTTTGATATGAATCACCCTGTATAAACGTCAAAATTTAAGTGAAATTATTTTTCCGTAATAGCCCTCAAGGTTCCCTACCATGATCAAGTAACAGGTTTCTAAAATATATTTTAGTAAGCCCACAATCTTCCGTCCACGCACTATTGGCCCACCCTGTATATTTTTATAAATAAACATTTTTTACGGTTAATGGGAATTCAATTTTCAGATCTAACAGATTAAGAAAAGTGCTTTTATAGTTATATCTCTGCAGTTTAATAGTATACCCAATAAAACATGTGCGCTCCCTTTTTTTCTCGATATACCTACCTCGAAAATGGTTTGTCATACGTAGAAAAAGGTGAATGCACAATATTTAAGAGAATACTATTTTACGTAAGTTTGTTTAAGAGTTCTTGTCACGTGATCTGCACTGAAAGAAAGATTTTTGCGAAGAACCTATTTTCATTGCCATTGACCTTCGATATCTCAAGACGCGCAAGGCTAGGCATAGAAACTTTTGTGTGCTTCATCAGAACATCAAAAAGATCTTTGCAAAAATTTAGCATGTTCGGATTTATTTCACAGATGGGATTGTTTCTTACCTTATTTACTTGGATTATTAATACTATCCTGTAAGCACCAAAAATGATGCTGCGGGGCAAGAAAGACATGCAAGCTTAAAAAAGAGTTGCTCAGAGGTTCATCCTGTTCTTCTTCCTTTCATCACTTGTCTCCCTGTTAGCTTAGAAGAACGAAGAACAGATGTTTGCCCTTTTCCGCCCCCAGAGCTGTTTCCATCTTCTGCTGCACCCCCTCCATGCTTCTGTGTTGTCCTAGAAGAGCAAAAATGACACCCTGGTGCGTCGGGAGTCGCCTTTGCCCCGCCGGGACATCCCCATTTGTCATAAGCCTTGGTCGCCCGAGCCGCCCATTCCGGCAGCCTTGCCGCCCTCGCCGCCCCCAGTGCCGCCCGCGCCACCATCGCCGCCCTGGCCGCCCCTCGTCGATCCCCCTGCGCCGCCGCTGCGGAAATCCAGCTTGTACTGCAAGAAGGGGGCGGACCCCAATACAAGTTAGTGGAGGTTAGGGCGGGTTGAGGTCAACTTAATTACACAGGTCTACAGATAGTGGGGTTGTGACTGTATCTGGTCAACTGTGGTGGGTTTTGGAAGTAATTTTCTGCTTATAATCCAAATTGGTGATCAGAATTGACCCTTCAGCCCACTGTTTTGAGATGTTTGAGGTTATGTACAGAATAAAAGCATAAACATTTGGGCATAAGATGGTTCTTCAAAATTACATAAATGTCGTACAGCTCTTAGGCTACCCAACGTCTCTATAATTTCTCCTACCTATTGGATCGTTTATAACTGAGGAGCAGACTTCCAAGTTGCATTATGTCCAATTGTCCATTCTTACAAATTTTCAGAAGCAAAAAACTAGTACAGAGAAACCAAATCCTAACGATAAGGATTGTAGGGTACTTAATCGCAAAATTTGGTACAAGAAAGTTGAAAAATTATAAAACTGTTGGACATAATGCAGTTTGTTTGTCTCTTGTGGACATGATGCAGTTGGTTTGTCACCTCTGGAGAAAATATAATTTGACTTTCCATTGTCAAGTAGCAAAGACAAAGATTTGAAATGATTCTCAACGTATTCAAAAACTTCTACGCCGTTTTTGTGGTCGTCGTCTCCATCATTAGCTTGCCACAGGTTTTCCACGTAGGTACTGCAGCTATACACTTCAGCTCCCGGTCGGTGTCGTACAATATGTATACGAAAATGAAGTCCCAATCAAAATGTATTTTGTCCATGTTTATGGGACAAAATGCACTTTGAATTGAAGGTATTATGTGACTGGACTTAACAGTTTATCTGTCTAGGTATAGTTTCCTACTTAATAGCACAGAGACTAAATTCATTTTGCCTGATTTTTGATCATAGGCATACAGCGCCACCTTTATCTCAAATTTGGAAAATTTTGACAAAATGCATTTTGAAGGTCAGCTCCTCAACTATTGTTTCAGATTATAATGAGTAGTCTAATAGTGACGTACAATGTTTCTTCCCAATGTTTTGATCATTTTAATAGGAATGGATAGGGAACGAATCCGTTAGTAAGTTGCGAATGAATGAGTAAGGAGTAAGTGGATAAAAGAAGGAGGGCTTTCTGGTGACAAGAGCTACCAGTATATAGGTCTATAAGCAGGCCCTTCTGCACCTCTCCTTACCCTAGTTTCCAAGTCCAGCCCTTATCGTAAGGAGAGGATGGTCTTGAGTTCTTCCCATCTTATATCTTCAGGTTTAGTGATCCTTGAACCCAGTATAGTCCGTCTGTGATACTCCAGGGCCTCACAGTGACATAGAATGTGTGGCGAAGACTCCTTGCCGCTGCGTGCACACGTCAGGTGGCTTGCCACACCTATTACATTCAAGTAACTTCTGGAGGTCTCGTGGCCACATACCGGGCTCACAAGTAACCTCATCTAGCTTCTATCCGGTCAGAGACAGAACCGCATCCACTTGGGCAGTGGCTCTAAAATGAGTTCTCTAGCTTAACTGAGATGTTCAGAGACTCCTTTCCATCTCATAAGATGTTGCAAAAGCAACCACATCTCTGTTTTCAATCTAATGGTACCTACTAACACCCTCACAGTTGGCTAAGGACCGAGGAAATTATTTCTCAACCCTAGCCATGCGCCTGTCACTTCATTACCGCAAACTCCAGCATGACTCAGTACCCACAAAAGTGACACCTGGTGTCTTGCCGAAATGAACTACAAAACCTTTCTATATTGCAGAATGAGCCTTGACGTAAACATAAAAGCACTTAATGCTTTCAATGCTGCCTGGCTGTCAGAACAGATAGTAATGTGCCTCCTAGGTCCCTTAAGTGCTATGCGCAAGGTAAAATCGGTATGTTTCTGCTTGGAATACCGTAGTGTATCCTCTAAGAGAGAAGGGGAGCTTTGTTTTTGGCGCGTAGACCCCAGCGTCGGAGCCTTCGTAGGTAAGTGAGCCGTCTGCATACCAGACTGACCCTCTCTCCTCAAAAGACTGCCTGCCGCTTGACCGTCACTCTTCTCTTGTGGGATACTTCACCGTAAATTTACAGTCGAGGCATTATGTAGGAGAAATTATATCAGTACTCTGTAGGATAGGGTTATCCCTTTGCAGCTCCGAAAGGATCGCAGAATGTCTCCTGTCAGGATTCACAAGAAACAACTGCCCTGACTCTACAGTTGGAACGCACTAGGCCTTGCCTCCCCTTGAGCTGGAAATAGAAAGTCGTAGTAGTAGTAGTAGTACTTAGTAGTAGCGATGGAGGGGCTCAGCCAGGCAGGTAGCCGTGTTTGATCTCTTTTTGCCAACCCCAATTAAACAACAGTGAAAACCCACTTCGACTATTCATATTTGCCAAATTTCTCATAATCCTGACATGATGAACCAATTCTGATTTCGAATTCGACTATGTGCAGAAAATTAATTCCAAAATTACCTTTAGAATCCCAGATACAAACTTCTGTGATACAGTTTTTCCATGTTATTTTCCCACGAACCGTTACTTATAATCTTCCAAGATGAGGAGATGGAAAAAATTGAGTGACAGATAATTAAAAACGGCCCAAGAATTGTCCACGAAAGTTATGCTGAAACTTTAAGAAAGGTCGTCCATCATGATACATTTTGTCGCCTGGTCCTATCTTCTCTTTTTTCATGAGCCTCAGCACTGCACTATTCGCGAAGTTCCTCATCAAAGTACCTCATCGAAGTAAATGCTTAACTTCAGGAGGAACTCTGATCTGCCTCATTTTCATCAGAAAACAGGTTTACATATTTTTTTTATGGCTAAGCCTTATCAGTGTGGACGCTCACTACATCTCGCATCTTTGATTCTTTGCGTCGGCTCAACTGGAAGTGGCTCGAAGCGGTGCGAAGTCGTCCGAAGCGACCATCCACACTCTCGTACTCGACTAATTTTGGGCAACTTCACGAGTAGTGTGGCTATGGGCTAAGAAGTGATTACTGATAGTCAGGTGCATAGCCAGAGGCGAAGCTTGAGGGACTTCAGTCCTCCCGAAATTTGTGGGTCATTGCTACAAAGGTTGCTGCTTAATTTCACCTGGTTATTTGGGGTGGTATTAAGTGTTCACTCATATATTTGTTGACACTTTCATATTTTCATTTACCATACTAAATCGCTGGGAATAATTTCTATTCATTGGGAGATTGCCATCAATCAATCAACAATCAATGAAATGGCTAGAAAGAAGGAAATGAGGCTCATAGCAGATTAGAAATTATAAAAATCCACACTAATCGAAAATTGCTCTTGGTAAATGGATGTAATATGTAGTTGCTAGTTTTCCTTTCAATAAGTTGGAAGTCTTAAGAGAATCTAGAAAAATTGAATGTGCATTAATTTAAAATGATAACGTAATACAAATTTTTAACTTTTTTGGGCACATGTTTTTATTGTAATCTAGATTTTATGTTTACTATAAACGATATTACTATAGTTTCAAAATGTTCCTACGCCACACCCTGCCCCTCTCAAGAAATGTATGTACAATTAAAGATTATAGACGATCGATGACCCCACCTCTACACGTTTTCCATCAGCAGTTACTTGTAGTTTCTGATAGTCAATTGCAATTTACAAAGTATCTAGTGCAGCTTCAAGTAATTGGATGAATTTTAAAAAGCACCAAATGTAGTGTCCAATAGTCAAATTTTAATTCTACCGCATCAATTGTAGTTTCAAATAGCCAATGATTTTTCAAAAGCATCATATTAATTTTAGTTAAATCAAAGTTCTAAGCCGTCAATTGTAGTTTGCAAGGTGATATATCAATGCTTGAGGTCCGCATAGTCCAAAATAAATACCGTACGGTGAAACGAGTAATTTTGATAGATTTTGCATAAAGCAAAAGTACGTAACAAAAGTTTTTCGCCTTCCTATAGTGACTGTTCAAGTCCATAACCACAATGCTGCTTAAAGACAAGGGGAATTATTTGCGATGCCATGTTCTCTATCTCGAATTGCTTCTGTAAGTGTCTCCAACTGATAAATTTGACTCAAATCAGACACACCTCGTACAATAACGCTGTTACATTACCGGAAACCTAGATCTCTTATACAGCCGTTATGAGAAGGCTGAGACTCATAGTTTCCTATTTCGAAATGCGTCAGTACTGATCTCATTACAATGTTTGAACAAAATCCGTTCGAAACACTTTTTCTATTTTTGACAATATTGCGGTCGACGCTTGGATTGTGCATGGTGGTGCTTGTACTATTTGAAGGGTCCTGTGGAAAAGCGGCATTAGTCCATTTTTATGCGAAATTGAGCTGACTGTCTCTCCTTATGGCGTATTGTATTTACTATCAGATAACGAAATCGTTAAATGGTGAAAGAGCTGGAGCCCGCAAAATAACACCTACAAAATAGGCTACACCCGGGAAGAGTAGCATGAATAGTTCAACTTATATTTGCGATTTTCTCCAAATCTGTCTGGATGGACTGTTGTCGTTCCTCCCCTGTACCCTTCGTTTATGTTGGCCATAAAATCAGGACTCCAGTATCTGAGGCAACATATAAAAAATACTGGATATTGAACATAGATAAGATTCTAAAAACGATATGTTTTAATTTACAATTAACTCATTTGAAAGTTTAAATAATACTTTAGATATTTCAATTAACCCTTTGAAATTTACAATTAATTATTGGAAATTGCATTTGATGCGTTTGAATATAACATACTATTTGAAACTGCAATTGACAAATTGTAACATCAACCTGACAGTTTTGAATTGTGATATGATCTTTTAAAAACTAAAGCTTGAAAAGATGTAGATTCAGTCCTCCCCGAATTAAAATTATGGCTAAGTTCTTGCTGATAGTTATTTCTGTTTCAATAAACATTTCATGGGCAGTCTTCTCGGTTTTGTCAGTTAGTTTCTTGAATGTCATCCAATTTTTTTCGTCCATCTACATTATCCCGGAAAATTTTCAGTAGCAATCTCTGGGACCATTATTACTTGGTTGTTCGCTCAATCAGCATTTTTAGTAAAAGAAGATAAGTAAGTTAGGATATCCACTTGAGTCGTTGTTATAATGTTTTTTAAATACATCAGTATTTTAGAAATCACCAGAAACCCACCAAGCTGTTTTTGGGATCGTTTCGTTGTTGTGCATATAAGATCCCTGTTTTGGCTTTGCTCTTGAAATGCGAATTTTTTTGTCAAATTATACGTAGTTATAGTATATAGACTATATGCAAAAAGTGGGTTTTATTTAACCTAATATGAAATTCTGGATATCCAAGTTTCTTGCACTAAGCAATGTGATTGAACGAATAAAAACAATTTCATTATTGAAGGCATGTTCTTAAACACCCCTTTTCTGAAGCTGAACACATACTTCTGAGTTAAACCACGATTTCGGACAGAAAACGATCATTATCGAAAAAATGGTAACAGACTATTGTTGTACTAAATAATTGAAATATGACACAACGACTAAATTGCAAAAGGGAAAACCTCATAGATAATGAAATTGTTATATTACTAATGAATTCTTGTTAACCCACTTTGTGTAACATGCCATCTGAGTTTGTATAACATTTTTGTTCATAGCATCTATTATTTCAAACAAAAAGGGCAGCTGTTTCCAATATCTACTAGTACACAGCACAGAAGTTATATTAATAAAAAAATATGTTTCCTTGAATTGAGCCTCACCCTTAATTTTTGCTTCGAACATAACAAGCTTAAACAATCGCATCAGACTACTGTTTACTTGTCATTCAATAGAAACAGTCATTTGCTGATCAATAATTGTGCACTGATTCAAGTTGATTAAGATAGATGTAGCTGTCTACATTTATCCATAGGTACACCTACAACCTACATACTCGTAAAACCAGGTTATCCACTCAAAAACCACATTAACTACAAGTATAGTAGATAACTATACGAATACCTGGAATATCACTTAATCATTTAAATTTCATGGTAGCAAATAAAAACTCAAACGGCTTGGGAGTCAAGCCAAATTGCAGCTAAGTAGAATGAAAGCAGATTTCTGTTTACCAGTTCTAAATGGCATATTGGATTTCGAAGGAAATGTAATGCATTATCTGTTCCATTCCATTATCCTGCAATGTAACTTGACCTTACGTATTATAAGGAAATTTTCATAAATCTGCAGAGACATCAACGAATCCTGTTAGGCATGATGTGATCCTGCAACAGTGATGTGAAGCAGTAAGCAAAAGATACATCAATGCCTCCGCTGCATATACTAATGCTAAAATTTATTATTAAGACTAAATATCAATGCACTTCAACTTCAGCAAAAGCATGTCTAAAGCAAAAACACAAACATTTACTCAAACGCTTAGGCATCTGTTTGTCTTGTTTTCTATACTTCACTAACTCGTATCGGTATATGCAAAATCGAATTGAGGAATCTAGTAACTGTGTAATACAGTAAATGAGTAGAGAATTCAAATCCTAGATAATGAAACGTGTAGCATATATTAGTTTTCTATTAAAAATGCATGCCTCTTAAACATACATTCTTCTTTAAGTGCTTTTTTATTTTAGTAGGTTTTATTTATTGTTTGAAATTTGTAGACAAGGTAGATGTTTCAAAAGGTCTGTTTCGGACTTCCATTGTCTACGAGGGCTGCTCTGTACGGCAGAATTCTTTCTGTCTGCTCGCTCTTCCATTGTCTATATAATTTTAGATTACAACGTTTTGATTGATATGGTATCTTCAATCGTCTTCAGGTAAACTGACGAACATGTTCCTTTCATTGCTATTTATTCTCGTCTAGCTGACGTGTCTTTTTTCGTGGCTTGTTCTGATTGGATGGTGCTCGTTCTGCTGAGTGCGTCAGTGACCTCGCCTCTTGCTGATGATGACGTGATCGTTCGATGGTCACTGAGTCCTACGTTTGTGTCCAAGTTTGTTCTATCCAATTTTAGTTTTTTTAAATTTCTTATGAGAGGCTGCCATATTGGTCTAATTTCCACACTGGGCTTGCTGTACACGTTTTTGTTGCTAGCGATATAAGCTGCTTCCTTGAATTTCCAGCGATACCATTGAGGTTCTTTATCAATAACCTTAGCATCTTCCCAAATAATTTTATGGTGCTCGGTCCAAGCGTGATCTGCTATTCCGGACTTTCCTGTCTCTGCTCTCTGGGTGTTGAGTCTGTGCTTCTTAATTCTCACTTCGTTTCTCCAATTTTACCACATTCACATGGTACTTCGTAGATGCAGTTTCTAGTTTCTTGATGTTCATTCTTGGGTCTTGTTTTCGTTAGTAGACTTCAGAGAGTGGTACTTCTTAAGAATCGTGTTTGAATTTTATAGTGTTGTCCTATTCTTCTGACTGTATCTGATAGTCCTTTCAGGTATGGTATACTGAGTGAATGTCTGTACTCTTCAGGACCTTTATTTCTGCTAGTATCATCTTCTTGCATTGTTGCTTCCACTAGTCTCCTGGAATATGCGTTCTTGGACAGATCTTTAATTCGACGTAGTTCTTCTTCTAATCCCTGATGTGTATTACAAATATTCTTGGCTCGATCGACCAAGGTTCGAATGATTCCTTTCTTTATTGGTGTTGGATGGTTCAAGGTATAATGCAGGTATTGTCCTGTGTGTGTTGGTTTTCAGTACACTTTGGTTTCTATTTCGTTATTTCTTCTCATTACCAATACATCCAAAAAGGAAGGCTGCTGTTGTTCTCTTCTTCTTTTGTGAACTTTATCGATGGTCTTATGTTGTTGAGATGTGAAAACAACTTTTCCATAGACAACAACTATTCCCTTTTTAATTATGCAAAGGAGACTATAAACAAAATAAATGAGACCAAAAAATGTTAATTCTATACGGGTCGCGTTGAAGCAAAATGTACCATATAATTTTTGTTTTATTGGATGTCCCAAGAACTTCCAAAGGTGTTTGAAAAGACAATTATTTCCTAAGAAAACCAAATCAATCGTTTCTTAAATTTTGCATATACCTTTACGAAATATACCATCCCGACATGACTTAGCTTCCCTCGCAGATCTGATGTATGCGAGAGAGATAGACAAGTTAAACACATACAGCAAACCGCCATAATAATTGAACCAACAATATAAAGTCTCGTCCAGACGCTACGTTCGACAACTTTTTGTCTCTGTAGTTTCAAAACTGATTGAAAATGTTATAAAAATAGAGCGTCCACATGGTGCCACTTTGTATTAATTTTTTCACAGTCTTTATGATACTGCCGAAGAGATAAGAACTCTTATATACAGCAATTGTGTCAGGAAATAGAGATGCATGCCAATACTAACCATCCGAAAGAGATGTTTTTTGAGGTCAAATGCCTCAGTCGGAATTTTAAACCCAAATCTTGGGCTGCTAAAAATCCCGAGGGACAGCTAATTACCAACTTGCATGAGGTTATTGAGGTATTGCGAACTTACTGCGAAAATCTGTACCATAAGGATAGCCCTCAGGCCCTCTCATTGGATTTTGAATATGAACCGGATATTCTCTTGTCTGAGGTGGAACATGCTCTCAACATGTTAAAAACTAATAGAGCTACAGGCATTGATGCTATTTCTGCCTAAACCCTAAAATGCTTGGGTGAAGATGGCATCTCTTTTTTATATAATATTTGTAAGAGGGTCTGGTCCTCCGGTGTTTGGCCAGATGAATGGTGCACATCCATTTTTGTTCTACTTCATAAAAAAGGCTCTCCAACAAATCCAGACAATTATCGCTTACTTTCGTTAATCTCTCATGCAAGCCTAGGTTCTACTATATATTTACAGTCTCGTTTGGAGGGTTTTATTGGCTGGCAAATTTCTCAGGCGCAGGTAGATTTCGTAAAAGGACGCGGTACGCGTGAACAGATCTTAAACTTAAGACAGATTATTGAAAAAGCCAGAGAGCATTATTTTCCAGTTTTTATCTGCTTTGTGGACTATTCTAAGGCGTTTGATAACGTAAAGTAGCCTAAACTGTGGGAAATCCTTATTTCTATGTAACTCCCTTACCACTTAGTATTTCTCATACAGCAACTCTATGAGTCTAGCTCGGCTCGTGTAAGAATTGATGGTAACCTGTCTGGTCAAACAGCAACCAAAAAAGGAGTTCGTCGGGGATGTGTATTATCTCCGATGTTGTTTAACATTTTCTCTGAATTTATGATGAGACAGGTATTGGACAACTGGAATGGCGGTATAACTTTTGGCGGAAGCAAAATATCTAATTTAAGATCTGCTGACGATACAACACTTATTGTTGCTTCTCAGGAAGAACTAATAGCTCTATTAAACGTTTTAGAGCAACACAGTGCAGCATAATATGGTCTTGATATTAACTACAACAAGACCAAGGTTATGATGGTAGATAGAGAGCATGACAATCATCCAGAAATAAAGCCAATAGGCCGTTGTGAGGTAGTTCAAAGTTTTGTATACCTCGGTTCTTTGATCGACTATTCGGGTAGCTGTGAGAATGAGATTCGACGGCGCATTCAACAGGCACGGGTGGCCATGATGAGGCTTACTAAAATATGGCGTGACCATAATATCACTAAAGCTATCAAAATGTCGCTGGTTCAGTCTCTTGTGTTCTCCATATTTTTGTATGCCTCAGAAACTTGGACTGGTAAAAAGGCAGATAGAGCTCGCATAGATGCTTTTGAAATGTGGACGTGGAGAAGAATGCTGAGAATTCCTTATACCGCCCATGGAACCAATGTTTCCAAACTGGATGAGCTCGGTAATCCAAAGAGACTATCCTCCATTGTGTCGACGAGAGTGCTTACATTCTTCGGACATATTCACAGAAGCGACAATATGGAGAAACTTGTACTTCAGGGTCACGCCCCGAGTGGGCGGCGCCGTGGCCGTTCCCCTACATGCTGGGTGGATACGACGAAACAGTTGCTAGATATGAGTATCAAGAGCGCCACTGAACTAATAAAAAATCGCGAACGATGGCGAGCTACAGTTCTCAAAACTATTGATAATATTCGTGTCAAAATACTCTAGCTCCGACTTAATGCATTTTACGAGTTAACAACTTGTCTGTTAAGACATTATGACTATGATGGTGACACTGATTATGAAGAAAGTACTATTCTAGTCAATGTTTGAAAGTTGTAAAGAGATAGAAACAATTGGAATATTTAAAAGATATCCGGCGTTCAAGGTGATCGAGAAAAGAGAATGCCTAAGAATACAACTTTCCTCACGTCAGATTACTGCGTGAATTACGTGATGAGCCTAATAATTGGTAAAACTGTCTAATCGTCCAGGAAGTACAAGTGCCAGATGGACGAGATTAATTTATGCTAACTTTTTTGGAAAAAAATCGGTAAAAACTAATTTGCTTTGTTACTCCGTTATATACCTATGTGAGGCAATCAATAATCAAATGCAAATTGACTTGGTTTACACGGATTTCAGTAAGGCTTTCAATGAGATTGACCACTGTCATGTGATGGGCAAGCTTTCTAAAATAGGCATCTGTGACGGGCTTTTGAACTGGGTTTGGTTCTATTTGTCTTCGAGAACAAACGGTGGTAGTTAATGGGCACCTTTCAAAACTATTTTTCGCAACATGTGGGGTACCACAAGGTAGTCACCTGGGGCCTTTACTTTTTATTGTTTATATCAAGAACATAGATACCTGTTTCAAAATGTGCAATTTTTTTATATAGGCTGATGATCTCAAAACACGTCATTCCATCGGGGATGAACAGAGCTGTCTTGATCTCCAAGATAATCGTGACAGAGTATTTAACTACTGCATCTCGAACATTGTATTACGTTCTCGAAGAAAAACAAACTGATAGCTTATAATTACATATTAAATAATAAAGCTTTAACTAAGGTGACAGAAATTAAATATTTTGGAGTTATTCTAGAAAGCAGTGTCTTTCGCTTCGGTCGTATGGTACCCTGAATACAGTATTAAGTAATTGCGGCAGTTCAAAGCAATTTCTTAAAAATTCTAGCAGCTAAATTCAAACAACCGGTTGATGCTTCAACAGAAAACTTCAAAATATTCCTTTGAACTATAAAATATCTATTTCCAATCTGTGGTGTATTTACAAAATTGCCAAATCTATAACAAGTGTTCCGTTTCTGCTTTAAAATATTTCTTTCAAACTTCCTAGTAGAGAACCAAGATTCTGTTGAAACTTGAAACATTGCGTTCTATAAAAAAAAATCTCGGAGAAAATCTGCCATTTATAAGAATGCAAATAGAATTCAATAATCATTGTAAACACGATAAGATATCCAACATCAATTTGACGTTCAAAAATTGATTGTAGAAGTGTTTCTTGGAAATACATTTTCACTAATCTTTGATACTAGTATAATTGACGTACGAGTAAGTAGCCTTAAGTAGGTATTTATATGATGGATGCTTTGTCAAACATCTGTTCTGTTGTGTCCTAAATTCGTAAATAAATATCATACTGTCTATCTCTCTACACATTTAATCGCCAAGGAAAGTGAAGCAGTGTTGCGACAGTACACCAATATTTGTTCTAAGAACCTAGTTACAAACACAATACAAACGAGCACCATCGAGAAATAACCTGATTGTAATCGGATCCGTTATTTTTTGCATTTTGTAGAGCTGGATGGCCAATATTATGCTACAGTAAAAGATTAATCCAATCAATTTTCGTACATCCGTACAGCCGATGTGTGTCTAGGTGTAACGAATGAGATGATCACTAAATGTTCGGTTCGGTTGACATTGTATCCAATTTTGTTTTACGTGTGTGCTCATTGGTAATGGACTTTTGGTCTACCACAAACTGTCCAAATCAACAGAAGGAGAAACGTTGCATCTGTGGATCTGTACAGACTGGGGCACAACATTCGCAAAAGCATTTTTTTAGTATATACAAGTTTTACAGGGTTGAAGGATTTTTTATCGATATGTCATTTTTCGTTTGCGTATTTTCTCAGTGAAATTGAATTATCTGAAATATATGAATTAGATAATGAACTAAAACTTTAAGCGTCTTTATCAAGTTGTGAGCGACTATACATTAGGTTTTCATATATAGGTCAATGATGTAGCGGGGCAAACATAACAGCAGATATTAAAGGGGCACAATTTTATAAGTTGATATAGGGAAATAGCAATTTATCTGGATGTGGTGTGTACTCCAGGTCTTTAGGCCTAAAAACAAAGTGGAGTATGGGTAAAAATGTCAGTGTTGTTCAAGCGGAACTGCCTGGCATGTCGATAGCTGCTAATGAACTATACTAACCAGGAGAGATATATCTGGCAAGACTGTAGTAATCTGCACCAAAGGCACTTCTAACTCTGAAAAGATCTCGCATCACGTCAGGGCTGACAATGGAAACCCACCAATCTTTAGCCCATGCTTCAGATAAAAACAATATTGTCCTAAGGTGGGTTAAAAGGTACAACAACGACTAAGGCAAACGTATAGAGGACGGTTTAGCCAGCAAGGCTGCTGACCAACAAATTTTAGGACCATGTGACCTGGAATCTTGACAACCACAGTTGTGGAAATAGCCAAGAAACACCCCCAAGATGTACTTGGCGATGGCCAAATCAAATCTTCGTCTCATAGTAGGATTGCTGACGGGTATGTCAGCTCAGGACACAACTCCACATTATGAGGTTAAGTGAAACGTCGATATACAGAATGTGTGAAAGCGAAGACGAAACTGTTAAACACGTCATATATGTGAGTGCCCACATTTATCTTCTATTAGAGTGCGTGCGTTCGGCAAGTCTTGACCTACACCTGCCCACATAAGGGAGATCTCTTGTAGCGACTTTTCCACCTTCCTAAATTGGCAAGATGGATCATGTCCTGAGGAAACAACTCCCTGGGAGGATGCATAATGGGCCAGTTGTGGTCTAAGTGCATTAGGACTACCCACCCTCTCCACTATACAGATACAGATAATAATTTATCTCTACTACGGGCGCAGCTATATTTATCTTTGTTCAAACACCGTAGGTTTTTATTGTCTACATCGCGAAAATGTACCTATTTCCATTGGTCTGCCTGTCTTTCTGTTACCATTATTATAACACCGTAATTTTAGTTACTCATTTACTGATTTTGACGAGTTTTGGAATCTGATATCCTGAGTGATCATAATAAGTAATGCTGCTGCAGTTTTGAAAATTGGCTGTGAAGTAATTAGCAATAAACCAAAATCTTCAGAACCACTTCGTTTCTAGGCATTTTGTGTTTCCAGTTTTCAAAGAGAGAGTAGATTTTGTATAGCGGAAAAGGGGAACTCCCCAAATCGTTTTCTCTTCATACAATACCCTCTATTGCCTTTAAAAGTCTCATTTGTGGTAGTATTTACTTTGTATTTCTGATGAAGATGTAATGTGGGAAGAATTGTTGAAAATCATAGTTGTGAACTGATAATCAAAAAGTGGTGAATTTTTAAACCATTGAACGTTTGCTATAAAATATTTTAGTTATCCTTGATAACTTTTTGCTTATTTAAGCGCCTAAAATCATGATTAGGGCTGATAAAGGATTGAGAGTGTGCCAATTTTTTGCTAAGGAGACGAATGCCTTGTTCAGCGGAGGCCGTCGCTTCTTACATCTGCTTTTAGTATATCGAGTTCATATATAACGTTTTCATTTGGCTACACCGTGAACATTTCATAAAGCTCAGTTTTCAGCATAAGTCAAATTCTATTTTTTTTTTGAATTATGTGAAACGAGGAAATAAGTATGTGGAGTAACTTGAAGAAGCTCAGTTTTCTAGAATAATTAAATACGGTTTCTTGAAATTATCCGGAAATTACGATCACTCAGACAGATTTATTATACCAATAAATCAAAATAAATATAAATATTTAATCGAAAAGGTAAGACATTTTAACCAACTTCAACGCAATTCCGTTAGTCAAGAGACTACCTGTTATTACAACAGGTATGTATCTTACGCAGGCAACCGCAGATCTGGTTTGATAAACTAAATTATTATATTGATCCAACATCTTGCTTTCACTGAAATGACATATCGACATTTCTTTTAAAGATATCGATTATTTATCTGCTCAGACTAGCCACTACCAAAGCAAAGTGTGACTGTATGCGCAGGTGAGCTCTGTACCACATCTCTGGTTGGTATTAAAGCATCGCTAAAGCTCATGGACAAACTTATATACAACTAGCAAATGAAGAGATGTGACACAAGAGCACTCACCTTGCTACATTTATCAAATTTGATCGTTAATGCTAATTTTAGCCAACTAATTATGATATCATGCCTGTGAGAACAAGTCGCCATCCGGACTTTCTAAATAATACTATGTAGAGAGTGAAAAAAGGGATAAAGAGAGTTAATATAGTAGAACATGTACAGTAAAATAGTATATAAGAAAGTTGTGTGTGAGAAAATTGTTGAAAAAGGTATACTGATAGCTTCCGTAAACGTTTCGACAATATCCTTATCCATCTTCATGGATGAGTGATGAACATTTGCGGCTTTTTTATTATAGTACGCTGAAACTGGACCAAGAATAAATTCTGGCTCTTTTTCTCGTCAAGAGTTAGTTCTGGAATAATGTTGTTGTTAACGACTGTAAGTTCCCCTACATTTTTGATCTAGCAAATCCATATGACCGCCCATATGTCTCGAGTAAGGAGACGTATCACTCAATACTACACTACTAATAAGTATACAGCCCATTCTGAGTTGTTCTTTTTTTGCTATGGACTCCTTTACGATAATTAATATTTTTACCGAGAATGAGGAGAGAAGAAACATGATCTTCTAACTGAATAGATTTTCAAAAAACATAATTATTATTAACTGGCTGTTTGCTACAAAACGACCGTACTTTCAAGTCTAATTAAGCAGTTTTACTGAATTAGTATTCAAATAAATTTATGTGAATTATGTGCATAGTCTTTAAATATGTTCGCCTCCAAACTTTAATTTTCGTGTAAATAAAGGAGACAATATTGTACGGTTTCCCTTTCCGGTTTTTTGGAAGTTCTGCTTTTGTCTTGAAGGTACAAGTTTCAAAAATATAGAAGAGCTTATAGTTGTCGACAATAGGTACCGGTTTCCTTGATTTTGAGTTATATCAGTGTACTATGTGAACAAACATTGACGACAAATTTTGACTTACCCATATAAAACAAAAAGCCAATAAATACTTAAAACACAACAAACAAAATATGAAGCACACTGCTTTCGAAAAGCTCTAAAGCATTGAGTTCTTGATGTATACTTACTTCCATAACCTGAAAAGATGGAACTCAATTTTGCTGAAACGTTAGCATATAAAAATTCATATCAACAGTTTTAGATCTTGTGCTAGATAAATAGATTGAAAGTTATTGATTACCTAAATATTTTAAATGTTGCAATTAGTTAAGAATATTTGATCAATATACCTTTTTAAGAAAGTTATATTCCATGGCAGTCCAGAACAGAAATACAAGTTAATGTGAACTGGTTAATTATAATTTAGTTTTTATTATTTTTGCATACAACTTTCCAATTATTTTGAATTGCTAGATTAGTCTTTGCTACAAAAATATAATTTTGTCAGTACATTAGACAATTCTTTTGTCTGGTATTTCTGAGAACGCAAGCTAAAAGAGAAGCCAGCCTTTGTATAGATTTATAAAAAAACAAAATACTTTAAATATTGTCAGACCCATTTTAGTCATGGCAATAATATTATCTCGTAACGAAAAGTTATATTAAAATAAAAAACTACAAAAATACAAGAGCTATGTCGCAGCGGAAGCTATGGGTAGTATTTTTGTTTTACTTGTGAAATTGGTTGGTATTCTTTCCAATTCCAAAATACGCTTAAATTGAGAAAAATAGTATTATCATGTACAGTGTAAGGTGTATGTATAATTGACCTTTTTTTAAAAACCTCCCCAATTTTTTTTAGCTATATGACCAAAAATAGGGGATTGACTTGAGAGTAGTGTCATTACTGTCATTCGACTCGGTTTGACGTCCTGAGCCAAACGAGTCCACTCCTAGACTGAGGAAACGCTCCGATAAAAAACTACAGCACTTTGAAGTTACAGTATCTAACCTAACTTAACCAGACCGCTCAAGTTATTCGTGTCAAAATGAGTTAAATGGAATTCCAGCAAGTGTTAGGCGACTCGGATTGACATTCTGAGTCGAATTAGAGGACTCCCAGACTGAGTAAACGCTCCGATGAAACCTAAAAAAGAGTTCGAGAATTCGATACTTTTTCATGAAATATAATATGGTCAATTCGAAAATACTTGACGAGTAGAGTACAACATCACCAGATGCAACATCAAGAAATGGAAAATAAAATAGTTATGAATTTGTTGAGAGGCCTGGGGTGCCGGGCCCCCCAAACGTTGCTAACTTTGATTCGGATTTTGATTAATTTCCTATCGAAAATCAAATTAAACATTTTTATCAGTCTATTGGTTGATACAATTAGAGTCAGGACATCAAACCGTGTCGACTGACATCGCTTTTACCTCGATAGATTTAATATTGAAACTGTCAAATTACAAAGTCGCCTAGATTTTAACCAGAATATTTAATGAGTTTGGGAGTGGTTAATGGACTAGTATCATGAATTTTTTTATGACTTTACATGATAGAGTATGGCATAAAAACGTTCTCATATTTTTGGACACGGGAAAGCAAAGAAAAAGAGGAAAATATTTAAATCGCTCTAGGACCGTGACTACACTTCCTATTGGGGAACAGCCAATCGGAACATGGGTATGTGTGCCGTGTTGCCGTTCTAACTTGAGTAGGTACCCGATATTCAATGCATACCTTTATATGGTCCTCTACACATCCTAAATAATACATAATTTTATATGTGTTAGTAGTGAAGCCAACGAATTCGAATAGGTTATAAGAAGTGAACAATTGTGCAAACAAAATCCTAAAAGTCGTGATTCAGCAGCAGCTTGATGATGCCGCTGATTTGGTCCGGGCGGTGAGATACCTTAGTGCAGGTTTTCTTGATGTTGATGAGAAAAAATGTCTCGGTTAGCTGGTCCAGATCCGTGACATAATATTTTGGGAGCCTGTGTATGTCGCAAAAAAAAATTCGGCATATTTTACTGAATTTTAAGATTTGCAATAAATTTGTGACTTATCGAAGTTACATTTTCTTAAATATGTATATTATTCTATATTTGTACTCTTGGCCGATTATAGTGTGACTTTATGTATCACACATTATTTCTGATATAAGTAGATCTTAGAAAAAAAATGAATATCGCATCGTGTATAAAACTTAGCATGCCGTGACCATGCAGGGTGACAAAGCATGAAATGTGTCAGCTTACGTAGTACTGTCAAACTTTATGAAATTGGTTGTTTGCTTTAAATAGGAATGCCTAATTTTGTTTATACGGTTAAATGTAAAATTTGATAGCATTTCTAATGATGTAGGGTTGTCGATATCAGTCTCTTGTAGTTTCGATTTTATTTCAAATTCTCGGTCACATCGGTTTCTTGAAATAAAATGGAAACTACAAGAGATCAATATGAATAATGCTATATCATCAGAATATATCAAATCTTACATTTAACCGTAAACAAAAATTTAAGCATCTTCATTTAAGTTTCCTTAATAAATCTACCGATTTTAACAAGTACAAAAAAAATTCATATCTGACAGCGCTACGTAAGCTGACATCGTAAACAACCAGCACAATAACTCAAGTTGGCGCACTTTTGGATGATTTTTTGTAGGGATGGTAACGGTACTTCGATACTTGTACTTCTGCACTAATATCGACTATTTTTATCTTAGATACTTTTTGAGCGATTCCAGGCTGGTATCGATACTTTTGCAGGTGTATCGGTATATAATTATTGAGGGGTGTAATCAATTGCACAAAATTCTCTGTACGAACCAAACGCGCCTATGAGGCTAAAAAATATCGAGTTGGTACCGGTATCGATATTTTCATTTTCGCATTTCTACCCAAACTTCACAGCCGTAAAATCATCCATAAACCCTCCCAAGTTCAAATTTTGTGGGACCATTTTTATATAGGAAATCCTCAGAGATATTATGCTGGTTGTTAACTATGCTGTGGTCACACCACAAAGTCACAGCCTTCCGAGTTTTATACACAATGCGATATTAAATTTTTTTTTCTACGCACCAAAAATGGTGATATGCGCTAAACGGTTCGTTTTAAGTAGTATCATGTTTGATATATAAAGTCATACTATAATCGACCAAGCAGGAAACCAAATATGCAATAATATACAATTTAAAAAAATGTAACTCTTATAAGTGACACATTTATTAGACACAGTATAATAGTAAATATTTTTGTATAACATAGATTTTATTGCCTTTACATTTTTTATGTAGGACATTTTTTCCTATTTCAAATAGGTCAGTAGCTTTTGTCCACCCACACACCCACGCATTGTTGATACACCGTCTACACGATCATGCGCGCATGACATGTTAAGTCGCAGAAACTTTGCAGCAAACATATTTTTTCGTGAAAAAATTTTATCACCTCTCTGCGAATTTTCGACTTCAGTGAAATATCCCGATAATTTTTTTGCGACTTACGTAGACTCTAGAGAGAGCTAACATACATTTTTCTCGCCTTTATACGAAAGACTGATCAACACAAAACTGTAAATTCTCAATATGATCACCGTGAAAATTTGAGGCTCGGACGCCTGTCCGACTAATAAGCCCGTGTACCATCGACGAGCTAGCAGGTAAAGGACCCTAAAGATAACGGCATGAATAGGGGAGTAATATAAATAGCAACATTGTTTTGGTTCGTTTCGGGTTTATTGTTACAGTTTTGAGTGTCGTTTGGGTTTTAACAGTGCATAAGTGTTGAAAGACTAAAATCAATTCCACAAAATTTAAGTCTTGTGGATTTCTGTAAAACCCACAGGATCTTCTTGACTGAAGACAAATCAGAAAAAGTAATTGACGAGGCAAAAATGTACTGCTGATGTATAGCACGCATCGTACTGATATATTTAAATTACTTTTTTGAAATTTAAAATGGAATTACTAGTAAACAAAACTATGCCTAGAGTAACGAAATCCATCAGTGCACCTACTTTTGTATACACTAAGAGGTTATAGTGATTTAATCATTGTTTTCAAACCCATGATATTACATTACTAGTCCATTTCGACTCAGGACGTCAAGCTGAGTCGATATTTACATCCATATAGACCCCAAGAGATCAACCGGTTTGGTTAAGTTAGGTAGTGAAGCTTCAAAATGCCGTAGTTTTTCACCGGTGCGTTTCCTCGGTTTGGGAGTGGTCTCGTTGAACTCAGAACGAAGTCTTACCAAAAATAAGTAATTATAACTATAATATTTTTCTTTGCTTATTACAGAAATAAGTAATATACTTATTTTCAGATAGAGTATTGAACTTATTACTGGTTTCTTTCTTGGCATATTCTCAGATTCCGAATATTAGTTACAACAATTTAAATGCTTTATACACAGACGCAACAACTTTTACAAAAAAGTGGTTGTTAGGTTTCAGTAATTGTATGCTAAAATATAGTTACTACAGCAGGTGGTGGAGAAAATAAAAAACTTTGGATCTATCAAGTTTTTGGTTGTCGAATAAAATCACAGGAACTGAAATAGTCGAGATCAAACGAATGTCTTGAACTATGACTAATATTTATTTGTATACTCAACAAATGAATATATTGATTGATTGATTGATACTTTAAAGGGTTTGTTCCAGAATGCACTGCTTCCAATCAATCAATTCGACCAGACCTGATACTTTTTATTTATACAGGTGGTCATCCTCCAGATCTAATGTTTCTATCTTAAAAGGCATTGTCTATGGAAAAAAATTATGCATTCCATCTTTAGCATTTTTAGTGCCAACGAGTTGGCATACTTAAAGTATATTAAATAATAGTCTCGGAACACAATTTCAAATAATACGCTTTTCTTCGTAGCTTATTATAATTATACTTTAATATTAACGCTACTTGTGTTAATATGGTACACAAATAACACTTGTGGTTTATTGAGACGCTATTTACCTACACTGCACCTCCAAAAAGCTATATATGTGTAAAAACAAAGCATGGATTTTGCCGATCCAAAAACTATAATAGCTGTTGCAAATATGGCGAGAGACTAGTTGGTTGAGTAAATATGCCCCCTAGAAGACGGTAGTCCCAATTTGCACAGGCAACCCCCTTTGAACGGGGTCGGATTGTAGGCCAACGAGAACGTGGTGGTGCTTCATTCAGAGCAGTTGTTGTAACCATGGGGCGTAGTGTGACTATAGTTGCAGCAGCATGTCACGCATGGATCGAAGAAGGGTGAATGCAGCGAGCTCGGTGTTCTGGAGCACGTAGAGAACTACAGACCAGTAAGATCGCCAACTACTGGCACTTCGAAAAAAAATGCGATCCCCTCAGTCTTTTGCTGGTATATGTACATATTATGCAGCTATATGAAATGGGCTTAAGTCATACCGACCGCATCCAGTGTTTTTCTGAAACACTGAAAGGGTGTCCATGAGGTTCCTATAGAAAGCTGAGGTCAGGGTGCTCCCCTGGCCTCCAGGATCGCCCAATTTGTTGCCAATTAAAAAATTACGGGAGTGGAGGTGAGGCTACGTTCGCGATTTACCCAATCCTCCGACCACGCTGGACGAACTGCAAGATACTGTGAGGGCAACATGGGATTCAGTACCTCTAGAGTTTATTAACAACCAGATTACGAGCATGCCGTGTAGGCTATAGAATGCGCATTCGTCAGAATGGAGGGCCCACCCATAACTGATCTTTTGTATTTTTTTTTATAAAATAATTATGACAAATGGCTCCATTTATCTTTGATTTTAGTCCTGCCGCATTTCAAGAACCACATCACTATTTCTATCAGTGTTTAGATGTTTCTTGCGAGCTGTATATTAAGAGCTCACGTCATCTACACAGAACTGATGTTGAAGATCGTTGAATTTATGGAACTTTCGTCAAGATCAGGGGCCGCTTTTGGTTCCTATATAAATCGTGTTCAAACCGTTGTTTAAGCATTTTTTCGCTCCCATTCCTTTTGGATATAATTGTAGAAATGTTAGTAAAATATACAAAACAATTATAATTATATCATAACCTGCAACTACCTAATCCTTGCTATAGTAACTATACTTTGCCAGAACTCATCACAATCAAAAAAAATTCTGATTTTGCTGTTGTTATCAAACTTCCAATATTGCAAACCAATTAATCGTTAATAATCTCAGAGCCAACCGAGATGCATTGTTAATAACAACGCTAAATTTACAGCAGCAAAAAGCTCGTACCAGTCATCTTGGCAACGTCGCACTGCGAGTCTTGGCAATCCTGTGTAGAGCCTGCGGACTCAGCTGTACTGGCAACAACTTCCCGTCCAGACTTGCGCATGGAAACCTGACTCTCTTTGGCAACGCTAAGTTGTACTAAATATGTACAGAATGTGTTTTCAGGAGACAAGAAGAGAAGTGATAGTATAGTGAAATGCTTGTGAGTTATGTTACAAAATATGTTCGAGAATGGATTGTTCTTCGTTGGTATGCGCAGGCGTTTCTGTGCTAAAACATGAACCAAACTGCACTGATTTGAAAAATGTGTAACATTGACGTTGAACAACAGAACAGGTCTATCAACATACTACGTGCAAGAGCTAGCAAAAACAAACGTTAAGTTGTCAGGTACAGTGCAACAGTAGCAAACGTTGGAAGACATGTTTTTTGCACCGCCTTACTCGGCTACTTATAGGTAGAACTTATTATGATTTACATTGATACATTATACGTACAAACTATAATTTATCATCTTTTAAGGTAATTGAATCACACTTAACCTGGAAATATATTTTTGTAGCTAACCAAAAAATTACAGCTCCAATCTCTAAATGACTCTACTAAATATGCTAAGTGAGCTTTCGTTTTTTTAAGCTTCTGCTGTTTCTAGGTTGATAGTTTTATTCATGGTCTTGTTAGCCTAACGTTCAAATATTCAAGTAAATAGATAATGCTCCAATGATGCTGAATCAATGGCATTATCAAGCTTTGTCAACTCAAACTCCAGCACCTGGTAGCTAGTTTGCTTTCAATAAATACTTAGTATACTCCTCAATAGTATATATTTGAATATAAATAATTAACTATTTCTTCTAAATAATGAATACATGAGCAATACAAGAAGTCCCAAAATAATATCCGAAAACATTTAAGCAGTTTAAGATGTTGACGTTAGTTCGTCAAGTAACAAAAGCCTTTGCCTGACTTCAAGAAAAGTCTGTATCTATGGCCTATGGTTTCATCCAAACGTACTTGGACTAAATTGCGGCATACCAACAAAGAACAATCACCAAATGTGCAGTGTAAATGTGACGGATGCTTACCTTGGTAGCACATTCGAAACAAGTGGTAACAACCTTAGAAATAACGTTCATAAGATTCTTTGTTTCCTGGATGACATTGTCCACCTTCGTAAAGGTAGCCGCTTTGCCCACCGTGTGGTCCTTAACGGTGAACTGGAGCCGTTGGACATATGTCGGTACCTTATCCAGGTTTGCTAAGAGCTCCTTTTTAGGTGCTCCGCCAGGCACCTAAACAATATTTCAAAAGGTGATCATTCGTTCAGGATAAGACCAGAGCATGTATGACTGTAGCAAACTATCTGTTATTCTTTATTTCGCATTTGTTGTTGTCATAGTTCATTTATTTAACATTCACCAGTTGCCATTCAGGATCTGCCATGCCTCACCCATCATTTAGGTTAGGTTGAAAGTGAGTGAGGCGATTATGCCTCCTTCCACTGCGACCATATTGTATCTATTGTGGCTCACACCGGTTTAGAGTTCACCGCACAATCCACACCTCTTGACGAAGGCAATGGTCGTGATGGGTGAAATTCCCATGAAGTCAAAAGGTTCCAGTTGGGCAAGCCCAAAAGTCTGGAACCTAGCTATTTCCAGTACTGGACAGGAACACAGAATATGCTCCGCTGTTTCGTCATCCCCATAGCAGAAGCGACAGTCTGTTATTTGTTCAAGACCCAACTTCCGCATATGGTTCCTCAGACGACAATGTCCCGTCAACAGACCATCCAGAATGCGGAGATCATTCCTATTCCATTCTATGATATTCGGGGGGGGGGGAGCTGACTATAGGGGTATCGTATGAACGCCTTCGAGTGCAGTAGCCCTGGTGTATCTCGCCAGTGCAGGAGCGCTTTCGTCTCTGCCCAATCTGAGATGGTTTTCTTAGCGGTGCTTTTCGCAATACCCGCAAATGGTTCTGGTCCTATGAACACAGATTCGGTTAATCCTATTTTGAGCACGTCGGCCAGTACATTGCCTTGCACTAAGCTATGACCGAACCCAAATCAAAGTTACTTTGTTGCTTGTTCTAAGTTCGTCGAGGATATGTATACAGTTCCATACGAGTCTTGATTCAGTCCGTTTCGAGCTCAATGCTTTTAGGGCCGCGTGGCTATCTGAAAAGGTTTTTATAGATCTATTTGTCAGGGGCCTTTGATCAGTTCTCTGGCTCCCAGCTCTGTGGCTATCATTTCTGTTTGGACATAGGTTTACTGAAATTTCAACTCTTGGATTGGTACCAACTACTCCCGCTTCTGTCCCCAGTTCGGAATTGGAGCCATCAGTGAATAGCGCAATATCGGAGAAACCATCTTTCCTCTTCCATTTTCCCTTCCTGGGAAAAGGATGTTGTAGGATCTCTCCGTGTGCGCTTGGGGAACCATGCAGTCTGAGACCATGCCGAGTATGTGGTGATTTGTAATTTCATCCATGATACCCATTGTATCTATTTGTCTGTCCTAGTTCATTTTTATCCTCTGTGCCAGTCGATAGAAGTCAGCAGGAGACCATTCTGGCACCTCTCCCTACCTCAATGTGTAGAGGGGTTAAGTTTGGGAGAGTCTCCATGGCCAGTTTTGGTGGCCAAGCCAAGCAGGTGGTGCATTACATAGCCGCCAGCATGACTCTGGCATCCAACATTTACTGTTAAAACACATTTGTCAGGCAACTATGTCGACATAGCTTAAAAAATGATTGCTTACCTGGTAACTAAATTGCCTTATGACTTTATATAACCTATTTGCTTCCTCAGCGAAATACTCCGCTTGAGTGAAAAGATCCTGAGTAGTCTTTAATTCGCCTTCTCCTTTCGTGAACTGGTACATCGAAAACGCCATTGCTGACATATTTTTTGCCCTCTTCACTATATCATTATTCTCCTGAAAACGATAAAACTCTTATCATTGAGAAAGATTTTCTGCAGTATTGTACTCAAGCTCGTTAATTACAGAAAATATCTTTGGTCCGATTTTGGATCGTGCTATAACAAAAATAACTTTGACTATCACTTACGCTTATGTTTCTCAAATTCTAGATTGCTATAAGCAGCACAAAATGGTCTTGCAATTACTTAGATCAATATGACAAAGGTAATAAGACAGTCTGCTTGATTATATTACTTATAATAATATAATCAATACCTTTCTTATGATTTGATACTTAACTACTTCAACAACTTCATTTAAAATATAATTCTACATACCTCATTTACTTCCAATTGAGCATTGCTATTACTTTCCTGCCACTTTTCTGTCTCTGCGTCCATCTCACTTGTTATGAGTTTCATTTCTAATCCAGATTTTGCTATCTTCTCTTGTTCTTCTGTGTCTAATCTAACTGCTTTCAATGGCTTCGATGTCGTACCATGTTTCTAAAATATTGGAGCGTTATAAAAAACTAGTTCACAATACTTTTTACATATACAGGGAGCTTCGTAAGTTGGGACTTTTCTTCAAAGGGTACATAGTACTCGCCAAAAGGTGTGCTTTTTTCAGTAACATACAACCAAAATGTTTACGGATATCAAGATATTGACCGATAATGAAATCCTCATGAACTATGATGCATAGACATAGGTAGCAGCGCGCATTATTTTGACATCTCTCGATGTTGATAACTGTAATGAACTGGTGGACATGATTTTAGTGTACCGTGAGTGTGGTTAACAAAATGCCTTCGCGAGTATATGCTGATCATTTCCCTGACCCTATTCATCCCGTCGATTTGTCTATCTCGTGCAAAGATCTAGAGACACGGGATGTTTGTATACACATCATGAAGATCTAGACAACCTCAAATGGTTAAAATTGATGAAGAAATGCTTGCACTTTTCAAATTCGTGGCGCGAACTTGGAACCGTATCTATAAAACTCATGTGACAAACTTTGCAGCCAACAGATCGCATTTTCTGACCATTTTTTTTTTATTCTTCTGCTGTTGACTCACCGCACATTTGTCATTTCAAAGTCAGTTGTTTCTGAAAACCAAAGTCCCAACTTTGTAGTATCTATATAATAATATAATGTGTATTTTGTGATATCTTAATACATCACTAACTGAAGTGAAGACGAAACGTATATACAGAAAACATTTGTAAACTATTTTCAGATGTCTTCCAAAAACCTGATTTTTATTTAGTTCCACCGAATTAATAAAACAATGAAAATGGGTAAAATTTTCAAACTCTTATTAGAAGGCTTTTATAGATAAACCTGAAGTCGAAAAATAAGTTTATGTTATGCTTGATCATGATATTCTTAGGCCAAGTGAGTCCTGGTAATCCTGTCCTATATGGATTGTTCTCAGATTAATGAGAAGATGCTTCTGGCAAGAACAAATTGCGACAATTGATTAATCACTGCTATCCACTACCCAACATACTACTCCTTTTCCAGCTGCAGTTTCCAAAGAGTCAAGTGATAATTCAAAATGGTCAGGGTAATTTTACAATGCATCATTTGTAGTTTCAAATGGTCAGTGAATATTCCAAAGCGTCAAATATAATTTCAAATAATCAATTTTGATTTTAAATGCGTTAATTGTAGTTTCAAATGGTTACTTAAATATTCAAAAGTATATAATGTAATTTTTAATATTCGATTTTAAATTCCAAAGGGTCAGCTGATATTTCCAAAGTAACATTTGAATTTTCAATTACGTCCCACACAGCACCCGATATCCCTAGGACATCCTTAATGAAGCCAAATCGACCAAATTTGGGATAAGACCAGAATGACATCTACAGGTGATCTGTAGGCTATCCTAGGTTGTCCTAGGTTAGCCCTAGAATAATCTGTTTGGAATATCCAGTGGCAGGCAGGCATGGACATCCTTTGGATATTCCGCTGGGCCGTCTATCACTGGAATATCCTAAGGATGACGGTTTTGAAAGTCTTCAGCCCTTCTTTGTACAAAATCTGACATTTGACATTTGACAGTTTTGACGTTAGAGCGACGAAAGAGATGAAAGGTGAAGGTGACTTACAGCAAAGTTGAGCAAAGCAAGCTAGCGGTTTGCAGTAGTTCCTGGTTCCTGGATCGTTTTTCGTCATTTATCATATCATCCAATACCTTTACCATCTGTACCTGTGATCTGTACCATCCTACATGCCAAGGGCCCCCAAGTGCAAACGACAAATTGCAAGTCAGATAATCATTCGGTAACCTGTTTATTTTCGCAATTTGGGTGTAGAATTGGCTAAGTTAACATTCTGAATGTTTAATGGCAAAACTGTATATCACAATGCACTTCATGAAGGAATGGAACAGAATGAGGTTAGATTGAAATGTGTTAAACACTAGGATAGTAGCTCTATTGGATCTTTAGAGGGTGATCATGCCAGTGAAAAATGTGCCAGATTAGATAATTTGTGCTCAGAATAACCCGGTACGTAAGCCAGAGGAGTATAGGAAAACAGTACTAAAAAAATAATCCCGTTGTTTTCGAGTAACCTAAATGTTTCGCATAAGGCGACCCATGGCGGTCTGTACTGCTATCTTTTAGGACAACCTAAGAATTTACCTATGGGCTAACCTACGGTAGACTAAATGATGATTTTTTGGGCCAACCTGAGGATTTTCCTATAGGCTTACCCATGGTGGTCTAATAAAGTCCAATCGGGATATTTATGGACTGTCCCATGCCAGGTCGTCCAGGATATGCTTTTCCTGGGACATTTTGCATATCCCTTTAAGGACAGCCTGGGACGATACAATGGATATCAAATGCTGTGTGGGGTGCATTATAAATAAATTACAAGGTAGGTATCGTTTTTAGAATTTTACTTACGTTCAGTATCCACAGATTTTTTATGTTGCGTCAGATATTGTGATGCTAATTTATGGGGACTACATACATAAATAGCGCCAAGCCATTGCATAGTCCAAGTTTGCTACCCCGACTATCGACCGCAACATTGTCAAAAATCGGAAAAATGTTAAAGTAAACTTAAATGAGTTTCAAAACAGGGTTTGTTCAAACTTTGTGATGAGATCAGTATTTCGAGATAGAAAACTATAGATCTCAGCCTTCTCCTAACGGCTGTACAAAATTCAAGGTTTTCGGTGATGTCTTCCCATTTTTTTTTTCAAAGTGTCTTGAATCTCGAAGCAACCTGAGATAGAGAACATGGGATTACAAATAATTTCCCTTACCTTTAGGTTGCATTGAGATTATGCATGTGTACGTATTACTTGAACGATAACTTTTGAAAACCCAATATAGGAATGCGAAAGACATTTGTTACGGGTGTTTATAAATAACGCAGCCTATGAAAATTACCCGTTTTAGCGTACGATATTTATTTTGTACTATGTGGGGATCTCAGGCACTTTAGAATATTGAATTGATGCCTTAAATACAGTAATTGACAGCTTAGAACTTTAATTTGACTCTTTTTAAAATTAGTATGATGCTTTTAAATATCCAATTATTTGAAGCAAAAATTGACGCATTTGAATATAAAATTGACTATTTGAACTATTTGAGTCCATAATGAATGCAGGATCAACAGGTGATAAAATACAAAAGGGAGCTAGGACAAGGGTGACGTGTCGCCGATGTTATTCAGCATATATGTAGAGAGAGCATTTGCTGAGGGCAACCTCTGATAGCCCTATGGTCATTAAAATAAACGGATTTCCATTTAACAACATCCGATATGTACATGACACTATCATACTAGCAGACGATGTTAATGACCTTTAGACACTAAGTCGCGTTAATAAGGGAAGCCAGTCACTGGGCCTAAAGATTAATATCAAAAAAAAAAGTTCATGGTTGTCAGTGGAAATAATATCTTAAGCACCCGAATACACTCGAATGGTGAGAACATCGAACGCGTCAGAAAATTTAAATATCTGGGATACATGATAAGTCAAAGATGGGACCCAGATCAGGAGATGAGATGCAAAACTGAACAATCTAGAACAATTTTCCTGAAACTTCGAACATTTCAAACCAACAAAAACTTGAACTTCAGTCTCAGATACAGGAGGATGAAATATTATGTCTGGTCTACTCTATTGTACGGCGTGGAAGTATGGACGCTGGAGGCAGCAATTATAAATAAAATCGAAGCGTTCAAAATGTGGTCTGCGACGAATGCTGAGAGTTCTCCAGCTGCAGAGCCGGTTTAGCAGAACGGCAACTTTTTGAGGTTATAGGAAAATAAAAATACCTTACATAGGACATATGTTGGGGGGAACGCTATCACCTCCTGCGTCTCATTCTTCAAGGAAATATCGAAGGGGAGAGGATGAATTGGAAGAAAAAACCGACTATGGCTGAGAAACATCCTTCACTGGACAGGAAGAAGCGACTAAGGATTGCAGAGGGATGCAATTAATCATAATCAGAATCATCTGATGAGGGAAAGTATGCACGCCTACGCAGGAACCTGCATGGCACCCTAAGAAGAAGAAGAATAAGAAGAAGAAGATTTGAAACTACATTCGATACTTTTGAAAAGTCATCTGTCTATTTGAAACTCAAGTAGACACTTTGGAAATTACAGTGCACTAGCTGAAACTTTAGTTGATGCTTTAGAGATGTAATTTGATCCTTTGGGAACTACTGCTAAAAAAGGTGTAGATAAACTGAGCTAAATGAATCTATCTCTAAAAACATGCTCTTACCCCGGGCCTAGGCAGGGACATATACACTTGCTTTTCCGGTCTACTAGCTTGACTGGCTTCGAGGACGTCCCTCACGACGTTGGTGACATCCTGCACCAGCCATTGATGCATATCCGCAAATACTTCTAGGTTTTCCCTCGCAATCTTGCTGGAAGGATGGGCAGCCAAAGCCTTAGCAGCGGTTACTACTTGAGGTCCGTATACCCGCAGGTTGATTTCAGTAAACTTCGCTGACACCTGCAGCGTTTCAGATACTGCTACATGTCGAAGCAGCTTGCATACCTACGATAGAGATTAGATTTTATCTCGTGCCTTATACTCTAAGCCCGCGTTCACACCGGACGCGCCTCGCTTGGAGTTTCGCGCTTTGCTTAGCGCCTAGCCTAAAGCGAATCGAAACAAACCAATACACTTACATGCAGCCGTTCACATCGGGCGCCTAGCGGTTAGCAGTATGCGTAGCGCTATGACATGCAAAGCGCCAGGTAACGCGCAGTGTCGGTTCTTCGACGCTTGCCTTCACTTGTTCGAAAGATATCGTTGGTCAAATTGATTAGGTGTGGTGGGAATAATCAGATTTTTACTTTTAAAATTATGTAATATTTTCTATTTACCTCAATATTATCATTATTCGCTGCTCCGCTGAAATTCCGTCTCAAACGTTGACCCATAACCAGTTAAGTAGTGTTTCAGATGGGGAAAAAGCAGGTCGAATGATTCTTATGAAATTCTTAAATATTCGTAAAATTTTTGCGGGTAGGTTCGGGCATCTCGGTGTACATAATGATTCCATGCATTCACACATGTTTTACACGCCGTTTCTTAATTCTTGCAAGCTAAATCGAATTTTCCAATAACATTTTGAGGACAAGTTATGACGGTGCCTTGATGAGGCGCGGACTGAGCGAGCAGCAAAACGCGTCTGATGTTAACGGTTCGATAGCTTGGCGCTTCGCTTGGTGTTACAGTTAAGCGCGATGCTCCAGGCGAGGCGCGTCCGATGTGAACGTGGGCTAAGGAATGCGTTTCAGTTCATATAGAAGATCTGTTGTGGCTTTCGGTAAACTTCTTGTTGGCATCAAACCAATCCGAGAAATTCGACGAATTCGAATAGGCTAGAAGAAGCAACGCCTATGTTCAAACAGTTCAAGACCCCTTTGTTGTTATTTACGTATTTACAATGTATTCAGAAATACGATGTTATTTTTTACAGAAATCCGCAGTACTTAGATCCAGTGGAATTGTTTAAAACAGTCTATTTATCACCTATGCGTTGTTAAAACTCATAACTATTAGGATAAACCGGAAACCAAAGCGAAGCTGCTATTTATATTAATTCGCTATCAGGCTATTATTTTTAGGGTTCTTTACCTGGCTGGTCGAGGATCGTCGGCTTTGGGTCGGCAGACGGCCCTACTACGGCCGGCCAGTAGATGCAACGTTGGAGCAACCCTCGGATATCGGCTTTAGTATGCAGCGGCATATAGAACCCGCACTTCTCTGGTGGCTCAAAGAGGACGCGCCGTAGCGTTCCACCAAGAAGAATGCTGCTGTTTTAGCAGCGACTTTCTTTGGTTGCCGTTACCTTCGGGTACCAGATGGCGCACCGGCAGAATTATTTCTGTCTGCTCTCACATGTTTCACATGTTTAGTAAACATGGAAAAATTGATGCTCTCTATTTCCGTCAATCGACCTATGGCGCACTGATGATCGCTAATAAGCGTGAAACAGCTGTCTGCGTACTGGTGGATTGACGGAGATAAAGGAGCAACCCTCGTATATCGGCTTTAATATGCAGGGCATATAGAACCCCCGCTTCTCTGGTGGCTCAAAGAGGACGCGCCGTAGCGTTCCACCAAGAAGTATGCTGCTGTTTTAGCAGCGACTTTCTTTGGTTGCCGTTACCTTCGGGTACCAGATGGCGCACCGGCAGAATTATTTCTGTCTGCTCCCAACGTTGTGAGGTTTTTCCAAAAATAATTGCCTTTTATTCGTTTTAGCGGAAACCGAAATGAGGGTGGAGAGTGATATTGATCAACCGATTTACGATACCACTCCCAGAGTCTCCTCTTTTAAATCTCAGTACCTAGTCTAACCCAACCAGCTGAATTTTTGAGATCAAAATGGGGAAAGTATTAGTCGGCTCGGCTTGACGCCCTTGGTCGAATTAGATCACTCCCAGGCTAAGGAAACGCACCAATAAAAATCTGCGCCACTTTGAAATTTTAAACAACCTAAGAAAGACTTCAAAATTTCAACATTCTTCATGAAATATGTGGTCAGGTACTCGACGAGTAGAAACTAAAAAAGTTATGATACTTTCAATTTTTAAAGCTAAAGCTATTGCTGAAATATAATAGATATCTAAAATTTAGGTAATTTTAGGTTGAATTAGGTTTGTTCAAGGGGGTTGCTAGGGGACCCCGAAGGGGGCGAGCTCCCCAGACTCTCTTTCAGATAATGTTGTCAGCTGTTCGGTTTTCCATAGCAAGTCCGGGTAGGCCCCATAATACCTTTTTTTGCTTAATTTCGTACTTAGAGTCTAATTAAACGTTTCTTTAGTCTACGATTGATATAATTTGAGTCACAACATTAAGCCGAGTCGATTAAAACCCGTTTTTACCTCAACCGATTTGGTTAGGTTATGTTGGGCAAGGTATTGAAATTTCCAAACTTAATTGTGCCTTAGTTTTTCATCCGAATGTTTCCTCTGTCTGGGAGTGGTCGAGTTCGACAGGACATTTTGACCCATATTGATTGCAACAACTCAACTGAATTGGTTAAGTTAGGTTAGGCAATGAAATTTCAATATACCGTAGTTTTTCTTCAGAACGGTTCCTCGGTGGGTCAGGGGTCTCGTTGGACTCAGAACGTCAAACCGAGTACTTTGACACCGTTCTCGACCCCATTTCGGTGTCCGCTAAAATGAAGTTTTATTGTTTGTACGACACATTACTTAACCACCGCCTCAATAATTATTCTCAACTTGTTCATAGCGCCTACTGCGGTGGCGTAATTTTGATTGGATTAACTACGGCTTTTTTTCAATATCTTATATAATAATAAATACATTGGATCATTATCTTCCTTTGAAGCAATATGCCTTTTTGTAGTCTTCCTTATAATTTTTTTAGCGATTTTACTATGACTAGAATATATCGTCAAACCAGCTTTGACAATCACATTGCGGACTAGTATACAAGGAAGAAATATAGTCGCTCTACCCGGAGACGTTCTGGCAACATGGCTAAATAATCCTGGCCATCGTCCACCATCATCAAGCTGCCGCTGAATCACTTAGGTACTTGATAAACACAATGTTTATATTACGTTTAGGATGGTTCAAACAAACAAAATCTTTATTTATTTCTTCTAACCTATTCAAATTCGTAGGGGAATCTTGAATACATGTTTAGATATAGCAATTTGGGCAGCAAATAGGACGCGTCACCGCTGTAAGAGGGGGATCGACTTATGAACGGCCCAAATTTCTTTGAAAATAAAATACCTACAATTTTTATATTGTAGACCTTTCCACCACATTTCCATTGAAAGTACATCCATGGATTGGAACGCGAGGATAGGCTTAGTGATGGGCCTATACCACATTTTTGGTTTATTGGCTTAAACGAACGTTGACACCACGTAGATGCCATAAATAATTTTACAAAATTTTTCCATCGTATTTATAACCGAAAAAAATTGCTCTAAATATTGAATTTTTTGAATCCATACACTTCCCGCCCAGGTCGTGACGTCACCTGTAGGGAACCAATAAGAGCTCACTGGTACAAAACAATAGCATCCGCTCGTAGTCATCGGACCACGAAAGGACGCTTCTCATTGGTTCCCTACAGGTGACGTCATCATCAAATTACAGTACAATTTTCTTTTTAGTGTTATTCTCATTTGGATCCAGTTTTTTGCTGACTTTTTACAGTAAACGGTCCTATGTATCATCAAAAATAATACCACAGTAAATAAATTGATCAATTTGAGATCACGGTATAGGCCCATTCCTTGAGAGACTCTAAGGCCCAGTTTCACAATCGTTAGTTAACTAGTGGTCAAAAGAAAACTGATGGTTAACGAGAATATTCCATTTCATATTCGACAGTTTACGTCAAAAGCTCTGGTCAACCAGTAGTTATGTTAACCCAAGGACAAAGTATGGGTTATCTTTACGTGTGTTGTTGTCAACCGATGACAGCTTTGGTGGTTATAAATGCTTGGATTTTGACACTGACGTCTAAGACGTCGATGGATTTTGATTAAACTCTGTAATGACATAAATGAAAAATGTGAAAAGAAAGGTTAGGTTTCTTTATCAAAGGGTTAGGTTGTATTCACAGAACACCATTATGGCAGTGCTCTGAGACCAATACGTGGTGCCAACATAAAGATAAATAAGCGTTACCATTGGTTTCCTTTGTGAAACAGAGCTCCCCGATAACTACTGGTTAACTTCCATCTGTCGGTTGAGTGACTACCAGAGGTTACCAATGATTGTGAAACTGGGCCTAGCTCATCTACAAATCTAAAACAACGAGGGTAAGCTTACCTCGAGCACATGATCAATAGAGTCATGGAACGCATTGGAGGTGTGATGCAGGCGTTCAACATCCGACATGACTGCCTGCTGTCTGATGGCTCCCACGAGTTCCAAGCCTTGTTTGGTGGCCGTCGAAAGCTCCTGCGCTTGTTGAATGGCCGCATTCGCCAGATGGCGCGACAGATCTCGGGCCGAGTTTATACACGTTTGCACCGCCGAATCCAGTTCTGGGCAGGTGGACACGTTTTCAAAACCTTCCTGTAATTCATTTATAGTTTTACGTAGGTAACTATTGCACAACGTAGGTAATTATTTTCAAAATTTTCAAATTTTTAAGATCTATAATTTTTAGGTTTTTTGTTTTCAAATTTCAATATTAAAATTTTCAATTTTTTTATTTCTTTCCGACTTCTTTTTTTTAACTCAAAATGTTTTTGTTATCTTTTGATGTGCATGCATAGTGTAGGTATACACGATTGGCAAGCCGGAAACTAGAATGGAGAGAACATAATATCGCCTAAGCCCCCACTTCCAGTCTTTAGAAGATGGGTTCCACAGAGTTGCCAGGTGTGGCAATTTTCATCCAAAGTGGCAATTTTAAAACCTTGTTAGCGACCAAAAATCGTAATTGGCCGATTGGTGACTTTTGGTGGCGCACACTGTGAGTTGGCGTCTTTTGTCTATTTCTAACATCCATTTTATGATTCTTCCCTCAAAAATAAGGGTTAGCCGCATGGAGCGGCAATATTGTCAGTTGTTTTACAATTGACACTTTGATTATAGTGACTTTTCAAGGAGAGAGGGAGGGAGCAGGCAAATAAAATTGGTCGACTTCGTTGTCATTATTGGCCAACATTTACCTATTTCACATTACAGCGCATGCTCAAAATAATTATAGCTACCTAATTATTTATTTTTGGTGGTCCAAAAATGCTCTAATGTTTTAAAATAAACATTATTTGAAAAGGTGGAGTTGATTCGCAATTAGAAAATCACCATTAGAAGTTTTGAAGTAATTTGATCTCACTGGGAAGTTGTTTTAGTTACAATCTGAGGTAGTACTGACACCTTCCTTACTAGAGTAAGAAACAAATACGTTATTATTGTTATGTATTTTCAACTATACACTAATTGCTCCCAGTACCTTGGTACCCAACTGATGTGTCCAGCGTTGCGTGAAGTAAACTGAGACCGAGAGTGTTGAAACAGTCCCATACCAGTTTTGATGTAATCTCCTCCAGGAGTCCAAGGCCCTTTAAGAGCCCTGGGAATCAAAGGGAGACAAACACAATAGCCCTTAGATTGTACTATAGATATGACCTTCAACACAGACTAATCATAGGATAATTTCAGTTTGACACATTTTTGCAATTCTACAGGTCAGAGGTTACCCTCATACACAAAATGTCATACTGGGTGTTTCGGTTTTGCAAATTTTCACATTCACACCCGCGAAGTAGAGTAGAGTAGAGAGATCTTTATTTAGCTATTAGCTATTCAAATGCATAACAAAAAAATATATAATGAATAAATTATATGAGTCTATTTTGTAACAACCCTTTGACTCGCTTTTTGAACATAAAAATAGAAAAATTCTTCATCTCACTCGGTAGTCTATTATAGTCCACTATTGCTTTGTAAAACACCGAACTGTCCTTGATTTTCTAGCTTGCTCAACAATATAATTTTCTTTACCTCTAGTGTCACACATATATACATCTTCAAATTTGACTAGTTTCAAGTAGTCAGGAATCAGGTTTATATTAATTTTATGATTTTATGAACAAAAATCGAAGGTAAACGTGGTCCTGGTCGCAGACAACATTCATGGTTAAAAAACATACGCGATTGGACTGGTATGAACACATCATCTTTAATTTGTACCACTCAAGACCGAAATAAGTACGCCGAAATTGTCGCCAACCTTCATTAAATGGAGATGGCACCTGAAGAAGAAGAATGAACAAAAAGTAACATGCTATATCTTACATAATTATGCCGTCACCTCTAACCACTGTAATGTTTTTAACATGCTGTCTACTGAAGTCCTATAATTACATTGCAAAATATACATCTCATAGCTCTATTTTGTAGAATTTGTAACCTTTTCAAATCACTTTGTTTTGCCATGTATATAATAGTCGAGCAATAGTTGAAATGTGGCAAAATTATTGTATCCAATTTCCTCGAATAAACTGTTAAAAACTTAATGACCTTCCGCAAAAATCAAATTTTTTCCCAACTTTACTGCAAATGTAATCAACATGTTTCTCAAATTTCAAATTTGCATCTACTATAACAAGATATTTAATTTCATTTACCATCTCAGTAACCTCCCCACATATATTAACATTTAAATTTCCCTGTTCAAATTCCAAATTTACACCACTATTACCTATTATCATGCTTTTTGTTTTTTAATATTTAACATTTAACATAAGTTTTAATCTAACCAGTCTTTTAGCTTTTTTAGTTCAACATTCATCTTCTCTGCTAGTCTATTTGCTTGCATTTCTTCCAGATATATGTGACCATTTCTGGCGATTTTCCTTCATGCTTGCTAAAGATTGGCGATTTCTGACGACTTTTTATGCCAAAAGCTGGATACGAGCATACTAATAACCTGGCAAAAAGGGCCTACTGGGGCCTACTTGCCAGGCGCTGCCGCCCCACAGTTACTACTTCCTTTTTTTTTATTATAGAGGGTTTAGGAAATCGGTTTGCTCGCAAGGACAGAAAACACTCACACACCCTGAGAGAGAGTCTGTCCGCCCGACGTTGAACCAGCTTGAGTCCTCTGATCACATGTCCAATGGACGCGACCACGTCCATCCGACATGTCATCACGGCCCGACCGGCTAAAACCCGTTCCCTCTTCCTTACCTCTGATCCTATATCTCCAACTGCACCGGGCATCATCTGAACAATATTCTTCGCAGTGCAAGACGAGGTAATGATTAAAACCCATTTATAAATAACTTCCAATCCTCATTTATCCTTGAACACGCTCCTATTCCTCCTTTCCAGAGAGTATTTTGTTGACCATCTCATGTATGATGGTCCATGCCTCTACGCTGGACAACATCAGCGGGACCATAGTCTCAGGGGTCAGCTCCCCATCCAGTTTTTGACTTGCCTCCTGCCTGTACGCCCCCCATGGGTCGCACAGAAACAGGGCATGCTCGGCCGTATCTTCCGCCTCGCAGTGCAAGCATCTTTCGTCCATCACCCGTCCTATCCGTTTCCTATACACTCGAAAAGGCCCGTACCCAGAGAGTGCCTGCGTTAGGAAATAGGACGTCTGCCGATGACTGGATTCCGGCCATTCTTTTATCGACGGTATTAGTCGTTTCGTCCACTGTCCGACATCAGCGGTCTCGTTCCATATGCTTTGCCACTTACTTGCTGTCAGCCGTTTAGCCTCAGCTCGGCTTATCGCATTGCCTGCTTGACCATGGCGGATCATTGTCGTCTCTTCGGCCAGCAAGTATAATGGTGGTATCGCCGTTATAACCTGCAAGGCTCTTGTAGATACCGTACGATAAGCACTGGCCACCTTTAGCAGAGACTTTCTCTGCAAGCTGCCTAAGACCTTCTGATACCTTTTCCTTTTCGTGGCTTTACACCACACAGGAGCTCCGTATAGGACGACCGACTGTACAACCTGGCACAGTAGTGCCCTTTTGTTGCTACTGGGCCCTCCTACATTTGGCATCAGTCGCGACAGTATTGCCGCCTTCTTCTCAGCCTTTGTCACTACTCGTTTAAGGTGTTCTCCATAACACCTCTCGTTATCCAGTGTGACTCCGAGGTACACTATGGACTTGCTTGGTGGGACCTGCACTCCCTTCAGTTGGAAGACCACGTTAGCTCTCTTGCTCCTTGGACCGCGCATTATAACTGCCTCTGTTTTCTCAAGAGCCAACTTAAGCTTGTGATCGCACATCCACCTGTCAATCTTGCACAGTGATGCATTTGCTTTATGAACCAGCTCTGCCTGTTCATTTGCCACGATAACTAGTGCAACAGCTACTACTACGCTTTGAGTAAGAAACTGCGTTATTACTGCTCCTGGCTGTGAATGTAGTGGGAATGTTGGATGTTTGAGGGATTAGGTGTCTCTTTTTAACTGATGGCTTTGCCTGTATGTATCTTCTCTGTTAGTTCCATTGGAAAGTTCGCACTCTAGATCTAACTTTGCCGATCGTGTTGAATGAAAAACATATGTTTTAACCACCAATAATTGAATATAATATTTCACTTAATAGAACGAATGAGGTACCTACTAAAGGACGCTGCAGTAAAACGATAGTTCTTTTTCTGTACTTACAATGTTTGCATACAGTCCAAGAAGGTGATCCAGTTCAGATTTTAGTCTTTCGCTACTTTCTAAAATAGCTTCTCTATGTTCATGACTAGTATAGGCACTATCAGTGAAATCCTGAGTTCTTTCTAAGACAGCCTCTAAAGCGGCTGGAAGGGTTTCTTGACAAGAAGGATCTGTAAAGAGCAAGACCATCTTATTAGTAAGTTAAAATTGGGGACCACTTTATCAGCCACCATTTTATAACTATAACAACATTAGTACCTTCGAATAAAAGAGCAACCCAATGACAACGGTTTCTCCTAAAAATTAGCCAAATAAGTGATAGAGAACTTCGTGAGAAGCAACTTATACTTGCAATAAGACTTGGTAGTTTCACATTGCTTCACTCATAAAGATACTTTTGTGCTTAGTATAAATAACAGAAATAAATAAGGGCGCTAACAAACGTACATACATAGAAATACAGGATGTCCATTTAGTGTGTAATTCCTCGATATCTCACACGGTATACCTCATAGAAAAAAATTACAAGTACAAAAGTTATTTGGTTACTTAAGGCGCATATCCCAAAAATATTTTGAAATATACAGGGTGTTGCGGGAAAGTAGGATAGTGACGAGGGGTGAACACATAACCAAAAAAGTGTACACCTACATCCCCTTTTTTAAGTAAATCCCCTAAATCCTACTTGAATCCTTGGAAATTCTTGGTACATCCTGATAAATCCCTCTACATCACTGTAAATCCCTGGACATCCGGGTAATTCCTCAGTAAATCCCCCTGGATTTCAAGAAATCCTTTGTAGTTCCTTGTACATCCTGCCCTTTTGGTAATGGAGAATAACAAAACAATCATAGCAAACATATATTTTCTATTCTTTACAGTGATAATAATATTGAAGAAGAAGTGACGTAACGATTACAGCAAATAAACTTAACCCAAAAATTATCATTAGTTAGTCATGGAAATCCTCTTTTATTTTATGTAACAATTAACTGAAGAAAACTCAAAAAATGATAACAGAAAATAAATTTAAAAAGCATTGACATAAGTCAGTCATGTAGTATGCGAAAAGGGATGAAACATACCGTTATTTAATGAATAGTCGCTTTTTCTCTATTATAAGTTATCGTTTCATATTCATCTTTTGATAAGCAGAAGTATTCTTGATTCTTACTCAAATTGATTGTGTTGAAATATACTGGTCCATAAAAAACGAATTCTTCATCAACATCTGCACTATCATATTTTTTTGGCCAGGAAACGGCAAGTTCGTTTTGCTTTTGCTTGAGAAACCTAAATTTACAAGTTTGCCCCATTATTAATTCAATTTTACCCAAATACCGGTTTTGGTCGCATAAAATTTTTCAATGTCCAGTTTCTATTTGTATATAGGCTGCTCTGCCTGATCTTTATCAACTTCTTCCTCACTGCCGATACTTTCAGTATTTATGCTATCATCAAAATCTATATGTGCCTCATATGCTGAAGAATCGCATTCAGAATATGTAGAAAAATTCCCTTTGCGCTTCTTTTTGTTGCTTTGATTATCGATATTCTTATCGCCCCTTTTCCGTCTGTTGTGTTTTGGTAACGATAGTTTTTCTACCCTGTTTTTCATAACGTTGGAATTGTTCAGGATAAAATGCCTCAGGCGATCTACACTGACTTTATTTTTTATTTCATCGAGTAGTCAATACAAAGACGATTTTTCTATGACAACTGACTTCTCCTTGATTATAGCACGAACCATGGATTCAATTTACTTCGAGTGCTTTCGAAGATATTTGTGAAAAATCGAATTTTCATGATTTCGTTTTTATTTTTTTCTCACCTTATTTGATAATGCAAATGTCATATTCCCATTGCAACTTTTCCTGCTCTATAAACTGATGTTATTAGATTTTCAATCTGACGTTTCGTTTCTTGGCAACCATGATCATCTTTGGTTTTTTAAATACTCGACACCATTTTTATATCCCTAAAAAAACTATAATTCCAATCCTAAATACGATATAACGCTCTTTTGACTTACCCGACGTTTCGGATTCAAAAAGACATCTTCAATGTTATTTGATGAGGATTACGAAGAAACAAAGCGTCGGATCAAAAATCGAATTACGTCATCATCTAGTGGAGAAAAAATGCCATAGCATTTTGAATCTTGTTTTGGTTTATCTTCTTAATTGAAACACGAAAAAAAAAATAAGTAAGCAATATGCTTATCATCAAGTTACAAAATATTTATTTTATACACTAACAAAAAAATTATTATAACTATACATAATTATTTAATCTTATGTTCAAAAGTCCTTCCTCATTTTTTAGGCAAACGTAGCAACTGTAAACAATTTCGTCCATTACATTATCTAACATCCTTGAAGTTATTCTCCCAATGGCGGCTTGAACCTCGGCTCTAAGTTGTTCTACATTTTCTTACGTTCTCATTCTTGTCAGCCACTAGCAAAACATCATTCTGCGCTGTTCATCACCAGGTACCGAACTATGAAAAGTTCGGAATCTAAATGGCCTGTAACCGTCTTTGTAAAGTATCCTTTAGGCATTTGACCTAGGAATATTCTGCACTTTTTCGATTCACCTTAATCCTACAGTATCATCTTCTTGTACAGCCAACAAAACGTTTGGTGTTTGTTCTGGATTGTGTTTCTTTACTCTATGAAATACTGGTTTCTGAAAGGCACCATATTCTTTTAAGTTTGTGAGAAGTCTTTTGAAAATGGATCTATTTGGTTGACGTCGCTCCGGATATTTGAGCAAATATTGCCTTTCAGCATCGAAACAATTTTTATGGCTTTCAATATAGCAACCTAACATGTCTAATTTTTTTTTCCATTTGAAAAATGTGGCATTACGAAAAACACTTAGACAATCACAAGACAAAAAGGTCAAACAACCTATGATATTCGATCTAACTCTACTTCAAAATTACGATGTATCGAACAAAACTGACAGATCGTCACGATTTATTTGAAAAATTGCATCTCAAAGCCTACTTTTTCAAAGTAAAAAATAAATATTTCGTAGCCGAGGTTCAAGCGGCCATTTCAAGAATAACTTCAGGGATGCTAGATAACGTAATGAACAAAATTGTTTACCGTTGCTACGTTTGCCTAGA
The DNA here is from genome assembly GCA_951848785.1 of Callosobruchus maculatus. Classification (NCBI taxonomy): domain Eukaryota; kingdom Metazoa; phylum Arthropoda; class Insecta; order Coleoptera; family Chrysomelidae; genus Callosobruchus; species Callosobruchus maculatus. The sequence goes on from CATOUR010000285.1 coordinate 514,189, forward strand.
GAATGAAGCCGGACTTTTTGAACATAATTTTGAACAATATGTATAGTGATAATAATTTTCACAGTTATAATGATTTTTATGTTAGTGTATAAAATAGATACTTTGTAATTTGCTAATTACACATTGCTCACTTATTTTTTGTAGTTTTTGAATAGAGAATTAAATAAAAATAAAACTCAAAATCCTATGGCATTTTTTTTCTCCCCATGATGACCTAATTCGATTTTTGATCCGACGATTTGTTTCTTTGTAATCCTCATGAAATAACATTAAAGTTGTTTTTTGAATCCGAAACGTCGGATAAATGAAAAGAGCGATATATATCGTTGTACCTATTTATAATTAAAATTATAGTTTTTTGGGGATTTAAAAAAGTTGTCGCGTATTTAGAAAACAAAGTTGATGATGGTTGCTAAGAAACGAAACGACGGATTGAAAATCTAATAACATCAGTTTATAGAGCAGGAAAAGTTGCAATAGGAATGTGGAATTTGCATTGTCACATCTTTTCAAATGAAGTGATAAAACAATAGAAACGAAATCGGGAAAATTCGATTTTTCCCAAACATTTTCGGAAGTACGCGGAATTTTCAAATTTTTAGAACGCCATATTAAATTTAACCATCTTTGTAAACCTTCTGGTTTACGAGATCCATGTAGTGCGCGTTCTTATGTGGGACACAGTGTATATTGCACTTGCTTTTTAACTTTGAAACCACAGAACTGAAAATACGTGTAATGTAAAATGTGTGGTTATGAAATTACTAAGGTGCGCATGCGCATTTGCTACTACATCCTTGCTACATCCCCAGGAAATCCTGTAATTCCTCGGTAAATCCCGTACTTCCTTGGTACATCCCTGTACATCCTAACAATTTTGATGAAATCCCTGTACATCCTCAATAAATCCTGGTAATTCCTTCTGGGTGTACACCATAAATCCCCATGTGTTCACCCCTCGGATAGTGATCAACTTAATTTTTTTGTATGGAACTATAACTTTTTTTTAATTCTTCTAGTTTCCATCATTGATCTCTATTCGACTCTAAAATATTTTTGGGATCGCTTGCGATGTTGCCAAGTTATGATTTATTTTTTATTAATTTCCGGATTTGCAAGGTCGCAAGTAATACGTCCAAATTGATATATTCCTTTAACTTTTCTCAATAATATTATACAGCGAGTTACTTGTATATGAATTGAATATTGTTTTAGATGTTACCAGCAATGTGCATCGACAGGGTGTTTTTGGCAGAATTTTAAATTACGGCAGTTTGAAGGTCATTTTACTTTGTTTTTTTAACATAACACCCTGTATGTTTTATTTTAAATCGAAATATCTACTAATAACCTATCTCGCCTTGTAATATTTTTTTCGCGTTTGCGACGTTGCCAAGTTATTAATTATTTTTCCAAATTTTCAAACAATAATCGCTGATTTTTATTAATAGAACACACTGTATATTTTGTTTAACATAGAGGTACTCCCTAGTAATGGTTTACGGCATGAACAAGTTTTGACTGGTGTTCCTAAAATAATAAAACCGTTTTCCTTGCACATACTACATATGAATTTCGAATACCAGGTCAGTAAAGGTACAGGAACGCCTGAATATCTTCAGAACTTGCACAGCTGGAGCGAGAAAATCAATATCTGCAGATTTTCGATCATGCAGAATTCAAAAATTCTAACTGTAGTGTTGCCAGATTTACCACTTTTACGTTACACGTCATAATTTTGTTATTTTAAATAGAATCCTCTACTTATTTTCATTGCAATGAATTGCGCATGTCGAATTTAGTAAGATCTCACAATTTAAAGATTTTGTTTCTATTAATTACTGAGATACAGCAACACCGCTTCTTCAGTAAACCGTACCGGAACGCTTAAATATTTCCAAAACTGTCACAGCTGGAGCGGTGAAATTCAATACTTGAGGGTTTTTGAACATACAGAATTCAAAAATGCTAACATCAGTGTTGTCAGATTTACCACTTTTACGGTAGACTTCATTAATGGCGCATTCCATTCAAAATTATACTAATAATAAAAATCGGGGATGTTTGTTTGAAAATTTGGAAAAATAATTTATAACTTGACAACGTCGCAAACGCGAAAAAAAATATTACAAGGCAAGATATGGTATTAGTAGATATTTCGATTTAAAATAAAACACAGGGTGTTACATTAAAAAACAAAGTAACCTTCACATTGCCGTAATTTAAAACCTTCCAAAAGAAACCTTAAAATATTTTAGAGTTAAATAGTGATCAATGATAGAAACTAGAAGAGTTAATAAAAGTTATAGTTTATATAAAAACATCAAGTTGATCACTATCCTACTTTCCCGCAACACCCCGTATGTTTAAAACATTTTCAGGATATGCGCCTGAAGTAACCAAATAACTTTTGTATTTGATATTTTCTTTTAGGTATATCTTGCGAGATATCGAAGAATTACACACTAAATGGACACCCTGTATATGTATTTAAACTAGAGTGAACTCATCGCAACTCATTATTTAGATGCATCAGTGGTATAAATTTAACCATATCCTTATACTTGCAATAACATTCGGTAGTTTCACTTTGATAATTGCTTTACTCACAGTGCTTATAATATACTTAATACAATAAATATTCATAAGTTAACTAAGTATATTCGTCGCGACTCTACCGTACTATAGCTTATATATAACGCTATCCGCTTCCCGATGGCGTCAGCGCATCGAACACTTGCCGCTGGCTTGGTAGCGAGAGGTGGGGTCTATAGCGTCATATGGTTAGCTAAATCGAATAATGGTTCTGATCTAACCTCCTAATGCAATAGCCTTTAAACCTAATGATTTCAGTAACACTCACCCATAGCCATCTTGGTATGTTCGAGCACGACCATCAGCCGGCGCATGCAAGCATAGGCCGTGCCTCGGTCCGACTCGGTCTCCGGAGGCGCGGCGCCGTCGCCGTTGCTCAGCACGCCATCTTTGACCACGTAGTGCACCAGGTCCATGGCCCGACGCATCTGACAGAACACCGTATCGCGATTCTCGCGGGCTGACGGACAGTCGGGATGTCGCAGGCAAGTCTGCAATGAAATAGGTCATCAATCATCAAGATCTAGAATGGCGATTTTTTCAATCGAACTTTGTCTGATAGCGGATAAAATCATCTACAGGATGAGTTTTTAGTACCGGCTCGGTCAATAACTCCACTACTGTAGAAGATAGCGAAAAAAGTTGTATATAAAAGTTGCAGCCACGGATATTCTCCTTGCTCAGAAAATATTTTGATTTATACAGGGTTATCCGTAACTACGTGGTGATGCAAACATACATTTTTTTAAATGAGACACCCTTTATATTATCCCATTTTTAGATTCTACTAATAATTCCTCTTCTCACGATATAGGGCATTATAACATTATACAGGGTATTTCAAAAGTGATGACCATTTTCATCTCCAAGTCGCTGTCAAATGAACGTACTGTATATCAAAAAGTGATGAATCAAAAATTATTTTTTTACACAGATGGATCAAAAATATCATCTAGTTCTAAAATCCACTATAAAAAAAGCCCGCGACGCATATTCGTATTCAGGGGAAGAATGCAAAATCCAGATTTTCTATTTTTTTTCAAATATAACCCCCGATATTTTATTGTACCAAAGAATTGCTCTTAATATTCTCTTTCATCTGTGTATAGCACTTGTTGTACATACGACCATCAGTTTCCGAGATATTTCGATTTTTCGGTAAATTTAAAACAAGGCTCCTATTTGTGTACTGAATTTTATTTATTTTGAGAGAGTACTATCGAATTTGTCTTTTATTTAACGAACAACGAAATTATAAGGTCATGATAGTATTTGATGAAGTCAAAACCCTGAATCGTCGAGATAATAAGGTCAAGTATGCTGAGGAAACAATTTTGGTAGGCGTAATGCATAATTATCAAGCAGATTTATCAGGTATGGTTTAAAAAATTGACGGTTTTCATAACCTGCTCAATAATTCCGTACTGTGTGTGAAAAACGAGCTTTAAAAATTAATTTTTCCATTGAGGGTATTTAGGAGAATCTTTGAGAAATTGCCTACTTGCATCTAGAATGTATCAACTATGAACAGCAATATCCAGAATGGAGGCACTCTGAAGCTAATGCGTTTGAAAGATTGAATAATAATTTCTTTGGACCGCGTCGTTTAATATCTCATAGCCTATCTGATAGATCTGCTTGATAATTATGCATTATCTATAAAATTAGTTTTCTCAGCACACTTGACCTATATTATCTCGGTAATCCAGTGTTTTGACTTGATCAAGTATTATTATGGCCTTATATTTTAGTTGTTTGTTAAGCAAAAATAAAATTTGATAGTATTTTCTCAAAATAAATAAATTTTAGTAAACAAATCTCGATTTGGAGATAATACGCTTTTTGGACGTGATATCTGCGTAACGAAAATCCATGTCACTCATTTCCGTCAGTTTGTCTATCTATCTGTCGGCCTATGTGTCTGTTGGCATTTTTCTAGCATCGTAATCTCAGTAACCGCTGCATGGATTGTGATTAAATTTGGGTAGTAATATGCTGTGGGGTTGTAGTAGGTAATGCTGTATAATTTTGAAAATCGGTATATAATTTGCAAAAAACAAAATACTTCAAATATTCCTCAAACTTCATTTTTAGGCGTTTTAGGGGTTCCTGATCATTTTCTATTTTGGTATGATTGGGGGGTGGGGAGTTCTAAAACTGAAAAATATGTTGTATTCATAATACGCTGTCCATTGGCCCGACTTTTTTAGATCCATTTCAACATTCCCTTTTCTGGTGTAACCTGGAACCTGTTGAAGACAGAAAACGCGTATAGTTTCTAGAAATCGTGTCAGTCATGGCCCAAAAGAATAATCAAAAGACTAAAAATATAAAAACCGCTCAAAGTCACGCGTTTTAATTCATAATTGGCTGCCTATTAACCTGTGACCACCTGAACATTGCCTTCCAATCAGATCGTTCTGTACTGTGTAATTTGGAATTGATTATAATGAAATTTCGAACCAGTATTATTACCGTTAGGAGGATAGAAAACGCATATAGTTTTCAGAAATCGTGTCAGTGGCGGCACAGCTATAATAAAAAACTAAAAATATAAAACCAGCTCTAACATCTTCTTAGACAGTTTGGGGTTTCCTAATGATTTATCTTCGTCCAGTTGAAGCTTACAGAATAAAAAACTATGTCGTTCTAGTCTCAATGGAGGGAGATGCAAGAAACAATTTGCGAGAGTTTTTGTGTTGGAGGTTTTTTGCAGGTCGGCGGGCAGGTGATGATTTGGTTGCAAGAGGATCTCATACTACAGCTTCATGCAATGGGGGAATAATAAAATAGTATCACCATTATGTGTAAGAAGTATAAATTGTGATCTAGTTTCACAGAGTCTTGTTTATACACTTTATGTTGGAACACCCTATATAAGCCATGAAAAATGTTAATAGTATTAAAAAATAGGTCAAATTTTGCTATCGGATAATTTCAGCATTACCTTCAGTAAGCGCATTTTTACTGTTCTTCCGATTTGAAATTTAGATTAAAGGGTAAGTAGGTGCATGAGATCTTACATAAGGCAATCACATACCAAGTGTCCCAGAATTTCCTTGACAGGGGAGATTTTCATGACGAAAAACAGTTCAAGCAAGACCTGAGCTGCAATTCCGAATGTACTATAGGGTCTATCATACCATGCATTCAAAACATTTTTTTTGTACGTCTTCCTCGGAAACTCACCCCCAACTTTTTGTTTTTAAATAGGACCCCATAGGTTTTCCTGCATAAATGGTATCCCTATTTTATTCAAAATCTTGTTTTACTTTGAATGCTATACGCATTTTTTCGTAAAATCATAATAACAATATAAACAAAATAAAAATTTGTTTGACAACTAACATTTCTGCAAAAAACAGATTAAAAAAAAGAAAACTAAGTGTGTTTTTTAAAGTACTGAGTTTTGACAAAGCGTCTTATTTATCTTTTTCTTATTAGGAAAATATTACGCCTCAAACAATCCCTATTTTATTTATCTTAATATGCTTATGATTTCATGAAAAAAATAGGTTTGTGTATAAAATCAAAGACACTACAAGGTTTCGAATAAAATAAGGACTTAATTTGTGTCGAAAAAGACTATTTGGTGTTATTTGAAAAAAATGGGGAACTTTTAAGGGTTAACCTATAGTGCTTTCAAAAATACCACGCAGTTTTCGTTTCGGCTTTTTTTGTTACGAAAATGTGACGTGTCAAGGACATTCAGGGACACCAGGTATATTAAAAAATAGCTAAACATAAAACAATTCAAGATTGTTCTTCTTATTATTAATTGGTGGAATATAATATAGCGCGTGTTTTGTCAAGTGGTAAAACAAATTCAAAGTTATGTATACCAAAATGATATAACCAATTCAGTCGGCAAAAACTGATGAATTGTGTTCTTTCTGAAAAAATCTTCTCATAAGTGTGGCTTGTGACATTAGATATACCGGGTTGTTCACGTTATTTGACACGGAGCATTATGGCTGAAGTATCTGATAAAAAAGAAAATAATAATTTCGAATAGATAGGGACCCATTAGGGCTACATTCTAAAAATATTTTCATGTCATACAGGGTGTCCCCAAAACACGAAACGTGTCAAAGTTATGTTTTTTTTAATAGGATACCCTATTCATTATTGCATAATTATTCAGAATCCTTGGTAAATTCTAGTATCACTTTATGTATCATCACACATGGGACATGGGAAAGTGAACCGTTTAGGTGTAAATCACCATTTTCTGTATAAGTAGATGTCAGAAAAAAATTGTCAGAGATTATAAAATTTAAAAGGCTGTGACTTTGGCATATTACTAAGCATGAAGTGCGTCAGCTTAGGTTAGACGGTCAAATTTGAATTACGTTTGTGCTTGGAAAAATCGTTCGATTATTTAAGGAAACATCAATCAGAGATAACTTGATTTTTTTAAATGGGAATATATAATTTTTTATACGATTCATTTGATAGCCTTTCTAATGATATAAAGTTGTAAATGTCATTCTCTGATAGTTTTCACTTAATTCCAAATTTTCAATCAAATCGGTGTTTTTCAATTTTTCTACCTATAAGATAATCCGCTTAGCAGACCGTGTAATATAAACAAAAACCTGTTCCGATAGAAGAAAACGACTAACTTAGCAGAAAAATACAGATGAACTGGACTAAAGAGATAAGATTATAAAAATTACATACAACAAATGAACTCTAAGCAAAAACAACCGCGATAACATATCTAAGGTCAAACAGAAGCTGGAGTACGACAGAAATGAATATATTTCACGGCGTACTAGTTAGGACAATGTACTAGAAATTGCCAATTTCAAAAAAAAAGTTTGAAAAGAAAACTACTAGTGATTGTTGAAGGCAGTTTATCATTATCTTCAGAATGAAATTTCACGTTTAATGCTATAAAAAGGTATTCAATTCTGTCAAATCAAAATCTAATTATCGGCAACAACTTTTCCACAACGTCACTTAAAACCAGCCAGGGGCGTACTCCCAGATAGCAGCGATATATTTTCCTTAATTTCTACACGAGTTCTACGTAGTAGTAAGGTCAGTATTCACTGAATGACGAATAAGATTGACATTTAGCGGCCATCCAGATCGCGGGTCATCGCCCACCCTTTTCTGGCCCGCCTTAGACTTCTTTGACTACCTCGTAACTCGTAACTTATACTTAGCTCAAACCTAATATCTGTAAGCTTCCAGTGCGTTTTGGTACAAGTTTTGTTGATAGTCCAAGAGCCAGTGATTGGCTGACTTACGGTGTTTCAGCAAATTTCATATTAATGCTAGGTAGGTAATTCTTGGATATCTCGCAAAGTATACCTGATAGAAGAAAATTTCAAATACAAAAGTTATTTGGTTACTTAAGACGCATATTCTAAAAATATTTTGAAATATACAGGGTGTAGCGAGAAAGTAGGATAGTGACCAACTTAATTTTGTTATATGGAACTATAACTTTTTTTAAAATTCTTTTAGTTTACATCATTGATCTCTATCTAACCCTAAAATATTTTTGGCATAGGTTATGACCTTGCCAAGTTATAATTTATTTTCTATTAATTTCCGGATTTGCAAGGTCGGAAGTAATACGTCCAAATTGATATATTCCTTCAACTTTTCCTAATAATATTGTACAGCGAATTATTTGAATATTAAGTGGATATTTGTTTGTGTGTTACTAGCAATTTATATCTACAGGGTGTTTTTGGCAGAATTTTAAATTACAGCAACATGAAGGTCATTTTACTTTGTTCTTTTAAATGTAACGCCATGTATTTTTTATTTTGAATCGAAATATCTACTAATACCCTATCTCGCCTTGTAGTTTTTTTTGCGTTTGCGACGTTGCCAAGTTATTAATTATTTTTCCAAATTTTTAAACAAATATCCCCGATTTTAATGTATTTCAAATAGAATCCTCTACTTATTTTTATTGCAATGAAATGCGCATGTCTAGTTTAGTAAGATCTCACAATTTCAAAATTTTATTTCTATTAATTACTGAGATACGGCAACACCGCTTTTTCAGTAAACGGTACTGGAACGCTTAAATATTTCCAAAACCGCCACAGCTGGAGAGGTGAAATTCAATACTTGGGGTTTTTGAACATACAGAATTCAAAAACGCTAACACCAGTGTTGTCAGACTTACCACTTTTACGTTGAACTTCATTCCATTCAAAATTATGACGTAAAATTGGTAAATCTGACAACACTGCTGTTAGCATTTTTGAATTCTGTATGTTCAAAAACCGCCAAGTATTGAATTTCACCTCTCCAGCTATGGCGGTTTTGGAAATATTTAAGCGTTCCGGTACCGTTTACTGAGAAAGCGATGTTGCCGTATCTCAGTAATTATTAGAGACAAAATTTTGAAATAGTGAGATCTTACTAAGTTCGACATGTGCAATTTATTGCAATAAAAATAAGTAGAGGATTCTATTTAAAATAAATTAGAATCGGGGATATTTATTTAGAAATTTGGAAAAATAATTTATAACTTGGCAACGTCGCAAACGCAAAAAAAAATATCTCAAGGCAAGATAGGGTATTAGTAGATATTTCGATTTAAAATAAAACATACAGGGTGTTACATTTAAAAAACAAAGTAAAATGACCTTCAAATTGCCGTAATTTAAAATTCTGCCAAAACTACCCTGTAGATACAAGTTGCTGGTAACATCCAAAACAATATCCACTTAATATTCAAGTAACCTGCTGTATAATATTATTGAGAAAATTTGGAGGAATATATCAATTTTGACGTATTACTTGCGACCTTGCAAATCCGGAAATTAATAGAAAATAAATTATAACTTGGCAACGTCGCAACGGATCCCAAAAATGTTTTAGGGTTGAATAGAGATCAATGATGGAAACTAGAAAAAATTAAGAAAAAGATATAGTTCCATATAAAAAAAATCAAGTTGATTACTATTCTACTTTCCCGCAGCACCCTGTATATTTTAAGATATTTTTATAATAGGCATATTAAATAACTAAATAACTTTTGTATTTGACATTTTCTTCTATCAGGTATACCTTGCGAGATATCTAAGAATTACTCCTCCTTTGGGCGAGAGCGGGAATCCAAAAGCGCAAAAAAGTGGGTTCTAAAACGTCATTTTAGCATTTTAATATATTGTAGAATCGAATAGAATTATTTATTCGCTACAGATTGCTATTAAACCAGATAAGTTTCGTTAGCAACTCAATAGGTGTTAAATACAAATAAATTGACATAGTGTAAAGGACAAAATAAGTACAAAATATAGACAAACAACAGTAGAAAATACACGAGGGTTGCTCTATACCTCCGTCAATCCACCAGTACGCAGACAGCTGTTTCACGCTTATTAGCGATCATCAGTGCGCCTTAGGTCGATTGACGGAAGTCAATCGGCTTTACGCTGCTTGCGTCAAAATCCGCGCCTCTAGTGGCAGAAAGCGAACGAGCCTTGTCGTTCCACCAAGGAGAGTTTACTGCTGCTAGTAGCGTTTCTCTCTTTGGTTGCCGTCACTTTCGGGTACTAGATGGCGCACCGGCAGAATTCCTTCTGTCTTACTCGCAGTAGAAAATACGTTACGAAAGAAACCACTAAAGTTTACGTCGTTTCAACAAGCTCCTTCAGGCTATAAAAACGTTTCTCCGCAAGAAAATCTCTCAATTTTTTCCTAAATTTGATATTTGATTGGATAGTTTTTGAACTATCAGGGAACAGATTATAGTAGTGGATGGTAGTAAGTATATACCTTTTCTTATAGAAAAACCCAATGGCAGACACCTATTTCGATTCCTAATGCCTGTCAAAAATTTTATGAAGTTGAAAATTGTACGGAAATTTACATTACTTTAGCAACGATGAAAATAATAGCTGTTATTCATATTCTTATTATAACTATAGTTTTTGAATGGCAGACACCTAGGCAAGTTCCAACATACTGTCCAGTTAAATATTTATCTGGATAGTCGATGGAGTTGGCCGTTACTTGATGGTGATCCATACTAATACAAAAAACTATTTCCGATGAATGATCACCACTTTTGGTTAAAAAACTTGCGACGATCGTTTCGACACAGTGTCTTTATTGTTTGATCGGAGATACTTTTTTGTATTTATCTGGAAGATAACGGTTAACTGTTAGACAAATTGTTTAAACAATTTGAACGTTAAACTTTATCTTACACGTAAATCTGTCAGTTAATATTCATAGAAACGCTAAGTGGCAGGCACCTAACTGGCACTTTTAACTGGACATTGAGCAACTGGCCCTAATGTTACTATTACGAATGTATTTTTCATAAAATTTTCAACTTTTGAAATTTTACAAAACAGATTAGGACCCGGAATAGGTGTCTGCCATTGGGTTTTTGTATAAGAAAAGGTATACACTACAGTATATAAATACAGCAGACTTGCTAAAATGACGTTTTAGAACTCACTTTTTGCACTTTTGGACTCCCGTCCACGCCCAAAGGAACGGTCGCCGGAGATGGTGAATCCCCATTTCACCTACGGCATGTGTACTAGTATACCCGTCACCTATCATAAATATAAAGTTTGCTCACTGTCTCTCATCAGTCTATGAGCTCTGACCATAATTTCATCGCCCAGCGTTGTTCTTTTGAATCAGCCATCGCTCATAGTGACGAGGTTTCAAAACAGAGGTGCGCTGGTTCAACGACGATGACAAACAATCCTGCGTCGGTACTCTGTAACTTAAAAACGTGTTTCTATTCACTATGTACTATGGGATCGGACCGATCGGGTGGCCTCGTAAATATGTCACCGTAGTAGGCACCACAGCATAATAAACAACCAGAACAATAACTCAGGATTGCGGAAATTACACGCGCATCCCCACTTTTGGATGATTTTTTGTAGGGTTGGTAACGGTGCTTCGATACTTCTGCACTAATATCGAGTATTTTTTCATCGATACTTTTTGAGGCGTTCCAAGCTGGTATCGATACTTTTGTATCGGTATCGAAAATAATTATGTAATTATTGGGGGGTGTAATCAGTTGCACAATATGCTCTGTACGAACCAAACCTATTTGGCTAGAAAATATCGAGTTGGTACCGGTATCGATATTTTCATTTTCGCATCTCTACCCAAACTTCACAGCCATAAAATCATCGATAAATCCTCCCAAGGTCAAATTTTGTAGGAACCATTTTTATATAGGAAATCCTCAGAGATATTATGCTGGTTGTTTATTATGCTGTGATAGGCACTTTGTGACAGGCACCCAAACTGCCCGATCGTCATGGTCGTCATGGTGATAGAAACATGTTTCTATCTCTTAAAGGGGTGATACACGTACGAGCAAGTACGCGTACTTATGGCTCGATGACCTTTTTCGCCTGTGTGTCACCGTAAGTACGCGTACTTCAAAACCGTCGCGCAAACCGCCGGCGATACAACTGGTTTGAAATCTTGCTCGTAGCTTGTCTCCGCTCGTACTGCGAGCCGCGAGCCTCCACTTTGTTTCGGCAGGCCATCGATGCGCACCGCTTGTTGTGTTTGGCGTTTATTAAAAGTTTAATTTATTTGCGAAAATTTTCAAAATGAGTGATTTCAGCTTCACGTGTGTCACCGACGTCGAGCCGAGTAAGTACTTAGAAACCGCGTACCTAAAGTTTATACGTGTATCACCCACTTTAAGTTCAATCAATCAATCAATCAATCAATCAATCAATCAATCAATCAATCAATCAATCAATCAATCAATCAATCAATCAATCAATCAATCAATCAATCAATCAATCAATCAATCAATTTATTGGTATCAATATACAAAACGTAAAACGTTACAGAGTACCGACGCTGATGTTCAGAGCAGTAGTTTCGAGCAGACTGAACTTGGGTGCACTGCGAAGCTAAAGCGCGACTGGGTAGCTGCTATAGTAAAGCCCAGAGATATACCATTTGTTTACAAAGTGAGGATCTCCGCAAAAAGTGCCGACAGAGAAAGGGAACGGGGTCGGACTGGGCGTTCGAATTCGATGGAGTGGGCAACAACGAAAATGTTCGTTCCATCCAATAAAGTGCTCATACATCAGTTGGTTGAACAAGATGTTTGAAACTTTATTATCTGTTGATAAATATATGGTAGAGACATTTCAATATAACCGTATAAACCATATGGTAAATTATTCCTTTCTACACTCAATTTTAATGTTCGATTCGTTGTTTTAGTTGTCCCCAAATTAATTCTATAGGACTGAAAATGCAAAAATAGGGAGGCAACCTTAAGACATCATGACCATACTTTTTAGCTATGCTTTCTATGACATATTGTTTCTCAAACTGTTCAGTGTGGAGGACTTTCAATAATTCAGTTTTTTTTGTAAGTTTCTTCAAAGTACAAATCCTGTTTTATGAGAAAATCTTGTATTTCCGCCTTCGATAACGCTGAATTCGGAATTTTGTACCTTTGTCTGGAGTGATAGCTTGCGTTGTCCATTACGATGACGCCAAATGGCTTTAAATTGGGAATAAGTGTATACTCAAACCATTGCTCAAATACTCCCGAGTCCATGTTTTTGTGGTAGTCTATATTGCAGTCTTCAATTTTCTTTCCGCATAATTTGAGTGCGTTTTCGACCTAGCCCTCAGATGATCCGCAGTGTAAGATAAGTATACGCGGTATCATGGGGATCATACCAGGTCTCGTCAAGGTAGTACACTGACCTCCCCTGCTCGTTCCGGTATTGCTCTCAAGTAATCGTGCCGCCATTCCACAATCCTTGCACTTTCCATTATAGCCATTCGTTTGTTCACAGTTCTGTACCTAAACCCAATCTTCCTAATCCATCGCTGCAATGTACTCCTTGGATACTGTTACCCCATTCTAGCCAATTGTCTTTGAACGGATTCGATTGTGGGTAGTTCATTAATTTTGTACTTTTCGTACACAATATTCCTCAATAATTTTGTGATCGTGGGATCTAGTTCTTTTGAAACACCAGCATCAAACCTACGCTTCCTCTTTTGTGGCCCATTTCTCAAAATTTCACATACTGTTGTATATGGAACGTCTGTTAGAATTGACGTCTTTTTGATCATACTCTCTTTATTTTCATTCTCCGGATCCTTCGTTAGTTCATTATCATTTAGTACTATTTGTTTTGCATCTGCGCTAAGATGTGACCTTTTGTGAGGTTTTAATTGGTCTACCTCCACCTCCCTCTGTTCAAATTCATTATCAGTGTCCGTACTATAGTCACTACTTTCACCACCGTAATGACAAACCGCCGACGTAGCTTCACTGCTGCAGGGTAATTCACATCGCTGTGAAATCCCATTATCTTCCCAAGGCCGAAACATACTCTAGCTGTCACACTTCCAAAAAAAACGTCGGATTCAGACAGAAAAGTAACGCACAAAAGTAAAAGCAGATTGGCGTTGCTATCAATAACGGTAGCAATACCTGCCTAAACAATTTGACTAAGTCCGGTCCTCTTCATCGATGGAGTCGCTAATAATCCTAAAATGTGTCGGTCTTATCATAGTTCAGTCAAAATATACATCGTGAACGTCATCCGACAGATTTACGTTCAAATACAACTTAGTGTTTCATTTTCACCATTCTAAAAGGTTACGTTATGTTAGAAAATTGGTTAGAAGCACATTCCATGAATTGGTTACGAGTACGAAAGTAAAATAATGGTAACCATTGAATATTATCAAAACTGTATCTATTCCAAATGATGAACTGTACTAAGAGATGGAATGCAGTTTTTATATAGCGCAAAACGTACACAAATGGTATATCTCTGGGCTCTACTATACCAGTTCGCTAGACCTCGGCTAACGTAAATTAAATACAACTGTTCTACAAATTCGCGAGTCGCTGCCACCGACTGCGACTATTAAATCAAATTAATTGTCGGTGGTCGCTGCTACCAACAATTCTTCGCCCGTCGCTGGTCGTCAGTAGTTTGTCTCGCCTGAGAGCAGTGCAGCATCCTAGTCGCAGCGAGTTTACGAATATTTCTATTGAGTTTCAAAGGTAACTTCTAATAATGAGTGAATTTGCTGTATAAAATGATGACACTTGTTCATCTTGTTAGTAACAACCCAGAATTATATGATCCTCGAGACGTGTCATATAAGTTAACATTAAAAATTCCTTAAATTTCGTTTCATTATGTATTAGGTGCTTTTCTATTAAAATAGCCTGAGAGCCTTCTATTTTCCTGTTTTAAACATAGCCAGTTTTTTCTGCCTATGCCTCTCATTTTGTAGTGGCAAATGTGAGATTGAACTTTCCTCTTCGGCCTGGTAATGTGATAATATTGAGATAACTGCTCTTTTACTAATGTTCATCTTCAATATGCGACTTTTCCGTTCACCAGAACTTTGAAGGTTATTTATTCAATATGTATGTAGGAAAACAATCTTGGCAACTGTACACCTACCAGGTAATGGCTACCAGTGATCAGCGAATCCGTAGCAGAACGTAATAGTCGTAACGATTCAGTAGTAGCTATCCAGTCGCAACTTCCAACGACTGATGAATTTGTAGGAGAACGGCTTCTCTGCGCTCCACGTCATCAGTCCGACCGTGCTACGACTAGTAGCGAAGAGCCAAAAAATATAAATTTCATGACCTTCAGGTCACTCCCTGTATTTTTACGAGGTATTTCTTCTTCTTCTTCTTCTTCTTCGTATGACTAGGATTTCTCCTGTCTGTCTGACATTAAATCATCTTCCCATCTTTTCTTTGGCCGTCCTGGAGGTCTTTGATTGTATGGTTTGTTATTTTTACATATGTGAGCCAATCTGTTGGGTCTCATTCTATTTACATGGTCGTCCCATTTTTTCTTCCGTGTTTTTATCCATTTATTGATGCTGTTAATGTTGCATTGTTCTCGTATGTTTTTATTTGTTTGTCTGTCCCTGAGAGTTATTCCCATAATTGATCTTAGTGTTTTCATTTCTATGCTATTGAACATTTGTTTTGTTCTCTTTGTGTCTGCTCGTGTTTCTGCCGCATATGTTAGAATTGGTCGCATCGTTGTTTTATATAGGTACTGTTAGATAATTTAGTGGACTGTAGTTTTTTGTACGATGTGGTTTGCGGGTAAAACTGATTGCGGAGTTACGAAAAACTGTGTTGTCGCCTACCTTTATCTTGATCTTCTAGCCTATCTGGTCCAGCGGTGAAGGAGCGCTCCTGTAGCACGAGGGCACCGTAGAAAATCAGCGGAAAACGAGGGTGTTCAGTTGCTAGCGTGTGACTGACTCACTTTTTTACAAGCGTCTTTGCGCAGGTGCGGATGAGCAAGCGACAACGTACACCGCAATCAGAAAAATGAATATAGAAAACCACATATACACTTAACATACTACCCACCATTTTTGGTTAATGGAAAATAAGCAAAAATCAAACTATACTAGTTACTTTGGCAAAAAGAATTAAAGTTTTCATTGAGGAAAAAAACCCAAACTTAAGGGATACTTATATGCAAAGATAAATGCATTATATACAAACAAAATGAATGAAACAACTATTGCGCCGGTAAGGGGCAAAGTTTATTTACGGGGCGTCGATAAGTACCTTGACTTGTACGAACTTGCGCAACTCTAGACACACCGTCCTTGCCAGGAAAAAACTTATCGATTCGCGCCAATACCCATTTCATTGGGGGAACATTGTCCTGTTTCACAAGCACTAAAGTACCAATCTTAGGCTCAGCACCTGGAGTATACCATTTTGTTTTCTGATGAAGACCATGGAGGTACTCCTGATGCCATCGCATCCAAAAATCTCTATGTAACCGAAGGAGAAGTTGATATCTATCCAAGCGATTATTATTTAAATTAGTATGATCGGGGTCAGGCAAACAAGTTAGTGGATTAAGCGTTAAAAAATGACCAGGGCTCAATGCCGTATAATCATTTGGATCTGAACTTAGGGCACATAATGGTCTAGAATTTAAGAGAGCTTCGATCTGAATTAAGACTGTGTTCAATTCCTCATATGTTAGAATTTGAGACCCAATAACTCTAGACAAATGTGTTTTCACTGATTTAATGCCAGCTTCGTATAGTCCTCCAAAGTTGGAAGCATAAGGAGGTTGAAATGACCATTCAATATTTTCTGTTTCAGCACAGCCCTTCATAATTTTTAATAAGCATTTATTTGCGCCAGAAAAGTTAGTGCCATTGTCGCTAATTATTTTTGAGCATCTTCCACGCCGAGCGATGAATCTGCGTAATGCACATAAAAAATTCTCGCTGGAGAGGTCTGAGACGAGTTCGATGTGGATGGCCTTAACCGCGCAACATACAAATACACAGATGTAGGCCTTAATAGATTTTGCGCCTCTGTGTTTCCCTAATGTGATATAATAGGGTCCACCTATATCAATCCCTACAGTGGCAAATGATTTTGATTGTGTTACTCTATCCGCGGGTAACTGTCCCATAGGTGGTTGAAATGGACGAGTAGGCCGGGTACGCCAACATGTAATACAGCGCGAAACTATTTTCTTAATTGCGCGGCGTGCAGACAAAACCCAATAATTTTGGGCAACCAGGTATTGCGTTGTCTGTAGACCAGGATGTAAGTGTTTGGTATGCGTATCAGAAATAATGAGATCTGTTGAATGCAAATTTTGCGGTAATAAAATAGGGAATCTCCTATCGTAACTGAGCAGTGAGTTGTGGAGTCTACCACCAACTCTGAGAATTTCATTTTCATCCAAGAAAGCTCCAAGTTTTCTTAAAGGTTTGCTAATTATTGCCTCAGTTTTTAAATTCTGAATGTCCGTTGAAAAATGCATATTTTGAGTATACTTAATCAAAACATTCATTGCATTTTTTAAACATAAAGCGGTAAGTGAATTAGAAAGCTTCATATTGGTGTTTCTAGTATTGTGGATAAATCTTTGAATATATGCAACAACTGATTGCAATTTGCGTAATGACGAAAATTTTGGAAAAAGAGTATCAAGTGGGTTTGAGTCTATATTAGAAATTAGAACGGTTTTTCGTTGCTCATTATCAACCGATTGGGGTTCAATCGGCGGTGGTTGCACAGTAGGCCAAAGCGGATATGGTTTCAAAAGAAAAGAAGAACCTACCCACCATAACCGATGGTTTTTAAACTCTAGGGGTTGCAAGCCACGTGAAGCGCAATCAGCAATGTTATTTTCAGATGATACATGACACCACTGAGCATTAGGCATAATTTCTTGAATCACTGATATTCTATTACCTACGAATGGTTTCCATCTATGTGGCGAAGAATTAAGCCAATATAATACGATTGTAGAATCTGAGAACGCAAAAATGTTTTTGAAAGAGATTTTACCATTATATGTGCGGATAACCAAACGTAAGAGTTCAGACAACAGAACTGCTCCCAGTAATTCACACCTAGGGATTGAAATTTGCTTCAGAGGGTTGACTTTAGATTTAGCGCATAAAAGAAAGGTTTGTACATCAGACTGAGTAACCACTCGCATATAAACTACTGCGGAATGAGCGTCCGCGCTGGCGTCAGAGAATCCTACCAAATCTATGTAGTCATATTTTTTAGGTAAAACTAAGCGGGGTATAGAAATATCTGATATGCAAGGTAATTGCCTTTTATACTCTTGCCAAGTTTCTAATATATTAGAACTAGGAATATCATCCCAATCCAGTTTCGCTAACCATAAGTTCCTTATAAGAAGTTTGGCAATCAATGTAATAGGCGTAAGGTATCCTAAAGGATCATATATACGAGCAACTTCACTTAATAAATTTCTTTTGGTACATAGTACATTACGTGGGTTTACAGTGTAAAAGAAAACATCCGATGAGGGATTCCATCTAAGTCCTAAAACTTTAATGCTGGGCACTGCTTCATTGTCAAAGCAAAATGAGGTATCTGATTGTGCTTCTAGCGGTAAGTTAGTTAAAAAGTCCTTGCTGTTACTAGCCCATTTATGCAATTTAAAGCAACCTTTATCTAGGCATTATACCAGGTCCTTACGGAGTGCTAAAGCATCACTTAAGCTATCACAGCCTGTGCAAATATCGTCAACGAATATGTCATTCAGCAAGACCTTGGAAGCTAAGGGATGAGTTTCCCTTTCATGTGTTGCCAAGTTTTGGATAGTTTTTAGGGCTAAATAGGGGGAACAACTAATGTCGAAAGTAACAGTGTTCAAAACATATTCATTGAGCTGAAAGTCTGGAGAAAATCTCCATAGAATTTTTTGAAAACGCCTTTGCGATGGATTAATTAGAATTTGTAAATACATTGATTTGATATCAGCAGTTATAGCAATTTGTGGCAATCTGAAGTTTAAAAGAATTTGACTAATACCTTTCTGAAGTTTAGGACCTGAGATAAGTGTGTCATTCAACGACAACTGATTTGAATCTTTGCAGCTGGCATCGAAAACCACTCTCAACTTAGTTGTGGTTGATTCCGGTTTCAATACATAGTGATGCGGTATAAAATATTCATGAAGCGGTGTTGAAGCGTTATAATTATGAGTATCAGATAGTGACATTTGTTTATTATCAATCATATCCTGCATAAATTTGGAATAAAGATCGTACAGATTCTGTTGCTTAGTAAACGTTTTTCTAAAACAAAAAATCTTTGTTGCGCGATTCGTTTGCTGTCAGAGAAAATCGGCTCGTCACTGTCACGAAACAACAACGATACAACGAACCTACCTGAAGGTTCTCGATAGGTTGTGTTTTTATAACTGTGTTCAGCCTTCTGCTCATCAGGAGATAAATGTGAATGCTGCGGAACTGACTCGATTTCCCAGAAACGTTTCAAAGAATCGTTAAGCGATTTCAAAGTAAAAAAGGAATTCTTAGTTACGCATTTCTGAGTATCAACCTGGCCCATAAAAATGTTACCAAAAGATGTATTGATAGCTTTAGGCAAATCTCCCTTAAAAGAATCAATATGAGTCCCAGCAAGAATACTTTGGAAAAAATGTGCGTTCAATATCAATTCAACTGGTTTAGGCATGAAAAATTCTGGATGTCCCCATTCTAAATCCTTAATGTGAGACCAGTCTCGTATATCAATATTGGTAGTTGGCATATTACCACAAATTTTTTCTAATACTATAGCTTCACAATTTAAGGTGGGGTGCGTTTTATTGAAAGGAGCAACAGTAAAAGAAATTTGACCCAAATTATTAAACATTTCCATGCCACCTAAACCGCAAATAGTAACCGAACTTCTTTGTATTGGCAAGCCTAGTTTTTCTGCGCATTTTTTTGATATGTAACAGGATTCACTACCTGCATCCAACAATGCTCTGCATGGTTGTTTGTTACCCATGTCTGTAATATTAATTTTTAGCGTAGATAATCAAGGGCGTACCCAGGATTTCAGTTAGGGGGGGGGCAGGGGGCTGCTTAGTGCTTATACCTGTTTCGAAAATTGACTTTTATTCATTAACTTTTATGATGACACAAAACAAATATTATAAGTACATAATAATTATACTATACATTATGTATAATATATAATATTATATATGTTTATTTTAATTTAACAGTAATCTTCTCGGATTTGCCGAAAATTTGTCTATGACAATCTTTTCAATAAACTCACTGTTGTCTTTTAAATAATTGCGATGTACGCTCATCAGACATAAACCCGTAAGCCTTTCTTCACCCATGGTGCTTCTTAGCCACGTTTTAACTCTTCGCAGCGTACTGAAGGACCGTTCTACGGTCGCCGTGGTGCATGGGATAGTGCTTAAAATAATTAATGCCTTTCTGACAGCAGGGTAAAAAATGTTCGCTTCTTTGAACAGATCAACTACTTCTATGTCCTTTAATTGATCATCTGATAAAGCCTTCGTCACCCATAAATTATGCCAAAGGTTCAGTTCCCCGGTGATATCCAGGTTATAAAATTCTTGGAATGATTCTGCGTTTTTGTGTAGGTCTGCAATGCTGGTTTTTGTCATATACAAGGGATGTAGCCTGCTTAAAGCAAACGCCGGAGTATTTTCTTGGGAGAATCGAATATTCAATGATGAAATGAGTGAATCAATGTATGGTATTATCAGGGAACGCCGCCAATATTCGTTATCATTGTCTGATGGCGGATTACTTCTATGTGTTTGCTTATGAGCAAGACGTGGAACCGAAATTTCTATGTTCAAATCCATTGCAACAGCTCGTGCTTTTTGAAGTATTTCATTACTTATTCTATCAGGAAACTCGCGGTCATTTCTGAGAATGTCCTTGATATTTTTAATGTGTTTTCCTACCGAGATCATGTCGATCGATTTAGCTTGCAGTGCGTTAACTACTGGTTCTATAACTGCTGAATATTTGGCTATTGTTTGTAGAGAAACAATAAACACTGGTTTTGTAACGGCTGAATGCAACTGATATGCAGATTTTCTGGTGGCATAATTTCCCTCTACAGATAACGTTTCTAGAGATTTCACGAGCTCTGAAAAATGTTGAGAAAACTTTCTGATTGATTTATATTTTTCGGACCATCTCGTCTCACATAATCGTGATAGGTTTGGAGCGTAGTTTCGACGTGTAGTCGATTCTCTGAAAAACGTTATAACATCCTTTACAGTGGCGACAGTATTTCTAATTTCTGGCACTGCGTTCGCATCATTCACAACAAGGTTGAGTTTGTGACTTGAGCAATGAAAATATAAAGCACGAGGATATTTTTTTCTCAAAATGGCTTGTACGCCACCCTCTTTTCCTGCCATTGTAGAACAGCCATCGAATCCAAACCCTACGCAATCTTCTTTGGAGAGGTTAGAACTAATTAAGAAATTGTCAATTGCTTCGGCGATTGCGGAAGCATTTTGTGCTTTTAGTTCAACGAACCCTACAAATTCTTCTCTTATTTTACTTTTGCTTTCGTCGTAGAACCGCACGCCTATTGACAGCTGTTCTTTCCCAGATACGTCTGCTGTTTCATCAGCTAAGATTGAGTAAGCCATGGTCTTCCGAACCTCACTAATTACATTCTCCTGAATAACTTCGCCACATAAATTTATTAGTTCGTTTTGTATTCTTGGCGAAGTATAAATTGCATTTCGACGGCACTTTTCAAAGTGACTCTTTAATTTGTTGTCCCCTGAATCGATTCTCAACTTCAATAAATCTAATAAAACACCCTCATCTGCTTGTTTGCCCCTAAGAGGCATATCATGTGTACCGCAAAATACTATACAAGAAATAATTGATGACAATATTTGTCTGTTTTCATCGATTGCTTTTTGGTGTCCACTTTGCAGTTGGATGTCTACAGGAACATTTTCAAGAAAATTTTTTGCAGCATTTGTCGCCGTTTGGTGAAGGTTGGTCGTTGCATGCTTTCGGCAGTCTTCATGCATATTTTTGAACTTTAAATATGGCCTGACCATAAACGATCCCAAAATTCCTCTCACAGTGCTAATGGGCGGAGGAAACAAAACACAATACTTACAAAGAGCACCTTTTAGTCGCTTGGAATATACTAGCCATGGTGAATATTGATCCAACCAAGCATGATTAAATTTTCTTTTTAAATGGCTTGCATCACTTTCAAAATCGTAATTTCTGGGCGGGATCCAAGGATTTTGTAACAACTCCCTCTTCTTTTCCGTCGATAGCTGGGTAGCCAATCCAACATAACGACCCAGATCATTTTCATGACAGCCATCGTCCACTATAATTTCAGGATCGACGTTGACGTCATAAGTTTGTTGGGATGTCGATGGAGAAGAATAGTCGGCAACAGATATATTAAGAGGTTCTACTGAAGAATTTGACGCTTGTCCAATGTTAGCATGCAATGATATTGGCATTACATGAGTGGTTTTATCATGGTTGTCATTTTCATCGCTTCCACTGCTACTTTCCCGACCTTTTTTTCTTTTTTCGCGTGGCCTCCCTAAAAAATGGATACACAGAATTACCCTTACAGTGTTTAGGCGGGTTGCATAGGACGAAAATCAAAGATCAAGTTTCACATTCTCTTGCATATGGTTTGAACGCCAAATAATCAAAACTAGGTAAGTAATTTGAAATAATACACTTGTTGTGACGTTAGAGAAAAGGGATTTTGTTGTCGGTATGATCTTATTAATAAATCCAAAATATTGCAAGGATCTTTCTTTTATGTTTTTTTTTTTAACTTTTTTATCACAAAATATTCACAGATGTTATTTTAGCTATTATAACAAAACCACGTGTTGTAATTAATAAATTTAAATATTGTAAGTAATGCCTAAGATATACACTTACAAGAGAGTCATAGCCCCCCTTAAACAAATCAAATAATCATATTAAGTATGTACTTAAGTGTTTTGTTTTGACTCACCTCTTTCAAAGAATTTCCTGATATCCATTTGACGGAGTAATATTTCCAGTTGTTGCGCAGTAAACGTAAATCTCGTGTCTCCGCAACGAAACTATAAGACACTATCTATGGCGTATGAAATATTCGCTCGTATTCCACTCCGAACTGAATTGTATTCGAACTAAATTCACGTGCTCTGCCTTACGTTCCGCTTATATATTGAAAATATTCTCGCTCCCGAAATATGTAGAAAATACTCGAGCTCGACTCTATTTCCATCCTTGTCTTATAATACATGCTATCACTGTCTTTTCTTTCCGGAATAGTCCATGCTAGAATATTCTTCGTGGTATTGCTATTCAATACTAGATGTCTCTATTGACCGTATACAGTATACATTGAGCCTATTTCTTTTTACTGGAAAAAGTACTGCCGTCCGAAACTAGATGGCGTTAGATGTTATTTTCTTCCAATTATATTCAGCTTTAATCCTATATGGCTCTGATTGTCTCGTCGGAAGCGGAAACTACGAGATACCACGGTTTTGTGGGAGATTTAAATTATATTGCATCGCTAACAGTATACTAGAGTCTGTCTAGTGAGTCGCGGCACAGAAATAACCGCGACAAATTTAAAAATAATTTAGTTGTAAGCACTGAATAGAATATGCTATGAAATTTGAGTTTGATACTTTCACTATTTTATTTTATGAACACTAAGAATCTTAAACTAAATCTGTACAGATATATACTACTTAAAATAATATGCAACATATTGAATATTATTTTATTTTAGCATAGCATTGAAAACAAAAATTATATAATAAAACCAAACTTGCATCAAAACCGTACTTAATTTTTATTTATTCTGTCTCGTAATCAAAATCAGATTCTAGAAATTAAATTATCGACTATAAATCATTACTGACACTTTCATTTGTTAGTGATAACTAACAAATAATAAAAACGAAATAAAGAAATAAATAAAGTGTATCAAAACTTGATCAAAACATTTTGCGTTTCGTTTGACGGCGGCTGAAGGTCGCCATATAAAATATTCTAATAAATACGTTGTGACACGACCGACACGACTCACTATACAGACTCTATATCGAATGTTGTAGAATATTTAACTATAGAAAATAAAGAACAAATCTGGCTGAAAAGATATTTTGTTTCCAACACTTCATTTTGCGCAGAGTAGGTAACACGTTTTTAATTTTTATTTGCCAAAAAAAATTACATTTATTTAATCTTCTAGGGGGGGGGGCAGCTGCCCCCCCCTGCCCCTACCTGGGTACGCCCTTGTAGATAATAATATTGTGGTAGTAGAGCTAAAACGATTTGCCGTCTTCGGTAAGACAGGAGCGGATTCAGGGCGTGTGGCGAGCGCACAATGAGTATTTGCGAAGTTATTATCCATCAAATTTGGTGCGTTTTCAACTCGAACCGAAGTGCTTGTATCATTCACGGAAGTTTGAATATTGGCATCGTGATCAATATGAAGTAAGTAATGATGCTTGGAATTGCATATGCGACATGTATGAACAGATTTGCATTTACTGTTAGTATGACAGTTACTCAAACAATTGGTACACAAGCTGTGCTGTTTTACTAAAGAGAGTCTATCTTGCGGCGATTTATTTATTAAAAGCGGACACTTGTAAATTAAGTGATCAGAGTGTTTACACAAAGAGCAAGATCGAGTTGGTATACAAGGGGGGTTAGAGCGGCTTAATAGTGAAGAACTAGTATGGCGGTTTGGATTAGGCGCGTTGGTCCTTGTATATCTCGGGCGTGAGCATGATGCTTCATTATGTGTAAGGTTGTCGTATGCGTTACATTGCCTTCTCAGAAATTCTGTAAGACAGTTGAATTGAGGTATTTCATTAGAAGTATTCTGCAAGTCAAAGCGTGAAACTAGTGTGGAATCTAAACGTTTTAGTAACATGTTTGTTAGAATGAAGTCCCATTCTGCTACAGGAAAACCAAGATTTTTAATGCAGCGATATTTTCCGTGAATGTGTCCAAAAGTTTATTGGGTAATGCGGGATTTTCGTTACTCATGCGTGGAGAACGTTCAATTTCATTCCAATGCGACGTAGCTAGGAGCCGCTTATTGCTGTATTTTGATTTTAGGGACTGATACGCTACTAAATAGTTAGAGGCAGTTAATGGATAACACTGTAATAACCTTTTAGCTGAATCCTCAACAGAAGACATCAAATGCGAAAACTTCTCTATGTTCGAAAGCGACTGATTATTATGAATCAAGGCATCAAAAACGTCAATAAAAGATCTAAATGACTTGATGTCACCATTGAACCTGATGAGTTTCAATTCTGGCAATTTTACTTTAGGTTGAGTATCTGCGATAATATCAGATCCATTGTCCCTTTCTTTCTCAAAAAGATCATAGTAAATCGACTTGATCGTGTAATATTTGTGGTCAACCTCAGTACGTACATCATCTTCTACACGAAAATCATCGCCTTGATTCGGGTCTAATAGAGCGAGTACATTATTGTGGCGTTTGCTGAAATTGTCGTATATTATATCTATAGCTTTATATCTTTGTTTAAGCTGAGAATGAAAATCGGAATCAGTTTGAGCCTTTTTTGCAATTTCAAGACATTCCCAAATCTTGTTCATTTCCGACGTACGAAAATTCTTTTCTCTTTTTAGTTTCTCAGACATTTTCGTAGCTACTTATGAAACAGAACAATACCGAATCCTGACCTGGCAATAAAAACAGTCGTACCTATAGACACAGTAGAGTCATAACCAGTAAATTCACTCTCGCCAAAACACGCATTCATTTTTCAGCCAATCTACGTATCGCGCTCACAGTCTGAGTTAGAAAAAATTCACCGCCGTCGCCGCGGCCACAGCGCATCATCAGGCTTATATGCCGCCGCTTCCGTTCAGAACCGCATTGAGTAGCATGGTAAATTTTTGTTAATCGGGTACATTGCAAAATGATGCTCTTACTCGATTGCTCTTATCATTCTAACAGAAACTTTGCTATCATAATACAAAAAATGCACGAGAAGTCGAGCTGCTTCTCATCATACTTAGAAGGATTATCAGACTGAACTATTGATATACGGTATTTTTATTTGTGAGGCTTTTTATTAACATAACAACAGTTTCAATCAAATTGCTTGTAAAGGTAATTCAACTTAAATGTCTCTCATTCATAGAAGCAGTGAGGACTACTTTAACAGCTAACAAGAAAAGTACTCACTCCATCAAATTTGACATAATCGAAGAATCATTGGACATAAGGATATAATAAACTAAATACTATTTATTCAAGAAAGAAACGATATTTTTGCAGTTAAAAAATTAAGAAACGGCAAGAAAACCTAGAGTATTACGTTATGGACTTGATGAAAGGTTTGACAAAAAATAAATAGCTATACAATAGAAAGTGTATTCGCACATAAAAATAAATTGCGGATTTTTTTAGCCTATGACAAGGATTTATTAGGTGAAGGATGAGAAGGGATGAAAAGCTTTGAGGCAATTGTAATAGTGACTTCCTTTATATCATTGACTTTTACTGAAATATCCTTATAAAAATCTTTGTTAATGAGCTTATAAATGACCGAAAATTCACTCACGTCGCCAAACAACCAGTTTCCTATTTCGATTGGGCAGTTTAAAGTTTCTGATAGCATATTTTATACTATAAGAAATCCTTATCCTAGTAGTAAGTTGTATAGAAATTCGTAATTGAAATCTTTACAGGGATGATGGAGGTTTAACAATTTAAAGGCACATACCAACCTCTTGACAGTATTATCTTTGACACAAATGTTTTCGAAATTTTTCCGAAATATAAATTCAATTGATGCAATCTGCTGAATGAAGCCATCATGTGGCATCTATAAATCAACAAACAGGTGTAATTACGTTTTTCTGAAGGCCTTATAAAGCGTAAATATAGAAGTTCCATCCAAGTCATCGCAGAAAGCATTCGCATAATTGATGCACGTTTGACACGAATGCTTAGCTAGACATTTTCGGACTAAATATCTACCGATGTATTTAATGAAGTTTTTTTCCAACTCATCTGCTGCACATCGCCTTACACTACTCATCGTCGACAAAAATCAAAGTAAGGTACTGTATTGCTGAACCACTCTCGTGTAGTGGCGTCGCCTGCTCAAGTTCGACTGATACATCTGGGTCCTCAGAACGTCCCGCCAAGGATGCGCGCGGAAATCCACTCGTCTGACAAATATTGGCGAGAGTGAGAGTACTGGTTATGACTCTACTGTGCTATAGACGCACAAAAACTATGAAAAGCGAAAAACCTTGAAATATAACTATAATGCGTATGATCTGAACCAAAATGACTAAAATTAAATCCAGAAAAGGTTAATTGATGGTGAATGCGGCTGCGAAGGGCCAAAAAATGTATGTTAGATAATTTAGTGGACTGTAGTTTTTTGTACGATGTGGTTTGCGGGTAAAACTGATTGCGGAGTTATGAAAAACTGTGTTGTCGCCTACCTTTATCTTGATCTTCTAGCCTATCTGGTCCAGCGGCGAAGGAGCGCTCCTGTAGCACGAGGGCACCGTAGAAAATCAGCGGAAAACGAGGGTGTTCAGTTGCTAGCGTGTGACTGACTCACTTTTTTACAAGCGTCTTTGCGCAGGTGCGGATGAGCAAGCGACAACGTACACCGCAATCAGAAAAATGAATATAGAAAACCACATATACACTTAAC
Organism: Callosobruchus maculatus; assembly: GCA_951848785.1. Taxonomy (NCBI): domain Eukaryota; kingdom Metazoa; phylum Arthropoda; class Insecta; order Coleoptera; family Chrysomelidae; genus Callosobruchus; species Callosobruchus maculatus. The sequence continues at coordinate 541,827 of CATOUR010000285.1, forward strand.
AGGTACTTTAATCTTGCTTTCTGTAGACATATATTTGTTCTTCCACACAGTTTCTCTTAAACATCCACTAACTCTACCTGCTTTTGTCGCCTGTCTTTTAACTTCTGTAATCAAGTTCCTATCACTGGTTATGTCAATTCCCAAGTGGTTAAATGTCATCACTTGTTCAATAATTTTACCTTCCACTTCCAGTTTACATCTCCGTGGTTCTCTACTGATGACCATGCATTTTGTTTTTTCCGCTGAAATTACCATATTATATTTTTTGGCCGTGATGTTGAAAGTGTGGAGTTGTCTTTGCAGATCGTCTCCATTATTAGCTATTAGGAGCGCATCGTCGGCGTAACACACTATGTTGATCTTCTGTGGTCCCATTCTAAATCCTTCTAGCTGTTTTACTTCTAATATTATTTCGTTCATTATCATGTTAAATAATGATGGGCTTAGTGAGTCTCCTTGATGTATTCCTCCCTTTAGGGGTATGAGACCTGTTTCGCCCTTAGATGTTATGATTTTTGTTCTGTTGTCCTTGTTCATATCATCGATTATACTAATTAGTTACTTATTTGGTAGGAGGATTTGGAGGTATTTGTAACCCAAAATTTTATTGGTAAACAGCGAACATTCAATAAATATAGGATTAATTAGTTTTCAAAACACAAACAAATGGTCAGTTGACTGATTTTGTGAGAATCGCTGAAGGACTAGTAGCGGCGCGACAAAAAATGTATTTCATGACGTTTGGTTCAATACTACAGCTCACCTTTAATACTGTTTGTTTTTTATCTGCCTAGCACCATCTCTGGCACATCGCCCAAGCTTATACATTAGCTATAATCCTCTTTACTTCTTTTTTTATCGTGACCCTTACAGGACATTGCTGTACTCCATTTTCACTGACGGCTCGGATTGCATTCTGCACGACATTGATATTACAACATCCAGTAAATTTGAACGTATTTTAATGATATTTTGGAAAATTATTATGGGTAGTAGATAATTATATTTGTCAGTGTTATAAGATTTTATAATTCGAAAATAATATTACCCAAGTTATAGTAGTGGTAGCAGTAGTAGTAGTAGTAGTAGTAGTAGTAGTAGAAGTAGTAGTATAGATTTATTCAGCATAACTGCTACAATATATCTGTTACCAAAAATACAAACTTAATTCGCTGAAGATATTCTTAAGATTGTATCACTATAAATTTTGTATATCCAAGAAATACTTTTTCAATCCTGTCTTGAATACTTTCGAATTAGTACTTGATTTAATATTATTGTCCAATTTATTGAATTCGTATAACCTTTCTTGGAACACCGATTTATTTGTCAGATTGCCATTGCAAATCTGTAAGTGAAAATCGATATTTCCTCTAGTCGAATAGTTACGATAGTGATAGTTTAATTCCATGAAACTGTCTAAAATTTTAGGCAATAAAAGATTTTTTAATCTAAATATGAAAATGAGAACTGGATACAATATAAATTTTTTTTATATTCAACCATTGAAGTTCTTTTAACATATAACTTACCTTTGTCAACCTACTTTTATGCCAAATTATTCTCATTGCTTTATTTTGCACTTGTAATTTTGAAAATATGACTTCATGTGCAGTATATAAAGTAGTTTGATCAATACAATGAATAAGGAAAAACTACAGTGCTGTACACAATTCTTTAGAATAAATACCTGAGGCTTTGGGAAATTCTATAAAAGTAAACTGTGTTTTTGGATATTTTTAAAATAACATAATTAAAGTAATATTCAAATTTTAATCTACTATCTACATGTAAGCCCAGATATAATTACTTCAATTTTGTCATTATTAACCAAAAGAGTAATTGATGTTTCGTTTAAATGTTTGTCTATCATCATACATCAAGCTTGATTAGTGTTAATTTCATTTTTATTTACATTCAACCAATTGATAATTTTCTTCATATCATCATTTAGAAGTTCCAACGCAACGTCTACTTTTGTATTCGATATGTACATTAAAATATCGTTAGGAAATATTTGAATTTTATAGTGCTCCAAAATATCTCGTTAGTCATTTATGTATAAAATAGATAGTAATAGACCTGATTTAAGTTCATATACCGGTCCCCTTAATCCATAGTGATACCATAAACATGAATAGATGAAGGAAAGCGGTAATCCAACCGTGTTTAAGAAAAACAAATCATCACCCGGTCGATATTATTTTCTAAACGGTCTGGTGAGCTTCACAATAATTTAGTCTGTTCGTCACATTGAAAATAAGGTCCAATCACAGCCTTCTCAAATTAGGAAGCCGCGCTGCTGAAAATTGGCAACGTCGGCAGGTGGTCCGGAGAAACATAACCTCACTTATAGTTAGGCGCAGTAGCTAAGGAACTTATCAACGAATTCGAATAGGTAGAAGCAGTAAACAAGGGTTTTGTTTGGACCCACTATGTCAAGCATATTATAAATATTGTGTTTATCGTTGTGTTTATCAAGCAGCTTGATGCTCGTAGCAGGCAATTAGGGAGGTAGAGGATCGGAGGCAAAAAATAGCAAAGGATAACTTGGCCACGTTGCCAGATCGTCTCCGTGTAAACCTATTGTATTTTCGTTGACAACTGACAATATATATTTTGCAGTCATTGCAGTAATAGTAAAGTTGAAAAAAGCGTGTGAGGAAAATCACAAAATAGACTTTTGCTCCAAAGGAAGATACTGATCAATTTATTGTTATTATACAGGGTGATACTTCTTTGTCAACTGTACATAGAAGTCTTTAAAATAAACAACTTTTTCAAATAACTCTTTCCCGAAAACTGAAAAATAAGCGAGTTATAAAATCGAAAAAAGTAAGTCTTGATTGTGTAATGTGTATCAAGACGTACCTACCTAGTCTGTTTGTATTTAGTTTTTTGCTTTTTTAGGTTGATCGTTTCGGGTTCATTGTTATAGTTTAGAGTAAAATTTGGGTTTTAACGGTGCATAAAGTATTAAAAGATCATTTTTAACAATTCCACAAATTTAATTCCCGCGGATTTCTGTAAAAAATAGCATCGTGTTTGTGAGCACAGTGAATAATAATAACTGGGCCTTGCCAATATACAGATGCCTGTTAGAGCATGGACTGAGACGAGCCGATTAACAATTGACTAAACCCCAGTTAAACCATTTTAATCTCAACAATTGAACCCGTGAGGTTAGTTACTGAAACTTAAAAATACCATAGTAGTTTTTCAGCGGCCCGGGAGTGGCATCCACACACAAACCAATCTCACCCCCATTTCGGTTTCCGCTAAATTAGGTCAAGCCAATATTTCTGAAAAAACGTGACAACGTCGCATCAACGGAAATCCCACCATGACCCTTTCCTTTTTTCACCCTTTATTTACCAGACGACAGGTAGCGGACTCACTGAGTTCTATTGTTTGTTTTGGGTGATGCGTGTAAACGTGGTGCAAACCTTCTCATCGGTAAGAAATGCCAGTGACGTCTCAAAAGGGGTGTAGCTCATGGAGCGAGAGAATATTATATTCATGTATTTCCATTTCGTTTACGTTTCTATTCCAGCTAATTCTCATGAACATGCAGTTTTTTTAGCTAACCGCGATTCATAAAACTGAGATTTGATATTTGATTAAATAAGAAACGTTTCGAAGTTAATGTCACTTTAAATTTGTTTTTCCAGTTTTACGTAAAATGAATTATTGAAAAAAAATTTATTTTGCGCCGTAAACAATTTATGCTAAATATGCTAAATTTATAAAAATAGTAGAATTTAAATAAATTTATTTTATACGTTTCTTGTCTTCAAACTTTATTGTTCATTTGTGTACCAGACGGTTACCTGTTGCAGGTTCCCTTCTTCAAAATGTTTCGATCTGTAATGATAGTCTCGGAACTGGGAAGATTGCGATACATAATGCTCATAGGTACCCGTTCCCATATATTATAGTTAATGTGTCTCTGTTTCTAAGGCAATAATAGGTAATACAGCAAATTTATTACTGCATTGCCTGTTGCTCCAATGTGAGAATCATACACTCCGAAGGTGAGAAGCCTGACAAAGGTGATAAAACCTCCCTTTTATATATTTTCAGGGCCAAATTCTTTCAAATACCAAATCATAATCACTAAGTAGATGGGTTCTTCAAGTTGTATTTTTTGTAGGTCTGTTGTATTTAAGTTTATTTTTAACATTATCTGGTAATAGAAATATGTATATTGAAATATATTGAAAAAGTTCAGTGTAAGTTTTCATTGAATGCACCCCAATGTAAGTACTTAGTAGTGTTGTAGTTCCCTTTCAAATATTCAAACAATTAGTGGACCCGTATGGTACATAAATAGTCCAATAAATTTGGACTGGCTGCGATTGGTCGTAAATCCACGAGTATTTAAGATCTGGCATCTTTCATTTTTTCCTATCACTCTGTAATAGTTTCTCTTTTCTATATCCTCAACGTAATCGTCATTATCTTATAGCCACACCGTTGTATGCTTATCTCTTCAACGTATCTTGTTACTATTATTATTATTACATAGAACAAAGAAGAAAAATGTGCAGCCCGGGCTACTGCCCGCCGAGCTGCTCTTTCGTCACACGCTGACCATCACTCCCTCAAAAATAATGTAATGTACGTCTATGTCTGTATAATAAAAGCTCTTTAAATCCAGCGGATTTCTGTCAATTTCTGTAAACAATAACATCGTCTTTGTAAACAAGTGGTAAATAATAACACCAGGGTCATGGATACACTCACATGCCTGTTAGCGCATGGGCTTTGCTTCTTCTAGCCTATTCGAATTCGTTGGAACTTATAGACATTTTATTAGTTTGTGCCGTGTTTTGAACTTTCCAGTGTATATGTATATATACGGTTTGTGATATATACCCTAGGCAACATAACAGAGGAATGTATACTTTAAACGTAGTAATCAGTATCTTCGTATTACAGTGTTTTGTGGCAGAGGCAAGGTAGGCATATTTGGAGTTACATCTAGTTCAAATTGTTTCGAACAAACAAGGTTGCTGTTATGTATACTTTACTTATATAATTATGTCATATTTCAGATGCCTCGACGCTGCTGCATACCTGGATGTAAATCAAATTATGACTCTAGTCTGAAGGATTCAAACAATAACAATAAATGTGAAACAACATTCAGCTTTCCCAAGTGCCCACAAAGACTAGCCAGATGGTTAACCGCTATTCCAAGAAAGGAATGGACCCCTTCTAAAAGTAGTGTACTTTGTGCAAAACATTTTAGTGAGTCTGACATTATCCGGTTTCACGAATTTAAAACACCATCAGGAGAGATAAAAAAGGTACCCTTAGCATATCCAAAGCTGTGTGAAAGTGCGATACCGCGAAAGTTTCCCAATCTCCCAAACTATTTATCATCAGATCCACCAAGAACAAGGGCTGACCCGGAAAAAAGTAGGGAAAATCTTCTGGAATGTGATAAGAAACTCTTGGAGGATTTTTTATCTGAGGATGTAATAAAATTTTGAAGACCTCTTGAAAAACTTCAAAAATAAGATACCTCTACACAACTGGAACATCAAAGCTTGCTCTGATAAATTCAGACCTGACTGTTAGAGTTTATATTAAAAATAATGAACTTTATGAGAAACAACAGAATTGGATTTTAAATTTGGATCATAAACTGGAGCGTTGGTCTCAACTAGAAAATTTAATTTCTCATTATAATACAGTAGAGGATTTTGAGGTGGAAGTAACTGTTGTGGATATGATAAGCAGGGGGTTGGCCGTTATTTCCAAGGCTTACACACAGAGTGAGACCGATGATGGCTTTCTTTATGGCACACAATTAGAAATAATTATTGATCAACTTACACAAAAGAAGATATAAACCTTCAACAATAATAATGGCATTTATTTTATATTGTCAGTCACCTAGTTGCTATGATATTGTACGTGATTTCTTCATCTTACCTCATAAGAGGTACTTACAAAGTATATCAGGCTCTTTAGCAGTATCACCAAAAGATGAACACCACAACAAGAATTACTTTGCTAGTATTATTAAGACATTATCTGTAAGGGAATTGGTTGTAACTTTGAGTATAGATGAAATTTATGTAACATCCCGATTAGACTATAGAGCTCAAACTGTAGTGGGCTATGCCGAAAATGAAAGCAGTAATCAGGATGAATTTGCCAAAACTATTGTAGCATTCATGGTGTGTTCAGCATTTGGTAATTTGAATGAAATTGTTAAGTTATGGCCTGTAAATAATGTGAAGGGTAATGAATTAGCAAGTATGACAAAAGAGGTCATAAACTTTGTTCAAGAATGTGGTTGTGAAGTGGTATCTGTTGTAACAGATAATCATAGAATAAATAGAACAATGTTCAAAACAATATCAGGTAACGGAAAAACATTTCCCAACCCTAAGGACACTAAAAAAACCATTTTTCTCCTGTATGATTTTGTACATATTTTTAAAAATATATGGAAAAACTGGTTAAATCTGAAAAATTTACATAAAACTTTCGTTTTTAAGAGTTTTGAAAATGACAACACTCAATATGCAGAGTTCCAAGATTTGCGAAACATTTATGACAAAGAGAAGAACTTAGTAACTAAACAAGCTTTTAAACTTAACTATAAATCACTTTATCCATCTTCCCTAGAGCGACAGAAAGTTAATTTGGCTGATAACATTTTTCATTCTTCAACAGTATCTTGTTTGAAAAGTATCCCAGAATCTTATGATACTGGTTGTTTCTTGGAAATAATCAGACATTGGTGGGACATTGTCAATAACAGATGTCTTATAAAAGGTACCATAAAGTTAAATGACTCGTGCAAACCATTTGAGAGTTACAATGATGTAAGGATAGATTTTTTGAAAAACTTTGTATCTGGGTTAGATAACTGGCAAGGTATCCCAAACAATAATGGACATTTAACTAATGACACATATCAAGCTCTTCGACAAAGTACTTCTGTTCTTATTGATCTCATAAAATATTGTTTTGAAACTTTTGATATCAAATATCTGTTGCCTGGTAAATTTACTAGCGAAAATATTGAGAAACGATTTGGCAAATATAGGATTTTAGCTGGATGCAACTACAATGTGTCATATGATGATGTTATAAGTGCTGAGAAAAAAATCAGAATTAAACATGTATTTCGGGTAACAAAAAGTAGTGATTTGACATTTGAAGATATTAGGGCTCAATTTGCTCAGATAACTGATACTGATATATGTGATTCATTTAAAACGAACCAGTCTGTTCTAGATAATTTTACTTTCATCCTGGAAACTGATTATTTAGTGAAATCAGATATTGACGAGTCATCTAAAATTTATGTGTGTGGCTATGCCAGTCATACTATCTCAAAAAAAATGAATAGCTGCAAAACATGCATAAATCTTATTACACTTGACAAGGGTGCTAAAACTGGTAACTTGTATTTTGATTACCTTCAAAGGAATGGACTGTCAATAGCTTCAGACCCAGTTAATTTTATATTTGTGCATATGTCCTCAATACTGCAATATATAATGTGTGATAGTGAGATTGAGGCTCAGTTTCTCCGGTCTAATCGAGAAAAAAGCTTATTATGTTTATTTACAGAAAAAAGTCTCGCGTCAGACTATTTTTTTAATATATTTCAAGGCAACTGCGGTGAATGTGGCAAAAATAAAACAAAGATATTTAATATGATTTGTTCAGTTTTTAGCAATGTTTTGCTCAATAATTTTGTCAAAATAAAAAATAATCAAAACTATGAGAAGCAAAAAGAAAAGAAGGAAAGTAAAAACAAATTTTCCGAACCTCAAGTCAACTCCCAGAAAAAAAGGAAATTAGATACGTTTAGAAAATAAGTTTTTTGAGAACTGTAGTGCTACATGTAATAATAGTTTAACTTTAACTTGTAGAATCAAGGTGATATTTGTTGTAACATGTTGCTCTTTTATTTAATATTAAACGTGAAATTGATATTGATTTTTATTTACCTGTTACATGTTACCTTTTATATTACTCTTTCAGATCTCAAAAATATATGTCTTCATTTACCTGACGTTCATATTTATAAACTCAATTTGAATGAGCTATTTGGTTCAAAAGTGGAGGAACGTGGTTTGAGTAAACTGCGAAAAGCAGTAAAATGCGCACCTTGTATCGGACCACCTCCATCAGCTGATTGCGGCGTTGCCACACCAGCAGCGCGGCTTCCTAATTTAAGAAGGCTGTGGTCCAATATTGCGTATAATGTCTGTTTTATCCCTGCTCGAAATTACATCCGTTCCCAGGATTACTTTTGTCGAAATATCACTCTGCCAAGTTATATCAAGTACAGTAAAGAGGTACTGTGATTGTAACAACAATAGGTTAGTAGTTTATCTCACAGAGTACCAAATTCTACTAAGTTTATCGTTATTATTTATTGATATATTGATTTATTTTAGATGTGTTCGCGGATCACGTCCCGGGCTGGTTCGGGACAAGTTCGGATAAAAAGGGCATGCACGGTATGATTAAGGGCGGGGTATGCTAATCCTTATGTAAACTGATCCTGCGATGTAAACAATCAGTTTACATACAAGATTTACATACCGTGAACGCCCTTACTCATAGTGCGAGAGCTCTTTTCATCCGAACCAGTCCGGGATGTGATCCACGAAAACGTCTGTCATTTATTTATTTGAGGACTTGTTTACAAGACAGTTTGATTTTGATAATTCTCCGCCTTATTTGTTTTGATCCCTTGGTGAGGTGTTTTGCGAGTTGACTCTTAACACCCTTGACATAAGTTTTGTTATACGGGGTGGGGTGTTAACTTGAAAACTTCCCACTACGGATGTATCGAAAACCACTGATTAAAAGAAAAAACGAAGAGACACGTCAAAAGACTTGCCGAGGCGACAACCTTTTAGCCAAAAACCAATCCATCCGCTGCCTACCAATGGCAAGGGGTATCGAGTAATATCTTGTTTGAAAGGTATGTCAAAGTCCTTTATTCTTATTTTTGATTTTTTAAAATCGGTCTATTCGATTTTGAAAAAAAATATAAAAATCTTTATGAATCCTATATTGTTCCAATATAAAACAAAAACACAAGAATATAGCAGTTGTTATTGCAAAATGTTGTGCGTTATTGGTCAAACAATGATATAGGCTATGTTCAAATTCTTGACGGACAGTTGCAAAAACATGTGGGATATCACGGCAGCTTCCGATGATGCGTTGACGAAGGTCATCGAAACTTTCAGGTTGTGGACTAAACACAATAGATTTAAATGTCCCCATAGAAAAAAATTTAATGCTGTCAAATCAGCAGATCTACCAGGCCATTTTACGTCTAGCCATTGCCGAACCAGGACATAATGCGGATGAGCGCGGCCTTGCTGGAAATAGATTTCAGCCTTATCAAGTATATGGTTTCCATCCTCTTCGATTTGGCTTTCAGTGGTTTGGTGATAAGCGGATTTATGGTATTTCCCAACATACCCTAAAAATCAATCGCCCGATCACTTTGTTTCTTACAATATCTGCCCATACAATAACTTTTTGGGTGTAATGGGTTTGCCCTTCTACAAATCCATTCATCAGTGAGGCAGATATTATTTACATGAATGATATTATCATAAATCGCTGTAGCCATTTTTTCACAAAACTCAACTCGCCGATCGTCTTCGGTTAACTCTTGCACTATTTTCATTTAGAACGGATAAAATGTATGGAATTTAGTAACTCTTATGTATAGAGCCAAATGAGCCAAATGAAGCATCAGTCGCATCCAAAATTATCATGCGTATAAGGACTTATGCCAAAGTGACCCAAAGCTTCAACTTGAGCGGCTTCATTCAGAACTCTCCATTTTTTATTATAGATCATATACAAGGGACTCTATTTAAAAAATGTAGCTTTTATAAGTCATACATTCATTGGACACCCTGTATAATGATAAATATTTTTGTAACCTAGATTTTATTGCTCTCTACATTTTTTATTTGAGACATTTTTCCTATCTCAAATAGGGGAGTAGCTATATCGTCCACCCACACATCGTTGATACGCCCTCTACATGATCATGCGCGCAGCCAATATGTTAAGGCACAGAAATTTTGCTGTTATAAATTTTCGTAATTTTTAGACGGAAAACTAATCGACACGAAACTGTAAATTCTCAGTCTAAGCACCGTGAAAATTTGACGCCACCTCCCCAACTACTAAACCCTGTACTGACGTGTATCCTCGATGACCTAGCAGGTAAAGAACTCTAAAAATAACGGCATGAAAAGGGAAATAATCTCCGAGTATTAAATCAGTTATTAATAGTAGGTGGGAATAATGTAAATAGCAACTTTGTTTTGGTTGATCATTTCGGGTTTATTGTTATAGTTAAAAAGATAAATTAGTTTATTTCGTGAAAATTGCGTCAATACCAATTGGCTAATTTAAGCACCTCTTTTTAAACTTTAGAATGGAACTACTAGTAACCAAAATTATGCAGAGTAACGAAATGCATCAGTATACCTATCGTGTGTACACTAAGAGGTTATAATGATTTAATCATTGTTTTCAAACCCATGATACGAGTCCATTGTCTCGTAAACACACACACAGGCAGACTTGAACGAGTACGTTTAAAATCGGACGGTTAAAATCAAGCAGGACTTGATATTTTTGAATGCCAGCAAGGAGGACAGTTTTTGGCCACACACGGTCCGTTGTACCTGTACCGTTTAATCCGCGCGGGTAAAACTGCCAAAAAGGGACGACGCGACGTCTGTGGGGGGCCTTTACTCATACTACAATTGTTGTCCGGAATATCAATAAACTGTATTAGCATTTCTTTTTTAATGCGTCGGAGTACATTTATAGCTGAATATCCAAGTAGTGGCAGTTGTAAAGCCTGATAATGTATTTCACTGCGTTACAGCTTCAAGTTTATAGCATCTCGTAAAATGTTTACCTCGAACGACATTCACAGTCAGAGTTCCTACAAACTGGTTCTGTTAAGCTTTTGTAAGACCATAAAGTTGAAATTGTACTTTTATGATGAAAAGTAACTTCAATATCTAGTTATTAGAGGGTAGAGTAGAACTGTTACAACTATATTTCTGCAAAGAAAGGGTACGACCCCACAGCATATCGCTACCCCAATTTCACAACAACTCATGTAGCGGTTACTGAGACTACGAGGCTAAAAAAACGCCAACAGACTAACAGACCGACGGAAATAAGTGATGAGGATTTTCGTTATTTAGATGTCATAAAATGCTCAAGTAGCATTTTGGCAACCACAACCACATGAAACACCAAAATTAACGTTAAAGTTAGCGTAGAAATTTCTTATTTATGGAACGTTACACTCTAGACCACCGTTCCACATCGTATCAACGTTAAGCATAACTTTAGTTATACTGTGAGTTGTTGCGACGTTTACCTAACCAACTAAATGTAGTTAATAATTTGATAATTTCAATAAGGTTTTAACAACGTTTTAGTGGCAACTAGTGACAACTCTAGTTATATAAAACGTTTTGCCGACGGAGAGCCTACGTTATACGATATAACTAAGCCGTGGGTAATTTTTCAGTAGAACGTTGACGCGTAGTCTTTTTTGCAACTAACCTATTTTAACATTATTATGACAACAAGAGCATAAGTATAGAGATTACAAATGAAACCAGCCTTCAAATATACTGCCTCCGATTACAGGCATAAGAAACGATTGTGTCGTGAACAAACTTTACAGGCGCAAGCTTGTATGGACGGTTCTCAAAACTTCAATTTAAATTCCTTCAACCAACAATCAAATACTAGCTCAAATTCTGGGGAAGAACCTAAAGAAGAAGACCCCAATAATTAAAGAGGAGTCAATCTGGAGGGAGCAGATATTACTGAAGTGAAAAAATACTGTCTGATAAAGTACAGTGAGAAAAAATATAAAAAACCTATGAGTACGAGAACGAGACCAAAGCTACAAAAACAAAATAGGTACCGTTAACCAAAGCCCTAGGCACATTCCAAATTCCAACACCATTCGGACCATTTCAAATGCCGAAAGACAAAGCTGACATATGAAAATTGACAGCTGCGACAAGAGGGTGCGTTTGGAGAGGGAAGTGCGTTCGTCAGTTGACATAGTCACCTTTTAGTCGAACCTTGGTTGGACAAACAACTCCAGTTGTATTTTGGGTATACATCTGGTTGTCTAGAGGACTATTGTTGAAAGATAGTCGATTTTTAGTAAGTCGGGTTTACGTGGTTTTATGCCGATTACATTTTTACGCCATGTTTGAATGCAATTCTCCTTTTAGACATGGCCGGCCATTAAGACAAAGAGCATATAAATGAACATTATACTGACGATTATGAAGCCTTATGTTAGTTTTTTGGAAACAGTTCATAAATATTCCGTTTAGTTTGATTTTCAGTCAATGTAAACGTTATATATTTTTTACCTAAATTTATTTTTTTAAATCCATTTATGTTTTAGTTCTGAGAAAATCGCAACAGATTGAAAGCGCGCGAGTTTTTGAGCATGAAGTAATATTATATTTGACAGTAAACTGGGATGCGTTGTTAAATTAAGTGTACAAATCGTTAATTTGCAGCAACTTTATTTATAGGATATAGCCTGATGAAAGGAACAACACATTTCAATATCAGGATGGTAGTCATACTTGTCTAAGTCCCCATTCTGGCCAGCAGTATTATTTGGTCTAAAGATTTACTATTTTTTAAACAATATTGCAACTGTTATCTCCACACTAGAGGGCGCAGGTGTGTAGGCGTTTGAAAGTAAAATCAACAACGTTTAGGAGACGAGAAACTTCAGCCTCCAGTTAAAAGTTAAACGTCGTGACAACCCAAAATGATTGACCAAAGTGGTGCAAAATAGGGTTGTTACAACGTTGTGTTGGAGTCGGCCACACAACTTATGTGTAGTTGCGCAACTTTTTCAAACACGTCGCCACAACGTTAAATTGCTACTTGGGTGCCTAAAAAGCGTATTACCTCAAAATCGAACATGTTCACGATCACAATACTCCCCTCACCTATCAGTGTGACAAGTAACGTCAGTATTGAGTTTGTTTCATAATTATGTCAACAGATGTCGTTTTAATTACAAGCGAGGATCAGACCGACAACTTCCATGTTTCAGAAATTCCATTAATTAAATAATATTTGCTATGCACGAGTCGATTCGTGAGCTTCAAGATGTTTACCTTGCTGGAAGTCAACAACATCATGGTGGACCGTTCGAGCACCTGTCTTGCAGCTGCCATTTGTGCTCTCCGCCTTTCGTCCTTGAGATCATTCTGCCTGTCACCCGTAAGATGAGCTAGCTCCACCATTTCCCCGCCAAATTGGCTGAAGGCTTTCACAAACTCCGTGAAGTTGTTGACAGATTCTAAGCGATCTAGGCTATGAGATACCTGAAAGACAATGAAAATGTGTAGTGAATCTTTGTCTCTATTCATCGCAATAACGGGTTATCCTTAGGAATTTGTCTAATCTGATTTTCATATTCTTCAATGCTAAAGATCATCACCCCAAATTCAAGTAAGGTCAGTTATACTAAGGAGATTTCTCTGTTCTTCTCAGGCAACCACTAGACCCTCTCCATGGAAAAAAATTCGTCCATTAAATTTTACAAAACTTAACAACCTTAGAACCGTTTTCAGAAAAGCTCATACACTAAGATCTGTCCTTTATCACACAAAATCGACAAAATATTAATGTCAATAGTAGAAGATGTAGCAAATGTTACTGATTACCAAGACTTATTCTGTTGGTTTTAGTTATTTACTATAAAATAGAATAATGTCTGTCATATACAAAAACACACAATAGTTATAATGGATGGATATCAAGTTTTCCGCTAATAAACATCCAAATACATTTACGAGTATAGTCGCAATTTATGAGGAGAATGGTGTAAATATAAATATAAAATAAATGAGCCATGATAGTGATGATAATGATAATAATAGTACTTAAAGGGAAATCATATAAAAAGTGTAAAACTAAAATTCTAAAAAATAAATATACGTATCATGGTTTAGAAGACAAAAACACACATACAAATTAGCCTGGAATTAAAAATTCGCAAGTATACTGAATTTGGATGAGGTACCAAACCAGCAAACATTCAAATTTGTTGAACTGAGACTTTATTGAATTTAACAACTGAGCAACACTTTTACAGTTATCATGTCACCTGAGACAATCATGTGTTGTATTCAAAACTATAAAACGTAAAATCACGAAATAACTAACTTATTTTGACTAATCTACTTACTTCAGCTGAATCATATCATACTCCATGTTCAATATTGAATGTTCTAATTATTTCATTTTGAACTGACATCGAATTTGAATTTTAAATTTCTGCTGATATCAGATTATAAAGTTTAATAGCCAGCTCTGCAAGAGATCGTAGCCCAATTAACGTTGAGATGTAGTGAGGAACAAAATTAATATGCTAGTTGCTTGTCGTCTTATACACTGTTGTTTTGGCTATTTCAGCAAATATATATTTGTACTAACGCAAATGTAGCATTTATAGAAATTAAAAATGTTTACCGGCTCGTAGAACAAAGCTGTGGGATATAGAAGAGATTTTCTAATAAAAATCTTCAGGGAATGTTTTTGCAGCAATTGCAGGGGTTCTTAATGTGTTTTACTGCTATAGCATAATAAATAGTATTAGCTATAGCATAATAAATAGTCTTGAGGTTATGAGAGTCAAAACTGTTTCTCAATTTGATAGCTTGAATATTATATTTTAGTCAACTAGCTGCAAAATCGTCAAGATTTTTCAATGAATTCCAAAGTTCATTTTTGAAGATACCAGTATCAGATTTCATGACTACTACTATGTTGCCATCGTAAATTGACAAGCGCGGAATGACGAAGGTGAACGAAAGGTTCCGTCACGTAGTTATCTTCATTATCATGTCGAGCCTAAAAAGGGATAGAGAACATAAGTAAAAAAGGGACATTAAATATCGTCTGCTGTGATTATCCAGTCCAGTTGCTGGATAGTCTTTAAGGTGGGGAATAAAATCTGCTGTTTCCGGTTGTAGTTATGAATTTTATGAAGTAGATAAATAGGATATTAAGTGAATATAAATTATGTGCCGTTTATATAAAATAAAACAAGTCGCAAAAGAAGAAAATAGGTTGGAGTTAGTGATGTACTTAAAACTTCATCAGTTGATACCTACTTCAACCAATTTTCAGCGTACGACTCAAAAAGCTCATGACTGTCTCCTCGAACACCAATATTTTCTGACTGAAGCAGTGGTTTCAAATTGACAGTTTGACTGCACCTTGGTTAGATCTAGGAATATACCCAAAGCTTCAGAATTTTTGTCGATGCAGTTGTATTGAAAATGTCCTGCTTTTTTGCATTTACGCTTATTCCTGGCTTCCTATAATCAGCTACCATCAAAGGTCAAGATGATACATTAGGTTCTTTTATCGATAAAGCTGTATTAAACATTTCCAGCTCTTTTGCATTTATGCTTATTCCTGGCTTCCGATAACCAGTTACCCTAAAGGTCAAGTTAGGTCCTGATCAAGTTTCACTCTGCCATAACCGATCCCTAGCCCGTTTGAGAAAGAGAAAGGACCCCAAACTAAGTTGTGATGCGATCCGTGCCGGGGGCTGAGTAACACCGAGGATTATTCGGTGTCAAAAGTTGAGCTTCTGGGGACAAGGGAACATCCAATCGTATTTTCCCTCTATCTTTGTAGAATGGACTGTAGCAATCCGGAAAGCGAAGAGGAAAGAGGTTGCACTCACCGGCTCTGGAAGTAACTACCAGGATGGCCAAAAAGTCAGACAGGGAGCATGAAGCCCCCGGAATCCATACCCATGAGAAGGAGCTGGAGAGACGTGCTATTCAAGGCAAAGACGTCCGGATATCCAGTTGCCATCCGGAAAATGGAGCCACAGTTGTACGCTGCGCCAAATCACACAACAAGAGTTGGCTGGAAAGCGAGTTCAAAAAGCTCAATCCCTCTGAAGAAATTCAGTTGAGACTAGGACCAGCCAGAAGCCTGGTGAGGATGTAAAAGTTAAGACTTTTGTACCGCACTCCATAGGAGCGGAGACCAAGGAAGATGTGATGCTTGGTCTTAAGATCCAAAGTGAACGACAGTATGCCTAGAGTCGAGATCTCATACAAGGTAAACCTAAGTTACAGATTGGAATTTCACCTTGTACAATGATGGCATATACGGTGGTAGGGCTGAGCGGAACTTTAAGTATTCGCCTATGTAAACTGGCTACCGTTTTCCAGGCAGAAATCGCCCCAATTTTTGAATGCGGTAGAATATGCATAGATAAAGGATACAGCAAAAAGACTATCTATGTCAACACAGACAGCCGGGTGGCTCTGATCAGCGGTGTAGCATCCATTGATGCGGGTGATGCGTCGCATCCCTTCAAAGGAATGTAATACATTTTTATTTAAAAGAATCACTAAAATCTCCTATAATAAATTAGAATTCTAAAAATATTTATTCGAATAATTAAATTCAGTTTAAGATATTCAATGTCTGTATTAGTCGAGCTTCATAGATAACGCTAACGACTATGCTAAACGCTAAAAATAAAAATATCTCGACAGCGATGATTCGAGTGATGCTACAGTCTTGGTCACATCTTGAACGCCGCCGAACGCGATCCGAGGTCCACGAATAATAGGCCCGTGATTACGTCTGTACTGTGTCTAGTTCGCTGTTTTACGTCGGTGGGTGATGCGGTTTCCTAAACACATTCGCGGTACAAAAATAATGTTGCGCGTTACGATGAACGATTCTGGGTGCGACTAGAAGAATGGATCTTAATTTTAATATTAACAGATACGTAACCTAGATTAAGTTCTTTTTTAAATTGGTTTGATTTTTGATTATTTTTTATTCTTCAAAACTAAAGACTTCAATTAAAAAAAAAGAAAAAATTGTGTTGGTAAAAAAATGTTAATTGCAGTTACTTGTTACATCCCCTTCTATTGACGACACGCTACACCGCTGGCTCTGCTAGCCTTGGTACGTAACCACTATGGTACAAAAATAGTATGGAATTGAATAATATCCTAAAGGCACTGGCGAATATCAACAAGATAATATCATTTTAGGCGCCTAGTCACATAATTATGTGTGGATGGTAATAAGAGGGTCGACAAGTATGCCAAGAAAGGCGCAGAAACCAGCAAGTGGTATGATATCGTGAAACATGGTACGAACAGCAATTGCTGTGACCAGATGGATGTCAAGTGGTCTCCAGAGATGGCAAGAATGTTTAGTCTGAAAGGGTGCTGAGGAGACCCTCGTGTCCTAATACCGCAGACGCTGTCAGATTGACCAGGAAGGAACTATGAAAGGGGGCTGGATTTGTAACTGGCCATTGGACGTTCAGTGCACATCTGCAAAAACTGGGGATTAAAGTGGCAAACCCTTTAGGAAGGGAGTGTGGTGAGGCAGAGAAAAGAGCTTAGCATGTTATCTTCGACTGTCTTACCCTCAGTGAAAGCAGGAAGTCATATCCGAATGTAGGCCAGAAGAGAAGACAGGAGAGCATAGTCCAATGCATCTCAAAGTTCGCAAAGAACTCTGTTTGATCCCCTTTGACTGAGAGGTGCATAATAAGCTTCAAGGATGAGCAGCAACTATTAGGGCAATTGAACCCAAATCTCTCACTACCAAGAAAAAAGTGTAGCTCGGTTGATAAATGGTCTTCACAAATTACAGTTTTTACATTTATACATAATCTATGTCTGATAGAATGGACAGTTTAAGATAACACTGTTGTTGCCAGAGCCACTGACGGAATATTTCGTGCGCGTCAGCCATCAAGTAAAACGGTTTACCATATAATACCGAACAACTTCCGACACAAGGAAGTTGCTTATTTAGGCACTAAACTAGATTACTCTCGCAGATAAGGTAGCCGGCGTTGAACGTTCGGTCGATACTAATGATAAAAAATAAAGTTGTGGAGTTCTAGTACATCACTATCAAAGAGGGTACTCGTGTTTTGTTATATAATACAGCCCAGCCTGTATTCGCATATATTTTCAAATGCTGTTATTTACAAGAGCTGATATTTTGTAAGAAGTGGATTATACGACCCAACAAAGAAGACACAAAAGTTTTAGTATGTTAATCCACGCATATAAGGAGAAAATAGGGGTCAATTGCGGAATTCGAGTGAACGAGCTATATTTTCGCTTGACCCTTCATTTTGACCTTGTAAAACTTGTCTCAAAAATCTTATATCATATCATACCGGTATCTTGAGATAATGGAGCACAACTTTCATAAAAATCGGTTTATCCTGTAACATGCCAACCGTTACATGTATAACAACTAACACATTCTGCAAGTACGCCCCTGCGTAACTTTAGAATCACCCATCGTTCCTCTACATCTCTATACCTTGTTGTTCTGTGCTCCGTCTATGTCGTACTCTAATTGCCACTTCTGTCGCATATGTTGAGCCTTCGTTAAATAAAACTAGTGTTGATAATTAATTAATTATGTCTAATTTCTAATTACTTCGTAGTATCACTTGATTTCGTACATGCGCATTTGAGTATATCCACTGTCGTCATTAAAAACGTAGTGGTGATTCTGTTTCCTTGGGCTGGTATGTCGTACCAGTGGCTACCGGCCCTAAGGTCGTCCTGATTTGAGGCTATGGCGACCACCATGCCTCGTTAAAAAAGGCATCGATCCTATACGCACTATGATCTCATACTAGATAGGACAACATTTTTTTGTTACCAATTTTTAACTGAATCTTCTCTCCACCATGAGATTGAAAATCTGAACCCGTGGCCATCAGCCAAGAGGGACGTGGTGTGAAGTACTTGGAGTCACCGCAGGTTGCTGTTTGGATATGTAGATGTCCCCAGCCCTGACATGAATCATTCAGGTAGCCTTAGCCATTGTATTGGTCAGAAACTGAAGAAGATTTAAAACCTGGTTTTCTGCATCCAGAACTGGCACTACACTTTTTTGCAGAGCCAAAATATGACATTTTTTTATATTATAGAGGGTTTAGGAAATCGGCTTGATCGCAAGGACAGAAAACACTCACACACCCGCAAGCGTGAGAGGGAGTCTGCCTGCCCGACGTTGAACCAGCTTGAGTCCTCTGATCACATGTCCAATGGACGCAACCACGTCCATCTGACATGTCATCACCGCCCGACCAGCTAAAACTTGTTCCCTCTTTATTACCTCTTAAGCTATTTCTCCATCGTGAACGATATTCTTCGCAGTGCAAGATGAGGTAATGATTAAAACCCATTTATGAATACCTTCCAATCCTCATTTATCTTTGAAGCCGCCCCTTTTTCTCCTTTACAGAGAGTGTTTTGTTGACCTCCTCATGTATGATGTTCCATTCCTCCACCCTGGAACAACATCAGCGGGACCATAGTCTCTGGGGTCAGCTCCCCATCCAGCTTTTGGCTTGCCCCCAGTCTGTAACAGGACATGCTCGGCCATATCTTCTGCCTCGCAGTAAAAGCATCTTTCGTCCCATCACCTGTCCTATCTGTTTCCTATACACTCGAAAAGGCCCGTGCCCAGACAGTGCCTGCTTTAGGAAATAGGACGTCTGCCGATAACTGCATTCGGCCCACACTTTTATCGACGGCGTTAGGCGTTTCGTCTACTATCCGATATCAGTGGTCTCGTTCCATATGTTTTGCCACTTACTTGCTGTCAGCCTTTTAGCCTCAGCGCGGCTTATCACATTGCCTGTTTGACCATGGCGGATCAGTGTCCCCTCTTCGGCCAGCAAGTATAATGGTGGTATCAGCGTTATAACTTGCAGGGCTCCTGTAGATACCGTGCGATAAGCACTGGCCACCCTTAGCAGAGATTTTCTCTGCAAGCTGTCTAAGACCTCCTGATACCTTTTCCTTTTCGTGGCTTTACACCACACAGGAGCTCCGTATAGGACGACTGACTGTACAACCTGGTACAGTAGTGACATTATTGCCGCCTTCTTCTCAGCCTCTGTCACTGTCACTGTTTAAGGTGTTCTCCATAACACCTCTCGTTATCCAGTGTGACTCCGAGGTACACTATGGACTTGCTTGGTAGGACCTGCACTCCCTTTAGTTGGAAGACCACGTTAGGTCTCTTGCTCCTTGGGCCGCGGATTATAATTGCCTCTCTTTTTTCTCAGCAGCCAACTTAAGCCTGTAATCGCACATCCACCTGTCAATCTTACACACCGATGCATTGGCTTTATGAACCAGCTCTGCCTGATCATTTGCCACGATAACTAGTGCGAGATGTATGCTACCGTCTTTACGCCGCTGGGCAGCGAAAGCTTGAGCACCCCGTCATACAGGATGTTCCAGAGTGACGGCCCTAAAACAGATCCTTGAGGCACCCCTGTCGTCATAGAGATTTCGGTTCCGGCAATGCGAATTGAGCTGGAGTCTAGGTAGCTGCTTATAAGATTCCTTAGGTATTTTGAAACCTTCAGCTTTCCGAGTTCCTCCATAATCATGCTCCACGAGGCTGTATTAAAGGCATTGCGGACATCCAGCGTCACCAACGCACACCATTTCTTCTTGTTATCTTCCGCAATCCCCGTTATCATTTCCAGGGCATCAAAAGCCAAGCCATTGGTACCATAAGTATATTTTAAAGGATCCATTCCCATGTCTGCACTTGGTAGTAGATGCGAGTGTTGCATAGCTACTGGACTGCATACACTGGTGGAAGGATTGATAGCTACACTGGTTTATTGAGTCTTGTTGATTTGATGAATTGTGTGTATCAGAAGTGAATCCCTGTTCTGACTTGGAGGCATTGGACATGGCTAAAAAGAGACTCATATTTGAAAATCACTCCAACTTAATTATTTTCATAACCGATGACCCATTGATTAACCTTGGCTACAAATACAATTGACTGATTAATGAACAATGCCATATTTTTGACAATAATGATATGTTCAATAATTAATTATCGTAATAACAGTTATTTTATTAGTTGTATTCCACTATACAGGTTTAATTATCAAATAGAGAAATCAGCACTCCCCACTTATTGCACTCTATCTCAACGACGGCGCATGACATCGAAAATTGCTTCAGACAAAATTTGTAGAGAATTTTATAGTATTTGATTTTCCTAATAACTACAAATGTCATATAGAGCAAAGCTAACGAGATATTCCCAAGAAATCGTTTCTTATGACAGTTGGGCTTCAATATCTTAAGAAGCCCACCGGCAGAATATGATATTAGACTTTTGAAACAAGTCTCACCAGATCAAAATAGACATCCATGAAAAAACCTAAGCTGGTTGGCTCGAAATGCGCAGTAAAATCCTTCTTTTCCTGGGCTATATTTATTTTCTAACATAATCTCCTGTCAGCTCCATACGCTTTTCTCAGCGATGTTCAATAAGTTCGATACTCTTTTTATAATAAAAACGATCTTGCTCCTCAAAATAGCTATTAACTGCCAACACTTCTTTATCGTTGGGAAATATTTGACCTCCGAGCAATTTGTTCAAGTTTGGGAACAAATGGAGGCTGAATCTGGCGTTTCTGGTGCATAAGGTAGCATGACAAACCTGAATTAATTATCAATTTTTGCCATAGCAATAACAGAGTTGTTGACTGGTGCATTTTCTTAAATAAACAAGCCTTTCTTCTTAAGGCGCATTTAGACTATGTAACAAGTTTCGTGAACCTATTTTTCAAAACAAGTTTATTAAAACAGTGTTTTAAAACATGTCTCAAAACAATAATTGTTCTGAAACAGTAAAATCACATTTAAACTATGCAACAAGTTGTAAAACAATGTCGATAACAATGTTGTGAAACAATTTGTAAATCCTAATGACAAATGGTTTTGAGGACCTGTTATTCAGCGGTTCCTATAGACCCTTGACATTTCTTGTACCCTTTTGCATTCGGTTTCTGTGTTGCCCTCATTTACACAGCCATGCTATTTGCATGTCTCACTTATATTATGGTCTATTCCAAAATTAGTCTGTCGTCTGTTGTATTAGATTATGTTTTGTTGTTTTGTGTTTTTTTCTATGTTTGCGATTGTTTTCTGTAGTTTTGAGCTGTTTTTCTGTTGTATTCGGTTATGCTTTGTGGTTTTGTATCTTTTTCTTTTGTTTTCGACTGTTGTCCGTTCTTTTCAGTTATTTTCTGTTGTTTTGGCCTATTTTATATCGTTTTCGATCATCCTGTGTTGTTTTCGGTTGAATTCTGTGGTTTTGTGTCGTTTTTTATTGTTCACTATTTTATTAGATTGTATTCTGTTGTTTTTTGTCGTTTTTTGTTGTTTTAGGTTATTGTTGTATTTGATTGGTTTGTTACGGTTATGTTATACGTTGTTATTTTGAGTTTAGATATCAGTCGTTTCAATCATTTGTGGACTATAGACTATTATAGAGACTGAATAATGGAAGAATACCTAAATTTGATTGTTCTCTACCAATGACAACTGATATGTATGTCTCTTTTGCGCATATCCAACAAAATAGTGACCAAAATACTGCCAAGGACAATCCATATTTATTACTGACTTGCCTTATTTTTACCATATTTATGAGCAGCTGTCTTTAGTGTCAAAATACGGATGCCTATATTGCTGATTGTCACTGTTTGGACGTGCAATAATTCTCTATTAATTCTATAGCTTACCTTATCTTTGGCAAGTAAAAGTTGCTTAACGACTACAATATCAGCTAAAAGTAAAACTCTAGTGATGGCACTTAGTAAACATCTTGACGCCCTAACTAATGTGGTCCTGTCTGGTAACACTTCTTCTTCGTGTACTTCACATATGTGTTCTATAGCACCACCTGCAAAAAATCATCCAACATCACTACTGTGTACGTTTCAAGTTTTTGGTTAAAAACTTGACGATTGAGCGATTTAAGAAATGTTGCTTTCTTAAAATGTCTGGCCAATGGCGGCTTTTCATTATTTTTAATATTAATATATATATTTATTATTATTATTTAATATATATGTTTAATATTATACGTATCAAATTTAAAAAAAAAAACGCGTTTATTGTTATTACGTAAAAATTAAATATAAGATGGTTGAGCGAAAATTGGCGTGAAGCTGTTAGGCTTGGCTTCTCTGCATTCTCGATAGTAAAAGTGTTAATTATATTTTATATTTTTCATAAGAACTGTCACAACATGATGGGGTAGATACAGACATCTTCAATAATTCAATAAACAAACTGGTTGTTACACCGAACTTCTGGAATCCATAAATCCTGAGAAAAAATACTAGCATCCGCCCGTACACATGTTAATGTCTGTATCTCAATATACGCGTTACATAAAACATTTTTTCAATTTTACTTATTTAAGAAATGACGTTGACCCTTTCGGGATTTTGTTGACTTTGACGCCTTAAGGACGTTATTCGCTATGCTAGAGTCAAATGATTGCTAACTTTCTAGGAATTTATTTGGGACTTTAGAAAAGTTGCAAAGTATAATAATAGTCTTGCAATTATTTATAAATACTTTTTATATAAATTACATATCTATATGGTCTCTATTTTAACATATCAGTTAACCTAAATTAGTTGTTATTTGTATTCCCTTGCAACTATTTAATCAACCTGCCAGTCTGTCAGATAAATCAAAAAATAACACACAAACGATAATCAACAAAGCAACCTAATCTAACCGATGCTCACTGCTCACCTACGTCACTGCCACTATGGCTTTTCGTGAAGAGAGAAAATGCTGTGGGTTTGTAAAATATTTTCCAATTTTCCATATGGTCTCTTAATTTCCGAATCAGTTTCAACTACCTTGACTAAAGTAATAATTAGTAACTCACTTAAATTTATTTTTCTTTAATGCAATAACATACACCACATTTTCCAAATAGTATTCTTAAGCATGACCTATTTTTGCATCTACTTTTAAAAATTGTTTAGTCTACGATCAAATATGAAAAAACGCTCATCTGTAATAAAAGCCCAAGTTAAAATTCTGATTTTTAAACGTTAATGTCTTTCTGAAATGATCTATAAGAAGTTTTGAATTTGTGATCAACAAGGTAGTGAACGAAGGTACTTATTTTTACCTTATTTTTCGGAAACATGCTGATCAATAGGCTATTATTTCGGACTTATTCGGTGCAAAGCAGTTTGAATGTGTTTTGATTCTACGATTAAAATGAAGAATGGATTCCCAAATAAAGATTCTATACAGGGTAGGCCAATACTGAGTGGACGGAAGATTGTGCCTTACTAAAACATACTTTAGATATCCGTCACTTGATCATGGCAGGGACCCTTGAGGGCTATAACGTAAAAATATTTTCACTTAAATTTTGACGTTTATACAGGGTGATTTATATCAAACTTACATTTTTTTAATGGAACCTCCTATATATTATTAGATATTTTGACTCCCTGGTCAATTATACTAGTGTCACTTTATGTATCATACATGTAACTTTGAACCGACCATTTAGGCGCAAATCACCATTTATGGTATACGTAGGTATGTATCAGAAAAAATTTAATATCAATATTGCAGCGATTATAGACCCTAGAAGACCGTGACCTTGCGGTATGACCAAGCATGAAGCGCATCACCTTAGGTCAGACAGTTAGGCTTGTACTTCACGTGCAGGTAAAACGCCGCGGTTTCCCCGCTAGCAACCGCTAGGTTCAACAAAACTATGCTATTCAAATGAGGCCGACTACACGGGCGTGTTAGCCGTGCCGCCTACGGAGTCATTTAAATAGCAAAGTTTTGTTGGAGCAAGCGGTTGCTAGCGGCAAAACCGCGGCGTTTTACCTGCCCGTGAAGTACAAGCCTTAAACTTGAATTCTTTTTGTAGTTGGAGAAATCAGTAGATTAATTAAGAAAACTTCAATCGCCTGTAAGCAACCTAGCAGGCCATGAAAAATAAACAAAAGCCCGTTAAGATGGAAGAAACCATCTAACTTAATAGAAAGATGCAAGCGAACTAGAGCAGCGAGGCAAGATTATGAAAATTCCTTACAACACATCAGCTCTGAACGGATACATCAGCGGCAAGATATCTAATGTCAGTGAGAAGCTGGGGTATAACAGAAGTGTTTGTTTTTCATAGCCTGCTACTATTGACGTCTACTAGAGCTTGACAACTTTCCAAAATGATTAAACATTTTGAAACAAAAGGAAAACTACCAGCGATTTTTGTTCACCGTCTGACATCTTTGGGATGAAATTTCACTTTTGATGCGTTCTATTAAGTCAAAAGTAAAGATATCTCTAACTGGAGCATTCTAAGCACCTATTGAAATGATTGCTAGAATTTTCTATTACTCCATGTTGTAATTGTGTATATTTCATGTATTTTTCTACAAACTAAATTATGTTTCATGATTCAAATAGAGTGCAATTCAGGTTTCGTTTTTCGCGGTTTTGCTAATAAGTAGAAGTACCTACTGAAGAATTTGAAAGACTCCAGTCCGAGGTATCATTTTTTACTTACGGAAGTGACTACTTTTTATTATTTATCAAATCTGAAAATTTATTCAGAAGATATAGATATTGTTCTGCCAGTAACAGTCGCTGGTAGTTTTCCTTTGATTAAATATTTTTTACTGGCATTGTAAATTGGCTAATAGCTAGTACGCTGTGAAAAATGACCATTCTTGTTACCGTTATTGTTTCTGGTTAGAGCTAATGTGTTGTAAGGAATTTTCATAATCTTGCTTCGTTACTCTAGTTAATTTGCATGTTTCTATTAAGTTAGTTGGTGTCTTCCATCTTAACGGGCATTTGTTTACTTTTCATGGCCTGCCAGGTTGCTTACACGTGAGAAAATGGAAAAATACGGATGTGACTGGAAAATTGAAATAAAATGAAAACTAAAAAAGATTGATATTGAGAATACTATATCGCTAGAAAGGAAATCAAATTTTACATTTGATTCTATAAACAAAAATATTTGAAAAAATATTTTAAAAAATGAAGTTATCTGTGATTGCAGTTTTCCTGATTATTCTGCTGATTCCTCCAAGACTAACCTAAGGTGGTGCATTTCATGCTTAGTCGTACCACAAAGTCACGACCTTCTAAGTTTCGTAATCGCTGCGATATTGAATTTGTTTCTGATACCTAAATGGTGATTTGCGCCTAAACGGTTCATTAAAAGTTCCATGTATGATACACAAAGTTACACTAGAATTCGCCAGGAAATCCAAATATGCAATATATAGAGAGTCAATTCAAAAAAATCTAAATTTGATATGAATCACCCTGTATAAACGTCAAAATTTAAGTGAAAATATTTTTACGTTATAGCCCTCAAGGGTCCCTACTACGATCAAGTGACAGATTTCTGGAATATCTTTTAATAAGCCAACAGTCTTCCGTCCACTCACTATTGACCCACCCTGGTATATATTTTTGTTACCTAGTTCCTTCAGCAGCTGCATGTTCTTGCTGTTCAGGAGGTGTGTAATCGATATCTTGGTACCATTTCCAGAGCATTGCAAAACTCTCATTCCATCGAATTTTACGTAAAAAAATGAAATAAATACTAATGACGATATCCTTCATAATAAATTCATATTAAAAACAGTTCAAGTGCAATACCTGAGACGTCATAGATCTATGAATAATATATTACTTTGCTATACTATCTTCCAGACTTATTATTTATATGAAAATCGAAGTATAATATATCTACACTGCATTCAAGATATACAAAGTGTTATCCAAATATTGACTTACGTTTTGAAATTGATCGAATACTGAGATATGGTGCTAGATGAAATAGTTTTATAATATAATTATATTGTAAGTAGTTGGTTCTGAAACTTTAGCAGATATTCCATTTTTTTTTATCTGTGTGGTTGGCATTGAACTTGATTGAATTGTCTCATCTTGGGCTTGCAGCCTATCTGCCACATTATTCACTCATGAAGCAGACATCATATCGTAACACTGATACGCTGATGTACTACTGGCTCTCATCTTGGATTTATCAACAATGCAAATACAAAACTCTGAGTACCTTAGGGACCATTATGTGTTTTTTTGATACGCTAGTGAAACGAGTTGGAACAAAGAGACAATTACAAAATCGGTTTTAGAAATTAATTCAATAGTAAATCAACGTTTTTAGGATTCCCCATTATTTAATGTAGATTTTTAATTCTTACATTCGTCGTATTTACCTGGCACCTGCATAATTTTTGACACAAGCGCAGTTGTAGTGTATCGAAAATTCAAATACTTTAAGGAACAGCAATAATAAATAAAAGTATGAAAACGAATATGCGCTTTTAAGCCCGAGGAAATGTTTTTAAAATAAGTTTACACGTTTTCTTATCGTATTGTACAAAAATATTGATCCGTAATTAAGATAGAGCTGCATGACCTCATGCAGTCACGATACGTAAATTGAAATTGTAATAAAAAGTTACTCAAACGTAATTTCTTTATTCTGGATATCTTCATTATATTTAGCTTTAAATTGATTACAACAGCTAAATGTTTCTTATCCAAATATAGTCCAGGCGGTAGGGGTTTTTTGACAGCAAAAGGTCGGAAAAAATAAAATTTGGTAGGTTGGCAGGCATTGGTCACCTGAAGCTACCGCTTAAATTTGCTGACCTCGGGGGTTGCCACTGGAGGGTTGGGCGGGGGTTTGAAAACTCTGCTTCGCAAAGATGATCGAAAAATAGCGTCGTTTTGGTAAGTGATATCAAAACGAGCTTCAAATGATTTATGGCGAGAACAAAATTCAGCATAATTTGTTTACATTTTTCGTGTGCGAGTAATAGTTTTCATTCTACAGTGCTCCAAAGTTAGGGGCTGGTTTGTGATTTTTAACTAAAATCTGTTATCAATCGCGGTTTAAGACGGAGAATGTCATGAAAAGGTTCTGTAACATTTTTTTCCCTGAAATAATGATGTTTTTTCATTTTTACGTATCTTCAGCTGCCTAAACTGAACCCATTTGGTCTTACAAAAAATACGATATTTAGGAGCACGTCGCTACATACTCCGATATTTATAATTGCGAATAATATTTTATTTGTGGATGCTTTGATTGAAGGTGATACTACCTCGACGTTGTTTAATATTAAGACAAGAATCGATTTGCGACCTCCGGGGGTTGCCGATTATGGGGGGTGTGGGAGGTACTTCGCGCGGCTTTTCGAAAAATAGCGCCGTTGTTGCAAGTGCTATTGAAAAAAAGGTCAAATGTTATATGGGAAAAACAAAACTCTGCACTATATTGGTCGTTGCACTTTTCGTGCGCGACCAACAGTTTTCGTCCTGCAGCGCGTCAAAAATAAGGGTCAGTTAATCTCTCTCTCCGTAAGTCATTTGAACCTTTGAAACTAGCGCGCGAGACGTCATAATGTTGGCTTTCACTCTTTACACTTTTTTTGACCGTAGATAGTAAGTAGAGTGTACCTTTAGGCCACACATGATTCTCCAAATCGGCGTTGAAAGCTGATATTTGGGTAACGACCAGAAAAAAATGCTAGCTTGTGCAACAATAAAAATCTCCAACTGCAGCAGCATATACTAAGCCCATTAACAAACACCCTACATAGAAATGTTCAAGAAAGCAGCTTTTTCAGTTAAAAAACAATAAACCTTACGATTGGTTGAGTGAATACTAGGTATTATATTAAGAACAAATTGTCACATCAAATCAGTGGGCGAAGCTATTTTGGGTCAATTACAGATATTTCTTAATCGTATACTTTATTAGTAATAACTATTCTATAGCAAGTACTCTGTTTATCACATTCGTTATCGGTAAACATAATTATATGCTGGGTGTTTATTGTTTATTGGTTTATGCTTACTGTTGATTGTTTCAATGAACGGTAGACATACATTCTTTATATCATTCATAACATTAATCTTTGCAAACATTGATCTATGATCACCGTTTATTGTATTAATGTACGGATTACATAAATTTATGTATATCGAGCATATAGCAACAATAAAAATATCCAACTGCAGCAGCATATACTAAGCCAATTAACAAACACCCTACATAGAAATGTTCAAGAAAGCAGCTTTTTCAGTTGAAACAATTGAAAAAAATTGAGCTGACTTATGGTTGAAGTAGTTGAAGAAGCAGCTAGTTCACTGCTGTTTTCCAGTGTTATGATACTGTCTGTCACAGAAAAGACGACATTCCTTGACAGTCGTCTAAAACATCCAAATAATCACACGAAATACAAAAATAATGAGATAAAAATGGATTAAAATTATTTAAAACGAAGTAGTAGTAAGGTTTTCGCAACGCTCAGTGGCGGCTGGTGAGGTAGTGCCACAGTGCCATGGTACTACCTTAATTTTCGACAAAAATATATTTATCTATCTCTTAAACTTTTCTTATTCTATGTTAGTCTCCAACGACTTTTTCTGTTTTATATGAAATAGCAATAGCGGCTCAGCGCATAAATGCTTACACCAGGCAAAACGTGGCAACGTCGCAACTCACATGATGAGAGCTGACGACGAGACGAAACAGCGAGATGGCAACAGCCTACCGTGCCGTTTCTTATAAGGCACAGAGTGAGAGAAATGTTATCACAAACGCTTACGAGTGACAGATAACGCTATGCTGGACGTTTGGATAGATCTTAAATACGAATATCCGAAGTAGATCGTGCCAGGCACATTACCCGTATTTCCGTTTATGGTTCACTATTTTTGTTTTGTTTCAGCAGTTTCGATTTGTTTATGTTTGATGCTGATATCGGCTTTTCTCGTTAAATGTTTGAAATTTAGGTCTTATTAGGTTGAGTGAGTTGTGCGCTGTTTTCGGATCGGTATCTCTTTTGTGTTTAATTAAAATATATCATTGGAGCGAAAATGAATAAAATTGGCGCATTAATAAACTCATTTAGTAATCTTCCGCTGGAAGAAAAATTGAAAAACTTATTGGTAGCGGACAGAAATCGCGTTGTCGTGGATTTAATAAAACTATTTATGATGAAAACAATTGGATAAGTGACTGTGAGAAAGTTAACAAACTGTTTTGTTTTGTGTGTGTTCTATTTGGAGGGGATGACACTTGGGCGAAAAAAGGCACGGATGATCTTATTCATATATGGGAAAAAATGAAGATCCATGAAAAATCTAAAGTGCATATGAATAATGTTTTCAGTTTATCGATGCTTGGTAAGTCGAACATAAAGACTGAGTTAAATTCGGCTTATCGGCTAGTTATAAGCATTTTTTTAAAATTTTATATCGGTTTGAAATGTTGGCTGTCATTCTGGCACTACCTCTCTAAGTTGCCACGAACCGCCACTGGCAACGCCTATTAACAGTAAACATAAAGGGCATTTTTTTCAACTTAGCGGTGACAGGAATAATCACCATACTGAGGTTTATGAGAATATTTCTTACAGATATAAAACCTTATATGAAGAAAGAGAGGGGATACGGCGCGCCGGTGTGATGTTATCTGAACTAGGCGTGACAGAAAACGAATAGCTGTCAGAGTTTTGGTGGAAAACAAATAATTTGGTACGGTTTTTGTGATATTTGGCGTTTTTAAAACCAATAATTGTAAAATATTGCGGTGTGCATAACGGTAGGGTGTGCAGCTTACGGTTGCAAATGCCACAGCGCAGCGGCGGGAATGAGCCAGCAAATCACTTTTCACGGGTAAATTCATGTTCATATTTTTTATTTATCCGAAATTCATGCAAATATCTTGATATCTAGTTCAAAGATATATGTATCCAAAATATAATTTGAAATGTATCACCAGCATGCGAATCATCTTATTTTTAAGTATGCAGAGTGTAGTAGTAATATATGAAGATAGTGAGTTTGACATTCTCGCAATTGTAGTTGAAGATCCGCATAGCACTGCTACAGCAGAAATTAATCGCTATTAGGGCATTGGTCAAACATCTGTGAACATGATCTTAACGGAGTACATATAGCATCCTTATCACGTGCAGCTAAATCAAGCAATTGAAAGACAAGACTTTGAAAACTGAACGAATTTCTGTAACTGGAGTCGTGCTCGAGGCCTAGAAGATGCACTCTTTTTGTTGTTTACGAGTGAAGCTACATTTCTTATGAAATTCTTTCATTTTCTTTTTTATTAAATGTAGCTACAGCGTTATCATTAACGGCCATGTAAACTGGCATAATTTACATTTTTATACCGACGCGCGACGTAAATCCAAATTTTGAAAGGTTTGTTGACAACCAGCATGTAGTCTAAGCACTTGGGGTGATATTATTGGTAATCGCATATTAAACTAATGTTTTCTAAAATTTTCTAAATGAAAATTTGAAAAACCTGTTGGAAAATGTACCACTGGAGTTTTTAAGAATAATGTGGTTACAGGTAGATAGAGCGAAAGCATATTTTAGTATTAGAGACCGAAACACTTTGGATGAAAGGTTTCCTGCCAATTGTTTCGTCTGCGAGCCACGCCACCTACGATTTTTCCAATTCCTACGCCATAATTACATAACCGTAAATATCTTGAAAACCATCAAAGATAGAACCACATGTGCCTAAATAAAAGTGGAAGAATTTAATTCCGCATCCACCGATGTGAAACCAATGATACCATCCCATTTGAAAAAAAAGAGATTTTAACATTTTTAACTTTTCAAATTTGAAAATTGCTAGTCTATTGATTTAATGTTCTTTTGAAACAACGATCTTACTGAAACACAAATACGCTCCTTGCTTGTTTATAAACCGAAAACCGCATCTTTCTATCACATATGGTTTCCGAGATATTAATGTTTATTCTTGTAAAGTACTACAAACGTCAAATTGTGTAAAAATTGCTGAATAACTAAATAAAAATAGGCTTCGTAGACATAAATAATGGTTAACAAACTGGACCTAAAAATCGATGCTGAATTCAAAAACGTAATAGTATACAGGATGTTCCATTCAAAATAAGGAAGTTGATACCTCCTTCCGGTATATCCGGAAATTATTTTCTGAATGTAGAGCTTTTGAAAAGAAACGTTTTTTTATTTTAAACATGTCGTCTAATTTAAACGGTATAGCCGCTAGGGAGCACCGCGCGCTTATTGCACCACCCTGTATTATTGTTGGCCGCAAGATATCGGTCCAATGGAAAGGTAATGCAATGTCAACCACCTAAATTTTAATTATGGATGGTGAAATTGGCCATACAGAACTCGTGAATAACGATATTTCAATAAATTTTATATGATTATAGATTATTTTTCCAAATACCTTAACCATACTGTTAATCGCATCAGCTACGCTACTGGGGCTAGCGCTTTGGTACTTTTTGATGACAGAAATGTCAGCCGCGCGTTCCATCCTCTCTCTTCCCTTGTTTCTCAATGTCCAGTTAAATATTTATCTGGAAGTTAACGGTTATCTGTCAGATATATTGTTTAAGCAATTGAAGGTTAAAATTATGAATTCACGTAAATCTTATCTGACAGTTGTATCCATAGAAACGCTATCTGGCAGCTACCTATCTGACACTTTCAACTGGATATTGAGAAACCGGCCCTTAAGTATAAAACTGATGAACCATTTTTCACCCCTTTACATCACTAAATACACACCATCTTTGAACAACAGTAAATGAGCTGTCAACTGGTATCTGTCACTTACCTTTGACATTTTGATTTTTTACTACTGTCGTGCCGACGTTTCCGCATGTTTCAGAATTGAAGTGAAATTTAGGGAACTTTGTGGGGTATGCAGAGATGGTGTTCTTATGACCCAAAAATTAACATCACAATACCTGCGAGGGGGGATTTGTATTGTTATAAAATAATTTTAACATTATGATGTCAAAATACAATTTTGACGTGTTCATAGTCATGTGATATTGTTTCAGCTTTTATCTAGTTTTAATTGTTTATAATCAATTAAAATACTATTTTATTATTATAAGTTTTTCGGATTAAATATAAATATTATTAATAACAAGTTTTGAAAAAAACGTAAAAAAAATCAGTATCTTTTTCCACTTATTACGGGGCTGACCTGCTTGCCTGGCTTCCTTGCACGCCTCGTACATGCCCTGGCGTACCTCGGGGTGGTCGTCGGCGATCGTCTCGCCGACGGTCACGAATCGTTCCACCGCCAGGTTGACGGCCTGTCCAACACGTGCAAAGCTGCCGGGACCACCCCCACTGCCGGCCCCGCCTCCGCCTCCTCCTCCGGCGCCAGTACCGCCCCCCGGAGGCGGTCGCCGGCAAGCCGAGCCACCCGTCGCCGACGATGCGTCCACCAGCGAGGATATCTGCAAGAAAAAATTGCCTTTATCATGATTGATAGTAAGCTAAATGGGATACTCGAGATACTTATGTAAATTCCGTACTGAAGAAACTTAGATATTAGTGGAAGATCCGAATATAAGACGACCTTCACCGAACTGGTTAATGGATTAGAAGCATTTTATA
The DNA here is from genome assembly GCA_951848785.1 of Callosobruchus maculatus. Lineage (NCBI taxonomy): Eukaryota > Metazoa > Arthropoda > Insecta > Coleoptera > Chrysomelidae > Callosobruchus > Callosobruchus maculatus. The sequence continues at coordinate 575,267 of CATOUR010000285.1, forward strand.
TTAAATTTAATATATTAAAAAACATATCGCGAGTGGGTTGGCTGAAAAATTTCAGTCCAGGATATGATTAATTAAATATTGAAAAATTATTTTTTTTACATTTCACTGGTTTGGTTAATAGAGAAATCACATACCAATCGAAAGTATGAAGCCCATAGAACATGCAAACGTTAGGTTGGCTAAGTTTTTCCCGTTCCAACTATAGGGTAGGCAGGTATAAACAGGTACATCAATAATAGTAATTTGCACCGGTGTGGTTAATGCATGAAACTTATATCAAAATAAAGATAATTTCATTGCAAACACGTCGATATAGGGTTGTCTGCAAAAAATCAGTCTGGAATTCCGGTTGTCGATTTTTAAGGATCAAAATATTGCTTTATTCGTTTTAGCTTTTTGATGACTTTGAACTTTTGCTCTTTTGGTTTTTATTTACGCAGCTGATAGAGCAAACACAATTTTTGAGATAAGTATTATATATGTATCACTATCACTTTTTGATTTAAAGGATATGAATATATTTTAATATCACATGCAATATATACACACATATGCAAGTTATTAATTAATGAAAAAAATATTTATAACATTCATATATTTTGATTTTATGAATGTTACACATTTCATATCTATATCCTTTATTACTTAATAGCTCAATAACTTAATTTAATATTAACAAATTATTAGTGCTCCAAAATATTGCACAGCTTTTACGAGTGTATCGCTATTCTTTTCAATTTGACGGACACATGACATGCGCACTCTCTTTCATTCAATGGCTGAGCTACACGCAGCTGCTATGCTGCATCCTTTGTTAATACACGTGATAGTTCGCTCGGACCTCTCTGGCGCACGTATTCACTGGCAGCAATATTTTCATCTTTAAAATTCGACAACCGGAATTCCAGACTGATTTTTTGCAGACAACCCTATATCGACGTGTTGGCAATAAAATTATCTTTATTTTGATATGAGTTTCATGCATTAACCACACCGGTGCAAACTACTATTATTGATGTACCTATTTATACCTGTCTACCCTATAGTTGGGACGGGAAAAACGTAGCCAACCTAACGTTTGTATATTCTATGGGCTTCATACTTTCGATTGGTATGTGATTTGTCTATTTAAGAAACCAGTGAAATGTTTAAAATAAATTAATTTTTCAATATTTAATTAATCATATCCTGGACTGAAAGTTTTCAGCCAACCCACTCGCGATATGTTTTTTAACATATTAAATTTAATATAAAGTGCTTCTGATCCATTAACCAGTTCGGTGAAGGTCGTCTTATATTCGGATCTTAGACCATATATCATGGACTTATTTTATACAATTAGAAATATTTTAGATGAGCGCACTCTCAAAATGATTTACGCCGCACAAGTCGACCCTCATCTAACGTATGGTATTGTATGTTGGGATAGTATACTACAAACGCAAAAACCTCTGCATTTGATTCAGAGAAGAATATTTAAAATCATTTTTCGCAAACCAATTTTACATCCTTCCAATCTGCTATACCAGGAAGCAAACCTATTTAACGTGAGAAAACTATATCTTTATAAATGCTGCATTTATATTAAACAGAACAAACGAATTTTAAGAATGCCATCAATAAATATCAAACGAGGCAATCCACTAACATGTATATCTTAGATTTTAGACACAGGACAGTGGGTCAAAGGAACCTCACATATTTAGGCATTAAGCTATACAATCTGGTACCGGTTAAAATTGAATCGATAAATTCAATGGCTTTGTTTAAAAAGCGACTGAAAGTATATATACAAAATTTCTCTTATAAAAAATTACATCGTATAGTGAATCAAAATTGAAGGACGGAACCTGCAGGAAGCTGTGTACACCGGAGCAATTACTGCTGCTCTACAAGGCACATATCCGACCATCGTTGGAGTATTGCTCCCATGTGTGGGGATGCGCTCCGAAGCACTCTCCGAAAGCTTCTGAACGCTATCCAGAAGAGAGCAAATGTGCGAATCGATACGCCTAATCTCACAAAGGACCTCCACTGGAAGATCAAAGAAGGGTGGCTGGCGTGTCTCTGTTTTGCAAATTTTATCACGAAAGTGATAAGTGAGCTCTCCCAGATAATAACACCAAAGGCCGTCTGAACGAGGAACCCTAGAGAGGCTCTGCGAGCTTATCTATACCAGGTCGAGGTCCCTACTCCCCGAACCAGTGTCCTCCAGTATTTCTTCTTTTGAAGAACTTCGACGCTTTGGTAAGAACTGCCGGGGAACTTTTATCCGACGGCTACAACCTACAGCGTTTCAAATCGAATGTGCACCGACTCTTATCGTCTTGCAGAGCTTTTACAGCGCCATAAGCTTCCAGCCTCTGCGAGAGAATGACCATAAAGAAATCTCTCTCGCCCTGATGAGAAAAGAGTACTAGCCATTTCAAAAACGTCCATCCTGTACCGGATCCTGTACCTTTTCATCCTGGACTATATCTGTATCCCAATCATCCCTGTAATACTGAAGGAATTCTGCATGGAATATGGAACATGGCGTTATCAAGCAACCACAAAAGCCGTTACAGCATGCCAACCGATGATGACGTAGGAAATTACATCGTGTTACTGGGATTGACAAAGCTCCCTTAATTGGTCTCGAAAAATATGTCCCTACAGCGGTTGGCACAGCTGCTTTTAATGTCAGCTTACACGCTATGCAACAATTAGGCTCAAATATAGGAGAATGCAAACAGTGAGGGGCTACACATGATTTGTCTATTTGGATGTGATCGCAGTGGCGGTTCCTGAATTTTTGATTAGGGATGCGCCCAACATTTTAAGTAAAAAGCTACAAGAAAATCCTACCAGATATTGTTGAGGCCGCAGCTGCACCCTGCACATAATAAGAGTTTTCAGTTTCCACAAACAGTTATTTCTTGAAAGTTATTCCTAGCTAACCAAGAAAAAAAAGTCGTCTAGCTCAAGAATCGAAGTCCCAACGGCTGATTCAAACACGTTAGCGCTACCTACTGAACCACTTAGCCGTCTGCTTTATTTTGTGAAAACATTGTATCAGTTTCTACTTACCTATTCTCATCGTTGTAATGTTATTTATAGTTTCCTTGATTTTATTTTGTGCTCTAAGGAAAGTCGGCCAAAGTTCATCTTAAGCAACGCGTTCACCCGATTATCCGTTTTAAATAATAGATTAGTAGGTCAGAATCGCCGATATAAACAACGCGTAGCGACTCGAATAAGAGAAGATTACCGATCAGCGATTACCATTTTCAAAGTCGATTGATGTGTGATAGACCAATAGCACCGTGTCTTGGCACCTTCAGTCAATCACGTGACGAGCCACTATTTAGGTTCGAACTTAGTGTAGCATTTTATAGTGCTACTTACAAATCAGACAACCAATTGTAGCTAGAAATAGGCCCATACTAGCACTGCAGACATATCTACTAAAAAGTAAAAAGTGTTTCTTTCTCTTTTGCTCGGGGGGGGGGCGGCATTGCGCCATACGGAGGAACCGCCCCTGTGTAATCGATATGTCTAATCAGTTCTTTTCTGCAGGTGAATTTTTAAGGTACAATGTAATATTATCTACCTTGCCATTCCTGACATTTTAGCTCGAAAGTCTGTACTATCTAGTAGCTGCAACATGATAGATAACTACTTGTTCGATAAAATATGATATGCAAGCAATTTTGTATTTTTGATGATACGTTAGTTTAAGAAATGACGAAACGTAGCTTGAATATAGGAGCGCTACCAAATTCTTAATGTAGCGGATTCCATTAGAGAAATCACCTCAGAGTTCAAACATCCTAAAATACTTGATGATTAGCCTTGATTTTGGAAAGAGGTATTGGGATGCCCTTTAGTCATGGTTCAAGGGAAATTCATATTTGAATGTAGGATTTTCTACCGCATAACCTGCATAAAAAATCACCATGACATTCAACTTATCCTTAAGATTATTACCAATTTCATGATCAAAGTGGTCATTAAGTCATAGAAAGATCCTACTATTTTGATTTGATTTTTTGTATAATAGTAACTAAAATATTTTCGACGACACAGATTGGAAAAATATTGTGCTATTCTACTAGTAGAGAATTAACTTTTCTTTAATAAAAAAACGGTAGTAAAGCCTTATTTTGGGGATTATAATCAAGTAGATAGGAGCCATCGATACAATACTTATTTAATTTGACGTTCACTTGCATAGAGAGCTCTTGATTTTTATTACATATTATCTGAATTATTTTTCGATTGAAGAGAAATCAGTACATATCACTCGTAGAAAAATACTTCATTTTTATGTTTCGCCAAGGCTAGGGTGTCGGTAGTGAGCATCTGATCTCTGCACAAAATATAGGCTATAATATACTAATACTTGTTTTACATTGATGATTTTTTTGCGTTTTCTATCATGAATTAATCCATGGTCTTCCTCAAACTGATTGTATTTACATATGTGAAGAAAACCATAGATTTTGTGACAGTACCTTGTTGTTGTCGTATAGTTTGGCGGTTTTCGCATGATCTATTCAATTTGATGGTCTTGAGAGTTGATAGAACTCTTGATTTGATTTCGAATTTTTATTTAGAAAATGTGTAATAATATACAGAGTCAAAGAATTACAGCATAAAGAAAAAGAACTGCAGTTGCTATTTCTATGACAGTTGGAGCCAGTGTGATATTTGGAGTCTGAGCCAGAGCGGAGTAAATGATGGTGGGTGCGACCATGGCTAGTGAATAAAAATTGATAAAAAAAGGGTTCAAGGATGACCCCCAGCAACACAAGCAACTTCTGAGACAGAATAAAAGCCTCTTCAATAAACTACTGGACTGTATCAAACCGCAAATTGAAAAGTTTTATACGAATTTCCGGCAATGCATCACTGCTAAAGATAAACTAATAGTAACATTAAGATTCCTGGCGACAGGTGAATTCTATAAAAGTCTAATGTATCAGCTCAGAATATCAGGAGTCACAATATATCTATCTGTTCTTCTCTGATTTATGTTTGAGTTCTACATGTGGAAGATACCGGACCCATTCAGTGGCCAAAATCAACTAAACTGTGATTTTTTTTTATTTCAATGTTCCGAGTAGAGCTGCTGAAGCTGTCAAATACAAATGCAGCCATGTAGTTCTTGCAATGTTTAATGCTACATACAAATTTACATATGATGATGTTAGTGTAAATGGTCGAGTATCAGATGTTGGTGTATATGCAGCTAAAGCAATAGCGCAGAATAAACATAAAATTTCTGAGGACAGACCTTTACCTAGACACAATATCTGATGTTGTTGTAGCAGATGCAGCATATCCTTTGAGTAACCACATTATGAAACCTTATCCCTTCCTTGTGAGCCATGACCAAATAATTTTCAATTAAAGATTAAGTCGTGGTAGAAGGATTAGCGAATATTTATTTGGGAAAATGGAAAATAGACTTAAAGTACTATTAGCAACAATAAAATTACACCACGTTCTAAAAGGTACAGGATATTACATTGGCTTGTTGTGCCCTCCACAATTACCTTGTGACTGAAGATCCCAGTTCCATACAGGAAGATTATATAGACAATAACCGTTTTCAAGTATGGTTTGTCAAGCCAGATCAGTGACAGATCAAGGCAAAGTTGTATCGATATTCGAATAATTTGATGAAGATTTCAATACTGAAGGTGCCGTGCCTTGACAGGACCAAGTATCACGAAATTACTTTTAACTTCATCTCAAAAAACTGTTTTTTCAAACTTCTAATAGAAGTTACTTTTAAGGTATTATATTTAATTAAACTAAATACATGAATTTGTTTTACATCCCACACCGATAAAAATAGCTGAACCTTGGTTTTAGGTGATTTGGGGGGGTGTCGTCCTAGCCCCTATAGACAGAGATTGAAGAAAATATTTACGAGAGTTTTTGTATTGATGTTTTTTTGAGGGCAGGCGGTCGATGAATTGGTTGCAAGGGGATATCAGACTATAGCTTCATGCAATGGGTAATTAATAAAATTATATCACTATTATGTGGGGGAAGTACTGAGTCAATCAACTTGACTCCATTTTTTTCTTTATGTATACCTCATAACATTATAATAATGTGTATTAGTTCTCACCTGTGAGAAAATAGAACATCTTCTTTTATCATATGAGCAACATTCCTGCTTGTATATAGTCAAAAGTAAAGAAGAAAACAAAAATATGAAAGAACTTTGAGAGAAATCACATAACAATCCAATAAGTCGTTCAGGTTCTAAATGCGTGGAGAAATCCTTATTTGATATCAAATTTCTGTATTTTTCTTGTCACATTTGACCACGAACTAAATGCATCATTAAAACCATGGATTTGTTGTTGATGTAAAACCAGCATAATAAGTGCAAAATAAATTCTACGGATGTTTTTACAACAATGCGATCTATTAACCCCTAGTTTGTGACAGTTTCTGACGTGCTTTCAGATTGATCGGACTAACGTAACAGTATTGCAGGCTTAATTAAGGAATTTTGGGGATTCACCTCAACGCAGCAATTCCCAATATCTAATCCAAATTCCCTAAATAAAGCCGTGCACACTATACAGTTCTGGAACTTCAACGTTGTGTAACTATTCTCGGCTAACTAGAACTTGACATCTACTGCATTATAGCAGTTGTGGTTTCCTTTCTTCATCAAGCTAATTAGGCATGCCTCGCATCAGTGGTGGTGGAAAGCTTCAAGTAGTTTGACTAATGTGTCTTAAGCTCATAAATGTTATTGTTACCTTATCATGCTCCCAGAATTTCTTTGACACGTGATATTTTTGTAGATAAAAACGGTTCAAGCAAGAGCTGCGTTGTAATGTTTAGGATATTATAGGGGTCTATCATACCATGTATTCAAAACATTTTTTTGTGTGTCATCCTTGAACACTTTTTGTTTTCAAATAACACCCATACAAAGGTTTTACTACAAAAATGATTCATTATTTTATTTAAAATTTTGTGGGACCTTTGATGTTATACCCAAACTTTTTTTTGTTAAAATCATAAGCTTAAGATCACTTAAATAATAATTTATTTGACACCTAGTATTTTTGCAAAAAAAACGGATAAAAAAGAAAACTAATAGGGCTTTTTAAGATACTAAATGGCCTATCAAACCATTCTTTCTAAAAATGTAGTGCACCTGAAAAAAATAATAAGACCACTAAGCACACTTGCTCCACAAACTTGACAAAGTTATTACATCAAGCACTGACCATGCCGGTATGTACAAAGCTTATTCGTTAACGACCTGCAGAAGGTATCCGTCAAGACACAAACCAGAGGCTGACAACGCAACAATCAATAATAATTGCAACAATCAGTAATCACTTTTTCATTCTCCAATCATTCTTTTTTATCTTTTCTATTACGAAGATGTTACGCCTTAAACAAATTCTTATTTTATTCACCTTATGCTATGACGAAAAAAATTGGTTTATGTATAGAATCTACACTACAGCATTTTAGATTAAATAATCACTTTGTCTATGTAGGAACCCGTGTGGGGGCGGGTTAGAATATCTCCCATCATATATCCTGCATGTCGTAAAAGGCGACTAAAAGCAACCGAACTGCTGTCGGTATAAGCAGTAACCTCTTCTCAACCAACAGCTTTGGGTGGACGAGTTGACAAGAGTCAGGACACCTTCTTGTCCTTGGGGTGAGAAATTGCCCCTAAAGGCGGATGAACCGGTAGATACATCTGGTCAACGGCATGAGGATGCAGAAAACAAACGGGAAACTACTGCATTAAAGATTTTTAAGATATCCCAAGAGAAATGCATTTTACGAGTTCACAACATGTCTGTTGAGACATTGTGACTATGATGATGATTGTCTATGTAGGAAGAGCTGTGCGGTGCTATTTGAAAAAAGTTGGGGTGAGTTTTAGGGGTTGAAGTAAAAAAAAAGTTTCGATAGGATGGTATGATAGATTAATCAGTACCCTCGAAGGGCCCACCTATTTTTTGATCTGATTTTGTTACGAAAATATTAAGCCTCAAACAAATACTTATTTAATTTACTATGCTTTATGAAAAAGCTTGGTTTGTGTTTAAAACCTAAGGAGTCACAAGATTTTAAATAAAATAAGAAGCTATGTAATTTGTGTAGGAAAAACTACTGGCTGCTATTTGAAAATAAAAGTTGGGGGTGAGTTTTAAGGGTACTAGTATAAAAATAATGTTTTGAAAGCATGGCATGATAGATACATACAGATAGATACAATACTTTCAAAAATACGATTCAGTTTTCATGTCAACTTTGTTTTGTTAGGAAAATATCACGTGTCAAAAAAAATTCTTTGGCACCCGGTATAGCATCGAACATGCTATAATTGTTGATTATGATTTATTGATATTTCATGTCGCATAACATTTCCGTAACTCAAAAATAAATCTAACATAGAGCTTTAGTATCCAGAATTGTAGAATCTACCATTGTTATCCCTTCTTTATACGATTACTCATCTGCATGTTAGATTAATTCCCCAAAGCTTGTCTTGGCAAAGATAAGATTCTCATAGATTAATAATGATGAATTTTATGAAGTGCATAAGCCTTTCAACAATCAGCCTGATACTGTAAAAGCCTACTACTAAGGTTTTGCACCCTAAACACGATACCCTAAACGAAAACTGACACCACGATACCTCAGGCAGAAATGTGCATCCACGGAGCGTAACGTCGAGACATGTCGTACTGTGCAGAAAAACTGTTGTTGACGACTTAATAAAGCACCAGGTCTTATTGGCATTGATGTTCTCAGAAAGAATAGAACTAGGAACCACCTCGTAGGCGCTGCAAGATTAATGAATCCATCACCATGGATGAACTCTTCAGCCCAGAGTGTTGGGAATGAATTACAGGTGGATGTAGTATACACCAACCTGTTAAAAGCCTTTGAGGGGTGCGCCAAGGTTTATTGATTGATAGGCCGTCAAACTGAAGCCTCACATCTGCTCTTCTTCTTTCGCAGCCATAAATAGTGAGTGAAATGGTCATTACCTCAGGTGCGCCACAAGGTTAGCACTTGGGTCCAATCCTATTTTTATTGTATATTAATGATGTTTTTAAAAATGTAAGTGGCTTTCGTATACCGACGATATAAAGTTATTTTATCCTGTCATATATATCAAGGATTGTAATGACATACAGGTCGGTCTGAGTAATCTGGTCTCATTCTCTGATCACAATCATTGAGTTTACATGTGAACAGATATAAAATGCGGTTTTTATATGTAAGTGTTCAATCATATGTCAATTTTCATCAATAATAATTATTCTCTGGAGGTTGTCAACTTTTCTATGACTTAGGTGGCACTTTTTGCAGTGATCTTAGTTCTAGTAAGCACATTCACAGCATTGTAATGAAATATTTTGGAATATTCGGTTCTATACCTAGTGCACATTCACTTTTATGATGCTTATGGTCATTATTCAACTGTTTACTAATAAATATTTTAGAGAATCTGGTGAGAAACCAAAATTCAAATAGTTGAATTAAAGACCTTGGACAATGTCAAACACGTTGCATCGACCAACCTTTTTTCAAATTTGCTAACAATTATAATGACTGCGATTCTTTTTTAAATACCTACTATCGTGTTCCACAAAAAGATATTAGGAGTAGAGAATTGTCTCACATTTCCAGGCATCGCACAGTCTATGGATCGTTTCGTTTTGAGAGACTAATAAAAAACTATAATGTGATTTAGCTAAGTGGATTTGTTATTTGTAATGTGGAAACATGTAACAGAAACATATAACTTGTACAGATGACTAGATTTTTACTGTACTATTTGTATGTATTTTACTTCACAAATTAGATTTTACACAGTCTCAGGTGGTCTTTTTATGGCCTCTCTACCAGATTTAGAAACTCATAATAGGGCCTGCAGCTAAAAGGAGACGTTTATGTCTCCCTCAAGATAGAGAAAAACTAAGAACATTGGATTTGTTAACATCGGACGATACCTGCACGTAATAAGGGTTATTAGTGACAATATATGTACAATACTGTGTAGTGTAAGAGTCCTAGGAACAAATTATTTAGCGTTGTGAGGTCTTAGGGGTCTACGGAAAGACGGATCTGGGATCTAGAACCAAAGGGCTTTTCCTAGATATTCTGATCATGTGCACGCGCTGTCAGAAGTGCAAAAATGGAGTCCCAGTATTTCTCTCACATTACGATCATTTTACTATTTTCTCATAGCATGAAGCATGAGATCCCCTTGCAACGAAATCAACGCCCGCCCGCAAAAAAATATCCAACACAGAAACTCTAGTAAATAGTTTCTTGCACCTCTCTCTATAAACTAGGACGACACAATTTTTATTCTGTAATCGTCAACAGATATCCCAATCACATGGCATGCCGATATTTCCATATTTAAAAACAGATTATATTACCAGTATCAATCTTTAAAACACAATGAAAAGGGTTCTATAGATACAAGAAATGCCGACGTCTCACAAACACCCTACGTTGGCTATTTTGACCACTCAAAAAAAGTACAACATGTTCAAAGATTACTAGAGTACCCAAAAACGCAGTTTCATATTATACTGTTTCTTCTATAATTTAGTCTCACCGTCACTAACACAATTTTCAAAAACCATAGGCTTTATCGATCTGTCCCACAGCCCATTCGTATATTTTATTTCTATCAATTTAGTAATGAGCTGTACACATTACAAAATTATCTACAACAATATACAGTAATGTTCGATTATAACGAACTCCATGGGACCGGCGAAAACGGTTCGTTATAAGCGAAGTTCGCTATAAAAGATTAATAAAAAAGATGTGGTATTTTTATTAAAACATTTATTAATACATACATATGACGGTACATAAAATATATTTTGTAATAAAGTAGATACATTAACAACTGATCTTAAGAGTCTAATTTTAAAAATCTTTTATTTTAGTTTGTTTTATTTTTGTAAAATGATTATCATTAATATGTAATTCTATTTCGGCTAATTGATTAAAAACACTTTGCGGAGTATTTCGTGGCTGAAGAAAATAATGAATGTTATCAATATGTTCAAGTGCCTCTGATGTGGTTAGAACTGGTCTCAATTCTGTACTCACAGGTCCTTCATCTTCTGCCTCCTCACCGTTATCAATAGAAACTGAAGAAGACGCAGAAGCGACAATGACATCATCATCCAAGTATTCAACACTTACGATTATCATCGATACGGACAAATTCATTGAACTCATTTTCAGGACGTTCGGCTAATGTCAAGTCATCGTCTAAATCCAAATCATTTTCCACTTTCAGGAAACCGCCGTGTTTTAAAATTGTTTGTTTTGATACCCTTTGCCATACCATATGAAGAAAGTTTATTTCCATCTAAGATGGATTATTTTAGAATTCGCGGAATCACCAGCGGTGAAATATCGTTGCAGGTGCCTTGCGATCGAAATGATTCGGTAAATCCCCAGCGATAAAATCCCGTTTTAGGTTCGTTACAAAAGACAGATCTTGCGACAATATCAAAGTTTAAGGTTCGTTTTATCTGAAAGGTCGTTATAAAAGGGTTCGTTATTTGCGAAAAAATTAACACACGTTTAGTAATACCGAAGTTTCGTACCTTTATTAAAGATCTAGATTTGGTTCGTTACAAACCAAAGTTCGCAAAAAGCGGGTTCGTTATAGGCGGACATTACTGTAATTCCAAAAATTCTTTCTTGTCTAGGACAGGGCAGCATTCGGATGAAAAGTTGAAAAGTATATTGTGTCGTTCCCTTTACAGGGTATATTGAAGAGCCCACTACGAATACAACAAATTTTTCAGGTTAATTGCCCCTACCCCCAAACTACTCCAGTTGTACCCTCTCTAAAAAAATGTGGAAAACAGTCAGGAGCCCCTAAATCAGCAAAAAAAGAGGTTTCAGCTGGTTTTATGTTTTTTGTTTTTTGATTATTGCTTCGCCGCCACTGACACGATTTCTAAAAATCATACGCGTCTTCCATCCTCGTCACGGTAATAAGACTGTCAAAATTTCACTGAAATCAGTTTAATAATTTCCATGTTACCTACACTATACAGAACAATCCAAAAGCAATAGTCGTATGTATACATCAGAAAATTCTAATAACCAAGGTAATGTTCGGATGGACCTAAAAAGCGTATTATCCCGCTAGGTCTTTTTTTCACAGATCGGCGGATTACAGAAAGTATTTCAGTTTTGCAACATCCTTCAACCACCCCATTTTCGCTCCCACTACAACGAAAAGTGTAAAAAATGATCAGTAGCCCCTAAAACGCCTAAAAACAGAGGTTGAGGAATACTTCAAATATTTAGTTTTTTGCTAGTTACTACGCCGCCTATGCACCGGTTTTCTCAAGTATTTCAACATTACATTATCTCATCGTGTTTATGGATTCTATCTGTAGGATGTTGTACAATGAAATAAATAAATTACCTACTACGACCCTACAGCGTATTATCTCTCATCGGAAATTTCCGCGATCACAATACCTCCCTCACTTATCGGTGTGAGAAATAGTAGTAGTGTAGTTTTCGCACTGATAACTCATTTCTTCCTGAGTAATTCATTGAGATCTTCAACTTCTCATTTTTTTTTTCACATCAGATCTAGACCCCTTTTTTCGGCAGCAGTTTTATCCCACTATCAGTCTACATATTATGCAAGTATTTCCATCTATCGCTCTCGAAAACTGTACACCGCGTAGAAAACAATTTGCTAAATGACAAAAAAACGTAGCTTTTCAATAAATCTCCGCCATATCCCTGGCATTCGGGCCTTCCGACCACCGTTAGCTTCATTCTTTACTGCTTGTATCTGCACTTTATGCTCCGCCTAAATCGTTTTACGTCCTAGGCGGTGAGACCTTTTATAAGATACGACAACGCATTCCCTAAAACGTCTGGAAGGTGAAAAGGTTGAGGAATGCGGGAGAAATTTTAGTACAGAGAGTTTGGTAAATTTTGCAAAAAATGTTTTTTGCAGGATGTTCCTACAAAGACATTCTAAATAGCTCGATTAAGGATGGTTTAAAAAATGGGCCATGAGCTTCAGCTCCCTCTGAAGAAACTTCAAAAAGGTAAATCAAATCCAATCCACCAATTCCAGTTTTCTTCTTTTTCTAGTGGACGAATAAATCTGACAACAACGTCGCCTCTTTCCCTCGTCTCCAATTCTCATTATTTTGTCAGTGAAAAGCTGGCTTTTTCAAGTTTTAAACATGTGCACTTGTGCGATTCAAAAAATTGGCTTAAGTTTGTGTCACGTTTCAAAACAATTGAATTTCTAGTGCTAATCATAATATACGATGGTGAAAAATCAAAAGAGAAACGATCTCTGACATTCCTTATCTAGTGACAATTAAACTAGCCGTCTTCGTTTTGGAGGAAATCCACCTGAACCTCGGATAAAAAACTGAAAAAAATGCAGAGGAAAATATGATAAGTGACAAAATGTGTCTAAGATATTCTGGGATGGTTTCAACAATTTGATGCATTTAATACATCGCATAGTTATGGTAACCTGCTGCTGTGTATCATATCCTAGTAGGTATTTCTGTTGTTTTCAGAAGATCGCACAGCATTTTTAATAGATTTGTCCAACAGGTTTGATAGAAGTAATGATCCTGTTTTCAGGATACTAAAAAAAGTGACTCCTTTCCAACTTATCTTTAGATAGATGTTGCAGCCTAGTCATCTAATGACGAAAAAACGTTATCGAGAAACACTTTGGAGCAAGATACTTTCATGGTATTGTAACCTCCTGACGACCTCAAGTACTATTAAAAGTACACATTAGGATTTACCTCGTTCAACAAAATTTCACTACTAAAACGATTCTGGAACTACATTTTATACGCTTTCTACAATTCATTTTCTGTCCTAGCAGACTTCATCGAATTTTGCTAATGTTACCCTGCCCCCCTCTCCCACTACTGCACCTTCACTAATGCTACTCCTATGCTTTATTTAATATCAGCCCTCAAACTGCCCTTGAGCACCATAGATAACCACATCTAATAGATAAGAAGCTTCGATAGTGACGAATGAGACCATATATTCCGTGATATACTGATATGTCTTCATATACAGGGTGAGTCAAGCTAAACGCCTCGGACTCTTGTGACCAAACTGTAACCCTTTTCGGAGCGTATGTAGGTAGAGTTGCACTACATTTTAAAAATAATTACTTTTATACAGGGTATCCAATAAAAACATGACACATCAGAGTTATGTTTTCTTAAATGGAATATCCTATATATTTTTCCATATTCAAATTCGTGGGTCAATTCTAGTGTGATTTTATGTATCACATAAACATATATGAAAACGAACCGTTTAGATGTAAAACACCATTTTTGGTATAAGTAGATATCAGCAAAAAATTGAATATCGCAGCGATTACACAACTTAGGAGGCTGTGACTTTACCGTATGACTAAGCACGGAATGCGTCAGCTTGGGTTATTAGGCGATAAAATTTGAACTGTTTTTGTACTGTTTCAGAAATAACTTGATTTTTTCGAATAGAAATACCATTTTTTTACACAATCAAATGCAAAATTTTATTGACTTAGAAAAAGATATAAGGTTGTGAATATCTGTCACAAAAACAAAATGGAAGACGACTAACTTAGGAGAAAGATACAGACGAACTAGAGTAAAGGGATAAAATTATGAGAATTTCTTACAACAAATCAGCTCTAATCTGGCCGAAAACTGAAATTCCATTTGTCAGTATTCCTTTCTTGCGATCTTCCTGATAAATACTGAAAATTTTGAAGGGCTCCATTAAGAGGTATCCTTACTTTTGACTTTGATGGAAATTACTACTATTATACCATGAAATGTGAAATTGCATGCTGAAGATATTTAATTGCCAGCAATAACCGTTGGTATTTTCCTTTTAATTGAAAGTTTTTACTGGTTTTGGAAATCGTCTATCTCTAGTACATTGTTGTAGCTAGTATACTGCTTCTAATTAGAGTTGATTTGTTGGAAAGATTTTTCATAATCTTGTCTCTTTATCCCACTTCGTCTGTATCTTTCCTGCTAAATTAGCTGTTTTCTTCCATCTGAACACGTTTTTGTTTATATTTCATGGCCTGCTAGGTTGCTTACGGGTAGGAAAATTGTAAAACGCGGATTTTATAGTAAACTTGAAATTGAATGAAAACTACCTGAGGTTGATATTCACAACCTTATATCTTTACAAAAGCTATCAAATTTTGCATTTGATCGTATAAAAAAAATAGGCATTCTCATTTGAAAGAATCCAGTTATCTCTGACTGAAGTTTCCTTAATTAATCTACCAATTTCTTCAAGTACAAAAACAAATCAAATTTGATTGTCTAACCTAATCTGACGCACTTCGTGCTTAGTCATACTACAAAGTCACAATCTTCTAAGTTTGATAATCGCTGCGATATTCAGTAAATTTTTTCTGCTATCTATTTATACCAAAAATGTGATTTGCACCTAAACGGTTCATTTTAAGTCCCTTATGTAATACATAAGGTCCAACTAGAATTGACCAAGAAATTATAATGTGAAATAATATACAGCATATTCCATTGGAAAAAAAACATAATTTGTATATTAAAACCAAAAACCAAAAAAGTTGCAACCCGGACTCCAAAACACCAGGCCACTAACCAATGACTACTCCTCACATCGTGAGGTGAGCAATCACTGGGTCTGCTGCCTTCTGCATTCTGGTGGCTAAGATGTGCGCCGCCGCACGGCACACTGGCATTTTGCGCAGTGCAGAGAGCAGCGTATCCCTTACAAGATCAATGTAGAGGGTGTAGAGGGTTTGAGACTTTGCACTTCGGAAAATGGCAACAGACAATCAGACCGACGGAGGTGTGTGAGCTATTTTCGAGACATACCATAGAACTTTCAAAAAGCATAACTACAGGTAATATCTCATAACCTAAAATTTTCACGATCACAATGCACAATGTTGAGGAAACTAAAACATGGTCGCCAATTTTTTTCCGTAAAAATGACTTTTTGCTCCAGATTCATTGCACTATAAATCGCCTGGAAGGTGAAAAGGTTACGGAATGCTGGAGTTTTGTCAAATGGACCGTTTAGCGTAGCACTCTAGATCCTTTCATCTCCACGTAAGGTATTTTTTAGAGCGTTATGTAAACGGTTCGTGTGAGAATCCAAGAGGCTTTATTTGTTGCACTGGTATTTTCTAACTACAGGTTGTTTCAATAGCAGTACAAGATTGTACAGTACATAAAACATGGTTTTATGTAGCAAAGTATAGTAAATATTTAGAAATATGTACTGATTTATAATCTACATGAATTATGTACTAAGAAAAGCTTCTTGTAAACGACTTTGATGTTACATAGGTATGTGGCAGCACTTTTGTACGGCGACTGATTATATATAGACCTGTGAGTTCAGTTAATCCTACAGCCAGAACTCCAAAGGTGCTAAATCACAAGAACGGGACAGCCAATTCTGGTCGCCAATTTGGAAAACAACTAAAAGCAAACTGGTAAATGTTGTAATGATATAATGTAAATGTTTCATAAGCGGTAAAGGAGGTGGCATTCTATTGCTAAAACCACATGCCGTCAAAAGCAATGCGCTCCAATTGAGATGCAAAAAGAAGCGTTATCGTAGAATGATAAGTCTGCTTTTACATGACGCGGTAGCGGCACGATAACACGTACTGTATATTCAAAACTCTAAGCGACAGTTCGACATTCGCTTGTCTTTATCGCAATTTTTTAATACCCACTTGACTGTTTACTGTTTGGGCCGCAGTGAGCTTTCCATTCATCAGTCTGTATTATCTGTTATCGTGCGATTATGGCTTTGTGGCGTCCATTCGTTGTTCCTGTGCATAATATGCTGTGACGCGATCATATGCAGATCATTTGGTGATGTGCCACATAACCAGAGTCCAAATGATTATGAATCTCCCGAAAAAAGATGGAAGCAGCAACGAAGACTCGTGGTTTGCGCTATCATTCGATAGTCGAGACATGGCAGATTGTATTGAACATGTTTGAAAAGCTGTTCGAGGAGAACCAACACAAGAAGATAGGCGTAATCAGAAGAATATGTTCAGCGACTCAGTTACACAACTTATACGCAAGAGTGAATCTTTTATAATTAAACACTGGCCAAAATATGTAAAACATGTAGAAGAGGTTGAAGATAGATACAGACAATCGTTAATAATTGTCGAACATCTGTGATCTGAACTGATGTGACCATCAACATTAACAGTCACAATAGGGAGTTATTGAAGACGCGATGCAACAAGGCACTAATATTTCCTGCCGTATTTGAGAACTAAGCATGCGCACTAAGACAAAAGTACTGCCTGGCAGTAATAAAGTTAGTGTCTGCCACTATTGAAGTCTACACAGACTGGCGCGAATGATTCGCGACGACTGCGAATAATTCGCGGCGGCTAAAATCGCACCATACTGTTTACGTAGCGGCGTACGTGCCTATTCAGACCAGTACGATTTTTTCCGCCGCGACTGCGGATTTGACGGAGTTTATTTCGCGGCAGATTTCATTCCGCGTTCGAACGCATTTTGTTCGCTACCGCTCCCGATTCGCCATGGCAAAACAAGAGAAACTAATCCAACTGGTTTGATTTTTTCTTACTCTAACCATTTTTCAGTTATGAAGCAAACATATATTCTTTTAAATGGAATACCCTGTATATTATTTTTGAAGTCAATCGGAAATAATTCACACTTTTCAAAAATATATATAAGTATGAATATATTCTGAAAACTAAGCTCAAAATTTCATTTTTTACTTTATTTGTAGCAGTAGGCCATGACTAATCTATTAAAAATAATATCCAAGTAAACAATTAGTAAGATACAAGATACTCAATACTTTTAAACTCAATTATTTAAATGTATTTTGTACGCTATTAACTACTATTTATGATAATGTTCAGAAAATATTACTTATGGTAAATCTGACACAATTTCTTATTCTTTCAATGGCTTTTAAAAGAATTATTGGTTTCCTTGGTGTTATGGCGATTAAAAACTCCCAAACTTGGATCCGGTGCAAATGTTGAAGTATCTTAAACTTGTATGGATGGTAATTGTATTTTTTTAGAATTATTGCTGCAGTTGATTTTTGTACCCCTACAGCTTCTTCTTTGTGCTTACAAGATGACGAATGCGTTCCTTCTATGTAACCTAATACGTTTGTTTACCTTTGCTCCCTATTCTCCTTGAAACAAGTTTTAGGACGTGGTTGAATAAAGGATCCGTACCTAACTATATTTATTTTTACACGAGCAAATATATCTGAAAACAGTTGCTGTTTCTCTGGGTATCTAAGCTGCCATTATCATAGAAAATTGACAATAACTAAAATGATAACACAGAAAGAACAAAGCTATATTTAATAAAAATATGATTAAAAGCTGACAGTATCGCAAGTTTAATACAGATCTACTTTTTACTTCCCACACCGATAGGTGAGGGGAGTATTGTGACCGCGAAAATTTTCGATTTTGAGATAATACGCTTTTTGGGTGTTTTATGACGTCTCCACAACGAAAATCCACGTCACTCATTTCCGTCGGTCTGTCTGTCTGTCTGTCTGTCTGTCTGTCTGTCTGTCTGTCTGTGCTTAATCTTCATTTTTAGGCGTTTTAGTGGTTCCTGTTCATTTTCAACTTTTTTTTAGTTGGGGGTGAAATTGGGGTGGTTGGGGGGTGGGTGGTTGAAAAACTGAGAAATTTCTTGTATCCATAATAGGCTGTCCACTAACCTGTGAAGGAAGACCTAGCGACATAAATAACTTTTTTAGATCCATCCGAACATTGCCTTGCCTATTACAGAAACCAAAGGACCTAGAATTTTTTCTGGTGTAAACATACGAGAGTATTGCTTTAGATCCTTCTGTGTTTGTTACGAGGAAGCTGTTGAATTGATTTTAATGATATTTTGACACAGTATTACTACTGTAGCGAGGATGGAAAACGCGTATGGTTTTTATAAATCGTGCCAGTGGCGGCGCAGAAATAATAAAAAAACTAAAAATATAAATACAGCTCAAACCTCGTTTTTAGCCTTTTAGAGGTTCCTGATCATTTTCTGCGTTTTTTTTGGGTGGGGGTGAAATTGGGGTGGTTGGGGGGTGGAGGTTGAAAAACTGAGAAATTTCTTGTATTCATAATAGGCTGTCCACCAACCTGTGAAGGAGCACCTAGCGACATAAATCAACTTTTTAGGTCCATCCGAACATTGCCTAGCTTATTACGGAAACTAAGGGACTTAGAATTTTCTGTATACATACGAGTATTTATTGCTTTAGATCGTTTTGTATTTTGTAACATGGACACTACTATTAAATTGATTCTAATGAAATTTTGACACAGTATCATTACCCTGGTGAGGATGGAAAACGCGTATGTTTGTTAAAAATCGTGTCAGTGGCAGCGTAGCAATAATAAAAAAACTAAAAGTATGAAAACAACTCAAACTTCGTTTTTAGATGTTTTAGGGCTTCCTGATCATTTCCTACCTTTGTTTTGGGTGGGGGTGAAATTGGGGTGGTTGGGCGGTGGGGCGTTGTAAAACTGGAAAATTTGTAGTATTGATAATAGGCTGTCTATTGACCCGTGAAGGAAAGACCTAGCGGCATAAGACAATTTTAGGGGGGGAGGCTGCCGATGATTTGGTTGCAAGGAGATCTCAGACTAAAGCTTCATGCTATGGGAAAATAATAAACTGGTATCACAGTAATGTGTGGGAAGTACTGAGTCAACCAACTTGACTCCATTTTTTGTTTTTAATAGATAAATTATAGCCCACTATCTACTCAATATTACAATAATACAACTTTCATCATCTTAGTGAGACATTATAATTTAAAAAATGTATTTTGATTCTGTTTTTTCGAATTTGAGTAGGAAGTTTCTTGTAGAGTAATAACTGCTTAGATGCTTATTATTTATAGTTGATTCACCATGGCCTACTCCTACAAATAAAGTAAAAATTGGAAAAATCAAATTTTGAGCGTAATTTTCAAAATAACTTAATACTAATATATATTTTTGAAAAGCTTGAAATATTTCCGACTGACTTAAAAAATAATATACAGGGTGTTCCATTTAAAAAAATATATGTTTGCTTCATAACTAAAAAATGGTTAGAGTAAGAAAAAATCAAACTACACCACTGGATTCTACAGAACAAAATCTATGAGATCCTTTTTTAAACTTTTCTATAAAATAAAAGACAACCGAGATACCAGGGTGGTCCCAAAATCGATAGTTTTCGATTTCACCCTGTATCTCAAAAACCAAGAGGGCCATGATAATTTTGTTGATGACATCTTTAGTTTCACAAAAACTTAGCACACTGTCGCGAAAACCGCAACTCTGTAATCTTCTAAATACCCCGTAGAAGTGCCCAAAATGAGACACCCTGTACATACAAACGAGTATTGCTTTAGATTGTTCTGTATTGTGTAACCTGGAAACGACCGAATTGATTTTAATGAAACTTCGACACAGTATTATTACCTTGGCGAGGATGGTAAACGCGTATTGCTTTTAGAAATCGCGTCAGTGGTGGCGCTGCAATGATAAAAAAATGGAGTCAAGTTGATTGACTCAGTACTTCCCGCACATAATGCTGATACCATTTTATTATTTCCCATTGCATGAAGCTATAGTCTAAAATCCCCTTGCAACTAAATTATCGCCTATCCGCCCACAAAAACAACATTCAACACAAAAAACCCTCGTAAATAGTTTCTTGCGTCTCCCTCCTTTGGAACTAGGACGCTACAGTTTTCTTCTGCATACTTCAACTGGTCGACGCGAAACGATCAAGAGCCTCCAACCCGTCTAAAAACGAAGTTTGAGCTAATTTTATGTTTCTGGTTTTTTTTATTATTGCTGCGCCGCCACTCACACGGTTTTTCAAAAACAGAGTCGTTTTCCATTCTCGCCGCGGTTATCAATTCAATTATTTTTGCTTTACGCAATATACATACAACGAATTAAAGCAAAACTCGTATGTGCAGATCACAACATTAGTTTCTGTAATAGGCAAGCTAATGTTCGGATGGACCTATAAAAATGTAATATGCCGCTAGGTATTTCTTCTACAGGACAATGGACATACTATTATGAGTACAACAAATTTTTCAGTTTTACAGCTTTAGCCCCGATTTCACTCCACCCAAAAAAAAATGAAAATGATCAGGAACCAGTAAGTTTGAGCTGTTTTCGTAAGCATCGCAACGTTCGGATGTAGGTACGGAAAAAGTGTACTATGCTGCTAGGTTTTTCATTCAAAGACCAATGGACGACCCATTATGAGTACAACAGATTAAAAAGTTTTACAACCCCCACCCCCCAACCACCCTAAATTCACCCCTACCCAATAAAAGGTAGAAAATGATCAGGAACCCCTAAAACGCCTAAAAACGAAGTTTGAGGCATATTTGAAATTTCTCGTTTTTTGCTAATTACTCCACCCCCCGTATAACAATTTTCAAAATTATAGGAACCTTACCTACTACGACCCCGCAGCATAACGCTGCCCAAATGTCATCACAATCCATGCAGCAGTTACTGAGATTACGAGGGTAGAAAGACGCGAACAGACAGACCGGCAGACTGACAGACCGACAGACTAACAGACCGACAGACAGACCGACGGAAATGAGTGATGTGGATTTTCGTTATGTAGACATCACGAAACGCCCAAAAAGCGTATTATCTCAAACTCAAAATCGAAAATTTTGGCGATCACAATACTCCCCTCACCTCTCGGTGTGGGAAGTGTGGGATTTTACAACTGAAAAAGTTGTTGTATTGAAAATAGGCTGTCCACTGGCCTGTGGAGGAAAGACCTAGCGGCATAACACAGTTCGGGGGGGGGGGGGGGGGTGGGGTCTGGCGATAATTTGGGTTGCAAGGTGATCTCAGACTATAGCTTTATGCTACGGTAAAATAATAAACTCGTATTACCATAATGTGGGAAGTACTGAGTCGATCAGCTTGACTTCATTTTTATATTTTCAGTTTTTTGGTTATTGCAGCACCACCACAGACTAAGGTAGTGATACTGTGACCAAGTTTCGTTAAAATCAATTCGGTCATTTCCAGGTTCCGCGATGCACAACGCTCTAAAGCAATACTCGTGTATATATACATCAGAAAATTCTAAGATTCTACCAAAATTGATGATTATCACCAAAAAAAAATGTTCAGGGAAGATTGCATCTTCGCGCAATGAGGCAGTCGAGAGAATGACACATACTCAGAATTTCTTGGACGGAAAGAGTCACAAATGTTGAAATATTGAGGCGTGTGAATAAAGAAACAGAGATAGTAGAGACTAAAAATGGGGAAACTTTCTTAACTCTGTCACGTTATGCATGGAGAAAGATACTACATTCTACAACTGATAATACAAAGCAGAATATAAGGAAGAAAAAGAGGATAGTATCACTATACATCAATAGAATTATTTCGAGCAGCCGCATCTAAAGGTGGAATCGCCATGATGATATCCAACCTTCTTAGAGGAGACGGTACATAAAGAAGAAGATTTCAAAGTGCAATAAATGCTTTGAAAATTACAAGTAATTATTTAAAACTGGAATTGAAGCTGTAGAAATGTAATTCGATCCTTTGGAAGCTACGGGTTGAAAAGGTGTAGTGCGAAGTTGCAGCAATATTCCATTTTTATTTTTTGTTTTGATAAAAAATGGTTACAAAAGCCACAATATGCCTCATTTTCAGATAAAACGCCATTCAAATAATAATTGCAATTAAGAACTATTCATTATCGTTTTCGAACGGTCGTTCATGGTCACGATAAACTTTAATGTTATACTCGATCTCACTAACAATAGTTGTGCTTACGCAATGGGTGAGTTTAAAGGGATCGGTGAAACTACCGAGTTTTATTATACATTAAGTAGGTATAAGGATCTGGTTAAATTGATACCATTGATGCGTTTAAATAATGACAAAGATATGCTTAAATAGATGATCGTAATGTTAAATATGTGCCAAGTAATTTGATCCGTTTGATCTTGCGTGTTTTGAATTCATTAGTACAATAGTATCATTACGATAGTTTTGCAATATAGCTTAATTAATTTCATGTTCTTAAAATACAATCCTACATCTACATGCAATAAATACACCTCTAACCTCTCCGTTTTCCAAAATCGCTATTCAAACTGGTTCTGTCACATGTCGCTCAGGAGCCGTTTTAGCTCCATATCCACATGCAGAGACTAAGCAACGTAGCATGAAGCAAGGTCTGGATTAGAGGGAGGGTGCGCGAGTAGTTTCGGTCCTGTTGCGGTCAAATATTTGGTACAGCCTTTGGCGTTATCGGGATGGAGGAATCAGGTGTCCATTCTCGAATTTGGCCACAGGTTCTTCTATAGCTCCAATGGCATTAGGAAAGTACTGTTCTGTATACCACTTAGGTGAGACTGTCTTCTGAGTATCTAAATCGACTTATTATCTAAAGTCCGACCGCCTCAATTGCGTAAAATGATATTCATAGTCCGAACACCCTGAACTCTGTAATCTGAACTATGAATCTAAAGCTTAAAGCTTTAACGCTAAACGACGCCAGCCTAAAAACACAAGAACCACAAATTCGTTATGTATTTGGTGCAGTACACAACAACGTTAATATAAGTCTCTGCAGGTAAATTCGCTACGTTCTACGTTGTTTAGTTGCTTTGAGAGATGTATGCTGTACGTATGTACATAATTAAGTTTGACCTTGGAAAAAAGGCTGAAATTTTACGTCTCTTGGAATCTGGATGTTCATTTGCGTCCTTAGCGGCACGTTTCAATGTTGGGAAGTCTACAATATCAGACACAAAAAAAAAGAAACATGAAATTCTTCGTTATGTGTCGCGAACTGAAAAAGGTTCTGCAACAAGGAAAAAGATCCCAGTCTCTTGATAGTTTTGTCCAAAGAAACGATTAAGAGACAGGGAAAAATGTAGTGTACGTATGTCATGTTCTGTGAGGTGTACCTCTTATTTATTTTTTTATATTTTAAAATACGTTTTTTTGTAACATGTATGTGAATGTGCATAAAAAAAAAGTTTCTTGCTTATTGGTACACATAATTTATTTGTTTGCTTTAGAAATGTATCCATAAACCAAAAGTGTTCTCATTATAAATGCCATTTATTATGAACTCTATAATCCGAACGTTTGGGTAAACCGAACGGCCTCTGCAAACTTTCTGTTCGGATTATCCATACATCACTGTAGTACATCTAAGTCTCGTCATCTGTCACGATGTTGTTTACATACTGAAATTGTCAAGAATCGAATCGTCGCATAGTATATTTCGACAACTTTTTGCTGGGTAGTGTATCATACTTGAAAGTTTATTATGAAGTTGATGTTAGGTTATCTATATCTGAGATATTATCTAAACACGTTGAACTCAAGGTTATGGTAGGAAGATTAAATCAAGGCTAAGTTATTCATTTCCGAGATATCATATACTCAAAGTCATGATAGGCAGATTAGATCAATGCTAAGTGAGGTATTTTGTAATATCCTCTATAGGGGGTGAGTCCTAATTTGATATTTTTCTAAATTGTATAATAGAAGTCGTTAAAATAGGCAACTTTTTCAAATAAGTTTTGTCCGAAAACAGAAAAATAAGTGAGATACAGAATCAAAAAAATCAATCTGTCCTTGTGTATCAACTCGTAGCTAGTCGTATTAGTTTTTTGCTCAGATTTTTGTCTTATCGGTCAGGCATTTCACCTGTCAATTAGTGCCCTAGTTACTTTCAGTTTATCGTAAGATTTTTAAATTGGTAAATCCTAAACGTTGTTACATAATGATGTGCCACTTTTAGAATTTACGAATTTAAAATTAAGAACGTTATACAAAAAGTGACTACTGCACTATCTGACAAGTACAATGCCTAATCGATGTGACAAAGATCCCAGGCAAAAACTAAACATGAACAGACTAGGTAAGACTTGATACACAAGTCCAGATATATTTTTTTATACTTATTACTTATTTTTCAGTTTTCTGAAAAAAGTTTTTTCTATACACAGTTTGAAAAAAAATATCAACTTAGGACTCATCCTGTATTGTAGTGTGTCAGATCTAGTCTACTGATTGAAGTGTCACGTGTACGATTTAAATCTATCTGAGGCTTTACTTGAGTAGTATTTACGTTAATGCTATCGTCATTAACCACAGCATTTTCAAATGAAGTACAAGTAGTTGAAGTTGAATTATGTATATCGTAAGCACAATCCAACAGCCACATGTGGCCATGACAAAGCTTACTAAAATATGGCGTTACCATAACATCACTAAAGCTATAAAAACTTCGCTGGTGCAGTCTCGTGTTCTCCATATTTTTGTATGCCTTGGAAGCTTGGACTGTTAAAAAGGCAGATCGAGCTCGCATAGATGCTTTTGAAATGTGGACGTGGAGGAGAATGCTGAGAATTCATTATACCGCCCATCGAACTAACGTTTCCATACTGTATGAGCTCGGTAATTCAAAGAGACTATGTGCCGTTGTGTCGACGAGAATGCTTACATTCTTCGGACATATGCATTGAAGCGATAATATGGAGAAACTTGTAGTTCAGGGTCATGCTTCGAGTGGGCGGCGCCGTGGCCGTTCCCTTACGGGTCATTCTACCGAAATGGGACAATATGGTTAACTTGCCAGTATTTCATCCAAAATTAAAAAAATATATTTAAATGGCCATTATTTACAAAGAAATGCACGTGATTTATTTAAATACTATATTTTTTATATAACAAATTTGATAACATTACGAGTTCTTCTACGTTCAACATATCAATTCCGAGGCTGTAACTTGCTAGGGTTGCAGTACTTTAAACAGTGTTTTTATAAAAAATTGATTATTGTTGGTATGTGTTCTGGTTAGTCAGGCAACGGAAAGAATTCTATTTTCTATTATTTTAAATATCGACTATTTATCGTTATAATAAACACCACTACCTATAGATAAAAAACTGTCACCAACTTTGGATACGAGGGTTGCTCTATACCTCCGTCAATCCACCAGTACGCAGACAGCTGTATCACGCTTATTAGCGATCATCAGTGCACCATAGGTCGATTGACGGAAATAGAGAGCATCAATTTTTCCATGTTTAATAAACATGTGAAAGTTGTGCGAGTAGACAGAAGGAATTCTGCCCGTGCGCCATCTAGTACCCGAAGGTAACGGCAACCAAAGAGGAACGCTACTCGCAGCAGTAAACTCTCCTTGGTGGAACGACAAGGCTCGTTCGCTTTTGCCACTAGAGGCACGGATTTTGACGCAAGCAGCGTAAAGCCGATATACGAGGGTTGCTCTGTAGCTCCGTCAATCCACCAGTACGCAGACAGCTGTTTCACGCTTATTAGCGATCATCAATGCGCCATAGGTCGATTGATGGAAATAGAGAGCATCAATTTTTCCATGTTTAATAAACATGTGAAAGATGTGCGAGTAGACAGAAGGAATTCTGCCTGTGCGCCCTCTAGTACCCGAAGGTAACGGCAACCAAAGAGGAACGCTACTCGCAGCAGTAAACTCTCCTTGGTGGAACGACAAGGCTCGTTCGCTTTTGCCACTAGAGGCACGGATTTTGACGCAAGCAGCGTAAAGCCGATATACGAGGGTTGCTCTATACGTCCGTCAATCCTACTTTGGATCTCAACACCGAGGCACAAAAAATCCCGCCAATGTTTAGTGTTATTTATCCGGTTTTCCTCTCCAGCGCATATTTGAGCATTGCGGCCATCTTTATATTGTGACTTAGTTGAGAATGAACCTTCGAGGTAAGAGCACGTTCGTCGTTTAAGTGAATTATGAGATAGTTGTGCAGTCCACAAGGTAAGCGTAGGTTTTTAATATATCAACACCGAGTCTTGTTTATAAATACGTACATACATATTTTTTTAAATGTCTTGTATGTCATAGAAGTAGTTTAGATATCAGGTTCCTGTCTGATAATTCTTAGCCAAATCATTTGAATATTTACTTGTCATTTAAACAATGTAATCTAACTTATCAACTCCGAGGCACTCAACACCGAAGCCCTTTTGTGCCTCGATGTTGACAAAGGTGCGTCGGAGTTGACTAGAAGGGTTGTGAATTAGTTATTATGTATAAAATATATATAATATTTATTTTTTACAGAAGTATTCTAAAGTGAGGATGGCAAAAAGAAAATCTGATGAAGAGAAGCGAAAGGGAACAACAAAAGTTACCCTAACTGATCAAAAGCAATACTTTTTTACTTTTTTACGTTAAATAATAAACAATTACTAAAACGATTGTATTTTTATAAAGCTTACCCTTAACTAACATTATATATGCTTGCAAAATTAATTATAAGGAAATATTCACTCATTACCGTTACTTAACTCAACTCCGAAGTACAGACATTTTCAATTTAGGTACTTATTTTTTTTCAGGAAAAGGTGAATTATTTCCAAGGAATATATTTTTTGTACAAATTCAGCTTTGTTTTCAAAATTGTTTGCTTATACAATTTGCAACCTCAATTTCGTAGAACAAAAGTCAACACCGCGCAATGCCATTTTAATTTTCTGTCAAATTTCATAAAATAGAGCTTCTTGATCTCTGCCACATTATCGATTAACTTTCTGAATGTTTACTAAACACGATTTTAAGATTATTTCATATAATAAGCAGTTTTAATAAATAAAATGTTTTTTATATAATTTGTCCTGTTCCGGTAGAATGGCCCCTACACGCTGGGTGGATACGACGAAACAGCTGCTGGATATGAGTATCAGGAGCGCCACTGAACTGACAGTAAATCGCGAACGATGGCGAGCTACAGTTCTCAAAACTATTGATAATGTTCGTGTCGAGTTCACAACATGTCTGTAGACATTGTGACTATGTTGATGAAGCTCAATTCTAACCTAATTTGCTTATAATAAGTTATTATCGTACTTGATTTGCTACCTTTTTTGTGTGCGGGTGTGGGTGTGTGTGTATCTGTGGGAGTAATGCAAATAAAAGGCTCTATCAAACTGTTTTTCTTTCTAATTCTTGTTCAATAAATTGAATCAAATCTTGTACCATAAGTTTGGTAGTCTAAAGCAGTCTGTAGATAAGGTTATTTTTCAGAATGTCATTTGATCCTTACCACGACCCTGGCATGGTTGCTGAGTCTGTTTTTGCCCACGTCATTCGCCATCGACGCGAAGTGTGATTATCAGCAGGACGTTTTGGTGGGCCACAAGTACCGCATTGACAACAAGGACTACCCGCATACTTATAAGCCTGGCACCATTTGCAGATGGATTGCAAGCAGTAAATCTGGTACCAAACTTACACTCGAATGTGACATGGATTTACCAACGGTAAGTTTTTATCAGCATTTTCATAAATATTTTCGTGTAATTGTTTTCTTTTTTATGAAAAGCTTTCATTTAACTTGCAATGTATGTATGTATTTATGTATGTATGTTCGGGTGGAATCTTGCTACTCTGAGCTGAAATTTTCTATACATGTTTAGTTTGGATGACAATTCTCGTTAAGCTAGGTATTTGAAGTCATTCTAAATCCAATATGTGGAAACATCCAAGATAGCGGAATAGTTATTTTTTATGCTCTTCTACAATATGAGGATAACATGAAAGGGTTTGTTGAGAGTAACTTGAAAAATAATGTGACGTCATTCTAAATCCAATATGACGAACCATCCAAACTGGCGGATTAGTAATTTTTTATGCACTTCTGTAATATGTGTATCAAATGTAAAAGCTTGCCGAGAATAATAGAAACGTATTCTAACATCACTCTTGATTCAGTATGGCGAACTTTTGAAGTTTTTTATGCTTTTCTTCAGT
Organism: Callosobruchus maculatus; assembly: GCA_951848785.1. NCBI lineage: Eukaryota > Metazoa > Arthropoda > Insecta > Coleoptera > Chrysomelidae > Callosobruchus > Callosobruchus maculatus. The sequence goes on from CATOUR010000285.1 coordinate 604,202, forward strand.
ATGGGTATTAAATGAAAGGGTTTGCTGAGAACAAAAATGCAGGTTAATGACTAAAAAGTGAAAATAAATTAAAAGCAAAAAATCTTTTTTAAAAAAGCTTTTATTTAATTGCTCTAAAAATAAGAAAGTAAAATTTTCCTTAAAATTTTTAACAAACTATAAACTTATAGCCTCATTATAAGGTCATAAAAGCTTTAGTAAAAAAATGGTATGAGGTATGATCTTTGTATTTGATGACATGATGACTTCATTGCTCTAAAACGAGCAGTACCATATTTAGTCGGTCTTTCCAGTAGGGACTCCTGCAAAGGTATTTCTCGTAATAATTATAATATTGTAACAGTAGCCAGTATATTCATACCTGAAATGTCTTCATTTGTACATAAAAAAAACAAAATTACAACCGCGTCTGGTATAGAGTGTGCTACCTAAGTTGGGACTTTTCTTTATAGGGCATATAGTACTCGCCAAAAGAAGTGATTTTTCCCTGTAACATATAAACGAAATATTTAGAGATATATCAAGATATTGACCGATAATGCAATCCTCATTTCTAACGATGTCCATATGCGATTAGATTAGAATAGTGCTACGGAGCATAGATGTACGTAGCAGCGCGCGTCTGACGTCTCTCGAAATGTTGATGTGCTACATCAAACTTTAAAAACAACAAACATGGTGCAACCGATATGACTATAAGGAACTGTCTCTCGGACTTCACGAGTGTATGCTGATCGTTTCCCTGGCCGTATTCACCTTCGATTTGTCTATCCCGTACAAGGAGCTAGAGACACGGGCTATTTATATTTACATAACAGTAGATACGCTGGCCAACCTCGAATGGTCCACACTGAAGAGAAGAAATACTTGGCTTTTCAGTCTCGCGGTGCAAACTTCGAACCATATCTATAAGACGCATGTGACAGGACCGCACTTATAACTTCGCAGCGAACGAATCGCAAGTACTTTCTCACATTTTTTTTATTCTTCTGCTGCTGATTCACCGTACATTAGCTTTGTCATTTCAAAGGCATTTGGTTCTCAAAAGGAAAGTCCCAACTTTGAAATGACCCTATATATCCCTAATTGTAATGATATAGTTGTATTGATAATATTTGCTGTAATACTGATTCGTTGTGTTTACAGTCTCAAAATTGTCAAGGAGACAAGTTACTGATATCGCTGAGTGGAGATCCCCAATTAGAGGATGCAAAAAGTTATTGTGGAAAAGGTACTTATAGCATCGGGGCAGATAGCAACAGGTTAGCAGTGGGTAAGGTATTTTCTTGATTAACATCTTGCGTTATTGTAGCATGCGTGTTTCAGATGGTATAGACGCTACTTAAGCATTATTTATCCTATATTATTTCTTAATAGGTGGACACTTCAACCCTAACGATGAATGAAATTAGGAAGGTTATTGTGTTTCCTAACGCAGGTAAAGCACTAGGTCCAGACAACGTACTACCGGAATCGATAAAAGTCAGTATAGATCCCACTTCAACGGTATTGCTTCCCGTAATATCAGTAATGTGGCAGGAAGTAAAAATACCTTAAGACTGGAAATAAGGACTGATTATCAATTTTCCAAAAAAATGCAGACCTCACGGAATGTAGGACTTGGAGTGGTATAACTCTGCTAGACAGTGTGTATAAAATACTGGCGATAATAGTACTGCAACGATTGAAACCTTAGATAGAGAGTACTTTAAGGATTGAACAAGCTGGCTTCCGCCCAGGTAAATCTTGCATCGTCCAAATTAGTACAATTAGAATTATAATAGAGCAGTCGTAAGAGTGGAACTACCCGTGGCATTGCGTTCATTGATTTTGATAGGGCTTTCGACACGGTAACACGCACAAGTGTATGGGAATCTAAAAGACAGAAAGGCATACGCCAGAAGATTATACACGTCGTGAAAGAGCTATACAAGAATGCCACAAGTCAGGCTCTTCACAAGGGAGAGAAAGGTGGAAAAATTAGTATCAAGCATGGTGTGAAGCAGGGATGTGTACTTTCGCATTTGCTGTTTAACATAGTCACTCTTTTACACATCATTACGCTGACGACACCCAAGTGTACTTAAGCTTCAGTACGGATAAAAGTGCAGAAGCTTTCGATAGAATTAATGATGATTTGGAAGCTTTGTGTAATATATTTAGTGCTCACAATTTAAACTTAAACTCACAAAAATCACTTGTCATTTTATTTGGTCCTAAGTCAGAAAGAAAACAGATTACTACAGGTCTGTCTATTAAAATTAATAACCAGATACTCCCAATAACAGATTGTGTAAAAAACTTAGGCCTGTGGAGTGAATCTGACTTAAGATTCACCAAACATGTCAATCAGCTGTGCCAAGCCTCATATAATACTTTGAGACAGTTGTACCCAAGCAGGCACATAATGAGTACAAGATTAAAATTGCATATCTGTGAATCCCTTATATTATCAAAGATTGCGTATAGTGACAGTGTATATTTTCCAGCACTTTTTCAAGCCGATACTCTAAGATTTCAAAAAATACAAAATTCTTGCATCCGCTTTGCGTACGGCATACGGAAGTTGATCATGTAAGCGATTCATACCGCGATGCTGGTTGACTTCGGCTAGACAAGATTAGGAAGTACCATCAGCTAGTTTTGACCCATAAAATCATACTTACCAAAGGGCCAACGTATGTATATGACAAATTTGTAACATTCAGCAATAGAGATACGAGAAATAGACTGCTATTCGTCATACCAAAATACTCGACTACCTTGTTTAAACGCAACTTTACATACAATGCAGTGAAATTGTACAACAGCTTTCCTAACGATTTTAGACATTTTTCATTATTCAATTTTAAGAAAAGGTTAAAAATTTTAATAAAATCAGATGAATGCTTATAGGACGGACTTTGCTATGCGTTAGGGAAATGATTTAAGTTTACATATATTGGCCACCTCCATATTCTACTTAACCATTTCGGTGATTACCACCTGTACATAAAATTATAAATTGCACAATGTACATCAGGTGTTTGTAAAAACGTAGAAAGCAGTTCAGCGACCTGCGCTGTCAACAACACACGTGTGCATAGCGGCTCGGCGCCATCTTGAAAAAAAAATTAAATAGAAAGTGGGGTCTTGTGACACATCTTTTTGAAGCCCCTAACGAACCCTTCACAACCCTAGAATATGAAGTCAATATCTTCATCTCCTTCAAAATGGCGGAACATTAAGTAATTACTCTTTTGAACGGGTCAACTCAAAACATTGAAACTTGGGATAATGAAATTGATTCATGAATACTATACCCTGGAGTAAAATTGACAGATGAAACTTGAAAGATGGCTGCCCGGCGCCATCTTGAAAAATAGAATCAAATTGAGAGGGAGGTCTTGTGATACATCTTTGTAAAGCTCCTGACGAATCCTTCACAACCCTTTAATGTGAAGTCAATATCTTCATGTCCTACAAAATGGCGGAACATTTAATAATTGCCAGAGAAAAACACGTTAATATCGATACATCTAGAAATATTTTGTTCTCCTTGCTTGTCAATTAGGAATCCGCCGATAAGGCGACAAAAATGTCAGTATCACAACTGACGTCATTATTCAGCTTAAATATTGTCATTAAGTTTTAGATTTTATTCCTAAAAACATGAAAAGTTTATTCAAAAGTCTAAGCAACACAGTGGCTCGGCCTTTGATGGGATTAGAGATTATAAATTCAATCCACTTCAAGTGTAAGCATTCCAGGAAATCCACAGGGATTTCGGTCCTTTTTAGAGATTAGATTAGAGATTATAAATTCAATCCACTCCGAGTGTAAGCGTTCCAGGGAATTTACAGGGATGTCCGTCCTTTTTTCTATTGGCCTTTGACCGCTGTACCCGTATCCTAATTAGTTCCTTCTTGAGGCACACTAGCGGATTTTATAGCCGCTCTGCCAATGCGAGTTTTCAGGGATTACCAATAGCAATGATTTCATTTTCCATCCGCGAGGATTGCACAGATTTTCCGAAACAGTAAGCAGTTAAGTGTGTACTGAAAGATCACGATTAAGATGTGAACGCCAAACTGTGTCGATTAAAGTTTTGAATAGACTTGGCCACGACAACTATTTCTAACATGGTCAACCCTCGTCCATTGGAAGAAAAAATTGAAGCGTTTTTATTTACGGTGCGACGCGTAACTTTCATGAAACCGAGAGAATTTTCAATGATCGTTTCCCGAATCGTCCTATAAGTAGAAAATATCTAAGGGAACTTGTATCCAAATTTACAACTACTGTTAGTGTCCAGAATAAGAAGCCCTCAGGTCATCCACCCATTCCGGAAGAAAATAAAGTTCAGATAATTGGTGAGGTGATAGCAAATCCTGAACAGTCTACTTCCTCCGTCGCGAATGTGTGTGAGGTGTCTCCTACTGTGTGGAGACTTTTGAAGAGAAACAAGTATCATCCCTACAAAATAAAAATGGTACACCAGCTAAGTGAAGATGACCCAGATCGAAGAACAGAATTCTGCGAAATCATGACGGAAACCATTGCAAGACATCCTTCTTATCTCTACAATATTTGTTTCAGTGACGAATGTACATTTTTCCTCAACGGCAATGTTCACAGAAACAATTGCCGTTATTGGAGTGACATCAATCCTCACGTTTTTAGAGAAACTCATACGCAATATCCCCAAAAAATTAACGTCTGGGCAGGAATATTAGGAAACCATATTGTAGGACCTTTATTCATAGAAGAAAACTTAACAGGTGAACTGTATTTGAATATGCTGGAAACCACTGTTCAGCCTCTCATAACCGAAATAATCGAAGCAAATCCTAACGAATTCGATATGGAGATTGTATTCCAACAAGACGGAGCACCACCACATTACTCCAGAGAGGTGAGAAGTTATTTGGATAATATTTTTCCCGGTCGATGGATTAGCAGTCGAGGTCCTACAGAATGGCCAGCTCGCTCGCCAGATTTCACACCTTTAGACTTTGCTTTATGGGGTTATTTGAAGCAAAAGGTGTACGAAACTGAACCTGCTTCAATACTGGATATAAGGCAGAGAATAATAAATATTTGTAGAAATATCGACGTCACTGTGTTCGAAAATGTAAGACGAGAAATATCGGATAGGCTGTTCTTATGTCAAGCAGTCAAGGGAACCAGTTCGAACATCTTCTGAAGTGAACTCATCTTCTTTCCTCTAATTATAAAGATAAAATAGAAATTTAGAACAGAATTTAACGTTTATGTTAAGGATTCATTCTTTTATGTGATGTATTCAGGCAATTATTATGTTAAGGATTCAATTTTATTTTAATTTAGATAAGAAACATGTTTATAATACAATGATGTTTTTGTAACAATGTATTCAGGCAATCATTAAATATTTCGTAATAGGACAAGGCCCTTTTTTCAATTGAATTTTTTTCAAGATGGCACCGAACCGCCACCTCAGGTAATTATTGAATGTTCCGCCATTTTGTAGGAGCTTAAGATATTGATTTCATATTCAAGTGTTGTGAAGGATTCGTTAGGAGCTTCAAAAAGATGTGTCACAAGACCTTTATATTTAATTTTTTTTTCAAGATGGCGTCGAGCAGCCATTTTGCAAGTTTTATCTGTCAATCTTACTCCAAAATATCGTATTCATGCATCAATTTCATTATCCCAAGTTTCCAATGTTTTTGTTGACCCGTCGAAAAGATAAAAGGTAAGCATCGATATTAACGTGCTTGTCTCAGGTAATTATTTAATATTCCGCCATTTTGAAGGAGATTAAGATATTAACTTCATATTCTAGGGTTGTGAAGGGTTCGTTAGGGGCTTCAAAAAGATGTGTCACAAGTCCCCACCTTCTATTTAATTTTTTTTCAAGATGGCGCCGAGCCGCCATCTTGCAAGTTGCATCTGCCAATTTCACTTCAAAATATAGTATTCATGAATCAATTTCATTGTTCCAAGTTTCAATTTCTTGAGTTGACCCGTTCAAAAAATAAAAGGGGGGGGGGACATTAAAGAAAGACACTGTATACAGGATGTACGTGTGTGTGTAGTTTTAATTTGTTCTTTATTTTACTTTATTTAGTATTTTATTTAGTTTTTGGGTTGAGTTGAAAAACAACCTTGTTGGTTGGAACTAAGAGTAAACGTGAAGAGGATAAAAGAAAGAAGAAAGAAAGAAATAATTTAAATAGCCATGCATAAAGCTTTTCTTATAACAATGAAGTAATAAGAAGAGTTGACTACTTTGAATATTTATGCAGTATAGTTAATAACAGAGGAGAGACAGTTCAAGATATTCAACAGCGTCTACTAAAAGCAAGAAAAGCATTTGGCTCACTTAACAAAGTGCAATCTGCCACGTACTCAATCAGAACCAAATTGCGCATTTTCAATAGTGAAATCAGTGTTGTTGTACGGATGCGAAACAAAACATGGAAAAGCACAAAAGCCAATGCGTAAAAACTCTGGGATTTCATTAATAGATGTCTATGGAGCATCTTACAAATTTTTGGCCAAGAACAATATCGAATGAAGAACTGTGGGAAATATCAGGGTTGAAGAAAGTAGGGACGGAGATCGGGCAGAGAATGTGAAATTGGATAGGTCACAAGAGGAACACAAGAATCGGTAGCTAAAACGGGGTTAGTTTGGAATCCCCAAGTAAGCAGATACATCGAAAGATCCCAAGTGACCTGGAGAAGAACGATTACAGGCGACGCAATAAAAATGGAGACATGGTGAGAGAGATAAAATCGCTTGCGAAGAATAGGCTGGCGTCAGTTTATAGAGACCCTTTATCCCCTAATGGAATGATAAGACTGGATATCTAATGATATCTAAGACATCTCGGTGTGTTTGGTTATCTAACGATGCAGAGTCGGCAACAGTGTAAGGATATCGCCCATTATTCTCTTTATAAGCAGAAGTGTCTAATATTATTTATCTTCGGTAGTGGTCATCACCACTCGGTAGTAAGGAATTGCTAGGTTTCAAAAAAAGAGCCAGAACATAGATATGCTTCTCTTCTTCTGGTGCCGTATCAGGACCCTAACGTTGGCAATTACATTGGCGAGTTGATCACGGTCTTCGGCTAATCTAAATAGTTGTTCGGTACTGCCTATTACGGTCCAATCGCGAATGTTCTTCTAGATATGCATGTAATGCGATATTAAATATGTTAATCTTAATGTTCAAACGGTGGTTTCTTTCTGATACATCCACGTATTTCTATATAGGACTATTGTCGTTCTCAAGTAGCCACGGAGGTAAATTTAACTGTTCCTTGGCAGCCGTCTCTACCAAACAAGCATCAAATAATTGCGATTGTGGATGGAAAAAAGGGGTAAGTTATCATTTTCATTTATTACAAGCTATAGATTTACCTCTATGAGGTTCACCACTCGTACTCACAGTAAACTACCTTAAAAATTTGCCGTCTTACCATATATCTATATTATGTGGCATACAAAATATCAGGAAATCTTAAGAAAGATAACATAACATCTCCCCAACATATGGCTAAGTTCCGCCTTTTATTTCCCACAGCGACAGGTGAGAGGAGCATTTTGTGATAGCGAAAATGTTCGATTTTGAGGTAATACGCTTTTTGGGCGTTTTATGATGTCTACATCTGGGCTGCATAACGAAAATCCACGTTACTCATTTCCGTCGCGTCGGACTGTCTGTCAATCTTTCTGTCGGTCTATCTGTCGGTCTGTCTGTACGTCTGTCTGTCGATCTGTCCGTCTGTTGGCGTTTTTCTAGCCTCGTAATCTCAGTAACCGCTGCATGGATTGTGATGAAATTCGGGCAGCGATATGCTGTGGGTTCGTAGTAGGTAAAATTCAAATATTCCTGAAACTACGTTTTTAGGTGTTTTAGGGATTCCTGATCATTTTCTATTTTTTTTTTGTGGGGGTGAAATTGGAGCGGTTGGTGAAATTAGGGTGGTTGAGGGGTGGGGGGTTGTAAAACTGAAAAATATATTGTATTTATAATAAGCTGTCCACTGACCTGTGAAAAAAAGGCCTAGCGGCATAATACACTCTTTTAGGTCCATCCGAACATTTCCTTGCCTATTACAGAATCAGATAGAATTTTCAGATATAAACATTCCGGTATTGCTTTAGATCGTTCTGTATTGTGTAATGTGGAAACTATTGAATTGGCTTTAATGAAATTTCAACACAATACTTTTTCGTGGCAAAGACGGACAACGCGTGTGGTGTTTAGAAATCTTGTCAGTGGCGGCGCAGGAATAATAAAAAAACTAAAAATAGAAAAACAGCTCTAACTTTGTTTTTAGACATTTTAGGGGTTCCTGATCATTTTCAATTTTTTTGGGCATGGTTGAAATTGGAGTGGTTGATGGGTGGGGGGGTTGTAAAACTGAAAAATATATTGTATTCTTAATAAGCTGTCCACTGACCTGTCAAAAAAAGACCTAGCGGCATAATACACATTTTTAGGTCCATCCGAACATTTTCTTGCCTATTACAGAAACCAAGGGACTTAGAATTTTCAGATATAAACATTCGAGTACCTATTGCTTTAGATCGTTTTGTATTGTGTAATGTGAAATTCAAGAAAATTTCGTCACAGTATAATTACTTTGGCGAGTATGAAAAACGTACATGATTTTTAGAAGTCGTGTCCGTGGTGGCGCAGCAATAATCAAAAAACTAAATATATACAGGGTGAGTTTTTAGTACCGGCTCGATCGATAACTCCACTACTGTAGAAGATAGTGAAAAAAGTTGTATATAAAAGTTGTAGCCACGGACATGCTCCTTGCTCAGAAAATATTTTGATCTATACAGGGTGATCCATAACTACGTGGTGATGCAAACATGCATCTTTTTAAATGAGACACCCTATATATTATTCCATATTCAAGTTCTAATAATGATTTCCGTTCCTCCAATATAAGATATTGTTACATTATACAGGGTATTTCAAAAGTTATGACCATTTTTATCTCTAAATCGCTGTCAAATGAACGTACTGTATATCAAAAAGTGATAAATCAAAAATCATATTTTTTACACGGATGGATAAAAAATATCTAGTTTTGAAATCGGCTATAAATAAAGTGCGCGACGCATATTCGTATACAGGGTGATGCAGAACGCAAAATACAGGTTTTCTATTTTTTATTTTCTATAACTCCCGATATTTAATTATACCAAACAATTGCTTTCAATATGCTCTTTCATCTTTGTATAGCACTTATTGTACCTACTTCCATCAGTTTCCGAGATATTTCGATTTTTCGGTAAATTTAAAATATAGCATCTATTTTTGCACTTGAAATTTGTTTTTTATTTAACGAACAACTAAATTATAAGGTCATGATAGTATTTGATGAATCCAAAACCCTGAATCATCGAGATAATAAAGTCAAATATGCCGAGGAAACAATTTTGTAAGCGTGACACATAATTATCAAGCAGATTTATCAGGTGTGCTTTGAAAAATTGACGGTTTTCATAACCTGCTCAGTAACTTCGTACTGTGTGAAAAACGAGCTTTAAAAATAATTTTTCCATTGAGGGTACTTAGGAGAATCTTTAGAGAAATTGCCTACTTGCCTCTAGAATATATCAACTATAAACAGCAATATCCAGAACGGAGGCACTCTAAAACCAATGCGTTTGAAAGATTGAAGAATCCTTTTATTTGGACCGTGTCGTTTAATATTTTATAGCCTACCTGATAGATCTGCTTGATAATTATGCATGACGTCTATAAAATTTTTTTCTCAGCACACTTGACCTACATTATCTCGTTAATCCAGTATTTTGACTTGATCAAGTACTATTATGGCCTTATATTTTAGTTGTTTGTTAAGCAAAAATAAAATTTGATAGTATTTTCTCAAAATAAATAAATTTTAGTAAACAAATAGAAGGTATATTTAAAATTTGTAGAAAAATCTAAATATCTCAGAAACTAATGAATTCAGCCATTACAAGTGCTATACAAAGATGGAAGAGCATATTAAAGGCAATTCTTTGGTATAATAAAATATTGGGGGTTAGATTTAAAAAAAGAGAGAAAATCGAGATTTTGCATTCTACATCACCCTGTAAACCAATATGCGTAGCGGGCTTTTTTTATAGGCGGTCTTAAAATTAGATGACATTTTTTACCCATCCGTGTAAAAAAAAGATTTTTGTTTCATAACTTTTTGATATACAGTACGTTCAGTTGACAGCTATTTGGATATAAAAATGGCCATAACTTTTGAAATACCCTGTACAATGTAACAATACCCTATATTGGAAGAACGGAAATCATTAGTAGAATTTGAATATAGAATAATATATAGGGTGTCTCATTTAAAAAAATGCATGTTTGCATCACCACGTAGTTATGGATCACCCTGTATAAATCAAAATATTTTCTGAGCAAGGAGCACATCCGTGGCTATAACTTGTATATACACTTCTTTTCGATATCTTTTATAGTAGAGGTGTTATCGACCGAGCCGGTACTAAAAACTCACCCTGTATATAAAAAAAGCTCAAACTTCGTTTTTAGGCGTTTGGGGGTGCCTGATTAGTTTGTACTTTTTTTTTGGTGGGGGGTGAAGGTGGGGTGGTTGGGGGTGTGAGGTTATAAAAACGTTAAATTTGTTATATTCATAATAGGCATCGACCTATGAAAAAAAGACCTAGAGGAATAACACACGTTTTTTTGTGGGCAGATGAGCGATGATTTGGTTGCAAGGGTATCTCAGACTATAGCTTCATGCTATCGGAAAATAATAGACTGGTATCACCGTAATGTATGGGAAGTACTAAGTCAAACAACTTGTCGTGATTTTGTATAAAATGTCAGAAATAAGGACGCTTTATTATAATTATTATTATACCTAAGCTTTATTCTGACTCTGAATTTAAACAGGAGCGGATAGTCGGTGGCAAAGAAACAGGCGTAAACGAATTTCCTTCGATGGTAGGCATTGTGGATATGACTGCTAAATTCGTATACTGTGGAGGTACCATTATCTCCAATAAGTATGTCCTCACAGCTGCCAGCTGTCTCTCGCATAAAAAAGTGGAGAACCTAGCAGTTGTCGTAGGAGAGCACGATGTGTCTACTGGTGAGTAACATATAGGTATATGAATGAATGAATGAATGAATGAAGGAAAGAAGGAGATAGGCTGTCTGGTGACCAAAACCATCGGTGCATAGACCTACAAGCAGGCCATTATGCACATCTTGTATCCCAAGTTTCCCAGTCCAGTCCTCATCGCAAAGGTGAGGATAGTCTTGGATCCTGTCCATCTTATATCCTCAGGTTCAAGGACTCTTGAATCTAGTGTGCTGCCTGTGATACCCCAGGGCTTCAAAGCAACATAAAATGTTGCCAAGGACTCTTCCTCCTCACCACAGCGTACACACGTCGGATCGCTTGCCATCCCCGTCACATACAAATGACGTTTGAACGTGCTATGGTCAGATAGCAGGACCACAACCCACATGGCACCCGATATCCCTAGGACATTCTAAATACAGCCGTATCGCCCAAATTTTGGATAAGATCAGAATGACATCTACAGATTATCTGTAGGCTATCCTAGGTTGTCCTAGGTTAGTCCTAGGATAATCTGTTTGGAATATACTGTGGCAGGCAGGCATGGACATGCTTTGAATATCCCGCTAGGCCGTGTATCTAAGGATGACGGTTTTGGAAATCCTCAGCTTGTATACCATGAGGCGGTTCAAAAGATATCCCTTCAAGACCATACGCTTCTTTATTCAAAATCTAACATTTGACAGTGTTGACGTTAGAAAGACAAAAAGGGTGAAAGGTGAAGGTGACTTGCAGCAGTTGAGCAAAGCAAGTTAGCAGCTTGCAGTAGTTCCTGGTTCCTGGATCGTTTTTTGCCGTATATCATATCTTCCAATACCTTTACCATCTGTACCTGTGATCTGTACCATCAGACACGCTAAGGCCCCCCCAAGTACAAACCACAAATTGCAAGTCAGATAATCATTCGGTAACCTGTTTGTTTTCGCAAGGTGGGTGTAGAATTGTCCAAGTTCAAGATTCTATAGTAACATGAAAAAGGAGAAGGAAAGTTTAGTGGCAAAACCTCATATCACGATGCACTTCATGAAGAAATGGAACAGAATGAGGTTAGACTGAATTGTGTTAAACACTCGGATGGTAGCTCTATTGGATCTTTAGATGGTGATGGTGCTAGTGAAAAGTGTGCCACATTAGCTAATCTGTGCCCAGAATAACCCGGCATGCGAGCCAGAGGAGCATAGAAAGCAGTTCTTGAAAAATAATCCCGTTGGTTCCGAGTAACCTAAGTGGTTCGCATAAGGTGACCCATGGCGGTCTGTACTGCTATTTTTTAGGATAACCTAAGAATTTACCTATGGGCTAACCTACAGCAGACTATGTAAATGATAATATTTTGGGCCAACCTGTGGATTTCCCTATAGGCTTACCCATGGTGGTCTAATAAAGTCCCATTGGCATATTTATAGGCTGTCCCATGCCAGGTCGTCCAGGATATGGCTTTCCCTGGGACATTTTGTATATCCCTTTAAGGATAGCCTGGGACCATACAGTGGATATCAAATGCTGTGTGGGAAGTAACCTTAGCCGACTTCTGTCCAGTATGAGGCAGAACCGTCCCACTTTGGTAAGAGATCCTAAAATAAGTTCTCTAGCTTTTCTAAGTTGTCCAGAGATTCCTCTTCATCTCAGGAAATTATTTCTCGACTCTCGCCTTGCGAGCGCGTCCGCCGTTTCGTTACCGCGAACTTCAGCATGACTCGGCACCCAAATAAGTACAGGGTGAGGCAAATAAGATGACCCACCCTTCAACTTCGTTATTTCAAATGGAACACCCTATATGTTTTTCACCTTTTAGATTACGCTCTTAAATACAAATATTTCTACTTTTGAGTTTTTTAAATTCTGTCTAGTTCTTGTGTAAATCGAAATTACTTTTTTTTGGAAAAATCAATAATACTATAAATGACATTTTAACCGCTTTATGTAATGCATGTGGCTACTACCATTGATTAGAGTATTAAACAGGCTACTACTATGATCTAAGAGATCTTTAGGAAATGGAATTTAATGATATTTGTGTATTTATTGAGAAATAATATACAGGATATTTGCTACAGTCATTGGAAAAAGCAATTTTTCAAACCCCGATATCTTAGCTATTTCAAATGGAACCCCCTATATATTTTGGTTTGGTCAAATTCACTGCTCAACTTTCTGTATTTTCATATTTCCTATACCTAAAGTTGCCAGATTCTAAATAATTTGAAGTTTTTTAATTCATTTAAGTCATGTTTTTCTTACATTCGAAATACTGTTGTATTTAGTTTTTTCGGATTGTCTGATTAATTCTCTGTACTTTCATATAAACATGTCCTATACGTATAGTTGATAGATTGACGAAAGTTTTGCGCGTAGTAAAGGTGTTTAGTCTGAGGAAAAAGCAGGCTCTCGCGTGTGCGATGATTAATATGCAGACGATGGCAAATAATGGTGTTAGAAAGCGACGTTCTAAATGGGTTAAGAATTCTTTACTTAGTAAATTGGTCATATTCCACTATTAAAAGAGCTAAGAGAAAATTATCCCGAAGACTTCAAGAATTATTTGAGGATGGATATACAGACATGCGACCTGTATTCTATAAGGGCGTTGTAGCCCCTATTCTTCAAATTCTGTTTGTATATTCCTTACTTTTTTCCACGAAGCCGGATGCTCTCTATATATTTCTATAAATTTAGTTTGAAAATTTTCGGTAAAACGACACTCTCTTCAGACGCCATCATATCCCATATAAAAACAAACTGCTATCACAAACTGGCCACGTGTTGCGCTAAATCAGAACCGCGTGTTAATGGACGGCAACGGTTTTTTCAGATGGTATGGATTGACAGGCAGGGTTGTCCCGGTTAGATCTGGCGCGTGGCAATATCAAACCGGCAAATCAATCTCTGTGTCTATGGCCAGCTATTCTCTCAGTGACGAGCTTCGAGAAGGAAGGCCAATTTCTGCAGTTTCTGATGAAAAGTTATTTGCAAAATCAGGGCAGCAGTCGGAGATAGCATGCTTAGCCTTTTACTCTCCCTCACCGTACTTGGTGGATTTATCAAATCGGTGCCTAGCTTTTACAGGTGTGCACTGAACTTCCAATGGCCAGTTCAAATCCAACCACCTTTCGTAGTCCCTCCCTGCTCAATCTGAGAGCATCCAGCGGCGGATACAAACTTTTTTTGGGTTGTCCGTAATCCTTAAAAAGTCCAAAATAACATCGTTTTGAAAGGTGCCGACAAACTATCAAGAAATACGGTTATGGTAGATCCAAGAGAGTGTATGATATAATTATTGGTGGAGAAACTTGCATTTGAACCTGCATTTAAACGCCAATGGCCTCAATTAGTGCTTCTCACTGATGTCAATCCAGTGAAAGTGAAGCAGTCTCGAAGTGACTGAATAAAATGATAGCATGACTATTTTAGAAAAAGTGGACATGGTACCTCGGTTTCTCAGGAGCATCATCGAACAGTGAATGCTAAATTGTACATCACAGTCTTTTTTCCTCAAATATTTGATAAGGCGTGCTTATAACGTCCAGGAGGCAACATTGCTTTGCATCATGGCAATGCATCATCCCAAACAGCGCAACCAATAAGATAGTTTGTGGACGAGTCAAAAGTAAAACTACTTGTGCTTTCGCGCAACAGCCCCGATTTATCACCATGTGATTTCTTTTTATTCCCTAAATTGAGAGACAGAATGTGTGGTCAGCATTTTTTAAACGCAAATAATGCTGTTGCAACGCCTTTATGAAGTGACTCAAGTGGCATTCCTGTTTTAATGATTGGTTTTACAGAATGAAAAAGTGTATTTTTTACGGTCAGCCTGCCACAAAGCCTATGGTACTGCAGAAGCGCTGGATGAGGATAAGTATCAGTGCACGTTAGATTTGAAACGATGTAGGTTGTAGCCATCGAGAAACAAATTCCCAGGCGGCTCATTCCACAGCGTCGAAGTTCTCTAAAGAAGGAATGCTGGAGGAGACTGGTTCGGGGAGTAGGGACCTTGACCTGGTAAGGATGAGCTCGCAGAGCCTCTCTAGTGTTCCTCGTTTGGACGGCCTTTGGTGTTAGTATCTGGGAGAGCTCACTCAAACATCTTCCGTGATAGAATCTGTAAAACAGGGACAGTTCGGCCACCCTTCTTCGATGTTCCAAGCTTTGTAGGTCCTTTGTGAAGTTCGAGGTATCGATTAGTGTAATTGCTCTCTTCTGGATAGTGTCCAAAAGTCTTAGAGAGTGCTTCGGAGCGCATCCTCATCATCATCATAGTCACAATGTCTTAACAGACATGTTGTGAACTCGTAAAATGCATTTACACATTTTACGAGTTTCTCTTGGGATATATTTAAGATCTTTAATGCAGTAGTTTCCCATTTGCTTTCTGCATCCTCATCCCGTTGACCAGATGGTATCTACTGGTTCATCCGCCTTTAGGGGCAATTTCTCACACGGATTGGACAAGAAGGTGTCCTGACTCTTCTCAACTCGTCCACCCGAAGCTGTTGGTTGAGAAGAGGTTACTGTTTATACCGACAGTAGTTCGGTGTTCCTTTTAGTCGCCTTTTAC
The DNA here is from genome assembly GCA_951848785.1 of Callosobruchus maculatus. NCBI lineage: Eukaryota > Metazoa > Arthropoda > Insecta > Coleoptera > Chrysomelidae > Callosobruchus > Callosobruchus maculatus. The sequence continues at coordinate 619,870 of CATOUR010000285.1, forward strand.
GGCACGCAGGATATACGATGGGAGATATTCTAACCCGCCCCCACACGGGCCTGTTCCTGGACAGCGGAACAAAGCTCCAGGCTTCTGGGATGCCGTTTTAGCAATACTGACAACGTGGTCATGCCAATACATGTTATTGTTGATGTTCATCCCTAAACGCTTGACGGAAGGTGACTCTACCATTGGGTGGCCCTCCATTTCCACAGTTGGTAAGCCAATCTGAGACTTCTTTGTCAGTGTTGTTGCCTAAGTCTTATGTACGTTAAACTGTACTTTATTTCCTAATCCCCACTCGACAATTGTTTTAACGTCTACGTTGATCTGTGAGGCATGTTGCTGTCGCCGACGTACCGTCTCCTGGGATAATAGTTTCTTGCCTGGTCCCATGCTCAATTTTAATGTACTGTCGTCTGCGAAGCTGTAGATTGGGTTGGATGTTATTTGCAACAGCTCGTTGATGTACAGCAGAAACAGTGTAGAGAATAGGACAGATAACTGAGGAACACCGGCGTTTACTGGAGATACCTTCGATGAACAGCCTTCGACTACAACAGACAGAGATCGGTCGTTCAAGAAGCTATTCAGCCACTGGCGTGGTAGTCCATAAGCAGCAACCTTGACCAGAAGGTCCTCATGCCACACTCTATCGAAGGCTTTCGATATGTTTAGTGCAACAACACCGGATTTGCCATGCTTTCAATTACTCTGTCGCACAAGTGAGTGGCGTAGGCCAGTGGATCACCCGTAGACCTGTGCTTATTGAAGTGACGATCAGTTATAATAATAATACTTTGTTTATTTGCAGTCTTATAAACATAGGTATAGATAGCATAACTAAAAGAAACCTACTGCAAATTGGACTCAGTCCTGCTGATAGTGTGAACAGTACAAACAACATACAGCGAAATAATTCACATAAGGAGCTATACTTGAAAAAAGAAAAAGATAAAGAAACTACAACTTCATTTTTCCTAAAAAGGTGATGTGTTACCAAAGTTTACGGAATACATATAAGTTGGATCACTCCGCAAAAATATCAAAACGGCCTGCCCCTTGCTCCGTCTCCCCGGTACACCAGTAGCAGTGTACCGACGTCAGCCGGGAGATACGGGGCGGCGCAGAGGTTGAACGTGTTTAACGCGAAGTGTATACAGTGTCTCAAAGATATCGGATTTTGTTATCTCGGATTTGTTTGCAGGAAATGGATAATCTTTTTTGAAGTAGTAGAGATTTATAATTTTGGGGATGTAAATTAGAGCAGATGTTGCGCCTTTTTTTTGTCATTGTACTACCCAATGAGGTATTTGTTTTTGGTCACGTGACATTCGATTCAAAATTATTAATGGGACACCCTGTACATTTGTGCCTTTCTGTGTTCCTCCCGATAAAACAATTCCAACAAACTAGCATACTTGGGGTATAAAGTGATTAATTCAAGACCTACAGGTACTTAAAGGATTGTATCACGCTAAAAGCGTATAGTGAGACAAAATATTCATTCGGTGGTCTTACCATACCACCCAGGGACATCCTAAATTATATTTTAGAGCTCGGAAATATTTTTATTGATAACTTTAACAATTTAGTTTCTACAGTAGCAATTGGAATGACACTGAAAAGCAAAATGTCAAAAATAATTTATTCACATCCAAGTAAAGCATTTCCACATGATTATCTTTTAAAATTGTACATACGAGTTCGTATATACTATACTATAAATTTTATAAGCTGTGGTCTTAAAAACAAGCCAAATAAACAAAACATTAAGTAAAAATACTACAGCACCTTTGAACCAATTTTTACTTATCTACGAAAAAGCTACAATATGTGAAATCATTTGAGATTCATTAGTAATAGTTTTACTAGGTTTTATTTTTGATATCCATTTTTATGTAACTTAGTGTATTAGCAAAATAAACGTTATATTTGTATTTGTATGTCTAAATCGGCTGCCAATACCTAGTCTTTCAATGACCCTCGTATGTACGTAAAACCCAGGCGTTATCAAGTCCCCGCTGAAAGACCCTCGTACTTGGGCAAAAACCAACGCAAAAACTAATTGGCGCGTGCGGCCGCGGCATCGCTTTGATGTGAGATCTTCAAAGTGCCGACGGAGAGTGATCCAACTTATATGTATTCCGTAAACTTTGGTGTTACTCAGAACATCGCAACGCCAAAAGACGCTCCCTCATAGCATTTTTAAATTGTGATGTTATCGTTGTCAAGGTATTTCAGGAGCTGTGTTTTAGTGACTGTCTCCATAACCTTAGACATGATGCTGAGAAGAGCCACAGGTCTATAGCTGGTGGGATTGGTGTTTTTGCCTTTATTAGGAATTGTTGACCTTAAGGGAGAATAATTTTGAAGGGAAGAAGAAGATAATTCGTGGAAATACTACTTTTGGCCATAATTTTCCCTTTGTACTGCGTCCTACAGGTCGAGATACCCCAGCGACTGCCACTTACCGCGTGGACTCTTACGAGATCCATCCTCAGTTTGACAGTTCTCACCTGGGATACGACATCGGCATCTTGAAGACTAAGTCGACGATAAAATTCAACCTTAACGTTGGCCCTGCTTGCCTGCCGTTCCGATTGAGGGATTCAGATTTTCGTGGACAGAAGGTTACTATGCTTGGTAAGCATCATTAATAATAATTATTGCGTCAACTACGTCGTCAAAGAGTAAGAATTTATACTTTATCTATCATGGTCTTTCAAAAACTCCAATGCAACTAACAAAGAAGTATGACAACATGATATTCTCCGCGGGTGAAGTGACCGCTGACGCACTGACCTAAGCAACGGCAAAAATATGTCAAACTAAAATTATCCTATGATTTGCAGGGTTATATTTATTATAGAAACTAAAGGCTATTGTGATCTTCTCTATTCTAAGGCGATGTTTATTTATTTTCAACTATACACTCATTGCCACCAATACCTTCATTCTTCATGGCCTGGTACCCAACTGAGATGTACAGCGTTGCGTGAAGCTAGTAAGCTGAGGCCCGATTTTATCAACATGCATAATTGCATATTTAACAAAAACTTTGACAAAGCTTTTCTATTGGATGTTATTTAGCAAAAGCTTTCTATTGGGTATTGAGGGCTATGTTAATAAGTATCATCCAATAGTATTTTATCAATATTGAAAAGAACACGTCAAAGCTGGATGACACTTTTGTCAAAGATATTTTAGAAATTCATAGCAGGATATCAGAACAAAGCGATTGATTTGCAAATTAATGCCACATTTTCCATGTTTACATTATAATTATTGAATAATTATTAATTGCAAACTGCGATCATTTGTGACAAAAGTAGTAGGTACCTATATCAATCTACAAACATCAAACTACCTACCTTATTTAATAATTACAAATCCCACGTCCGTCAGTCAGATGGATTATATGAAAATACTTTGATGAAAAATCAATCTTTCATTTACTGGATGCATGTTTGTTATAGACTTTCTTACAGAAATATTCACAGCTGCAGCGTACACATTGTACATAAAATAGGGTTATACTTAGCTATAAAATGGCAAGCTTTGCCATTCTGGAGTTCTGGATAGGCAACCAGTAATGCTCATACACGTTCGGGAAATAGCTGTAACTTTTGAAATGTGACAAAATGCTATTTTTATCTCTTTTTACTATAAAACAAAGATATATTGCAGGTATTCATAATTATTATCGATAGTAAATTATTGTTTTATCCAGATAATGCAGTGAGTGAATTTCTTGTCATCATATTATTTGATACACCAAGAAACTAGTGATCAAATGTACGGCTTCTCTGGAATCTGATTGGTTGAGATTAACAATGTCCACTTTTTGTTAAACAAGAAAATGCAATTTCTCACGCATTTAAGATGGAAAATCATGCTTGAAAATATACTAGATGGTTCACAATGGTTGATTGTATATAAATTAGGTCATTTTGACCTTTTTTGAGGTAAACTTCCAGAGAAGTCAATAATTTTCAGAGTACTTTGACAGATGTATGTTCTTGAAAGGGCTGCTCTGATTGGTCAAAGTCTTTGTTAAAAATTAAAATGTGCGTGTTGATAAAATCGGGCCTAAGAGTGTTAAAACAGTCCCATTACAGTTTTGATGTAATCTGTTCTAGGAGTCCATGGCCTTTTAAGTGGCCTGGGAGTCTGAGAGGATCACAATAAATATGATCTTGACGACAGGCTAATGATAAGATAATTTGAGTTTAACATATGTTTGCGGTTTCGTAGGTCAGAGTCACCCTCACCGACAGAATATATCATACGGGGGGTTTCGGTTTTGACAATTTGCACATTCTCAAGCGCGAAGTCGCCATTACTGGCAATTTTCATTCATGCATGCCAAAGATTGGCGATTTCTGGCTATTTTCATGCCAAAAGTTGCCTACAAGGATACTTAGACCTGGCAACCTGCGATACTGAGTAAAGCAGGGTTTTCCTAGCAACGTACATTTCACGCAGCGTATAACCTAATTCAGTCGGCGTAAAACGCTGAGGACGTGGCTAATGAAACTCAATGGAGGCGTTTTCCTACACTGCGCAAAAACGTCTTGCGCCAGCAAAATATGAAGTATAATTATTCTCAACTCCCTAACAATATTTAAAGACAAAAAATTAAAATCCCCAATTAAGGAATAATAGAATAAACGAAACCGGTCGACGCAACGGGACGACTGCTTGGAAAGCAGTCTATTCAGTTGTACGCGCCGTATTGTAAAGGGCGCTAGGTGAAAATGAGTTCACAAATCCGCTTTAGTGTCGCACACGATTACATGGTTCCACATTTAAATCTTCTTTCACAAGATCGAGAAGAAACCAGAATTTCTGCCTCGTAACTTTGAGGTATGCTTTAAATTTTACCTCGTCGTCAAGCAGATATCTAAAGCGGCCCACAGACGCTCCGAAAATCCTCAGATGAAAAACTGCACAGTCCTGGCCTCAAGGATTATCGGAGCGTTTGTGGAGGTTCGCCGGACTGTACAGGCCGCCGGAAGTGGAATTGAAAAACTTTCAGATCGCCTGCGCAGGCCGTCTTTTTATGCCATGCTTGCTAGAATTGAACTAAACGGAACTGAAACGTTTCCTGAGCGTCTGTGGAGGAGAGTGTATTTGGGCCAAAGTGCAAGGGCCTTCAGGCCAGGACTATGCAGTTTTTCCTCTGAGAAGTTATTAAAATGCTACTTCGCTGCTTCTTTTTTGAAATAATTGACTAGCAGAATTTCTAGTGCTATGATGAATCGCAGAATCATGGTTGTTATGTCTATTGCGTCTTGCAAAGTTTCAACTTCCAATATTAAAAGTGCCAAAGCAAAATGGCTTTCTTTTACTTATAACGACGATCAGGACGCAACTGACAATCCTAGGAAAACAATTTTACGCAGCGCATTTGGATGTTGCGTCGACCGTACTACATTCTACGCCACGTAAAATGTGCGTTGCTAGGAACGCCCTGCTTGAGACATCGATGCGTTCCACCGGAACTGCTTTCTTACTGCGCCTGGCGGTGAATATAGTGGGAATGGAGGATGTTTGAGGAGTTAGGTGTCCCTTTTTAACTGATGGGATAGCCCGTATGTACTTTCTTTGTTAGTTGTATCGGAGATTTCGCAATCCAGATCCAACATTGCCAACGTGTATACTGATATATCCTTGTAAGTACATAAACCCTACTTCTTTATTATTTATAGGTTGGGGTACACTGGAATTTGGTGGTCCAAAATCGAACATTCTTCAAAAAGTGGATGTCCTTGTTACACCGAATAGCCAATGCCCTCTACATAAGAAAGACATTCTTCCAGCACTGATATGCACCTATAGCCCTGGAAAGGATGCATGCCAAAGTGACTCTGGAGGTATAGTAAAAACGTTCGGGATATACCCAGGAGCTTACGGTCCTTATTTTTCAAAAAATGTATCTTCTTTAATGGTGAGGCACATGTTTAATACAACGCACAGTTGCGCGTTTCAGATGTTGAGGACAGAAGTATCAAAGGCCACACTAACATTTAAGAAGAAAACCAAACGTGGTTGCCTGTTAGATTTTTGATAGATACTAATATTATAAAATGTAAATAAATACCATTCAAACTTAAATTATAACTATTATTTAAGAGTACAAATGAAAAATGAGGAAATAAAAATAATGTTAACACAATAGTCGCTATCATTCAAATTGATAATAATTTTATTCGGTCGTGTATTTAACCCGTTTACATCGACATTTTCTTCGCTAATTCATTCCCGGATTAATCCATGGTCATCTTCAAGGTCAAACTGATTGTGTTTTGTATTTGTAAATATAACCATGGATTTTGTGACAGCATGCAGTGCTGCCAACACTGTTGCTGTCACATTATAGTTTGGCGGTTTTCGCAAGATCTATTTAATTCGTATTTTTTGGTCCTTTTGACAGTAAAACTCTCAATTTGATTGTGATTTAGATTTAGAAAATGTTTAATAATATACAGAGATGGGTATGCGATATGCAAGACATACATCCTATGATTTTATGGTTGGCACCACTGAATTTGACGTCAAACTTGACCACAGATTAGAGCAGGTTCTAAATGCGCGAAGAAGTCCATGGACTTATTTGACGTCAAATTTCTGTTTTACACTTAAATTTGACCACGAACTATGAATCCACGAATAAAACCATGGATTTGCTGTTGATGTAAAGCGGGTATTCAGAAATGATGACTGCTGATGAGCTTTCGGGGAGATTATTGAACTATCTGCTATTTCTTTTTAAAATCGCTCCATATTTATTCAATCGGATTAAACAGTTTTTTACTATTTTCAATAACTAACTTATAGTTGCTAGATGACAAATACAATGAAATATTTCGTGCTCTGTCAAAACATGATAACAAGAACTAAGGTGGCTCAGTGAATATAACTCCGAACGACAAATATCATCAGTTGGTTAGTTTGTGCATTACAAATAATTTCGTAGTAATTTCAAAGTAATCAAATAATTAATATGGAAAGTGATGGTCACTGTGACTTGGAATTGACACCTCCAAGTAGGTATAACAGAGGCAGCAAATTTAACAACAATCATTCTATTACCGGAAACATCGAATAAAATGTACAAGTGTGTTTACAGTCTATTTTTGGAGTGAACAGATGAACTTCAACAATAAACGAAATCCGTAGGTAGAAAGTTATTGCATAGTCCTTAATTCTCTAGGCACTGCTGCCCAGGCTTTGCTAATGTATAGGTCAGTCCATGGATCCACAAATAAATAATTGCGAAATATGGATGTCAGAAATTATAAAATAAGACAAGCAGGTCAGAATCCCCAAAATTTAGAAAAATAATATTGAATCTTAATTTATACGAAAAAACAGACTATATCTTTGGTTACTGAATTTTCAGGTCCCTTGTTATGGATGGATCCAGTCAAAGCAAGACTATATCTAGTAGGGATAATTTCTTATGGTCATGGGTGTGCTTCTAAACAACCCAGCGTCAACACTAGAGTTACTTCATATCTCTCGTGGATTGTTTCAAAAACAAGCGGTAAGTTACAATAACAATCACTAATTATAATCCAGTGTCATCATAAATGGTCTTTTTTAGTAGTGAGGGGTTAGGGTTCAGTTGTCGCTCAGCGGGGTCTGGGTACACACATTTATTTATACAAAGCAAGGGAAGTTCGTGGGCATGTCCGCACTAAAGGATCAAATTGAGGAGCAGTAACCGGCGATGCGCGCGCATTTCTGCTTATTGGCTTCATCAGACCGGTGTAACCTGAAGAAGGATGGAAAGGAAAAAACACCAGAAGCCACCAACAAGAGCCAAACCAGCAAATTTGTGGCTTACAGTCGAGCCCCATGTTTATGGGGTTTCGCTTAACCTTGTAGCCACGGAGGCCAGCCAAAGCTACCTGCCGTGATACTTCAAGCCCAGAGACATAACAGGATGAGGGATCTTATTGCGGAAACAATGTAAAAAGCAAGGGAAGTTCGTGGGCATGTCCGCACTAAATAATAACATCCCTCATCCTATTATCTCTCTGAGCTTGAAGTATCACGGCAGGTAGCTTTGGCTGGCTTCCGTGGCTACAAGGTTAAGCGAAACCCGATAAACATGGGGTCTTGACTGTAAGCCACAAATGTGCTGGTTTGGCTCTTGTTGGTGGCTTCTGGTGTTTTTTCCTTTCCATCCTTCTTCAGGTTACACCGGCCTGATGAAGGCAATAAGCAGAAATGCGCGCGCATCGCCGGTTACTGCTCCTCAATTTGATCCTTTAGTGCGGACATGCCCACGAACTTCCCTTGCTTTTTACATTGTTTCCGCAATAACATCCCTCATACTTTTATTTATACATATGTATTTGCAAGTAAACGCACAACTCACTTGGAAGGTGATAGTTAAGTCCGTACTGAATGACAAATCAGAGTAATTTATTCAAAACACTTTTTTAGTCTACAAAAAATCTCGCCATGCAAAATCATACATACTTCAAATGCCTGTAATTTAACTACCAAATACGATACCAAAACAAGGCCACCGAAGTGACATAGCGCAAGCTTTCTTCTTCAATTTGCTTTGTGAATCATTACCGTATGTTTAAAAGTATCGTCTGGAGCTTCTAGCTGCGAAATTCATTTTCACTTTCACGCCACCTCGCTAATACGAGAATACGTATTTTCTTTGACTCTCAAGTTCGCGCGATATACCCTAGACCAGGGGTTTCCAACATGTGCGCCGCGGCGCCCTGGTGCGCCGTAGAAAGTGAAGAGGGGCGCCGTGAGTCGATCCTCTAAGTCTAAAGCACAAATTAATATTTGTAGGTGCACAAAAAGCAACAATACCTATTCCGATGCTCGTCGGTGGTTAAGAACATATGTGTTACGTACTTTCGTCTCGTCGCCATTGCCGAAAGGTGTAAACATAAACCTACGCGCTTGAAAACGGGTCGCGCTGAGGATCTCAATTATCAATTGATAGAAAAAATGAAATGCAAGGATTTTGGTTTGCAACTTGATGAGACTACTGAAAGTAATAATGATGCATATCTTATTTGCTGCGTACGCTTTCTTCCTGATAATATTACTGTCGAAGAGCTTTTATTCTACAAAGGCATTACCGAAAGTAGGAAAGACCAAGGCTTGTTTGGAATTTTTGACAAGTTTATTGCAGAAAATGGTTTGGGTTGGGAAAAGTGTATCGGTGTATGTACTGATGGTGGACCCATTGCATCATTCATAGCGAAGCTCTCGCATCAAAGTCAATGAGCTCTAAACTGAACCAAGTACTGGAATATGTCATTACTGCAGTAAACTACATGAAAACTAGGCCGCTGAAGGCCAGGCTTTTCAAAAAACTATGCATGGATATGGGAGCTGAACATACGGCGCTACTGTATTACTGCAATTGACGATGACTTTCACGTGGAAATGTGGAAATTGCACTTTTTGCAGCAAGAAAGTCATGGGAACGCCAAGTATTTTGCTGAACCAGATATTTTGCTAAAACTGGCATATTTGTGCGATATATTTGAGAATCTGAATAATTTGAATATGTCTTTGCAAAGCAATACACACACTTTTTGAAACTACTGGGGAGGATTACGACGTTTAGGAAGAAACTAAAAGTTTCGATAAAAAAGGTGAATGAAGGCGGCGGTCAAGATTGCTTTCCATAATTGTATAAATATGCGGGATCCAATGAACTGGATGTCTCACGACACCTCCTTTTCGCGGAACACTTATGAATGGTTTTCAAACTATTTTGTGTCTACTAATATTATAGGTACCTATTTCTTTCGACTGTATCTATTTAAAATAGCTAGCCTAGGTAGGGTGTCGTGACAAAATACTAAACTTGAAAGAGCGCCACTGGCTGAAAAAGATTGGGAACCCCTGCCCTAGACCCATAAGGTGTATTGTCCACCCCGGATCAAAGGGACCAGACGGAGTTCCATCCTAGGTCCTTTGCGAACCTTGAGATGCATTGGACTATGCTCTCGTGTCTTTCCTCCTGGCCTCCATTCAGATAGAAGTTTTTTTTTAACGACTTCATTAGGGCGAAATTTAGCCTAAGGCTATTCTTACATTTAACCCATATATAAAACTACATTCTAAACTAACACCTAATCCTAAGCTAACAGGGAATGTATGTATATATATTATAAACAGCAGTAGTAACACTGAAGAAAAAAAATATCACTCGAGATTGAGCATTATGCTAGCAATAAGATGTTTTTAGTTTTCTTTTTAAATATGTCAACTGGTAAAGACTTCAAGGTATTATCTATCGCATTATACTGTTTTGCAGCATTATAGGTGAAACATCTTTGGAACATTGCAGACTGGTGGTATGGAATTGTCAACAAACTTCCATGTCTCAGGTTAAGCGGATGAGTATTCCCTCGCGGTATAAGTCTTTCCATCAGGTACGCGGGAGTAGAGGAAGATAATATTTTCTGAGTTATAGTCAGACAATGTAACTTAACCAGTTTACTTGTATTTAGCCACCCCAAGGTTTTAATACTCTCCGAGATATGATCATACTTTCTCAGCCTGAGAACAAACCTACAACACATATTTTGGATTCTTTGGATTCTTTGCTTTGTGATATAATCTAAACAGTGATGATAAACAATATCGCAGTACTGAACAAAAGACATAACTAACGTTTCACAGAGTGTTTTCTTAATTGACGGGCTTTATATGTATTTGTGTGCATACAGCAGCTTTAGTCTAACAAATGATCTTTGGACAATGCATTTTACATGTGTACGAAATCTAAGGTTTTCATCAATAATAAGACCTTTCGTAGTTCCCTCCTGCTCAATCTGAGAGCATCTGCGGTATTAGAACACAAGGGTCCTCTCAGCATCCTCTTAGACTGAATATTCCCCAGCACTCTGTCCCAGTGCTTCTGGTGCTAATTTGAAACCCGTCTGGTGACAGCTGTCCGTACCACATTATATTAAATTTGTTGGTAAGACTGAATTGTTAAAGCTAATATTTAACGTTTTTCAGTTTATATCTGTACTTATTTATATGTTCACCTTCATATGAATTTTATCCCTGAAGAAGGCGTAAAATAGACGCCGAAACGTCGGCTTTTTGAGTAAAAAACCTCTGTAGTATTTTTGTCCCAAAATCCGAAGAACCTTGTCTACGAAATAGTATAAGAAAAGTATCCATCCCTATACCCAGACTTCTAATCGATAATGGCGCCGTTAGGGTCAACCTCTGTAGGAACCATTCTTATATAGGAAATCCTCAGAGATATTCTGCTGATTGCTTAGTATGCTGAGATATAATTCACACTTTCTTTTTGTTACAGATGCAACCTACTGTACAAAATAATGATTCCGTGAACTCACCTAGCGCACGTTGAGAAAAACGTCATATTATAGATCTTGTATTGATTGCTTAGAATATTTTCTGTGGCTAATAAAAGTTCTATGTCAAAATATTTATTTTAAATTTAGTGATCGTGGTGAGGGGTCACCAACCGCACGCCGACAAGAAAGAAGCTGGATATGGCGCGGTGAGGCCGGGACAACAATCAGTTGAATTGCCCTTCTCTGGGCTGCATAAATGTAGACAGGGTAGTGATGACAGCAGTTCTCTAGATCTTATCTGGGCTTTATACAGCCTGAAAAGGTTTTTGACTCCAAAAAACTTGAATGAATAAATGGCTTTTTGGCAGAGCCTGATTACTCATTAGAACTGAGTGTGCGTAGTTTATGAGAAATTTGAGCTTAAATTTCGATTTTTCATGGCATTTTCGTTAAAAATCGTTACAAAATTTTTAATATTGTTTAAATCGGATGACGTTTTTCATACCTATTTTTGTCCAACTATGACATTGATCAATGTTATCCGTTTTTTTATGTTTATCTGCTTTTTACTTCCCACACCGCTAGGTGAGGGGAGTATTGTGATCGCGAAAATTTTCGATTTTGAGATAATACACTTTTTGGGCGTTTCATGATGTCTACATAACGAAAATCCACGTCACTCATTTCCGTCGGTCTGTCTGTCTGTCGGTCTGTCGTCGGTCTGTCGGTCTGTCTGTCTGTCGCGTTTTTCTACCCTCGTAATCTCAGTAACCGCTGCATGGATTGTGATGAAATTTGGGCAGCGGTATGCTTTGGGGTCGTAGTAGGTAATGTACCTATAATTTTGAAAATCGGTGCATAGGCCGCGGAGTAATTAGCAAAAAACAAAAAAAATTAAATATTCCTGAAACTTCGTTTTTAGGCGTTTTAGGGGTCCCTGATCATTTTCTACTTTTGTTTGGGTGGGGGTGAAATTGGGGTGGTTGGGGGGTGGGGGGTTGTAAAATTGAAAAACTTGTTGCTTTCATAATAGACTGTCCACTGACCTGTGAAGGAAGACCTGGCGATATAAATAACTTTTTTAGGTCCATCCGAACATTGCCTTGCCTATTACAGAAAGCAAAGGACTTAGAATTTTTTCTGATGTAAACATACAGAGTATACATGAGAGTATTGCGTTGGATCGTTGTAACAAGGAAACTGTTAAATTGATTTTAAGGAAATTTTGAAACAGCATTACTACCATGGCGAAGATGGAAAACGCGTATGGTTTTGATAAATCTTGCCAGTGGCGGCGCAGAAATATTAAAAAAACTAAAAATATAAAAACAGCTCAAACTTCGTTTTTAAGCGTTTTAGAGGTTCCTGATCATTTTCTGCGTTTTTTGGGTTGGGCTGAAATTGGGGTGGTTGGGGGATTGGGTGTTGAAAAATTAAAAAATTTCTTGTACTCATAATAGGCTGTCCACTAACCTGTGAAGAAAGATCTAGCGACACAAATCACCGTTTTAGGTCCATTACGGAAACTAAGGGACTTCTGTATACTATACGAGAATTTATTGGTTTAAGTCGTTTTGTATTTTGTAACGTGGATACTATTAAATTGATTCTAATAGAAGAGGTTTCTTCGGATTTTGGGATAAATTAATGCAAGAGGTTTTTAACTCAAAGAGCCGACGTTTCGGCGTTTATTTTACGCCTTCTTCAGGGCTAAAATTCATACGAAGACGAAAAATATATAAGTAAAACATAGAGTGCCAAAACAATGAGTAAAAACGTTGACAATTCAGTCTAACAGACAAATTTAAAATTTTTTAAAATTTTACACAAAGTTACAATTAAAATATAAAAGATTTTAACATTTAAAAAGTTAACTCGGCAAAAACAATCAAAATAAAAAGCCGGTACATTGCCAAAAGATATAAAAGTTAAAAATATAATACAGTTTTCCACTAGAATGTTAAAATACACTAAAATGTAGAGCATACATCCTTACCTATTGAGCACACCCCTAAAGCAACAAGGAATAACATATCCCTTTGTGTCAATAAACAACAAAAAACATTCCAGAAGATTGATAAAAAGAATCGTAGATGCCGTTCGTCAATACACCTTTTATTGATATATGCTGCTGCTGCAATAAAAGGTGTATTGACGAACGGCATCTATGATTCTTTTTATCAATCTTCTGGAATGTTTTGTGTTGTTTATTGACACAAAGGGATATGTTATTCCTTGTTGCTTTAGGGGTGTGCTCAATAGGTAAGGATGTATGCTCTACATTTTAGTGTATTTTACCATTCTAGTGGAAAACTGTATTATATTTTTAACTTTTATATCTTTTGGCAATGTACCGGCTTTTTATTTTGATTGTTTTTGCCGAGTTAACTTTTTAAATGTTAAAATCTTTTATATTTTAATTGTAACTTTGTGTAAAATTTTAAAAAATTTTAAATTTGTCTGTTAGACTGAATTGTCAACGTTTTTACTCATTGTTTTGGCACTCTATGTTTTACTTATATATTTTTCGTCTTCGTATGAATTTTAGCCCTGAAGAAGGCGTAAAATAAACGCCGAAACGTCGGCTCTTTGAGTAAAAAACCTCTTGCATTAATTTATCCCAAAATCCGAAGAAACCTCTTCTACTGAAAAAAACTGGGATAAGAATTACTTTCAACTAGATTGATTCTAATGAAATTTTGACACAGTATACTGTTACCGTGGTGAGAATGGAAAACGCGTATGTTTGTTAAAAATCTTGTCAGTGACAGCGTAGCAATAATCAACGAACGCGACAAGTATGAAAGCAACTCAAATTCGGTTTTTAGATATTTTAGGGGTTCCTGATCATTTCCTACCAGTTTTTTGGGTGGTGGTGAAAGTGAGGTGGTTGGGGGGTGGGGGGTTGTAAAACTGAGAAGTTTGCAGTATCGATAATAGGCTGTCCATTGACCTGTGAAGAAAAAACCTAGCGGCATAAGACAATTTTAGGGGGGGGGGGGGGGGCTGGCGATTATTTCGTTGCAAGGGATCTTAGACTAAAGCTTCATGCTATGGGAAAATAATAAACTGGTATCAGCGTCATGTGTGCGAAGTACTGAGTCAATCAACTTGACTCCATTTTTTCAACCCATATAGAGGGTGACATTATTGAATGCCTTCCGTATCCTTTCAGAAGGCGTTCTATAGTGTCACCTCCTATAGCGGTTGTAAAATGGGGTTAAACATAATAAAAACGGAAGATATTATTTAGATGTCACAATTAGACTCCCAAGAATACGTATAAAAAACATCATTCGTTTTAAACAATATGAACAATTTTTAACGATTTCTAACGAAAACGACGTGAAATTCGAACTTTGAGCTCAAATGTCTAACTGCGCAGCAGAAACGGATGACCGTATTTTTGGTGTTATCTACAGGGTGGCCCAGAAATAAATTCATTTTAGAAACCGCGCTAATTTCTAGACGGCAGAAGGGAGGCGCGCTGAATCAGTGCGTCGCCCGGACATTTTAATTTTAGTAACCATGAATCGCTACACGGGAGAACAGCGTGCGTTTTGTATTCGGGCCTATTATGAGAACTATCGTTCTTACGTGACTGTTCGACGGCGTTTTCGTGTTAGATTCGAACTACAGCATATGAGAGTGTCCCAGCCCTAATTTAATTAAGCAGTGGGTTGAGAGATTCGAAAGAACGGGATCGACACTAAACACACGGCCTCGAGGTCGTAAAAGAGTTACAGGTACCGACGAAACCAGACAGCGTGTGCGAGAATCTTTAGGCGCGAATCCGAGAATATCAACTCGTAACGCTCGTCTGCTTTAGGTTTGTCTAGATCAACGCTGCAGCAAATTTTGCATCTTAATATGAAATTGCATCCCTATAAGATTCAAATAATACAGGAATTAATGCCAGCAGACTTTGAATCCAGATTAAATTTTGCAAATGAAATGTTTGGCGACTTTAGTGACTTCTATAACATCATCTTCTCGGGTGAAGCATATTTTCACGTGAATGGTTACATGAACAAACAAAACTGCCGATATTGGGCTGCAGAGGATCCCCGTCTAAAGCACCAGAAACTGTTTCACTCACCAAAGGTCACAGTTTGGACGGGAATTGCAAGCTGGGGTATTATTGGGCCGTTTTTCGTTGAAGATAATCGTGGCCGAACACTAACCATACCGGAGCGGTACATGGCTATGTTAAGAGATTTTCTGGCTACAAAACTGCAAGAATCACGAAGCTACAATGAAAACACTTGGTTTCAGCAGGATGGAGCTTCGTGTCACACTTCAAATGAGAGCATTCGCATGGTAAGGGATATGTTTCCTCATAAACTGATTTCACAGAGGGGTTACATATCCTGGCGTTCCGAGAAGCCCCGATATAAGTCCAGTAGATTTCTTTTTATAGGGATACCTTAAAAGCAAGGTATACTCCAAAAATCCAAGAACTTTGACACAACTAAAGCTGAATATTCATTAGAGTGTCAACACCGCCAAGGACATGATGATGTAATTTTTAAGACATAAAATTGCATTTAATTAACTTTATGCTGTCTAAAATTAAACGCTTTTAAATATAGTAGTTTTTTTCTACGCAATTTTAAAAAATGCATTCCTTTCTGGGCCACCCTGTATAAAAAACAAAGAATTTTCTATCAAGGTCCGACCGGTTTCGTCGCGATTTTATTATTTTCACTTAAAAAAATCGGTACGCGCAAACTGCACGTAGATTTCAATTGACGATTTTTTGAAACATTAGCAGGTAGGTATACTAAATCGCTACCGCATTTTCATTTGGTTTCTTAACAATTTTTCTTTCACGTTTCAATACCCCCCTCTATGTCCTATTCCACCCATTTTGGGGTCATGGTGCAATGACAAAAAAGTTTTTAAACTGCCTCTAGAACTCAAATACCAAGGTTTCTTTCTCGACACTAAAATTACGCGTCATGGCCTCAACCTCAACTAATACGCCATCTCAAGAATTAGATCAAATTGAGTTTTACTAAATAGTGCGCCATAGCTAACGAGCAAATTTCCATCAGGTTTAAAACCTCTTGAAGATTTTATCTGCTACTTCTGCTAGTTTCACTGGCAGTGTAGTTGTTGAAGCAATTACAGCTATCGATACCACTGCAGGATTTAATAATAGTTTGTAGAAGTTTTCTCAGCACACACAAACCGTTTATATGGACGTATAATGGATCCGAATGCTCGCCTCTCCTTTAAATGCAAATACCGTCGCGCTGTCTGGCAAGCTATTTATTGGCCTCTTTGTGGCCCCATATTCAATTTCAGCATTAATCATCATGATAAATCGTGTTTTTGCCGCCACGCGCCATTCCTACCACCTCATGACCGTAGAGAGCAATTTTCGCCACCTCCAAAAGCTATGAGAATACTTATTCGTTGGAAATTCTGTAGTTTTATTTCCCATACCGATAGGTGAGGGAATTATTGTGATCGCGAATATTTTATATTTTAAGATAATAGGCTTTTCGGGCGTTTTACGATGTCCACATAACGAAAATCCATGTACTCATTTCCGTAGGTCTGTCTGTCAGTCATCTGTCTGTCTGTCTGTCTCTTGGCGTTTGTTAGCGTTTTTCTAGCCTCGTAATTTCAGTATCTTCTGCATGGATTGTGATGAAGTTTGGGTTTCTATATGCTGTTGGGCCTTAGTAGCTAAGGCTGCTATAATTTTGTAAATCGGTACATGGGCGGCGGAGTAATCAGTCAAGAACGGAAAATTTCAAATACTCCCCAGACTTCGTTTTTATGCGTATTAAGGGTTCCTGGTCGTTTTCTACTAGTTTTGGGTAGAGGTGAAATTACGGTGGCAGGTTGTAAAACTGAAATTTCTGTACTCAGCATATAGGCTGCCTATTAACCTGTGAATGAAAGACCTAGGGGCAGAATTTTCTTTTTTAGGTTCATCCGAACATTATCTGCCTATTACATAAACCAGTGAACTTATAATTTTCTAATCTATACATATGCGAGTTTGCTTTGAATCGCTCTGTATTGTGTAACGGGGAAATCGTTGAATTCATTTTACTGAAATTTCGACACAGTATTATTACCGTAGCAAGGGTGGAACAATGAAAAGCAATACTTGTATGTTTAGATCAAAAAAGCCCCTTGGTTCCTGTATTAGAAGAAAACGTTCGGATGTATCTTAAAAGTGTATTATTTCTTTCACATGCAATGGAGAGTCCATTATCAATACAACTTATCTGGAACTCCTAAGACGCCTAAAAACGAGGTTTGACCTGTTTTTATATTTCTAGTTTTTTATTATTGCTACACCGCCATACCATACGCGTTTTCCGTCCTCGCTAAGGTAATAATACTGTGTCAAAATTCCATTAAAATCGTTTCAATAATAGCCCTGTTGCACAATACAGAGCGACCTAAAGCAGAAGTCGTTCGTATGTTTGTATACATCAGAAAACCCTTGGTTTCTGTAATAGGCAATGCAATGTTCGGATAGACCTAAAAAATGACGACAAATAATGTCTTGACTCAGTACTTCCCACACATTATTGGTGCTAACAATAACTTTCAATGTCCTCTAGCATAATACCATCCCCATCATTCCGTCTCCGTCGCTGGCAAGCGTTCCAACAACGAAACATTATTACCATTTCCTTCGCGGTGGTAATACGGTGCCACAATTTCATCACAATCACGTTGGTAGTTTCCAAGTTACGCGTTATAGGATTATAATATGTACATATAATACGTATCAAATTATTCCACAGATATAATATTCAAAGGCAGCAATCGGATAGGTCTGAAAAGCACACGATATCAACAAAGCCTCTCCAAAAAGTGAAAAAGGATCAGAAATCCCTCAAAAATTGCTACGCCGCCACTGACACGATTTCTAAAAACCATACGCGTTTTGCATCCTCGCCACGGTAATAATACTGTGTCAACATTTCATCAAAACCAGTTCCATAATTTTCAGATTACTCAACACAGAACCATCTAAAGCAATACTTCTATGTATACCCCAGAAAATTATTAGTTCGTGTACTGTGTAAGACTTTCGTGGCCATGATCCGATGAACTGTTGGTTCTTGGGCTGTTCGGCCGGCGTCGACACGCTTCGCTGCTTGAAGTTTCGCCAACACGGGTGGTCGACATCAGAAGCTGATGTCACCTATTCGGCGTGTTCCAAGAAACAGTTTCACAAGCGTGGAACGTGTCGACGCCGACAGAACAGTCCAAGAACCAACAGTTCATCAAATTGTTAGTTGTTTGTTTTCTGTAATAAGCAATAAGGGTATCTTCCGATGGACCTAAAATGGGTATCATGCCGCTAGGTCTTTGTGCCACAGGTTAATGTACAGCCTATTATGAATACAACAAATTTTTGAGTTTTACAACCCCCACTTCCCTGCCAACCCAACTTCACCCCCAGCCCAAAAAATAGTAAAAAATAATCTGAAACCCCTAAGATGTCTAGGAACGACGTTTGAGAAATATGTGAAACCTTTTTTGCTAATTACTTCGCCGCCCATGCACCATACAGCGGTTACTGAGATTACGAGCGACAGACCGACAGACAAACCGACGGAAATGAGTGACGTGGATTTCCGTTATCATCATAAACCGCCCAAAGAACGCATTATCTCAAAGTTGGAAATTTTCGCTATCACAAACTCTCCTCAGTAGGAAGTTTAAAAAAAAGTTAATCATAGTAGATCTAAATCGTTACACATACCAGCACCAAGTTTATTCTAAACATATCGATGTATCATATGAATTTTACACAGTTTACATACTCGCTGATGATGTCGTTCAGTCTGTAATTTTAAAGTTTTGCACAATACATCATTAGCATAGACAGCACAAGTAGTCAGTGGCGGCTGGTTCTAAGAGGCACAAGGGCACGTGCCTACCCATCCGCCAAGAAAAATGACAATAAATATAGTTATCATTCAGTGCTTTATTCCTTTGTTATTTAATGCTTTTGCGTTACATCGTTATACGGCTATGTATAAATTTATCTCATATGCTACGTCAAACTTTATTCCTCCGTCCGCTCAAACCTTTCCGCAGCGCGACGATTGCGACCAAGACTGTGTGCTTGACGTCCGCAGTACTGTCGATTTGGGGCTCCGAACAGTGTGTCTGTCTCCTACAACGCGTCGAATGCAGCGTCTTGTTTGTTTTATGTGATATTTGCAGTTCATTCGCATTTACAGCCCGCAACAGCGGATGTTAATTCTGTGCAAAACCTTTTAAAAAGATCCTCTAACTTTTGAAAATAACTTTTAATTAAGGAATTAAAATTATATTTGCGCAGTAAAACCAGACTTACAATAGAGTATTCAACCGGAATATTAATAAAAATTAGGAGTAGATGAAACAAATAAATTATTTTGTTTTATGTGCCTGATTTTGAAAAAAGGTACATGCAAAAAATAAGAGGATGATTTGAAACACATTGCGGAGAGGGCAAAGAAAATCAAAAATTCTGTTTTTCACATGAATGGATGCATACAGAATCCTTGGTGAATTCTAGTGTGACCTTATGTATTACACATTGGACTTAAAGGGAACCACAAAAAAATTAATATCTCAGAGAATATAAAATTTATAAGGCTGTGACTTTGACATATTACTAAGCATGAAATGCGTCAGCTTAGGTTAGACGGTCAAATTTGAATGACTTTTGTGCTTGGGGAAATCGTTCGATTATTTAAGGAAACATCAATCAGAGATAACTTAATTTTTCAAAATGGGAATATCTAATTTTTTTTATACGAATAAATGTAAAATCTGATAGCCCTTCTAACGATATGAAGTTGTGATTATCAATCTCTAGTAGTTTTGATTTAACTTCAAATTTTCAATCAAATCGGTGTTTTTCAGTTTTCCTACCTATAAGCAACCTAGCACACCGTATAAACAAAAACCTGATCAGATAGAAGAAAACAACTAACTTGGCAGAAAAATACAGAGGAACGAGACTAAAGAGACAAGACTATAAAAATTACCCACAACAAATCACCTCTAAGCAAAAACAACGGCGGTAACATATCTAAGGTCAAAGAGAAGAAATGGATTTATTTCACGGCCTACCTAGCTACGGCAATGCACTAGAGATTGCCAATTTCCACAATTAAAAAGTTTGAAATGAAAAGAAAACTACTAGCGATTGTTGGAGGCAGTTTGTTATTATCTTCAGAATAAAATTTCATAGTTAATGGCATAAAAAAGTATTCAATAGTGTCAAGTCAAAATTAACGACACCTGTGACTTGAGTTTTGGAAATTTTACATTACCTTTTAGCAAGACCACAGAAAATGAAGAATGAATTGATATTTGTTCAAATTATAAAGCATAATTTACCTGGCAGAAAATTTTAATCAGATCTGTAAGTATTCCTTTTTTGCGATCTTACTAACAGTGAAAAAAATAGAAGGTCTCCAGTCAGAGGTATCGTTACTTTGACGCAAATTACTAATATTTTATACCGTTACATGTGATTTTCTTTCATTTCAATGTTTTTAATTGTTTTGGAAATTTTTAATCTCTAGTACATTGCAATATCCAGTAGGCTGTGAAAAATATCTATTTCTGTCATACTCCAGCTTCTCTTTGATCTTAGATATGTTACCGCCGTTGTTTCTGGTTAGAGTTGATTTGTTGAAAAGAATTTTTATAATCTTGCCTTTTTACTCTAATTCGTCTGTATCCTTAATTCTAAGTTACTTTTTTCTCCCGTCTGAACGTTTTTGTTTATATCTCATGGCCTGGTTGCTTGTAGGTAGGAAAATTTGATTGAAAATTTGAAATTAAATGAAAACTAGCAGAGATTGATATTGACAGCCTGGTACCATTAGAAAAGCTATCAAATTTCACATTTAATCCTATAAAAAAATTAGACGTTCCCATTTGAAAAAATCAAATTATCTTTGAGTGAAGATTGTTTAATTGATTGACCGATTGCTCCGAGCACAAACGTAATTTAAAATTGGCCGTCTAACCTAAGGTGACGCATTTTATGGTTAGTAATACGGCAAAGTCACAGCGTTTTAAATTTTCTGAGATATTCAGTTTTTTCTGACATCTACTTATACCGAAAATGGTAATTTACACCTACACGGTTCGCTTTAAGTCCCATGGGTGGTACATAAAGGCACACTAGAATTCACCAAGGGAATCTGCGTATGCAATAATATACAGGGTGTTCTATTTAAAAAAACATAACTTTGACACATTTCATGTTTTGGGGACACCCAAAATAAAATATTTTTAAAATGTAGCCTTAATGGGTGCCCATCCATCCGAAATTACTACCTATTTTATTTTTCATCAGATATGTACTTTAGCCATAATGATCCGTGTCGAATAACGTGAATAACCCGGTATATACGTTTTTTTTTCTTGTGCCCACCCTCATTCAGAACCCACGAGCCGCCACTGTGGCAACGTTGTAAAGGTTTGGCGGCGACCGCCACCACCAGGCTGCAACCACGTCTGTTCCTGAAATTTTAATGAAAATCGCAAAGTTTCACAGCGCTGAAACGCCTACCCCTTTGCGCGACCCAGATGATTTATTTTTGATCATGGTATTACTAGAATTCACTTATCGCATGTCAGACACAATTTATTCATCTTAATGTGCAGCCTGTAGTAATTAGAGACGGGTTTAAGACCTTGTCACCTCTGAGGAGTTCGTCACCCTTGAGGTGAAGATAATAAGATGAATTATTGTATTGTATAGTTTTGTTGCTATTTACAATTAAATGTTTGCACAGGTCAAGAGTAAAGTAAATAACAAAATAAATGTAAAAATATGAGTAACATTAAAAATATAAATGTGCAAGTCACGTGTTACAATTAGAAAAAATAAAATAAATTACGAAATACACAAACAAATACATATCAAGACTAACGAACTATTAACAAGTAGGTATGCAGAAAACATTTCTTTTTTTGTTTCGGAGAATACTACGAACACGGTCAGGTCACCGAAATCATTGCTTAAGTACTCTTCTAGAGAGTAAAACGCTTTCTTAATTAGGTAACCTTTAATTTATTCCTAAATGCTTTTGGGCATAAGTTTCGGATGGATTCTGGAAGAACATTATAGAAGATAATTTCATAGTAATTAGAGCCATTCCTGGTTCTTGTTAGTCGGCTTCTAGGTAATATGAAGTTATTGTTTTGTTATGCCTTGTGTTATACTCGTAGATTTCACTATGCTTTACATAGTCATGTAAGTTGTTTTTTACGAAATCTAAGCATGTTTGTATGTAAAGTGAAGGTAATGTCAGGATTTTTAGTGCAGTGAAAGTTTCTCTGCAAGGGTCAGTATACTTAAGACCAGTCATGTACCTTATGCACCTTCTTTGCAATGAAAACACCCTTAGCATATGAGCTGAGTGACCCCAATTCAAGAGAACATATGACAACTTAGACTGAAAATATGCATAATAGCTTCTCAGTAGAATAGGCAATGAAACATTGTCCTTCAGATTTCGAAGTAAGTAGATTTCCTTCGATAGTGACCTTGAAACATGATTAACATGTGTTTCCCAAGTAATGTGTTCGTCAATGTGAACACCCAAGAGTTTAACTGATTTCACAGAATCAACATTATGTTTACGAAGAGTGATTACCGTAGACTGCGTTTTCGATTCGTTAACTGTAAGTTTATTAGACAAGAACCACTCTAATAGGTCAGAATTACGATTTTCAGTATCAACTAAAAGTGAATGAATAGATTTTTGTCGATTTATTGAAGTTGTATCATCAGCAAATAAAATTAGGCCAGGAGTACAGTTTGATATATCATTCACATAAACCAAGAAAAGGATAGGGCCCAGCACAGATCCTTGGGGAACAGCATTAAGGATTTCTGCTTTTGGAGAGGACGAGTTCCTGAAGGAAACAAACTGTTGCCTATTAATTAGGTACGATTTTATTAAATTTATGCTGGAACTATAAAATTTATAGAATGCAAGCTTTTCCAGAGGAATATCATGTTGCACACAATCGAAGGCCTTCGTTAGATCAAATAAGCTGGCCATACCATACAAATTGTCTTCGTAAATACTATTCACAAAATCAGTAAATTGATTAATATCTAATGCGGTCGATTTGTTGTTACGGAATCCAAATTGGGATGCAGTAAATAGGTTATCGATTTCAAAATACTCGTTAATGTTAATCTGGTTCTTAAGAAGTATTTCAAGTATTTTGACAAATATAGGTACTAAAGAAATTGGTCTGTAATTTGACATATCATTCTGATTTCCGTGCTTAAAAATAGGGACTACTTTAGCTACTTTGAAAAAGTCTGGGAAAGTATTACTATTTATACAGATATTATAGATTTTAGTTAACGGATAAATAATAAGATTTTGCAGAGTTTTTATAATTGTCACATTAAAGCCAAATACGTCATTGCTTTTAGAATTTTTCAACTTACTTATTGCTGATCTAACATCATTATATGTAACTTCTTTGAAATTAAATTCACATTCAATAATACGATTATCAAAATAGCTAAGAGGGGATGTACTGGAAGGAGGAATATTGTTTACTAACTTCAATGCAATGCTTATGAAGTAATCATTAAATTCCGTGGCGCTTATGACTGTTGAATCATCTGTATTTTTTCTGATTTGTGATAGTTGCTTATTACTAGCCTCGTTTATATATTAAAGGATGCTATACATATAGTTAGGGAACGTCTTTGATATTCTAAAAACAAATGCATATTTATAATATAATAATAATAATTTTGTATATCAGAGTAATTATTTGGGAAAGAGTACTTTGTTTTAAGATGCGCATTTTTTGATGTCGTTTTAGGATATTAATCTACATCATGAATATCTATGCATTTAATTTCCGTCGGTCTGTATCTCTCTCGGTGTGTCGCCATTTGTCTACCTACGTGACTTAAGTTACCGCTGCACCAATTTTGTTGAAAATTGAGGTGTGATATGCTGAAGTATTAGAGCTGTATTCCGTCCAGTAACACTCAAGTGCCCACTTGAGTTATACTCAAGTGTGTCCTTGTGTTTCCTAGACAACAGTTACGAAAGGGAGTGATAACGTTTGACGGCGTTGTCCTATGTCAAATATAAGGTAATTTGTCATGCTTATGCATTTTAATATTTTGTTTTACTTATGGTTGTTTTTCGTGGATTTCGGTCAATCATTAAAACTAAGATTCTTCTTCACTACGTTTAGGTTTATTGTATCTAGACCATCTTCGGGTGCCTATAAAGGATTAAAAATTGTATATCAAACTAGAAATATAACTAACTATAAATTTACTACGACAAAGATAATACCTACTAACAAACCTGCTTACAATTATACTAGATGTTGGTTACAATTCTGTTAATTTGTGTAAACGTAGAATCTTCCTTTTCGAAAAACCGGCGCATCGTATGCCTAATTGTCTGACCTGATAATAATTTTATCCTCATTAGGGTCAAAATCAAAATCCTTGTTGAGAAAATAAAGATAACGTGAAGGTTCTTGTCGAAGTCTTTGCTATTTGGTTATTAGCGCTCACTTAGTATAGATTACAAACGCTACCGCAATGGAGAATAAAGGGAAACCGTATTTTTTACCGCACGCATCGATGAGCATTTCTAATGGATCGCAGAAATCCATTGTCGCCAGAGATATTGATTAAAATGATGAATGTGGAACCGATGGATCGCGTGTTATACCTAAATTAATTGAATTTGGCTCATAGGAGCGTAAACAATATTAAATTATTGCCACTCAGAAACACACCATGAAAAGATGGAGTCAAGTTGAATGACCCAGTACTTCTCATACGTGATGTATGAGAAGTGAGGCCATTTTATTATTAGGGGGTTTTTGTGCCTGAAATAACATAATTCGTGGATATCGTTATTTTGAGCATGCGCAGCAATTGTAAATGGGGTAAATGATTCCCAATAATGATAACAAAGGTCCGTAATTTGCGGCGATATGGCGTTGAAAATGTTTTACACAACACATAAGATTGTATAAATATATGCTTTTAAGTTCCACTTTCCACGTTTTTACCCATATTTAACCTCAAATGTTGTACGGTAAACAATATTGTTGTGAAAAAAACAAATGAGTAACCAATCAAATAATATTTTGAATGATTTCATCCATAATCATCAGATTATAGGTCGCGTTTATAATTTGCCGTTACACGGCATGGTTCGGCACGTTTTTATCGTTACGTTAAAATGAGAGAGCAAAATGTACAGAATTATATGGAGACGCTTTTAATTTACCGTCGACGGTAAGGGCATGCCGTGAATGTCAACGTTATGCAGTGCCGTCGTCGTAGCTGTCTTAGCTCCCTATCGTGCCGCCCAGCGGGAGAAGCGTGTTTGCAACAAGTATGCGTGTATTAGTGACAAACAAAATGGCATTTAAGTACGATATAATAACTTTGTTGGAACTCGTTGATGCTAGGCCCTGTATTTGGGATAAATCTATATCAGAATTTAAAGACCAAATTGTAGTGACCGAAAATAATGGAAAGTTTCTCAAAAAGAGTGTAGTACGAGCCTTCGAGGTATTTTACTTTTAGTAACGGGTGTCTCCAATACCTCCTTGTGATTTGTCTCTTTTTACGTCTTAAATACAACAAAGGAGTAACCGCCGTTTGTCCAAGACTGATCACTGACTGAAACGATTTTATCGTGGAATTATAAAAGTTTTCCGACGGTTCATACCGCAGCGGTATTCCACGGCACGGCACGACCTACAACATTATCGTGCCGTACCGTGCAACGGCAAATTATAAAAGCGACTAATGAGGATAGTTTGACGCCTTAAGAGCTATACTCGAACGCAACAATTAAAACGCCAAATCACGAAAAATGTGGTTATTTTTACTGGTCCAAAAAGTAAATTCTTGTCAGGTAGTAGTTAGCACTATCGTAAATAACGTTAACGAGGATTTTCGTTATTTAAGTGGTCTAAAAATCTATTTAACCATTGCATGAAGTTATAGTCCGAGATCCCCTTACAATCAAATTATCGCCCGCCTGCTAAATAACATCCAATATAAATTAAGAATTTCTTACATCTCTCTCTGTAGGAACTAGAACGACAGTTTTTATTCTGCAATCTTCAAATGATATCCTAATCACATGGCATGCCGATTTTCCGATATTTAAAAACAAATTATATTATCAGTATCAGTCTTTAAAGGGAAATGAAAGGTATTCCGGGATTTTCCAACTACCATATCCGAGACTCTATCTTACCTCGGCTCATTTTAACCACTCCAAACGAAAAGTAGGAAATGGAAAGATCCCTAGATACCCAAAAGCGGGTTTGAACGGCTTTTATAATTATAGTACTGTTTCTTTTACTTCCCACGCCGATAGATGAGGCGAGTATTGTGATCGCGAACATTTTCGATTTTGAGATAATACCCTTTTTGGGCGTTTTATGATATCTACATAAAGAAAATCCACGTTACTCATTTCCGCCAGCCTATGTCTGTCTGTCTGTTGGTCTATTGGTCTGTTGGCGTTCTTCTACCCTCGTAATCTCAGTAACCGCTGCATAGATTGTGAAATTTGGATAGCGATATGATGTGGGGTCTTAGTAGGTAATGTTGCTATAATTTTGAAAATCGGTGCATGGGCGGCGGACTAATTAGCAAACAACAAAGAAAATCAAAAATTCCCCATACATAAAAACAGCTCAAGCTTTTTTAAACGTTATAGGGGTCCCTGATCATTTTCTACTTTTTGAGGGAGGAGGGGGATTGTAAAACTAAAAAAAACGTTTTATTCAGAATAGGC
Source organism: Callosobruchus maculatus (assembly GCA_951848785.1). NCBI lineage: Eukaryota > Metazoa > Arthropoda > Insecta > Coleoptera > Chrysomelidae > Callosobruchus > Callosobruchus maculatus. Next base: position 647,021 of record CATOUR010000285.1, read on the forward strand.
TGGCCATTGACATGTAAAAAAATACCTAGCGGCATGATGCACTTTTTAGCACCATGCGAACTTTGTCTCGCCTACTACAAGAACCAATTTTAGCTCTCATTGAAGAGAGCTTATGCAGAGCTTCTGACTGTCCGTCCGTCCGTATAAAAAAGATAGCCAAAACTACAGGCGCTTGAAAAAAACTAAATACAAATTCGGAATTACCATGAAAAAACTAGTCCTGGAAGGATCCGGTTTTGTCAACGTCGCTTCCGGTTCCACAGTGAGAGCGCCGTTTGAATTTACTTGAGTATATTCGTTCTGTGTTGTGTAACGTGTAAATTATCGAATTGATTTTGATGAAATTTTGACATAGTATTACTACCGTAGCGAGGATGGAAAACGCGTATGGATTTTAGAAATCGTGTCAGTGGCGACGCAGCAATAATAAAAAGACAAAAGATATAAAAACAGCTCAAGCTTGGTTTTCAAGCGATTTCTGATCGTTTTCGACATTTTACTTCTCACACCGATAGGAGTGTAGAGAGTATTGTGATTGTGAAAAGTTTGAATTTTGTGACACTACGGTTTTTGGGTGTTTTATGATATCTACATAACAAAAATACACCTCAGTCATTTTTGTCGGACTGCCATCTATTTACGTTTTTCTAGCCGCGTAATATCAGTAACCGCTACTTGGATCGTGATGAAATTTGGGTAGCAACATGCTGTGGGGTCATGGTAGGTTTTGAAAATCTGTGTATTGGCGGCGGAAAATTTGATAAACAATAAAAAATTATTAGAACTCCTCCAAACTTGGTTTTCAGGCGTTTTGATGAGAATGCTGTAGGGATAGAGGGACTCGAAATTTTTTTTAGCACAGATAACGCGTGGGAAGTACTGAGTCAAGACACTTTTTCTTTTAGATTCACCGCCAACCGCCACCGCAACACTATTTTCAAAAACCATAGTTTTCATCGATCTCTACCACGGACTATGGTACGGTTTAGAAATTCAGTTGCTATCAGTTTAGAAATGAGCTAAAGAGCCCACTAGGAATACAACAAATAGTAGTAGAGTAGTAAGAGGGTTAGGATTCAGTTACCTTAATAGTTGCCGCTCAGCCTTGGGGCTTAATGTGGACCCCCGGTCGAATAGACCAAAGAGAATGTCATCCTAAGTTCTTTGCGAAATGCATTGGAATATGCTCTCTTTTCTTTACTCCTGGCCTATATTCAGATAGGAGATCCTGCTTTCATTCAAGGCTGGACTTCCTGTATAAATGATTTGCCACATCTACCCCCAACTTTTGGAAGTGTGCACTGAACTTCCAATGGCCAGCTATAAATCAAACCATCTGTCGTCGTTCCTTTCTGCTAAATCGTCTGCGGTATTAAAACACAATGTTCGCCTCAGCATCATCTTAGAGTGAACATTACCCTCCACTCTGTACCAGCACCTCTGTACACTCTTCTGTTGCTCATTTGACACCCAACTACTGTCAACTGTCCATACCGTGTCGTATATACCACATGCTAGTTCTAGCCCGATGAGTGGGAGTTCTGCTTCTTTCTTGGTACACCTGTCGGCCCTCTCATTCCCACCTGTTCCTATGTGACTAGGAACTTAATATAATGGTCTTCGCCAGTGTCCTTAGGGTATTATAGCAGTTCCGTACTATTTTCGAAGGATCGTAGTTACTTGCCAAGGCCATCAGAGCCGCGCGGCTGACTGTGTTTACATAGATAAGTTTTTACTGTATATGCTTTATCTATGTATGCATATTCTGTCACATTCCATAATTGCAGCTATTTCTGCTTCGAAACGGTAGCTAGTTTATCTAGGCCGCCAAGGCCTGTCAATAGTTTGTGTATTATTATTGTTTATTAAACTTGTACTATTTATTGCTACGGTCGTAGATAAGGTATAGTATTCCACTCGCGGTAATGGTCATAAATCACTGGTTGATTTACAGCACTCACCGACAATTCGTGTTGCCTGAGTTATTACCGTTCATTACCGTTCGTTCAACAGCTACTATATTTTACTATTCTAGCGTCACTAGACATATTTTGTCTTAGCCTCCTTGAAAGTTTATTTTAACACTTTAAAAGTTATAAAGAGGCCAATTATCACCGGACAGACAAAATAGATTTGGACATTACAGACCAACCTACTAAAATGATTGGCAGCATTTTTCGCAAAATATCCAATGAGCGTTGTAGAGATATAGTTACCTCTAAAAACCAACATTACAAAGAATGGAGGAAAAATCTAAATTCTGAGAATCACCGCAGTTTTGTCGACGCCAGAAATCACTGTAAACGCGCGATTGACAGCAGCAAGGAGGAACACAACCAAAAAGAACAAGCTCATCTCATATCCTCCAGAAAATTCTGGTATGTAGCTAAGGCAGTTGGTCAGAACTTTTCCTATTTATCAACCCTTGACTAGAGAGAACAAATCCGTCGCTTCTGCTCCTAAAGAAAAAGCAGACATCGTAGGGAGGCTTTTCGCATACAATTCTACTGTATACTTACAAGGAAGTATTCCGACCACCACCACCATAAACTTGAACTCCAGAATGGCAGAGGTCAAATTTCAACATCGAGATGTAAAGAGCATCCTCTAAAACCTAAACACGGAGAAAGCTACTGGTCCTGACCAAATTTCAGCCATTGTCCTTAAATGCTGTGCCTCCTATCTATCACTCAAGTTGACCTTATGTGGGATCTCGGTGTCCACGACTTCTGACGTTCTGTCAGGTGCCATCTCACGTACCATTGTCGCACCGCAGGTTGTCAACACTACGTTCCAAAATCCCATCAAAGACCTCGATTTGCTCTGTAGCGTTTCAGTATTAACTCAACATCGAACTGTCAACAAAAATCTGTGTTCCATTATTGCATTTCCGAGGCCATGGATGTCATCGTTTTGCTCGGAATGAAATTGAGATTTTAGTGACCCTTGTGTCAAGACTGTCAAGAGATATTTTTCACTTGACAGTTAACAACTTAACATAACCTATTCTGCTTTATTTGTATGCATTGACATTCTAACGGGTACGACTACTCTGATAGTGTTTTCCACTGAGCAGCACTCACTGCGCTCTTGACAAGTGCAATTCTATCATTTGCTCTGACAAAGTGCATGTCGGTGAGGATCAGTGCAATTCCTGAGTGGAGCGTACCCAATCAGAAAAGTGCATTTATAATGACAGCTGACTTTTATTTTTTCTAAGGTTAATTGAGCTGTTTATTTAAGTTAGAAAGGTATAAAATAGGCGCTTTCCTTTTACCTGATTTATCTGATAAATCTCACTTGTGATGTCATCACTCATTTCAATGTACGTTCCTTTTGTCTTCTGAATCTGAGATTAAAGTGAGATATTTTACCCCCACTTAAGCCCATCTGCACAAGCTCGAAAGGTAGATCAGTTGTCTCAGATCATTTAGATGTCAAATAAATCAATCAATGAGGTTATAATTTTTTGTAAGTTTGAATTTTAGCGGGTTTTGTGGTATATAGATAGTCGACAGTGTATGGTGAGCTACGAAAAACTTAAAAAAATAGGTTATGGAAAGGATCGACAGATTATAGAATCATAGCATATTACAAAATTTCGAGAAATGACATTTAACTGCACAAACACGTTCCTTTAACTCATCTGAGCATCTGAGGTTTCCAACTGAGCTGAGCGATCTGATTTTTAAGTGATCTGAGTTTGTGCAGATGTAAAAGGAAAGCACCTATTGTCTGAGGATTATGAAAATTATGATGACAAATGTGATCTTCCGGGGGAAGAATTGAGAGTCCCTGAATTCTTCTATTAACTTGCAGCATGTAGTCCTTTCCACACGAAAATAACTTTTAAACTAAAAATGATTTTATTAAGTATTACATTTTTTGTATACCTTTTTATCGTTGAATGTGTGTACTACAGTTTCCACAAATTTTATAACTTTCGGCATTTTTCGCTTTTCCTTCAAAAACATTGCAATTTCTTCTTCATCATCACTACTTTCATCGTTTTCTAGCAATTCATTTAAAATTAGAAAATCTGACATTTTTGAAGCCATAATCGCCATATTTGCACTGGCACTACAGCACGAGATCCCGAGGCTCGTGCGAAAAAGTTGCCCTGAGTGCGCACTACACTCAGAGAATGCGGTTAGTGGAACATACTGAAAATCAAGCAGTGCAATAGAACTTTACCAGTGGAACACAACTATTGCACTCAGTTCAACGCAGTGCGGGTGAATGCAGCCCAGTGGAAAACACTATGACACTCTGACTGAAAACAGTACATGTCATGTGATATGTCAAAATTGTCAAAAAAACATCTTTGCGCTTTCATAAATATTCCAACATCCCTAACATCTGGAATCACGTGACTATCCTCGAAAATTCATCTGCTCACTGGATACATCTATCCCATCGGATTTTGGAACGTAGTACAAGTATCATGGTGTGTTTCATGGCAGGGGCGGGGTGATAAAACCATCCATCATTGGCATGGCACTGCATTCTGTATGCAGCCATTTTTGCCTCTCCCTCTTTGTAAATATCAAGAGGTGGGATATTATACAATACCTACAGTGCAGAGAGATGCAGAGAATACCGATGATTTGTTTTTCATCATTATCACGTACCAGTACTTTTTTCGTTCACTGCAATAAAGTAGCATGAAGGCATTTGACCTATTTGAACTTGTAAAGGAATGGCAAATGAAAAATCGATATTTTCGTCAGCGGCACTGTCGGAGGCTGATTATATCAGTTCAAGTTTTAGCTCGTCCTAACAAAAAGCAGGATCCCGACGATCCTCGTATCTTTCGGACAATGAAGCTGTACGATCCAGAGATTAGCCACATGATAAATTTTAGACATTAATAGTCGTGATCCATTGTTACGCGTTCATTACTCTCTCTACAGGGCAAATGCCCCAAATTCCACTTAACACTTATCGCAGTAGGGTGATCGATATGGAAGTTGTCAGATCCAACGAATTCGAATAGGTTAGAAGAAGCAAAGCCTATGGTCTGACAGGCATGTGATTGTTGACAAGATCATGTTGTTATTATTGACCATGTGTTTACACTCTTACCGATGATAACATCTGCACATCTTGTGGAATTTCTAAAATAGTTTATTTTTCACTGTTCACTGATAAAATTCTAAATTCACTTTAAAATCACCCAAGTGGGGAACGATCAAACCAAAACAAAGCGCTGCCACTATCTGCTGTTTATATTTGTTCGCCCAAGGCCAGTGGTCGGTGGATGCGACGTTGTCACGTTTTGTGGAAAATAATTGTTAATACGACATATTACTTGACCACCGCATCAATAATAATTATTATTCTTGAATTTTCTAAATGACACATTCTATCGTAGCGGACTTTTGATCGTATTAATATCAGCTCTTTTTCAATTTCTTGATAATAACAAATACATTGGATCAGTATCTTCCTTTTGAGATAATAGGCTATTTTGGGGTCTTCTTCACAAGCTTCATTAGTCATTTTACTGTTAGTGCAACGACTGCAATATATAGTCAAACCACCTTTAATATTCACGTTATGGACAAGTATATAAGGAAAATACAATGACTTTACCCAAAATCTTTGCTTACTTCTTCTAACCTATTCGAATTCGAATTTGCGAGGTACATAATCGGCAATATTGAAGGAATTAGCCTGTTGAAATTTGCTTTTGTTGTACATCATCATAGTCACAATGTCTTAACAGACATGTTGTGAACTCGTAAAATGTACCCATTTTACGAGTTTCTCTTGAATATCTCTAACTTCAATGCAGCAGTTTCAAATTTGCTTTCTGCATCCTCATGCCGCTGACCAGATGTATCTACTGGTTCATCCGCCTTTAGGGATAATTTCTCACCCCAAGGACAAGAAGGTGTCCTGACTCTTCTCAACTCATCCACCCAAAGCTGTTGGTGGCGAAGAGGTTACTGCTTACACCGACAGTAGTTCGGTTCCTTTTAGTCGCCTTTTACGACACGCAGGATATACGATGCGGGATATTCTAACCTGCCCCCACACGGGTGGGGCGGGTTATACAAGGGAATAATAAATTAAAGTACGAATAATCGTCGCCAATTTCAGAAAAAAAATACTAAACAGTTAGTGAAGTATATTGTTATTGTAAGGTTAACTTCCTATGCCAATACCTCATACAAAGAGACATCAAGGTGGCCATACTTGTATTTTAGCACAATGAATGACGGTGTAATATGTAAATTTATAGATATGAGGATCAGAAGCGTAATTCACCTACAAATAATTAATATCCATTATTTTATAAGTACTTGTCAAAGGAAATTAATTTTCTTTTTATTCATAATAACGTTTATAGTTGTTTGACACGTAACTTGTCCAAAAAAGTTCAGTTCTGCGGTTTTTTTTTACCAATATATCTTACTTATATCCTACAGGGTGTCCCAGCATAAAGTGCACAAACGAAACTGGGTGAAACTAGAGCACAATTTATCGACAAAAAGCAAATTTGAAAAATCTAAAAACTAGCTTGCCTTATATTGACAGTTTAATTTTTTTCCTTGTTATCTAAAATAATCATAACTTTTCAAGCATTGCATGCATTCCGTTGAAATGAAAACATTAAGAATCCGTAACAATAGATGCTGATCAGCGAATAAAAAAAATGTTAAACCTAAATGTGGTTTAATTTTATGTTTAACTTAAGGATTACATATACAGGGTGGGCCAATAGTGCGTGGACGGAAGATTGTGGGCTTACTAAAAAATATTTCAGAAATCTTTCACTTGATCGTGGTAGGGACTCTTGAGGACTATAACCTAAAAATATTTTCACTTAAATTATGACGTTTATACAGGGTGATTCATATCAAACTTACATATTTTTGAATGGAACTCCCTACATATGATTACATATTTGGATTCATTGGTTAATTCTATGGTGACTTTATGTATCATATATGGAACTTTAAACGAACCGTTTAGGCGCAAATCACCATTTTTGGTATAAGTAGGTATCAGAAAAAAATGGAGTCAAGTTGATTGACTCAGTACTTCCCACACATAACAGTTGCAACCAAATCATCGCCCGCCTGTCGTCAAAAAACATCCAACACAAAAACTAGTAAATAGTTTCCTAAATCTCTCCATAGGAACTAAAACGACACAATTCAGCTTTAACTGGACGAAACGAAACAATCAGGAACCCCCAAATTGCTTAAAAACGAAGTTTGAGCTATTTTTATATTTTTAGATTTTTATTATTGCTGCGCCGCCACTGACACGATTTTTGATAACCATACGCATTTTTCATCCTTGCCGCGGTAATAATAGTGTGCCTAAATTTCATTAAAATTAATTCCATAATTTCCATGTTACTAAATTCAGAACGACCTGAATCAATACCTACCCCTACCAATACCAAATCCCTTGATTTCTGTAATAGCCAAGGCAATGTTCGGATGGACCTAACAAACGTCTATTATGCCGCTAAGTCTTTCTTTCACAGGTCAATGGACACTATTATAAATGGAATAAATTTTTGAGTTTTACAACCCCCCACCCCCTAACCACCCCAATTTCACCCCCACCCAAAAAAAAAGTAAAAAATGATCAGAAACCCCTAAAACGCCGAAAAACAAAGTTTGAGCTATTTTTACATTTTTAGTTTTTTTATTATTGCCGCGCCGCCACTGACACGATTTTTCCAAAATATGCGCGCTTTCCATCCTCGCCGTGGCAGTAATACTGTGTCAAAATTTCATTAAAATCCATTCGATAATTTTGGCGTTACGCAATAAAGAACGATCTAAAACTAAAACAACACTCGGATGTATACATCACAAATTATTCTAAGTCCCTTGGTTTCTATTATAAGCAAGGCAATGTTCGGATGGACCTAAAAAATTGTATTATGGCGCTAGGTCTTTCATTCGCAGGTCATTAGAGAGCCCATTATGAATACAACAAATTTTTCAGTATTACAACCCCCCACCCCTCAACCACCCCAAATTCACCCCCACCCAAAAAAAAGTAGAAAATGATCAGGAACCTCTAAAATGCCTAAAAACGAAGTTTAACGCATATTTGAAATTTTTCGTTTTTTGCTAACTACTCCGCCGCCCATGCAGCGATTTTCAAAATTGTAGCAACATTACCTACTACGACCCTACACCATATCACCACCCAAATTTCATCAAAATCTATGTAGCGGTTACTGAGATTAGGAGGCTAGAAAAACGCCAACAGACAGACAGACCGACAGACCGACAGACAGACAGACCGACAGACAGACCGACGGAAATGAATGACGTGGATTTTCGTGATGTAGGCATCATAAAACGCCCAAAAAGTGTATTATCTCAAAATCGAAAATTTTCGCGATCACAATACTCCCCTCACCTATCGGTGTGGGAAGTAAAAATTGAATATCGCAGCGATCATAATAAAATGAAAACCAAAAAAGATTGGTATCGAGTGCTACATCGTTAGAAAGGTAATCAAATTTTACATTTGATTCTATAAACCATTCACATTCCCATTTGAAAAAATCAAGTTATCTGCGGTTGAAGTTTCCCTAATTGATCTACTGATTTCTCCAACTATAAAAAGAATTCAAGTTTATCCGTCTAATCTAAAGTGACGCGTTTCATGCTTGATCGTACCGCAAAATCACGGGCTTCGCAGCGATATTCAATGCGATATTCAATTTTTTTTTTGATACCTACTTATACCAAATATGGTGATTTGTGCCTAAGCGGTTCGTTTAAAGTTGAATGTCACACTACAATTGACCAAGGAATCCAAATATGCAATAATATATAGGGGGTTCCATTCTAAAAAATGTAAGTTTGATATGAATCACCCTGTATAAACGTCAGAATTCAGGTGAAATGATTTTTATGTAATAGCCCTCATAGTTCCCTACCATAATAAAGTGGCAGGATTCTAAAATATATCTTAGTAAGCCCACAATCTTCCCTCCACGCACTATTGGCCCACCCTGTATAAAGGATCTTCTACATCTATACGAATCCATCCCGATCAATACATAAAACAAGCGCATAAACGATAATTTTTATGAGTCTTTATTGTGGAAAATGGTTTAATTAAATTTCTTATGAAGCTTGAATTTACAGAATAATGATAATAAACCAGCAAGGCAAAAACGGCATCGCAGTAAGCTGTGCAATACGAGAATACGAAGGACTACTCAGTCTATCGGCTTGACTGCGTTTGCTTTTTCTTTTGACACGAACTGGGAAAAATACCGTTCTCTCAACGGTATACAAAACTTTCCCATATTTTCTTATCGACTCAGTACATTTAACATCTACGTGGGTTGAGAGTCAATAGCCTGGCAAGTTGATGTTCTTTCTCTCCGCTTCTCGATATTTATTTTCGCTGATGTATCTAAAATTGGCATCTTTTCGACTCTATTGACTCTTATCGGATTATGTTTTGCATTCAGGATACTTATGTATGTACTTGAAAGCTAAGCATAACTTTTCAGGTGAGTATAGGGTTTTGTAGAAATGGAACTCCAAACTTTTCAATTTTTTCTTCTTGTTTCTTATTTATAGGCTCAAGGGCTTGTTTTCTATTCAATTAGCCTTCTAGGTTGTCACTCTATCTTCTTCTGAGGCCACCAATGCTTCTCCTTCCTTCTGGAAACTTATCTCTCGCTATTTTCACAATTCTATGACTAGGTATTATTTCGATGTGTGCGTTCCATGCTTTTTTCCTATTGTGGGTCCACTCTCCGATATTGTCCACTTCACAAAGTCTTCTGATGTTCCTATTTCTCTCTCTGTCTTGTAAGATTTTGCCTGTGGTACTTCGAAGTATTTTTATCTCTGCCATCTCTAGCAGTATTTTTGTCTTAGAAGTATTTGGTCTTGTCTCAGAGGTATATGTCATAAATGGTCGAACTGTGCTTGTATATATGTTGTACTCAATAACCGAATTCGACCACTGGCCAAAATTTATACTCAGAACGCGTTGAGGATTTCTCTAATTTCTCACATCGCGTTCTGAGTAATCTTTGTATGCACAGAACGCGTTGTGGGTAAATTACATAGACTCACAATGGGAAACTCCAAATACCGTCGGAAACACCCGAGCATTTTCGCGTTATGCGTAATACAAATATACCCACAAAGCGAAATTTTACGTTTTATAATAAAAAAATGTAAAACAATGTGTTTCAAAGTTTTATTTGTTTACTTAAAGATATATTCATTATTATTTATTTTTACACGTTAACGATCCATGACACTTAGATTTTAATTTTTATTCCTCTGTTTACAGGAACACTTATTGACAAAACAAAACCTTTTACAGTTACATCTGAGAAAACCTTGACCCGAACCTTTTGATGACATACTCGCTGCAGTACGCAATGAACTTTTCTTGTGGTGTATGTTATCTGGTCCAGACATGAACTGCGAATCTGCCTGGAGAAGCTCATTTCTTGAGAATAATCTATCCAGCGGTCCATTCTCAGTGCTGAGTTTATACAAGCCATTATCGTTAATTTCGGAAACGGTGGCTGATATATTCCGTTCGGTTAATCGACCTCTATCAACATCCGGTACTCGAATCAAAACATTAGCCCCTTTTTTTAAAGGAGCAAATATTTTATTTGACTCGGACAGCATTTTCGTGGCTTGAATTTTGATCATTTGTGATTCATCTCTCTCTCTCTCTCTCTCTCAATATCCTTTTGTTTCTTTGAGTTGCTCATTCAAATTACTGCCAACTTCACCTTTTTCTAGAATAATACCACATTCACCATTACCTGAGATGCTATTATTATTGGGCGCAATTACTGTGAACTCGTTTAGTCCTTTGTTTTGATCAGGATTTTGATTCTCTGAATCCTCTTGGCAGGAATGTATACTAGTGCTTTTAATGTTATTAACATCTGTTAAGTTTGTTAAATCATCACCGTGCCCGTTTACCATGCATATTTTTTCTAAGTCTGCATTTTGCAATGTTTCAAGGACATCTTCTTCTAATAGTAGTGTAGACCTATTAGACCTATGTAGAGTTTATTATTATGTTAGGTTATCCGATTTCACCGCTTTGTGGACATTTCTATTACCCATAACGCGAAAATGGTCGGGTGTTTCCGACCGCATTCGAAGTTTCGCATTGTGGGTCTTTGTAATTTACTCAGAACGCGACGTGAGAAATTAGAGAAATCCACAACGCGTTCTAGGTATAAATTTCGGCCAGTGGCCGAATTCGGTTATTGAGTACAACATATATAGCTTAGATTTTGTTTTCAGGCTCAGGTATTTGTTGAGCGAGATGGTGTCATTTAGACAGCCCACTGCAGTAAAGGTACAGATACACATGCTCAAATTGAGCACATAAGCATGCCATTAATGAGCAATTGCTACTTCGTAGCATGTATGTACGCACCTTGCTAGAAATAAGCATGCTAATTGCGAGCATGATCAAAAATCGACGGTCGTGCAATTTTTGAGCATGCTACCTGTAGCGCGGCTGGGAGGGGACGGGCTTTTAGCATGTATGGGCAGGTCTACTTATTGAGCATGCTCATATCAATCAGTCATTCCAGCAAATGCTTGTACACGATTTGTTATTTTAGATAGTCGTCAAATTTGCATGTGGCAATATGCGCAAATGATTTTTATAGCCACTAATATCATCTTCCTTCATTTCAGCTAGCAATCAAGTGCTTGCTTCAACGTTTTCTCTTCTACTCAGCCTGTTTCCAACCCTAATTGTCCTTTTCCTCCTCTTTTTCTTGCTTGATGATATAAGTTTTTTTTTTGACAAATTGTATTTCAATCAAAATGATGATATTATTCTCTCTCTAATTCTCTGGTGAGCGCCCCTTGGTTTTCTATTGTTAACTGGAAGACACCTTGCTATTAAAAAGCATGTGTATCCGGAGTGTTTGCTTTTAGCAAGATCGATAAGAGTGTGCCCTAAAAAGTATGCCAAACAAAAGCAAATGTGTCAGTTTCAAGAGCATGCTAATTTTGAGAATGCTTATTAAGCATGCCATTTATGAGCATGTGTATCTGTACTTTATTACATTCTTGAAATTTCCATAACTTGACAGCAATATCCCAGGTAACGGAATGACATCTCCTGTTCCACAATAGAGAGTTTTTGGTCCGCACATATGTCACTGAAATCATGGTTATCGTTATTTGGAGTCTGCGCAGTAACGATTTGACACACAGTTAACTTTATTAAACATAACGGACGTGGTTAATTACGTCAGATTAGCGGTATCGTTATTTGTGCTTTTATGGTTATTTTTATGTGACATTTGCTACGTCATCGTATATATATACACTAATTCAATCATCTCCTCCATACTTTTCTAAATGATAATTTATCTCGCAATCGACGTCTAGGGCACAATCCGTTCTAATCACGTATTTTGTTTAGAATGTCCAAATTAACCTAAAATTCCTACACTTGTCAACGGTGACAGTACTGACAGTTCGATTCCTTAAAGTCTGACGCGTCCAAAAACTCTACATTTTGCGACGAAAAGTTATCGTTATTAACGACAAAGTTAACCATAACCATAACGAAATTGTCGTTTGCCGTGACTGACCAAAAACTCTCTAATATTTCAATTGATCTCGAGCTTATACCTTAACGGTTCCCTTGATGCTGTCATACATTTTTTTTTAGCTACAATGTCCATTTTATACTTCCTTCTGACTGTACTCATTCGCCCAAGTTTCTTTGTGATAGTAATTTCTTTATTGCCCATTATGTTAACATTTCACCTGCGGTTCGTGTCGATGGCTTTGCAAAGAAGTATGTGATGAGCTTAACGACGATATCTGGAGAGATGTGTATCAAATAATTACTAAGCGCATATTGAATCAGAGACCTCCAAACAGGCCGCACGAGCAAAAGAAGGAAATTGCGATGCAACTGTTTCCAATGAGGCTGAACTCCATAAAAGCCCGTGAAAGGATAGACGTTACTGATCTATTCACGCTGGAAGAGCTGCGAAATGTAGGGCAGAAATTAAAGCCGGCCAAAGCAGCTGGTATAGATGCAATTCCTCCAGAGGCGGTCAAGTATGCCGTTGGAGAACTACCCGGTCTCTTGCTTCCATTATTCAATTTTCTGTTGGAAAGGCAAGAAATTTCTGATATATGGAAGACAGCAAGACTAGTTCTTATCCCTAAGGGCGACTGCTCCTTTAGACAGATATGCCTACTGAATGCGATCTGTAAAATCTATGAACTAGTCATTGTGGGGCGTATAGAGGCGGCATTAGAACTGAACGATGGTATACCGCCAAACCAGTATGGTTTTTTAAAGGAGGTTCTACGATACAGACAATACAATTTTTGGTAGACACCGCAAAACATACCAGGCAAAAATGATGTATCTTGATCACCTTAGATGTGAAGAACGCAAGGATCGGACTATATTGTAGATATTATTAGAATAGGTAGAGAGGACATAGTCATACACGCAGGAGTTCCTCAGGGGTCAATGGTCGGCTCAAAACTGTGGAATCTTTTTATATATTGTATACAAAATGCTGTTATAAGTGGGCAGTTGTCTCGGAGCTACAGTTGGTTACTCAAGTTGTGAGATGGATTACACTTCCTGACTGTCAAACCTGTTTGCCAGTAAAAATGAAAACGTGATATACAGAGTGGGCCACTCAAGCGTATGCGGAGGATACCGGCCAACCGATGAAGTTATTAAAAAAGTTCAGAATCATGTGCTGCATCACACAAAATTATTTTCGTTTATACAGGGTCTTCGTTTACGCTAGGCGTGATACAACTTTGTTATTTTAAATGGATCACCCTATATATTATTGCATATTTGGAATCCTTGGTGAATTCTAGTGTGACTTTATGTATCATACATGGAACTTTAAACGAACCTTTTAGGCGCAAATCACCATTTTTGGTATAAGCAGGTATCAGAAAAATGAATACCGTAGCGATTATAAAACTTAGAAGGCCGTGACTTTGTGGTACAACTAAGCATGAAATGCGTCACTTTAGTTCAGACGGCTAAATTTGAATTCTTTTTGTACTTGGAGAAATCAGTAGATTAACTAAGGAAACTTCAATCACAGATAACTTGATTTTTTCAAATGGGAATGCCTATTTTGGTTTAAAGAATCAAATGTAAAGTGTTATTACCTTTCTAACGATATAGCATTCTCGATATCAATCTTTTTTGGTTTTCATTTTATTTCAAATTTTCAGTCAAATCGGTGTTTTTCAATTTTCCTACGTGCAAGCAACCTAGCAGGCCATGAAAAAAACAGAAGCCCGTTTTTATGGTAGAAACCAACTAACTTAGTAGAAAGGTGTAAACTAACTAGAGTAACGAGGCAAGATAATGAAAATTCCTTACAACACATTAGCTTTAATCAGAAACAATAGCGGTAACAAAAACGCTCATTTTTCACAGCCTACCAGCTATTAGCCAATTTCCAATGTGAGTAAAAACATACGTAATCAAAGGAAAAACTACTAGTGACTGTTGCTGGCAGTAGAATATCTATGTCTTCTGAATAAATGTTCACATTTAATGCCATAAAAGAGTAGCCATTTTCGTACGTCAAAAGTAATGACACCTTGAACCCTTTAAATTTTTCAGTAGATACTTCTACTTAGCAAAATCGCGGAAAATGAAGCTTGCATTGCAGTCTGTTTGAATTGTAAAATATAGTTTAGTTTGTAGAAAACTACATGAAATAAACACAATTACAACTTAGGGTAATTAAAAAATTCTAGCAATTATTCCAATAGATGTTCAGAATTCTCCAGAGTTATCTTCACTTAACTAAACGGAAATGACTAATTTTTTTATCTCATTAAATGTGAAATTTCATTCTAAAGATGTTAGACTGTAAGCAGCAATTGCTGGTTGTTTCATAATTTTTAATCGTTTTGGAAAGTTGTCAAGCTCTAGTAGACTTCAATAGGTAGTAGGCTGTGAAAAACAAACACTTGTGTCATACCACAGCTTCTTGTTGATATTAGAAATCTTTCTGCTGTTGTATCCGGTTAGAGCTGATGTGTTCTAAGGAATTTTCATTATATTGCCCCGTACTCTAGTTCGTTTGCATCTTTCGACTAAGTTGGTTTATTCCATATTAACAAGCTTTTGTTTATTTTTCATGGCCTGCTAGGTTGCTTGCACGAAGGAAAATTGAAAAACACCGATTTGATTGAAAATTTGGAATAAAACGAAAATCAAAGAATATTGACATCGAGAGTACTATATCGTTAGAAAGGTAATCATATTTTACGTTTGATTCTTTAAGCCAAAATAGGCATTCCCATTTGAAAAAGTCAAGTTATCTGTGATTGAAGTTTCCTTAATTAAACTACTGATTTCTCCAAGTACAAAAAGAATTCAAATTTAGCCGTGTGAGCTAAAATGGCGCATTTCATGCCTAGTCGTACCGCAAAGTCATGGCTTTCTAAGTTTTATAATCGCTGCGATATTCTAGTTTTTTCTGACTACTTATACCAAAAATGGTGACTTGCGCCTAAACGGTTTGTTTAAAGTTGCATGTATGATACATAAAGTCACACCAGAATTTACCAAAGAATCCAAATATGCAATAATATATATGGTCCTCCATTTAAAAAATAACAAAGTTGTATCACGCCTAGTCTAAATGAAACACCCTGTATGAGTGAAAATAATTTTGTGTGATGCAACACATGATTCTGAACATTTTTCGAAAATAAACTTTTTTAATGACTTCATGATGTTTAGCCGGTATCCTCCGCATACGCTCGAGTGGCCCACCCTGTATGTTACCCTTACTGACGACTGTCTAGCGACTTGCCAAAACTCATGATAAATTATAAAATATGATACTATACTACAATATAAATATTATGATTAGTAGATAGTATAAGTTATCATGCATTTTGGCAAGTTGCTAGAAAGTTAACACTAAAATTTAGTTTCACATTACTAGAAACATCACATAAAGGAAATTAAGGACTTTTTGTTTCGTTTATCATATTCCTGGATACCCTGCCCACGTGTTTACGTGTGTTTCTCAGTACCAACTTAGTGAATGCGCTCCTAAACTCAATTATAAAGTCACAACCCACATAACTAGTAAAATATCTCTTACATACACTTTTCAGTCTTGTTAAATATTGTATACAAAAGCTGTTATAAGGGGGTAGTTGTCTCGGAGCTACAGTTGGTTAGTCAAGTTGTGAGATGGATTACACTATGCCTTGACTCCCAAACGTGTTCACCAGTACTCGTGAAAATGAAAACGTGAAATACGTTATCCTTTCTGTCGTCTGCTGTCAGCGACTTGCCAAAGCTCATGATACATTATACTATATGATACTATAGTACAATATAAATTACACGATATTATGAGTCTAGTATAAGTTAACATGCGTTTTGGCAAATAGTTAGAAAGTTGACACTAAAGTTTACACGTACCGTGTTTATATGAAATTGATATCATTTTCAAGACTGCTGTAATTGATAAGCAATCGTACTTTCATATAACTCATTGAAACATCACATAAAGAAAATAAGGGGTTTTGTTTTATTTGTGGTTTAGTAGGTGTAATCTTTGATCCAAAATTGAGCTCCCACTCTCATATACATATTTAACGTAAGTGCCGATACCAACAAGGGGTCAAGTTTCATTATTAGGAATTGTAGATCTGTTACTAATTCAACAGCAATTAGGATACTTTACTTAGCCTATATTAGGACGAAGCTTGAATATTGTATGATTTTTTTGGGCCCTTATTATCAATGTTATGTAAATGCTATCGATTGGATACAAAAAAAGTTTCTAAAATATACAGCGTTTAGAACTGAAGCATACATCATGAGTGTGGTTCAGAATTACAGCTTGCTGCTTAGATGATTTCATATGGACTTCCTTAGATATAGGTGCTGGTATAATTCGGTAATATTTTTGTATAATATTTTGCACGGAAAAATCGACACCTACTAGAATACATTCATACATTCATTCTTAGACTAAATTCAAGATACCATGTAATATTTTTTGCGAGAGTGTTCATTCTGATATTTTGTCGATATCGCCTAGAAGAGTAATGTACTATAATTATAACAGCATAATCGAAATTTCTCTATATATTGATATATTTAGATGTAGTTTTGATGAACTGAAAAGGCTATTAACGTAATATGTAAGAAATTACCTTTATTTTCTTTATAATTTCTCTTTCTACATTCGAGTTATGTTGTTTCCTATATTATCGTGTATACTTGTTTTAAATAAATAAAGCATTTATTGCCCAACAGCTAATCGTCATTTACAGAGCAAGTAACAGTGGTATAGTCAACACTGGGAAAGTAGTATATGGTTAACAAGAAAAAAGAAGGAAAGGAAAAATATACAGGGTGGGCCAATAGTGCGTGAACGGAAGATTGTGGGATTACTAAAATATATTTTAGAAATCTGTTACTTGATCATGTTAGGGACCCTTGAGGGCTATAACGTAAAAATATTTTCACTTAAAATTTGAGGCTCTTACAGGGTGATTCATATCAAACTTACATTCTTTTTGAATGGAATCTGCTATATATTATTGCATATTTGGATTTCTTGGTGAATTCTAGTGTGACTTTATGTATCATACATGGAACTATAAACGAACTGCTTAGGCGCAAATCACCATTTTTCGTATAAGTAGGTATCAGAAAAAAATTGAATATCGCAGGGATTATAAAACCTAGAAGGCCGTGACTTTGCAGTATAATCAAGCATGAAACGCGTCACCTTAGATTGGACGGATAAACTTGAATTCTTTTTATAGTTGGAGAAATCAGTAGATTAATTAGGGAAACTTCAATCGCAGATTACTTGATTTTTTCAAATGGGAATGCCTATTTTAGTTTATAAAATTAAATGTAAAATTTGATTACCTTTCTAACGATATAGGATTCTCAATATCAGTCTTTTTTTGTTTTCATTTTATTTCGAATTTTCGGTAAAATCGGTGTTTATCAATTTTCCTGCGTGCAAGCAGCCTAGCAGGCCACGAAAAATAAACAAAAGCCCATTATTATGGAAGAAACCGACTAACTTAGTAGCAAGATGCAAACGAACTAGAGTAGCAAGGCAAGATCATGAAAATTCCTTACAACACATCAGCTCTAACCGGATACAACAGCGGCAAGATATCTAATGTCAATGAGAAGCTGGGGTATGACAGAAGTGTTTGTTTTCATAGCCTTCTAGCTATTGAGGTCTACTAGAGTTTGACAACTTTCCAGAACGATTAAACGATTTTTGAAACAAAAGGAAAACTACCAGCGATTTTTGTTTACAGTCTAAGGTCTTTATAATGAAATTTCACATTTAATGGGATAAAAAAATAAGTCATTTCCGCTCTAACTGGAGCATTTTGAACATCTACTGAAATGATTGCTACACATTTGTAATTACACATTGTAATTGTGTTTATTTCATGTAGTTTTCTACAAACTAAATTATGTTTTACAATTCAAACAGACTGCATTGAAGTTTCATTTTCCGCGATTTTGCTAATAAGTAGAAGTATCTACTGAAGAATTTGAAGGGTTCCAGTCAGAGGTATCATTACTTTTTACTTGGGGAAATGGCTACTTTTTTATGGCATTAAATGTGAAAATTTATTCAGAGCACATAGATATTCTACTGCCAGCAACAATCACTAGTAGTTTTCTTTTGATTAAATATTTTTTTACTGACTTTGGAAATTGGCTAATAGCTAGTAGGCTATGAAAAATGACCGTTCTTTTTACCGCTATTGTTTCTGGTTAGAGCTAATATGTTTTAAGGAATTTTCATAATCTTGCCTCGTTACTCTAGTTAGTTTGCATCTTTCTACTAAGTTAGTCAGTTTCTTCCATATTAACGGGCTTTTGTTTATTTTCCATGGCTAGGTTGCTTGTACGCAGAAAAATTGAAAAATACCGATTTGACTCAAAACTTGAAATAAAATGAAAAAGTTTGATATCGAGAATGCTGTATCGTTAGAAAGGTAATCAAATTTTACATTTGATTCTTTAAACCAAAATAGGCATTCCCATTTGAAAAAATCAAGTTAGCTGTGATTGAAGTTTCCTTAATTAATCTACTGATTTCTCCAAGTACAAAAAGAATTCAAATTTAGCCGTCTGAACTACGGTGACGCATTCCATGCTCAGTCGTAGCGCAAAGTCACGGCCTTCTAAGTTTTATAAGCGCTACGATATTCAATCTTTTTCTGATACCTACTTATACCAAAAATGGTGATTTGCGCCTAAACGGTTCGTTTAAAGTTCCATATTTGATACATAAAGTCACACTGGAATTCACCAAGGAATCCAAATATGCAATAATATATAGCGGGTTCCATTAAAAAAATGTAAGTTTGATATGAATCACCCTGTATAAACGTCAAAATTTAACATGATCAAGTAACAGACTTTTGGAATATTTTTTAGTAAGCCCACAATCTTCCGTCCACGCACTATTGGCCCGCACCCTGTATACAACAAAAAACCCAAAAATTCTCATACCCAGATACTTAAAGAAGTACATTGTATTCTGGCTTCTAATCTAACAGTTAGATTATGTACAACAAAACCAAGAACCTCGCCAAATGACACTCAGCTCAAAAAATTACGTGACAAATTCTTCATTTCATCAAAGCTGGAACTGAATACGTCGCACACCCCAGCTAGCCTGCTAGCATTTTCATACATGATGCTGACTGGTGCCTTACACAGTATGTTTCTTTGAACTCCTTGGCCTTAAAAAGTAACATTATGACGTGAGGCAGAAATCTAATTTCAGAGACAATCTGTGGACAGTCAATTTTGCTATGCAAGCTCTGATACAGAATTAGTACTGATGCTTGGTTTCGGCGCTCTCTAGAGATTGCAGATCAAACCTAGAAAGCATCCCTTCATCGTTTGAGTCCCTTTCAGGATAAGTTCCGTCCATTTTGTGAGACATGAGTTTAATAATTTTTTTCCAACTTTATCTGTAGCTTCGACATATCGTTTAAATGACACGTATAAAAAGTATAAAGACCTAACAAATTATTAAAATTCCTACAATTCTCAAAAAACGGAACCATATGTTCGATAAGTATTTTTTGACATTTGAGAAATGTCAAAATAAACACCTAGTTCGTTTATAACTTCACAATGTTCTAGCAAAAATTATGTAGTTGTATTTCAAATATTGTTTTCCCTAGTAAAAGTAGCTATCTTACATTTGCATTAAGGTGTAGTTGATTTACTGAACACCAAACCTGTAAGATTTTTTTTTGTTCTAGTAGATCACAATCAGTTTCAGAATAAATACATGATCATCTGCAAAGTTAACCTAGAGTTCGTATAGGTCATTGACAAATATGATAAACAGTAATGGTCCTAGGTTTGACCCTTGTTTTGGTTGTCCTGTAAAGGGGGTTTTCCTATTGAGCAATAAATACTATTATTACTCATATTCCCAAAGACTCTTTCCAAATTTACAAGCAGTCCTAAACTCAATTATAAAATTACAACTCACCTTTCCATTCATTGATCGATTCGACAAGCATGATCTAGATAGACTCATCTTCTACAGGATCCACGAACTTCTGCGAATCTCGTAAATAAAAGAACTTCTAACACATCGAACGTAGCCTACTATCCGCGTATGACATCCTGTTAGGGTTTCTAAATCGCTAAGAGGCTAATCTAATAATAAACATTGAGCGCTATACTATTATATGATATGTCTCTGGCTTATCGCTAAATCATAGGCTATCACAACTTGATACGTTTAAGTATGAAGCTCCGTCTCACTGCCTCGGTTACTCTGATAGTGAGTGTGTGTATTGTCCGATTGTTGTACTGATAAGTGGTGTGATTGATGTTGGGGCATGCGTTAGAGCCGAAACGTGGGAGCGTGAAGCGGTGCAGCCGGGCTGCCGAGGAAGACTGACTGCAGTGTAGGCTCCGGGCTGCGAGTTCCGGGCACTCCAGACGCGACTACATAGTCCGGGAGCCGACTGTTGATACTCATCGTACACAGTAAAAAATATAGACGTTGAACGAGGTAGACCTTGTTCTAGGAACTTCCGTGACTCAAGTGGTTGTTGTTCAATTTAGAGTGGAACGAAATTTTTGAGTTTTAAATTTCAAAACGTAATAGCCTGTAAAAGTTGCCTTTTGAGTCTCATAAGTAAACCTTAACATCTGGAGAATATACGTTAATGCTTTCCAGTGCCCCAATGGCATTAAAAATTAGAAAATTTCCAATTAATCCCCAAAATTTTATAAATGTAAAAATAGATTTTTTTGAAATGTAATAGTGCACAAATGTTGCTATTTGGGTCTTATATAAAACCCTTAAAATCTGAACGATATAAAAGATACCTTTCCAGTGCCTTAGAGTTTTGAAAATTAGTCATTTTTCTGCAAACGACGCGTATATTTTAATGCTCCGCCATTGCTATTTACGTCGGCAATCAAAAACAGATACTACGAATGTGACTGATAGAATGAAAGTTCTTAGACAAAGGCAGAAACTTCGAGAAACCATAGTAAGGGAGAAATAGAAAATTTGTCGCCCCTTAATGGTCTCTACTTTGATGGTAGAAAAGACAAAACTTTAATTTTAAAAGTTGAAGAGAAAAGTGACCACGTCGCATCGCAACACCGTCACAGAAGAACATTATGTTCCAGGGTCCGAATACTTAGGACACGCTGCGAATATTAAGCTGAGTGTTGTCAGTTTTTTGGAAAAAACAACAGATTAAGATATGAAAGATTGTAGCTCCTGGGTGTGGCGAAACAGCAGTAAATACGGGACAGAGAAGGGTGGAGTTTTGAGGTTGTTGGAGGAATATTGTGACAACATAGTTCAATGGTTTATTTGTCAACTACACGGCAATGAACTCCCATTGCGTCATCTCTTCCAATATTTGGATGGACATACAACTGGACCACGTGCATATTCAGGACCTATTGGTGAAAAATTGTCTGAATGTGAGAAGCTTGAAGTAATTAACTTTAATCCAATTGAATCCGATTTACCCGAAATTGATGAGACACAGCTAAGCACAGACAAAAAATATTTGTTAGAAATATGTCATGCCATTATTAGAGGATGTTGCAGTAGTAGTTTAGCTCGAAGAGAATCTGGGCAAATAATCTCATTCACGATGTTTGGCAACAGCGAGTAGGTTGCTTCGTTTATGTATTGGAACAGAGTCTCTATAAGAAAACCTTAAAATATTGGTAGAGTATATTGTGAAAGTTTAAACTACAGTTTGGTTTAAAATCAAGTGCAATTCGTCTTGCAAGAACGGCTCTCAAAACCTTTTTGAGCTAATTAAACGGTCTTGTAATTTAAGTTTAAACCATAGATCCTTTAATCTAGAGAAATGGGTACTTTGTTCATCCGGAAAACATTCTTTTAATGATATTATGTGACGACCGAAAACGTATTAGAGAGCTTGCCTTGAGAAGGATTTTGAAAGCTAGTGAAAGTCCACCTAGGACAATTAGACAATTCCAAATACCAAAATTGAATTTTGAACCCAAAGACTACATAGATTTACTATCCTGGCAAAACTGTAATTTAACAGAGCCACCAACTTTTGAATACTCAGCAGATGAATTGAAAAGTATGTTAAATTCCGGATGTGTGAAAGAAGATGGAACCATTAACGAGTTTCAAAAGTTTCCCTGCCATACGCAGACTATTGAGAGGTGCGTTAAGCTAGTAACGGATGCATCTTCAGCAATTTGTGGTCAGGTTTCCAGAGATGGATTCATTCGCGCCAGGTTAGAGTCACGAAAAATTATGCCAAAATTTGATACCAAAGCACAATATGCAACTAAAAAGTAAATTTTCCGAAGGGTAGGTAGGTCCGGGTAGAGCTCGATATGCAACTACCTCCCCACGGTGAGCTCTGGGACATTGTGTTTTTTAAATAGCACTTTAGCTATTTTAAAAATATAATATACGAAGAGTTGCATAACATTAAACTCAAACTAAAATCAAGTTAGATTTTCTCAAATTTCAGACAGCGTGGGGCAATGGAAGTCATTATGCGATTTTGTCCATTTTTTGCTGCATAATAGAGAATTCCGAAAGGCAACTTTTCCGCACTATTACAATACGATATTCGAAAAAAAAAATTTTCGTCATTTTCGTTCCACCCTACGTTCATCCCCTGTCCTTGTTTTACCATAACCTTGTTATAGCAATTATATTTAATTTTTACCCTCAATTTGAGAAAAAGCCGACATGTGATTATCGTTTCTAGCGTAAAAACATGTCGTCGATGTACCAATGTGTTATATGACAATTTTTTTATGTAACCCCCACTCTCTTTAACCCTTGAGAGTCCAACGGAATAGTAATATTATTTTAAGGTAGACATCTTTAAGTTATTTACGACTACCTAATATCAAACAATCCAGTGCACAAATACAGCAGTTAATGACATTTCGCTATTTCAGTTTATTTAATTTTTTTAGCCGCCATTTCTGACATGTCATATATATGGTTTTAGACATAAAGACACATTTTCTTTCAACTGGTGCTACCAAATTTATATGTTTTATTACATTCTTTTTGGTACACGCCCCACGCTTTTCTACCCCCCATTGTCCGATCGACAGCAAAACCTTTTCAAATCGAAAGAACCTTTATTAATTCAAGTTGATCAAATTTGAGCGCAATCGTTTGACGCGTTTTTGAGTAATCATTGGAGAACGAAACTGCGGACGTAACAGACACGCAGAGACATCAAAAAACTAAAATTTTCCGATTTTCTTCAAACTTGGTCGCTGTTAAAGGATTATCATTAGAAACAAAATCTAGTTTTTGGCCCAGCTGCGATGATAAAAAAGAGATAGGGTGGGGGTAACTCAAAAAACTATGTGATAACCTGAAATTCTAATGCTACCACAATAAAAAGCATGTTTTCTTACGTCGAAAGCGCTACCACACAGACTGCAAAATCTTCAAAATGGTAGAATAAAAATTCATAAAAGTCAGGAAATTTTCGTACTTTAAAATGGCAGTAACTGCCACAAAACTGACCCAAATAATTTCAAACTTTACTGTCATAAAGAGGTTTTTGTTCTTTATCTTTTTGTCCACTTTTGTTTGATGCAAATCTATGATGATGGGGGGCTGGGGATGGTGGGGGTTACTCAGAAAAATAATAATACAGGGTGGGCCAATAGTGAGTGGACGGAAAATGTGGGCTCACTAAAACATATTTCGGAAATATGTCACTTGATCATGATAGGAACCCTTAAGGGCTATAACGTAAAAATGTGTTCACTTAAAGTTTGACATTTATACAGCGTGATTCATATCAAATACACATTTTTTAGAATGGAACCCCCTATATATTATTGCATATTATTTGGATTCCTTGGTCAATTCTAGCGTGGCTCTATGTATCATTCATAGAACTTTAAACGAACCGTTTAGGCGCAAATCAACATTTTTGGTATAAGTAGGCATCGGAAAAAAATTGAATATCGCAGCGATTATAGAACTTAGAAGACCGTGACTTTGCGGTACGACTAAGCTTGAAATGCCTCATCTTAGGTGAGACGGCTAAATTTGAATTATTTTTGTACTTGGAGAAATCAGTAGATTATTTAAGGAAACTTCAATCACAGATAACTTGAAAAACACCGATTTGACTGAAAAATTGAAATAAAATGGAAATTAAAAAATGGAGTCAAGTTGATTGACTCAGTACTTCCCACACATTACGATAATACCAGTTCATTATTTTTCCATAGCATGAAGCTATAGTCTGAAATCCCTTGCAACCAAATCATCGCCCATTTGCCCGCAAAAAAACACCCAACACAAAAACTCTGGTAAATAGTTTCTTGCGTCTCCCTCCTTAGGAACTAGGACGCCACAGTTTTGATTCTGCATGCGATGCTCAAATGCTACAAACCGTCTAAAAACGAAGTATGAGCTGTTTCTATATTTTTAGTTTTTTGATTATTGTTGCGCCGCCACTGATACGATTTTCTTGAAACTGACGTGTTTACCATTCTCTCCGCGATAGTAATTCCTGTGTCGATTTCATTAAAATCAATTCAATCATTTTCGCTTTACGCAATATACATAGAACGAAATTAAGCAACATTTGTATATGTAAACATCACAAAATTCTAAGTCCCATGGTTTCCGTAATAGACAAGCCAATGTTCAGATGAACTTAAAAAAAGAATATGCCGCTAGGTATTTTTTCCATAGGTCAATGGACACACTATTATGAATACAACAAATTTTTCAGTTTTACAACCCCCCACCCCCCAACCACCCCAAATGCACCCCTACCCAAAAACAAGTAGAAAATGATCAGAAACCCCTAAAACGCCTAAAAACAAAGTTTGAGCTGTTTTTATATTTTTTGTTTTTTTATTATTGCTGCGCCGCCACTCACACGATCTTTCCAAAACATACGCGTTTTCCATCTCGCCGCGGTAGTAATACTGTGTCAATGTTTCATTAAAATCCATTCAATCATTTTCGCGTTAAGCAATATAGAACGATCTAAAACAATACTCGTATGTATACATCACAAATTCTAAGTCCCTTGGTTTCTATGATAAGCGAGGCAATGTTTGGATGGACCTAAAAAGGTGAATTATGCCACTAGGTCTTTCATTCACAGGTCATTGGACAGCCCATTATGAATACAACAAATTTTTCAGTTTTACAAACCCCCACTCCCCAACCACCCCAAATTCACCCCCACCCAAAAAAAAGTAGAAAATGATCAGGAACTCCTGAAACGTCTAAAAACGAAGTTTGAGGGATATCTATTTTTTTTTGTTTTTGCTAATTACTGCGCCGCCAATGCACTGATTTTCAAAATTTTAGCAGCATTACCTACTAGGAACCCACAGCATATCGCTGCCCAAATTTCATCAAAATCCATGCAGCGGTTACTGAGATTACGAGGGTAGAAAAACGCGACACACAGACAGACAGACAGACAGACAGACAGACAGACAGACAGACAGACAGACAGACAGACAGACAGACAGACAGACAGACAGACAGACAGACAGACAGACAGACAGACAGACAGACAGACAGACAGACAGACAGACAGACAGACAGACAGACAGACAGACAGACAGACAGACAGACAGACAGACAGACAGACAGACAGACAGACAGACAGACAGACAGACAGACAGACAGACAGACAGACAGACAGACAGACAGACAGACAGACAGACAGACAGACAGACAGACAGACAGACAGACAGACAGACAGACAGACAGACAGACAGACAGACAGACAGACAGACAGACAGACAGACAGACAGACAGACAGACAGACAGACAGACAGACAGACAGACAGACAGACAGACAGACAGACAGACAGACAGACAGACAGACAGACAGACAGACAGACAGACAGACAGACAGACAGACAGACAGACAGACAGACAGACAGACAGACAGACAGACAGACAGACAGACAGACAGACAGACAGACAGACAGACAGACAGACAGACAGACAGACAGACAGACAGACAGACAGACAGACAGACAGACAGACAGACAGACAGACAGACAGACAGACAGACAGACAGACAGACAGACAGACAGACAGACAGACAGACAGACAGACAGACAGACAGACAGACAGACAGACAGACAGACAGACAGACAGACAGACAGACAGACAGACAGACAGACAGACAGACAGACAGACAGACAGACAGACAGACAGACAGACAGACAGACAGACAGACAGACAGACAGACAGACAGACAGACAGACAGACAGACAGACAGACAGACAGACAGACAGACAGACAGACAGACAGACAGACAGACAGACAGACAGACAGACAGACAGACAGACAGACAGACAGACAGACAGACAGACAGACAGACAGACAGACAGACAGACAGACAGACAGACAGACAGACAGACAGACAGACAGACAGACAGACAGACAGACAGACAGACAGACAGACAGACAGACAGACAGACAGACAGACAGACAGACAGACAGACAGACAGACAGACAGACAGACAGACAGACAGACAGACAGACAGACAGACAGACAGACAGACAGACAGACAGACAGACAGACAGACAGACAGACAGACAGACAGACAGACAGACAGACAGACAGACAGACAGACAGACAGACAGACAGACAGACAGACAGACAGACAGACAGACAGACAGACAGACAGACAGACAGACAGACAGACAGACAGACAGACAGACAGACAGACAGACAGACAGACAGACAGACAGACAGACAGACAGACAGACAGACAGACAGACAGACAGACAGACAGACAGACAGACAGACAGACAGACAGACAGACAGACAGACAGACAGACAGACAGACAGACAGACAGACAGACAGACAGACAGACAGACAGACAGACAGACAGACAGACAGACAGACAGACAGACAGACAGACAGACAGACAGACAGACAGACAGACAGACAGACAGACAGACAGACAGACAGACAGACAGACAGACAGACAGACAGACAGACAGACAGACAGACAGACAGACAGACAGACAGACAGACAGACAGACAGACAGACAGACAGACAGACAGACAGACAGACAGACAGACAGACAGACAGACAGACAGACAGACAGACAGACAGACAGACAGACAGACAGACAGACAGACAGACAGACAGACAGACAGACAGACAGACAGACAGACAGACAGACAGACAGACAGACAGACAGACAGACAGACAGACAGACAGACAGACAGACAGACAGACAGACAGACAGACAGACAGACAGACAGACAGACAGACAGACAGACAGACAGACAGACAGACAGACAGACAGACAGACAGACAGACAGACAGACAGACAGACAGACAGACAGACAGACAGACAGACAGACAGACAGACAGACAGACAGACAGACAGACAGACAGACAGACAGACAGACAGACAGACAGACAGACAGACAGACAGACAGACAGACAGACAGACAGACAGACAGACAGACAGACAGACAGACAGACAGACAGACAGACAGACAGACAGACAGACAGACAGACAGACAGACAGACAGACAGACAGACAGACAGACACAGACAGACAGACAGACAGACAGACAGACAGACAGACAGACAGACAGACAGACAGACAGACAGACAGACAGACAGACAGACAGACAGACAGACAGACAGACAGACAGACAGACAGACAGACAGACAGACAGACAGACAGACAGACAGACAGACAGACAGACAGACAGACAGACAGACAGACAGACAGACAGACAGACAGACAGACAGACAGACAGACAGACAGACAGACAGACAGACAGACAGACAGACAGACAGACAGACAGACAGACAGACAGACAGACAGACAGACAGACAGACAGACAGACAGACAGACAGACAGACAGACAGACAGACAGACAGACAGACAGACAGACAGACAGACAGACAGACAGACAGACAGACAGACAGACAGACAGACAGACAGACAGACAGACAGACAGACAGACAGACAGACAGACAGACAGACAGACAGACAGACAGACAGACAGACAGACAGACAGACAGACAGACAGACAGACAGACAGACAGACAGACAGACAGACAGACAGACAGACAGACAGACAGACAGACAGACAGACAGACAGACAGACAGACAGACAGACAGACAGACAGACAGACAGACAGACAGACAGACAGACAGACAGACAGACAGACAGACAGACAGACAGACAGACAGACAGACAGACAGACAGACAGACAGACAGACAGACAGACAGACAGACAGACAGACAGACAGACAGACAGACAGACAGACAGACAGACAGACAGACAGACAGACAGACAGACAGACAGACAGACAGACAGACAGACAGACAGACAGACAGACAGACAGACAGACAGACAGACAGACAGACAGACAGACAGACAGACAGACAGACAGACAGACAGACAGACAGACAGACAGACAGACAGACAGACAGACAGACAGACAGACAGACAGACAGACAGACAGACAGACAGACAGACAGACAGACAGACAGACAGACAGACAGACAGACAGACAGACAGACAGACAGACAGACAGACAGACAGACAGACAGACAGACAGACAGACAGACAGACAGACAGACAGACAGACAGACAGACAGACAGACAGACAGACAGACAGACAGACAGACAGACAGACAGACAGACAGACAGACAGACAGACAGACAGACAGACAGACAGACAGACAGACCAGACAGACAGACAGACAGACAGACAGACAGACAGACAGACAGACAGACAGACAGACAGACAGACAGACAGACAGACAGACAGACAGACAGACAGACAGACAGACAGACACAGACCGACAGACCGACAGACAGACAGACAGACAGACAGACAGACAGACAGACAGACAGACCGACAGACAGACCGACAGACAGACCGACAGACAGACCGACAGACAGACCGACAGACAGACCGACAGACAGACCGACAGACAGACCGACAGACAGACCGACAGACAGACCGACAGACAGACCGACAGACAGACCGACAGACAGACCGACAGACAGACCGACAGACAGACCGACAGACAGACCGACAGACAGACCGACAGACAGACCGACAGACAGACCGACAGACAGACCGACAGACAGACAGACAGACAGACAGACAGACAGACAGACAGACAGACAGACAGACAGACCGACAGACAGACAGACAGACCGACAGACCGACAGACAGACAGACAGACAGACAGACAGACAGACAGACAGACAGACAGACAGACAGACAGACAGACAGACAGACAGACAGACCGACAGACCGACAGACAGACAGACAGACAGACAGACAGACAGACAGACAGACAGACAGACAGACAGACAGACAGACAGACAGACAGACAGACAGACAGACAGACAGACAGACAGACAGACCGACAGACAGACGACAGACAGACAGACAGACAGACCGACAGACAGACCGACAGACAGACCGACAGACAGACCGACAGACAGACCGACAGACAGACCGACAGACAGACCGACAGACAGACCGACAGACAGACCGACAGACAGACCGACAGACAGACCGACAGACAGACCGACAGACAGACCGACAGACAGACCGACAGACAGACCGACAGACAGACCGACAGACAGACCGACAGACAGACCGACAGACAGACCGACAGACAGACCGACAGACAGACCGACAGACAGACCGACAGACAGACCGACAGACAGACCGACAGACAGACCGACAGACAGACCGACAGACAGACCGACAGACAGACCGACAGACAGACCGACAGACAGACCGACAGACAGACCGACAGACAGACCGACAGACAGACCGACAGACAGACCGACAGACAGACCGACAGACAGACCGACAGACAGACCGACAGACAGACCGACAGACAGACCGACAGACAGACCGACAGACGGACCGACAGACGGACCGACAGACAGACCGACAGACAGACCGACAGACAGACCCACAGACAGACCGACAGACAGACCGACAGACAGACCGACAGACAGACCGACAGACAGACCGACAGACAGACCGACAGACAGACCGACAGACAGACCGACAGACAGACCGACAGACAGACCGACAGACAGACCGACAGACAGACCGACAGACAGACCGACGGACAGACCGACAGACAGACCGACAGACAGACCGACAGACAGACCGACAGACAGACCGACAGACAGACCGACAGACAGACCGACAGACAGACCGACAGACAGACCGACAGACAGACCGACAGACAGACCGACAGACAGACCGACAGACAGACCGACAGACAGACCGACAGACAGACCGACAGACAGACCGACAGACAGACCGACAGACAGACCGACAGACAGACCGACAGACAGACCGACAGACAGACCGACAGACAGACCGACAGACAGACCGACAGACAGACCGACAGACAGACCGACAGACAGACCGACAGACAGACCGACAGACAGACCGACAGACAGACCGACAGACAGACCGACAGACAGACCGACAGACAGACCGACAGACAGACCGACAGACAGACCGACAGACAGACCGACAGACAGACCGACAGACAGACCGACAGACAGACCGACAGACAGACCGACAGACAGACCGACAGACAGACCGACAGACAGACCGACAGACAGACCGACAGACAGACCGATAGACAGACCGACAGACAGACCGACAGACAGACAGACCGACAGACAGACAGACCGACAGACAGACCGACAGACAGACCGACAGACAGACCGACAGACAGACCGACAGACAGACCGACAGACAGACCGACAGACAGACCGACAGACAGACCGACAGACAGACCGACAGACAGACCGACAGACAGACCGACAGACAGACCGACAGACAGACCGACAGACAGACCGACAGACAGACCGACAGACAGACCGACAGACAGACCGACAGACAGACTTACAGACAGACCGACAGACAGACCGACAGACAGACCGACAGACCGACCGACAGACGGACCGACAGACGGACCGACAGACGGACCGACAGACGGACCGACAGACGGACCGACAGACGGACCGACAGACGGACCGACAGACGGACCGACAGACGGACCGACAGACGGACCGACAGACGGACCGACAGACAGACCGACAGACAGACCGACAGACAGACCGACAGACAGACCGACAGACAGACCGACAGACGGACCGACAGACGGACCGACAGACGGACCGACAGACGGACCGACAGACAGACCGACAGACAGACCGACAGACAGACCGACAGACAGACCGACAGACAGACCGACAGACAGACCGACAGACAGACCGACAGACAGACCGACAGACAGACCGACAGACAGACCGACAGACAGACCGACAGACAGACCGACAGACAGACCGACAGACAGACCGACAGACAGACCGACAGACAGACCGACAGACAGACCGACAGACAGACCGACAGACAGACCCGACCCAGACCAGACCGACAGACAGACCGACAGACAGACCGACAGACAGACCGACAGACAGACCGACAGACAGACCGACAGACAGACCGACAGACAGACCGACAGACAGACCGACAGACAGACCGACAGACAGACCGACAGACAGACCGACAGACAGACCGACAGACAGACCGACAGACAGACCGACAGACAGACCGACAGACAGACCGACAGACAGACCGACAGACAGACCGACAGACAGACCGACAGACAGACCGACAGACAGACCGACAGACAGACCGACAGACAGACCGACAGACAGACCGACAGATCAGAACCGACAGACCAGACCCGACAGACAGACCGACAGACAGACCGACAAGACAGACCGACAGACAGACCGACAGACAGACCG